>JAWNPN010000090.1:1442500-2642500 GCA_035047485.1 Drosophila peninsularis
ATAATGGACATGCTGCATTCCATTCAGTATCTAGCGCTAGATAAGAGCCTCTTCTTGCGCGCCCATAACTTTAGCATGCTATGCGATACCTTCTCGACGGTCAAGGAGTGCATCATGTTCTATAACGACCAAGTGGTGTGTGGAGGCAAACTAGCTGCTAGCGATTTGTATAGCCTGCATGCGTATATCCTGGCATCGGCTGCTACTGGCGGCTCTGCGGATGCCTATCGTGCGGGTGCATTTGTACTTGAAGGCGGAGTGCCAATCACGACTAAAGTCTACTTGGACTTGGCTAAGCAAATTAGTCCACATTACTTGCTTATATATCGCGCGCTGAACGTGACGCTCTGTCTCTTTGTGGATGGTAAAGGAAATCATCTTTAATTACATAAATATGCACTCTTAATCAAGGTTTCTTTGCAGTTGTCCCCAGTCAGGAGTTTTTTGAAGAGCTGCACGCTTACGTGGGTCCACAGCTCAGCAGCCTGGCCAAAGACATTGCCACCGCATCAAAGCTGAATGCGAGCGCAGCTGCAACAGCTGTGGCTAGTCATGATGATGGTTCAGCTAAATATCTGTTTATCAACGAACAAAGCCTCAAGCATCATACGAATATCTATCGTAATGCCAAGAGCATACCCAGGAATGTAATGAGCATCATAGCAGATCTGGCTAATCCCATACAAGAAGCTGCTGCAGCCGAGGAGCTGCAGGTCAAGACAACGAATGACTTTTGGATTGTGAAGCGTCGCTGCAACTGGCGGCAATATTATGTGATCCTTAGCAAGAGCAAGTCAACGCTACTGGATGTGACACAGGACGCAAAGCGTATATTTGAACAGGAGCTCACAGATGATGTATTCTTTGACAAATAAAAAGTAACAATAGATAAATAAAAGGCGTTTTCCAATTGTATTTGCTGCCGCCGCTGCTGCTTCTATTGTTCCTCATTGCTGGCTGCCAGCAGAGGCCGCAGCAGGGGCTGAGCTGCCTCTGTGGTTGTTCCTTTCAAGCCAGCACCGTGCTACTATTCGTGGTCAGTTCGTTGTTGGCATCATTGTATACGCTCGTCGAGGACGACGAACTGGTTGTTGCTCCATTCTGGCCCTTACTGAACTTAACAATATAAATATGACGATTTGACATGCAGATGCTGTAGCTGTGATGCTCGTAGTCAATGCTAATACGCTCACAGCTACTGTTAGCTATGAAGTTGTCATCAATGCTGCAAAAAGTAGAAAAACGGATTATTTGTTTGATTTTGAGTTCAGATTAGGTCGACTTGCCTTTCGGTTAGATTTAGCAGGCCCATTATTACATTGGCGCTGCGCTCGTCGTTTTTCAAGTCCCCACCCGACTCCAGCACTGCGCCATCATCCTTCAGTATCAAGTAACCAATTTGATTGGGCACAATCAGCTTATCTCTGTCCATAATTCAATTCTTTAAACTCACTCTTGCTCACGCCTTAAAATCTGTTCTTTATTGTTTTTGTTAGCTGCATTTAATGCCATTCACCTACTACGGCAACACATATCGATATTATGTGCTCATCGATAGAGCACTCTGACTACCATCGCTAGTAATTTCGACCCCACCTCTAGTACACTACATTCAGTAAAGTACTCCCGTGCAGTTCGTGTGAAATTTAAAGCGCTGCGTGAAAAATTAAGTTAAAAGTTGAAAATCAATAGTAAAACCAACAAATTTGTTGTAAAGCGGTTGAGCAAGGTCCAAAGTGTAAGTTACACATAGTTTTATTTGCACAATTATCAACCATACAGCTTAAAATTGCATTTGAAAATCGGCTTGCGTGTGTGTGTGCATTGGTGAAAATTTTTCGGGTCAACGCCACACCCTCGTTTTTATACACAGAAAATCTAATTATGCTTTTAAAGTGTGAGCAATACCACAATTAAATAGTTGAAAACTTAATCGAAGTGGTTTTCTTAAATCACTGCGATTTGGAAAGTGTGTAATGAGTGTAAAATTCTGTATCTGCGCTGCATGTGAACCATTTTTTCATGTGTGTGTGTTGTGTATACGTCATCGGGTAGTGCCGCAACTTCAGTTGAGAGAAAGCGAGAGAGATAGAAAGATGGAGAGCAGGCACGGATACAAGCCAAAAAGAGATGTATTTTGATGTTTTTGAAAAAAGATGGCAACCCCAATATTTTGTTTGCCTCTTATTTGAATTTCTCGATACCTGTTTGTAATAATGAATGTCCTTGACTTTCTGGGCGACTTGTTTATGTAGGATAAAGTTGCGCAATATTGTGTGCCAATTGCCGGCACTCAACAAACTATGAATTATACATTTGAATGTATAATTTTTGATTGTTTTTTTATTTTGACATTCAAAGTATCCATTCATTGCTCATAGTTCCAAGCTGTGCGCATTACGTCATCCAGCTATTTCTGATAGACACTTCAATTAATGTGTGTATGTATATATGTATGGATGTATGTTGCGGCCGCTTCGCTGTGTAGCGCTCATGTGTTAGGTCTCGGTGTGTCTGTGATTGTATTTAAAAAGAGAGCACACGCTCTTCTCGCATTCCAAACAAATATGTACAAGCATGATATGGAGTCCCATCTACTCGGAGGCTTTCCCCCTCTCTCTCACTCTTTCGCTCTCTTGGTGTATGTTGTTTTTGTTTATTATACCACGCCATAAACAGTTACAATTGCCTTCAATTTGTTTGTGTTTGTTTAAGAGCGTATGCGAGTGTGTGTGTGTGAATGTGTCTGTGTGCGACTTTTGTATGGCTGCTTTAAACACAAACCCCGAATCCAAGCCCGAGCCTAGGGTAAATTTTCTTCTTCTATTTCCTGCCGTGTATTAGGGCGATGGCGTAAACGAGTCGCGTGACAGAATTAAATTTAGATATTTGTATATTTGTTTGCTGAACCCTACTGTCGGACTACTCCCATGGGTGATGATGTCATTTAAGTAAAGCCAATTGAAGACTTCTAACTTTACTTATACGACTTTGAGTTCTTTTCGAAATCTCTTATTAGAAACGTACTTTAAAAGTGTGTATGTATGAATACTCTAAAATACATAACGATTTTCTATAAAATCTATACTATAAAAAAATATCACAACTATAACTTTTAATATTTATTTACTAACATTTAGTTCTTTAAGTCATGATACAAACATATATCATAAAGGAAGTTTTCCTTTCAGAGTTTTTCTCCACTTAATTGCATGCCAAACTAAATTAATTTTTGGTAGAATCAAAAGAAAATCTATCTAACCTAATTTCATATACACTTTATACTATAATCTAATTAATTTTATACTTAATTTGCTCTCGTAAATTTCTAATATCTAAATTGCGGCATAAATCTGAATTGAGTTCGTTCTTTAAAAATAGTTTCGTTACGTTTGTGTGTGTGTGAGTGTTTAAACAAAAGTAATCATCGAAATATATTTAAAAAAATAAAAAGACAAAAGTGAAAACTTTCAAACTCCCCAAGAATAAAATACAAATAATCAAAATAAATGAAATCAAGACAATCACAAAGAGCGTACAAGCAAAATTTCTCTTCTCTCATCTTCCGTTGCAGGAACGGGACCTGAGCGAAAGAGAGAAAAATGTTGTGTGAGAACGAGAGCTTGAACGTAATATAAACAAAAACATAGAGACACATGTAAATAAAAACGAAACAGAAAATGGAGCAAGCGGAGCAACTGGAATTGGAACCGGAGGAGCATCTAAAGCAGCTACTAAATGACCTAGAATCGATTAAGTTGGACCAACTGCCAGAAATGTTCAAGGCACACTTTCAGCGGAAACAGAGCAGCCTGGAAGATTTCGCTATTTACTATTTGGCTGCACTGCGTCAGCACACAGAGCAGCATTTTCGCAACAGTCCAAGCAACGAATCGGATACACCCAAAAGCCAGACGCCTGTGCACCAACCAAAGCCACCAATACAAACCGATCAGGAACTGAATGAATCTCTGCTTAGTCAACTGAGCATTGGCAATGTGTCCACGCCTGTGCGACAACAGCCACGGGGACGGCGTTTAGCTGGCGGCGAATTAAACAGCACACCGCAAAGCCACGAACGATCGGCTAATCGCAGCGGAGGAGGAGGGGGAGCAAGCACTTCTGCTGGCAGCTTTTGCCTGGGCGACTTTTTGATCAATACGACACCCAATAATAGCCAACAGCGTGCAAGGAAGAAGCCGCTTACGCCACAGTCCAATACACAGTCCCAGGATTGTGCAAACGCCAAAGCTCAAAAGCCACATCGACGCGTGGTGCCCATGACTATAAGCAAGAATGTATCTTCGTGCAGTTCCTTTGGTGACACCAGCTCCTTTAGCAACGAGAACAATCTGCTGCGTCTCTCACAGAGCTGTGAACTGGATCGCAGCCAGGGCGCTGAACTTGAACTGGAGGCAAGGAAGACGTTGCTCCTACGCAGGCAGGAAATTAAAAGTGAGGCGCCAGTTGAGCAGGAGAGGGAGCGGGAAAGAGAACAATATATTCGACATATAGAGCCAGTCAGCTTGGAGCACGTAAGCCAAGCCAAGAGTCTTCAACTTCTAGCTGGCATCTATGCATTGCTCATGGATTTGAATCTTGTGCCAAATGTATTGACTGAGATTAGCTATGCGCTGCAATTGCTCAATATACGCAACGTGGCAGCTGACGAGAGTCCTACCAAATCTGCTTCGGATACACCTCTCGCCCTACTGACGGGCTATAAGGAGTGCATTTACTTTGCAGTTCAATTACTGGAGCAAGAAAAGGATCTGTTACTGCAGCTGGATCATAAGTCGTTAAGCGTTCTGCTCCAGCACGAACGTTTATCGCTGCTCTCCAAAGAGATACAGGAACTACTAGAACTGGCGTGCCAGCAAAAGCAGCAGCTGAAAAGCAAACGGCAGCCATTCCCGGAAACACCAAGTCCTCAACAAAATGTATACTACCAGCACGAGAAGGATTCGCGTGATAATTTTCCCAGCCAACATGAGTTTGGCGCATTCAAGACTCAACGAGATCTGTTTTACAACGCACTCAAACAGTGGGAGCAACTACATCTCAAACGCGTCTTCTGCTTTACCAGGGATTTGGGCCAGTGTGTGCGAGCGATCTTTAAGCAGTCGGAGCACGCAGTGAATATGTCCCACTTCGCCAAACTATTTGTCAGCCAGCTGCTCATGTCCAGTGGAGAGACGCACGAATCACCCGAGGAGCTGGGCTTGAAGCTTGACCAGCAGCGTCTCAATAGGCTTGCCCAGCGTCTGATTACCAGCAATTCAAGCGTTGAGGATCAGTTCCCACGCACGCAAGCTTTCTTTCGTGATTTTATAGATGCATGTGGATCAATGGCATTTCTGGTACAGCTCCAGATGGCACTCTATGTCCAGCTGATGCGGCATAATGATTCCAGCTTTGAGTTGTTGCCGCTGCAAGGCGAAAGCGAAGAGGATGGCGATGCAGTTCAATCTCCTTTTATCGTACGACCACAAGCACTTGCAGAGCTGCTCATGCTGGCCAAATTTCTAGGATATGTTTGTGCCTTTCCTTACAATCGGTCGTCCAATGCCTATATCTGTCCTCAGCAACTGCAGCTGCGTCGGCAGTTTCAGCCTCCATTTGAGATGCGCACTCATCTTGAACGGGCCATGCGACAGGATAAGCTACTCATCACGCTGCCTTGGCTAGTCCAGTATTTAGCCATGCTAGATCTGGTCACACTGCAGCTGCCTGCTGCGCTAGCTACACTCGAATTGCTCTATGCGCTGTATAAAGGCGTGCTTGGCAATCAAAATCAACAATTTTTTATAACAAGTATCTGCCTTGGCTGGCTACTGGAATCTCAGCCAGAGCTCAGCAGTGGCTACTTTAGTCATAGGAGCAACAGCTCTTTAAGTGGAGCAAGTGCAGCATTGGTCGACGATTGCCTGTGTAGTCTGGGTGCTTCGTATAAGGGTCAGGCTGCAGCACTGCTCGAGCAGCTCCTCCCAGTCGCCTGTCCCTTTCTTCATGAGTTTTGTGTCTCCATCACTCCCTCGCAGCGACAAGTGCAGCGAAGTGGACGCTATCGTTATATAACCACTCGACTGGAACAGTTCAGTGGAAGCAAGAAGTTGCAAACAGCGCAGAGTAAATCGGAGGAAACAGTTGATCCTTTGCAGAGTGTTCAAGCTCTGACGTCGGAGGATAAACAGCGAAAATTAGTGGACGCCTTTCTGCATTCACAGAATGCATCTATGCGACGTCTATTGGAATTTGTTACAGAACGCAGCTTTAAGTGTGTGGTCAAGGATGCACAGCAAACAATCCTCCTGCCCTCCAAGTCCGCAGCCGATGCGCTGGTCAATGAAATTAAGTCCTGGCAAAAGCAAGAAGTGCAGCGTGATCTGCAGCGCATTTACCAACAGGCACGCATCCAAGCCTCCCAACAATGGGCGGAGCAAGTTCCTGCAATGTTGGACAAACGCATCGAACAATCGCTAGTGGCTTTATTGCCCCTTAATACCAATGAGGTCGTGCGTCACACCTATACCCACTTGATAAGGCAGCAGGCTAAGCCACAGTTGGAGCAGTGGCTGGAAACGAGCGTAATGCAGTCCAATTTCTATCACGGTGATCTGGAGCAGGTAGCTCTCAAGGTGTGTCGTGCGAACAAGAGCAGTAACCAAGCCGGTAGCAGCAGTGGAAATACCAATGAAATGTGCCTAACGGATGTGAATGCACCTAGTCTGTCCGGAATACTGTCTGAGCTGCAGCAATGGGTACACTGCCTCAGCATGAGACCCGAATACTTGTGTTATATGAGCGATTTGCAGGAACTGCTCGGAAGGTCGAAAGAGGCAGTTAAACTAAAGGAGCTGCCAAGTTATTTCTATCAGCTAATTGGATCTGCATTGGTGCGTCTGATACAGCTACTTATATACCGCCAGCCACATTTGTTGACACAGTCCATCATCAGCACCTGCTGTGAGGTGTGGCTGACGCCTGAAGTGCGTTCACCTGAGGAAGCATCGCCTGCCTTTCTTGAAGGCCTGCTCAGCGTCAGCTTTGTACAAGAGCTCAGCTCTAATCCTGCTAGCTTTCAGCTGCTACATCACCTGCTGCACGCCATGCTGGAAGCTCGCGTGCTCAGTGTCGATAAGCTCAATCAGTTATTTATGCCACTGTTCAAGGAGAATTGGACACCGCCTGTGTGGAGTTCGCTGTCGCAGCTGCTCCACCAATTGTCCCAAAGTCACACCGATGACGATAACAGTAAAGACGATGACGACGGAAAATCGCATTTGTTTATGGAAATGTTAGCGGATTTGTCGCAAGATTTGGATAGTTTTTAAGCTCAAAGTTATTATTATGTCATTCTTTGCATTTATCATACAATTGTTAGTTGCTGTGAATAAACTCTATTTTTTGCACGAGTATCTGAACTTTTCTTCTGGGTGCTGTAGGCAATCGATAAGATAACAGCGCCGCTTATCGATACACCAAACTGCCGATTACGTCAACTTGACGAATTTGTCGTTGTGAAATGGAATACGGATAAATGAGTATGTGTGTGCCGTCACTGGGTAAATAGTGGGACAAACATGTAGAAAAAAAAACAGTTATCTTTGGAATGTTGCAGATTAAATACATTCCCGCATTGGTAGCGATTATATATTGCTATATAGTAGAGGGAATATGTGCTAAAAATTGTGCTTTAACACATATTTATTAATAATATATATTGCAAACTGGAAGTTGTGTAACTTTGTTCTAGTTTAGCTCAATTTTCAACCACTGTGCAGAGGGGAAGTGCGTAATATGTTTGTGTGTGTTTATCAAAGCTGTGCTTTTGTTCTCTCTATCCCTATCTCAGTCACTGTGTGTGCTTGGCTGAGTGTGTCATTGTGCTAATTTTGTAAAATGCGAACGCTGATTATGCAATCAACGTTGTTTCTCTCTCTCTCTCTCTCTCTTGTGTTAAGCTTAATTGAAATTAATTGTTGCTTACTCTCTCTCTTTTTGTCTACTTTATTTTAGTTGAGCACGGGCGAACTTTGGCAGACACATTTGATGAGCCACCGAGCAGCAGTATTAAATTAAATTAAAAAATAACTACCAAACGAACGAATATTAAACTTAACGAACTTAACGAAAAGAAACCATTATGGAGAATTTTACGCCGAAAGAGGTGAAGATCCTCGAGACTGTCGAGGACATTCAGGAGCGTCGCGAACAGGTTTTGTCGCGCTATAATGAATTCAAAATCGAGACAAGACAGAAGCGTGAAAAGCTCGAGGATTCGCGTCGCTTTCAATACTTCAAACGCGATGCCGATGAGCTCGAGTCCTGGATCCATGAGAAACTGCAGGCAGCCAGCGAGGAAAGCTACCGGGACCCAACCAATCTACAGGCAAAGATTCAGAAACATCAAGCATTCGAAGCTGAAGTCTCCGCTCATAGCAATGCTATCGTGTCGCTGGATAATACCGGCCAGGAGATGATCAATCAGCAGCACTTTGCATCGGAGACTATTCAACGACGTTTGGATGAACTGCATCAGCTGTGGGAGCTGCTGCTCAGCCGTTTGGCTGAAAAGGGCTTGAAGCTGCAGCAAGCTTTGGTCCTCGTTCAGTTTTTGCGTCAATGCGAGGAGGTGATGTTCTGGATTAAAGACAAAGAAACCTTTGTGACTGCTGATGAATTTGGTCAGGATCTTGAGCATGTTGAGGTGCTGCAGCGTAAATTCGATGAGTTCCAAAAGGACATGGCTTCGCAGGAATATCGCGTCACCGAGGTCAACCAACTGGCCGACAAGCTCATCCAGGATGGCCACCCAGAGCGGGATACCATAACCAAACGTAAGGAGGAACTCAACGAGGCTTGGCAGCGTCTCAAGCAATTGGCCATTGTGCGCCAAGAGAAGCTCTTCGGTGCCCATGAGATTCAACGCTTCAACCGTGATGCGGATGAGACTGTCGCTTGGATTGCCGAAAAGGACGTGGTGTTGTCTTCTGATGACTATGGCCGCGATTTGGCCAGCGTACAGGCTCTGCAGCGTAAGCATGAGGGAGTTGAGCGTGATTTGGCTGCTCTGGAGGATAAGGTCTCCACACTGGGTGCCGAGGCACAGCGTCTGTGCTCCATTCATGCTGATCATAGCGATCAGATAAGGGATAAGCAGGCAGAGATCGCCAACTACTGGCAGAGTCTGACGGCTAAGGCACGCGAGCGTAAACAAAAACTGGACGAGTCTTACTATCTGCATCGCTTCCTGGCCGATTTCCGTGATCTGGTATCATGGATTAATAACATGAAGGCCATCATCTCAGCCGATGAGCTAGCCAAGGATGTCGCTGGAGCTGAGGCTCTGCTGGAGCGCCATCAGGAGCACAAAGGCGAGATCGATGCACGTGAAGATAGCTTCAAGCTGACCACTGAGTCGGGCAGGAAGCTCTTGGAGCGTGAACACTATGCTGCAGCTGAGATTCAAGAGAAGTTAGCTGCGCTGGAGAACGATAAGAGCTCGTTGCTGTCCCTATGGGAGGATCGCAGAATTCTCTACGAGCAATGCATGGATTTGCAACTCTTCTATCGTGACACCGAACAGGCCGACACCTGGATGGCCAAACAGGAGGCTTTCCTGGCCAATGAGGATTTGGGAGATTCCCTCGACTCTGTTGAAGCTTTGATTAAGAAGCATGAGGACTTCGAGAAGAGTCTGGCAGCCCAGGAGGAGAAGATCAAGGCTCTGGACATCTTTGCCACCAAACTCATCGATGGTCAGCATTATGCCGCCGACGATGTGGCTCAGCGCCGTCAAATGCTTCTCGCTCGTCGCGCTGCCCTGCAGGAGAAGTCTGCGAAGCGTCGCCAGCTGCTCGAGGATTCGAATCGCTATCAGCAATTCGAACGGGATTGCGATGAGACAAAGGGCTGGATCAGCGAGAAACTTAAGTTCGCCACTGATGATTCTTATCTGGATCCCACAAATCTGAATGGCAAAATGCAGAAGCACCAGAACTTTGAGCATGAGCTAAATGCGAATAAGTCACGCATCGAGGACATCACCAATGTCGGCAGTGAGCTGATCGAGAAGAAGCATTATGCAGCTGATCAGATCAATACGCGCATGCAAGAGATTGTTGTCCTGTGGGAGACTCTGGTGCAGGCATCCGATAAGAAGGGCACCAAGCTGAACGAAGCCTGCCAGCAGCAGCAATTCAATCGTACCATTGAGGACATTGAATTGTGGCTCAGTGAGATTGAGGGTCAACTGCTCTCCGAGGATCATGGCAAGGATTTAACCTCTGTGCAGAATCTGCAGAAGAAGCATGCTCTGCTCGAGGCTGATGTTATGGCTCATCAGGACCGCATCGAGAACATCAATGTGGCAGCTAACAAGTTTATTGAATCAGGCCACTTTGATTCCGATAACATTCGCAACAAGGAGGGCAACCTCTCGGCACGCTATGCCGCTCTGGCTGCACCAATGGGCGAGCGTAAGCAACATCTGTTGGATTCGCTCCAGGTGCAGCAGCTGTTCCGCGACTTGGAGGATGAAGCTGCCTGGATACGTGAGAAGGAGCCAATTGCAGCATCGACGAACCGTGGTCGCGACTTGATTGGCGTGCAGAATCTGATCAAGAAACACCAAGCTGTTCTGGCCGAGATAAACAACCATGAGGCGCGACTCCTCAATGTCATTAGCTCTGGAGAAAACATGCTTAAGGATCAGCCATTTGCCAGCGACGACATCCGTCAGCGTCTCGAAGCGCTGCAGGAGCAGTGGAATCACCTCAAGGACAAGTCGAATCAACGCAAACAGGATTTGGATGACTCGCTGCAGGCTCATCAATACTTTGCTGATGCCAACGAGGCAGAGTCCTGGATGCGCGAAAAGGAGCCCATTGCTACTGGCAACGACTACGGTAAGGATGAGGATTCATCGGAGGCGCTTCTCAAGAAGCACGAAGCCCTTGTCTCTGATCTGGAAGCCTTTGGCAATACCATTCAAGCGCTGCAGGAGCAGGCCAAGAACTGCCGTCAACAGGAGACTCCCGTCGTGGACATTACCGGCAAGGAGTGCGTCGTTGCTCTTTACGATTACACTGAGAAGTCGCCCCGCGAGGTGTCCATGAAGAAGGGTGATGTTCTCACTCTTCTGAACTCCAACAACAAGGATTGGTGGAAGGTGGAGGTCAATGATCGCCAGGGCTTTGTCCCGGCTGCCTACATCAAGAAGATCGAGGCTGGACTCAGTGCATCGCAGCAAAATCTTGTGGACAATCATTCGATTGCCAAGCGCCAGAACCAAATCAACTCTCAGTACGATAATCTTCTAGCCCTTGCCCGTGAGCGTCAGAATAAGCTCAATGAGACGGTGAAGGCTTATGTGCTGGTCCGCGAAGCCGCCGATTTGGCGCAATGGATCCGCGACAAGGAAAACCATGCCCAGATCGCTGATGTTGTTGGCGAGGATCTGGAAGAGGTGGAGGTGCTGCAAAAGAAGTTCGATGACTTTAATGATGATCTGAAGGCCAACGAAGTGCGTTTGGCTAACATGAATGAGATTGCTGTTCAGTTGACATCGCTTGGTCAGACGGAGGCGGCTCTGAAGATTCAGACTCAAATGCAGGATCTTAACGAGAAGTGGAACAATCTGCAAACGTTGACCGCCGAGAAGGCTAGCCAACTGGGCTCCGCCCATGAGGTGCAGCGTTTCCATCGTGACATTGATGAGACCAAGGATTGGATTGCCGAGAAAGCAAATGCCTTGAACAACGATGATCTTGGCAAGGATTTGCGTAGTGTCCAGACACTCCAGCGCAAACATGAGGGCGTGGAACGTGACTTGGCTGCCCTGCGCGACAAGATTCGTCAGCTGGACGAGACGGCAAACCGATTGATGCAATCGCATCCGGATACCGCAGAGCAGACCTATGCCAAACAGAAGGAGATCAACGAGATGTGGGATCAGATCATTACCAAGTCGACGGCACGCAAAGAGAAGCTGCTCGACTCGTACGATCTGCAGCGTTTCCTCAGCGACTATCGCGATCTGCTCGCCTGGATCAACTCGATGATGAGTCTGGTTACCTCTGATGAGCTGGCCAATGATGTAACTGGCGCCGAAGCACTCATTGAGCGTCATCAGGTATGGTTTGGATTTATTTTTATTTGATTTCAAAATTCCTCCTGTCTTGAGTTTTTTCCTTAATGAAACTTGCAGTCAATTTATAAATCTGTCCGTTTATAAATACGTTGGTGAAATTCAAAAACAATTTATAATATACATATCTCGACTGCAATAGTTTCTCAAGTCTTTGACAATCCGAAGATACATTTTAATTTGTTATGTATGGAATCGTAATATGTTAAATGAATATTATTATGGCTCCATTTCCTATTCCCCGAATTACAATTTTCATTTAATTCTGATTTTCTCTGTGCGTTCTCTTGTTTTGTTTTGCGGGGTATTGCATTGTCAATGCCTCTACCCGAAACCGAATCTTAATCACGTCATCAATCCAATTCAATTCAAACTCTCAACCCAACGTCTACTGCAATCAACAACTACAACAACAACAACAACAATGGTTCATGGTTCATGACAACATAAACATATACTGTCTGCATCCCTGGTATTATTTCTCATCTCTAAATACACAGGCACATCGTGCTGAAATTGAGTTCACGCTGGGCAGCAGTTCCGCCCCAGCAGCAGGTGCATCACCATCCGGCGACGAGGTAGTTGTTCGTAAGCCACATCACCATCAACGTCAACATCCATGATCATCAGCATCTCCAACATCATCATACTCTTAATTATCCATGTCATCCCGTGTTTATATATCATTGTGCGTTGTATGTTCTTACCTGTTCTATTTTTTGTATTTGAACGAGTTTTTGCCTTTCGCCACAAAAATTCGTTCGGCTACAGCTTTCACTAGAAAACGCTTCTCTTTTCCATGACTCTGCTGGCTATTCACAATGTTGCGCCTAGAGATATACAATTGTGAAGGGCCAGTTAGAGTTTGAAAGCTGCTGAATAACCCGTGTTCTCTATACTTATACACAAATGTTCATAAAATAACACTTCATATTCTGAAATACTACGATATACACAACTCTGGTATACAAGAACACACAAAATATTTATACAAACCTCTAATTTTCAGTCATACCACATTATATGATCTATGTTCGGACTACAGATTGTGACTTAAAACTGAGTACGGATAAGATTGTCCAATTTCTGTATAACTTAACGAACAGGCAGTTCGTTTCGTTAAAAAATAGTTCATTTGGAAGTTCATTTAAAAGAACCATCAAATGAATCATTTTTGACTGACTCGATAGTTTTTATCGTTGATCAACTACTCACTTACTCGTTAATGATTAACTGACTCCAACAATATATAATTATCCATTATATGTAAAGCACCGATAAACCATCGTCTCGCAGTCATCTCGCCACACATCATTTGTCGAATTTATGTTTCTGTTGATATTTTTGACTAATCTATACCAGAAGCTGCAACGAATAGAACAAACAGCCAATTAAAATAATTTCTTGTTGTTCTAACCCGGCGTTTATACCTTACCCAAACCTAAGACTCATCTATAGATCAAAGATTAATGCATTTTGTTTATTATATAGGAACATCGCACGGAAATCGATGCACGTGCTGGTACCTTTGGTGCCTTCGAGCAGTTCGGCAATGAGCTGCTGCAGGCCAACCATTATGCTTCGCCCGATATAAAGGAGAAGATTGAGGATTTGGCTAAGGCACGTGAGGATTTGGAGAAGGCCTGGACCGAGCGTCGCTTGCAGCTGGAGCAAAATCTCGATTTGCAGCTTTACATGCGCGACTGCGAATTGGCTGAATCCTGGATGTCCGCTCGTGAGGCATTCCTTAATGCTGATGACGATGCCAACGCTGGTGGCAATGTGGAGGCGCTGATTAAGAAGCACGAGGACTTTGATAAGGCGATCAATGGACATGAGCAGAAGATCGCAGCATTGCAAACGGTTGCCGATCAGCTGATTGCCCAGAATCATTATGCGTCCAATTTGGTGGATGATAAGCGGAAGCAGGTGCTGGAACGTTGGCGCCACCTGAAGGAGGGTCTCATCGAGAAGCGTTCTCGCTTGGGTGATGAGCAGACGTTGCAGCAATTCTCTCGCGATGCCGATGAGATCGAGAACTGGATTGCAGAGAAACTGCAGCTGGCCACCGAGGAGAGCTACAAGGATCCAGCAAACATTCAGTCCAAGCATCAGAAGCATCAAGCCTTCGAAGCTGAGCTGGCTGCCAATGCGGATCGTATACAGAGCGTGCTGGCAATGGGTGGCAATTTGATTGATAAGAAACAGTGCAGCGGATCGGAGGATGCGGTGCAGAAGCGTTTGACTCAAATAGCTGATCAATGGGAATATTTGACCCATAAGACGACTGAGAAGTCGCTGAAGCTAAAGGAGGCCAACAAGCAGAGGACGTATATCGCTGCTGTCAAGGATTTGGATTTCTGGTTGGGCGAGGTCGAGAGTTTGTTGACCACTGAGGATTCTGGTAAGGATTTGGCATCGGTACAAAACCTAATGAAGAAACATCAGTTGGTCGAAGCGGATATCGTTGCGCACGAAGACCGCATCAAGGACATGAACAACCAGGCCGATTCCTTGGTCGAGAGCGGTCAATTCGATACTGCTGGCATCCAGGAGAAGCGTCAGAGCATTAACGAACGCTATGAACGCATCTGTAATCTTGCTGCCCATCGTCAAGCGCGTCTCAACGAGGCACTGACTCTGCACCAATTCTTCCGCGACATTGCGGACGAGGAGAGCTGGATCAAGGAGAAGAAGTTGCTTGTCGGCTCTGATGATTATGGACGTGATTTAACTGGTGTGCAGAATCTGAAGAAGAAGCACAAGCGTCTAGAAGCTGAGCTGGCCTCCCATGAGCCAGCTATTCAAGCTGTTCAAGAGGCCGGCGAGAAGCTAATGGATGTATCCAACTTGGGTGTTCCCGAAATCGAGCAACGTTTGAAGGCTTTGAACCAGGCTTGGGCTGAACTGAAGAATTTGGCTGCCACTCGTGGTAAGAAGCTGGATGAGTCGCTCACCTATCAGCAATTCCTGGCCCAAGTCGAGGAAGAGGAAGCCTGGATCACTGAGAAGCAGCAACTGCTCTCTGTGGAGGATTATGGTGATTCGATGGCCGCTGTTCAAGGTCTCCTGAAGAAGCACGATGCTTTCGAGACGGACTTTGCTGCCCACAAGGATCGCTGCTCGCTGATCTGTGAGCAGGGCAGCGACCTAGTCGAAGCCAAGAATCATCATGGTGAATCCATTGGACAACGTTGCCAGCAGCTGCGCAATAAGCTGGATAACTTGAATGCTCTAGCAGCTCGCCGTAAGGGCGCCTTGTTAGACAACTCGGCATACTTGCAGTTCATGTGGAAGGCCGATGTGGTCGAGAGCTGGATCGATGACAAGGAGAACTATGTGAGGTCCGATGAATATGGACGTGATTTGTCCACTGTGCAAACGCTATTGACCAAGCAGGAGACATTCGATGCAGGTAATAGATATCAATCATTACTACGTTAACAGACAATTAATAAACATTTGTCCTTTGAAGGTCTCAATGCCTTTCAACAGGAGGGCATTCACAACATTAGCGCTCTGAAGGATCAACTGATTAATGCCAATCATGCTCAGTCGCCGGCTATATTGAAGCGTCATGGCGATGTGATTGCACGTTGGCAGAAGCTGCGCGATGCATCGGACACGAGGAAGCAACGTTTGCTGGCCATGCAGGAGCAATTCCGCCAAATCGAGGAACTCTATTTGACATTTGCCAAGAAAGCTTCGGCCTTCAATTCTTGGTTCGAAAATGCCGAGGAGGATCTCACAGATCCTGTTCGTTGCAATTCGATCGAAGAAATACGCGCGCTGCGTGATGCCCACGCCCAATTCCAAGCGTCTCTGTCATCGGCCGAAGCGGACTTTAAGGCATTGGCAGCACTCGACCAGAAGATCAAGAGCTTTAATGTTGGACCAAATCCGTACACCTGGTTCACCATGGAAGCTCTTGAGGAGACCTGGCGTAATCTGCAAAAGATCATAGAGGAACGCGATGGCGAACTTGCCAAGGAGGCCAAGCGACAGGAGGAGAACGACAAGCTGCGCAAGGAATTCGCCAAGCACGCAAATCTCTTCCATCAATGGCTAACCGAAACAAGGTGAGTGAACTAATCGATATTCCAGTCCTGTCTAGTGTGTTGCTATTGGTGTCGGTTACTTCATTCCTTCATCCAATCCAAGCCAAGTCAAGTCAATTCTCAATTCTTGTTAACGAAAACAACTCTTGTGGTTACTTCTGTGAAATCTCGCGTAATTTCGTTTTAACTCAAATAATTTCGTAACTGAAATGCTCAATTCTGTTCTTCTAGATATTATATGCTGGGTTATAATCGTCAAGGGTAATTAAGAAGAAACGAGAGGGACATCCACATCTCTGCGTTACAATTTTCCTTAGTTGTTTTTAATTATTGTTTCGTTTCCGTTTCTGTTTTTGTCTGGCTAAAAGTTTAACCGCTGCGTTGCCCAACTAACAGCAAAAATTATCAAAAAAAAAAAATTATCAATGGTGTTAGCTTCCAGCTAACCCTTTACTTTGTACATATATATTTAACTTAGAAAAACAAAGATATTATACTTAATGCAAAATCTAGTTCTAGTTCAAGCAGCATTTAGCATCGATAAATCAAACGATTTCTTAATTATCGATATGTTTAGCGTTCGATTCAGTCCAAATTCTCCTTTTCAATATTTTTTTTCTATTAAAATCGATCAACAAAAAAAGCATTTAAATGCAGCATGTAAAAAAGTAGCTAAAGAAAACAACAAAAAGTAGAAAAAGCGAATTTTGCATTCGATTTTTGCGTTTTATTAGCTTTAACAAAATATTTTGGCTTATTTTTGTTTAACTCGCTTCATAGTGATGTTTTGCCTTAATTAGTTGCTGAATATAAATATTTAAAAAAAATCTAATTCTTAATTTCTGAGCGCAGAAATTTTTGAACAATTTCATGTATGCCACAAAGTTTTTGAAATTCGTCCTTGAATAATATAAAAAAATTGGCTACAAAATTTGACATTTTTTATTATTAACGTTTTTTTTTTAACTACAAAATTTTTATAAAAATTTAAAATTTTCCAAGCGGCTCTGCTTAACCTTTGAATGTCTTTGCTGGCGAATTTTTAGAAAATTGTTTGGCAAAAGTTTTTTAATATTCGTACACACACTCGTCATACCGACTACACCTGTATATATCTATGAAACATTAAAGGAAAACAACAAAGTATTAGAAGAATTAAAAACAACAACAAAACTGCCGCCCTTAACCACAGACCTCTAACAAGATTTGCTTTTCTTATATGCATTATAAACCATTATAAATTAAAAACAAACAAAAAATCTTGAAAATGCTTTGAGCTTTACTAATAAAACGCTTTTCTATTCTGAATGCGAAAATTTACAAACCAATTCTACGAAACAGAACATCGATGATGGAAGGCTCTGGTTCATTGGAGCAGCAACTGGAGGCGCTTCGCGTCAAGGCCACGGAGGTGCGTGCGCGTCGAGTGGATCTGAAGAAGATCGAGGAACTGGGCGCCCTGTTAGAGGAGCATTTGATTCTGGACAACCGCTATACGGAACACTCGACAGTGGGTCTAGCCCAGCAATGGGATCAGTTGGATCAGCTGTCGATGCGTATGCAGCATAATTTGGAGCAACAGATACAGGCACGCAATCATTCGGGCGTCTCAGAGGATTCGCTCAAGGAATTCTCCATGATGTTCAAGCACTTCGACAAGGATAAGAGCGGCAAATTGAATCATCAGGAGTTCAAGTCATGCCTACGCGCCCTTGGCTACGATCTGCCCATGGTCGAGGAAGGTCAACCGGATCCCGAGTTCGAGGCCATTCTCGATGTCGTCGATCCTAACCGCGATGGCTATGTTTCCCTGCAGGAGTACATTGCCTTCATGATATCCAAGGAAACGGAGAATGTGCAATCCTACGAAGAAATCGAGAATGCTTTCCGCGCTATCACCGCCGCCGATCGTCCCTACGTCACCAAGGAGGAGCTCTACTGCGTAAGTTTGCTTAAATAAATATATTCATATTTATATATTAAATATACATTCTTGTACTCCTTTAGAACCTTACCAAGGACATGGCGGACTATTGTGTTCAGCGCATGAAACCCTTCTCCGAACCGCGCTCTGGCCAGCCCATCAAGGACGCTTTAGATTACATAGATTTTACGCGAACGCTATTCCAGAATTAAATTTCGATGCGCCTGAGAAAATGTCTTACAATATATTTCTAAACAAAAATATACACATATATATTTACACGATTATTTTCGATGATAATTTTCTAGTAATTAAGTCTAACAGAATGCAATTTATGCTTATTTAAGTAAAATGCCACAATGAACCCAAAAGCAGAAAAACATGTTCTACAGAAGCTGACATAAGCTGGCAGCTATATAACAATATTTATTTGTACTTTCTACACAAGCTGACAGCTATAGAACTTAATACATTGGTAGCTTTTGCATTTATGTATTTGTCTTTGAACTAACTTGATCGAAACTTAGTCTCAGTAAAAATATTAAAGAATATGCTCTTTAACGTAAAATCGTATGCAATAAAATGTCATAATCAAAAAGCTTCGCTTTCAATATAACTACCCAGATATTGGCCAACAATTCATCACAACTTAAGATACCAAAAACCAGTAAATACAAAGTTAATAGCTTTCAATTTCTATGATCGGCAACTTATACGAAATGCAAGTAGTAAAATATGCAAAAAGAAAAAAACAAAAAAAAATATTTATAACAAAAAATCAAAAAAAGAAGATTACTATTTGCCTCTATTTACACTTCAACAAATTTGCAAATAAAAAATATATTGCTGCATGTCTAAAAATGTTTAATAATAAATGTGTTTTAATTTTGAATATTTATTTTCAGTTTTTAAACTAAAACGAAATTATCCAAATGCGAGTTTTTACAGTTTGATAAATGGAAAAATATAAAAAAAAAGATACATTAAACAAAATATTGGAAATAAAATATATTGTTGAATGTCTACAAATATAACAAAATTGTGTTTAATTTTTAAGAATTTCCTTTCAAAAAATTTTAATCAAAAATAATTTTTTAATATTTATTAACAATCTTTTTTAAAAATATTTTTATTGAATTGGAAGCGGAAGTAATGAAATGCATAGAATGGTCTGAAAAGTTTGCGAAATATCTGAAAAATACTGATATTAAAATAAATAACTTTTATTTTTCCATCTTTCTTTTATCGTTTATTTTTCAGACCACTTTCGTACATATAAAATTACATCAAGAATTTGTTTATGCTATCCGCATAGGCATTATTTAGTTTTTTGCTTAGCGTCTCCTTGGGCAGCCACTCGTATGGCGTCGCCTGCTGCTCCACATTCACGTTGCCGGCACGCAGCGAGGCGCGATAGAAGAAGATCTTGGCTCCGACGCTGTCCGAGCGCTGCTTGCTGGGATATTTGTACTTGTGGAAGCCAACGGGTGCATTGCCATAGAAGAGCACTTGCATATCTTTGCCACAGCGTTCGCTGAGCACACGCTCCGCCGTCTGTCGCATGGATTCGCCATCTTTGCGCTGTCCCTGGGGTAGCACGAAATGTTCCTGCTCACCAAGCTTCTGCTTGACCACCAAATAGAGTGTGTCTTCCAGGCAACGATCTGTAGAAGTTAGTTTGTTGGCCGCATCGTCCGGCGTGGTACGTGGGGCGACTTGAAACTTCTTCAGCTCCTCCTTGTAGGCATCTTTCAAATCTTGCGCTGTTTGCTTGGCCACAGCGTCGTCGAGGTCCACCTGCGCTTTGCCCTGCTTAATTAGCTCCTTCTGCACCAAATCACGCTCATGCTTCAGTTCGAAATCCGATTTAAGACTGTTCTCGTACTCCACTTGAGACAGCAGATCTTGAAATTGACGCTCAAAGGGATTCAATGTCTTGGATATCACTGGCAACCGCTCAACTAGAATACCAGCATACAGATCCCATTTATCCTTGGCAACCTGTGTCGAAGTGGACTGTGAGCGGATCAGCTGCTTGGCACTGATTTGAGTTAGGCGGCGTAGCATTTTAAGTCTTAATTTTAACTTTTTACCAAGTAAAATAATGTGCCCTCTTCGATTACATGAGCATAAGGCGAATGCCGAACAGCTGCTCGCTAGCGATAACAAATTTTTCATCTTGCAAAACATATCGATTTCAATATTTAAATATCGCTTAAGTTGCGCATACAATTCCCGGCTTGCAGTTTCAGAGGAACAGCTGCTGCAGCCGATAGCTCGATAACAGTTCCAAACGTTTTGCGAGGACTAGCACTCGCGTTTCTTTCATTTAAACAATTTAGGAATTTCGCATTAAGAGCTGACAGAATGTCTGGCTTGGAGTCCTACATTAACCACACAGTCTCCATTATCACGGCCGATGGACGAAACTTCATAGGAACCCTGAAAGGCTTCGACCAAACCATAAATATCATCATCGACGAATGCCATGAACGCGTCTTCTCCACAACATCGGGCATTGAGCAAATTGTGCTCGGCCTGCACATAATCCGTGGCGACAACATCGCTGTTATTGGACTGATAGATGACACCATCGACTCCCGGCTGGATTTGGCAAACATCAGAGGCGAGCCACTGGGCCCAGTAGTGCATTGATTGTAAACATAGTTATAGATCGAATAAATTCATGAAATTTTGATATTTACTGATACAGCTATTCAGTTTCTACGCTAAATTTGATTTGACGACAGTTGAGGGTGGCCAAATCGATGACGGCAACGCTCTGGGTTTTCGAGAAGTTCGGCAGGCAGACGAGACGCGTTCGCTTGCCATCGGAGCCGACATGCAAATCCGTTTCGAATTTTTCACAGTTGCCCGCAAAGTAAACGTGTGGACAGTTCTTCATTATAAACGGATCGCTGCTTATGTACGGGTAGCAGGCCAGTGTATCCGGCGCAGTGGGAGCAACGTGGCCCCATTTGAGCGTACAGCGCAGAGCTTCAAGTGAGGAGTCCAACGCTGTACTCCTTAGCAAGTCGGCGATATTCTGGCCAGCAGTTCCCACGACAAGAGCGCTATCCAGGCGACAAGCATATGGATTGCTGACAGATTGAAAGGATGACAATTGGGCAGCCAACGGGAACATGCATTTGTGGAAGGGCTGCTGCGGCAGCATAAAGTTGGCCGGATCATAGGCTCCGGGCATTACGTCCACGTGAATAGCTTTTGCCCACGATGCGAACCAGTTGTCCAATTGGCTAATGGCTTGGACAGTGTCGTTTGCATTCGCTTGTTGCCGCGCCACTTGCAGGGTGGGCACATGAGCCATAGCCGAGCTGCGCACCGAGTTGCCCGCCACGATGAGCCGCACCTGTGCGTGGGCCTCGGACTGATTGCCGAAGCTTCCGCTTAGCCAATACTGAAACATGTTCAAGGCCTCTACATAGTTATGCGACTGCAACTGATCCAATCCAGAGATCAGAACTAATTTGCAGCCCTCATTCTTTACAGCCAGCGGCTTCTGTGGGCCACTCTCCAGGAAAATAATTTTTTCCACATTAAAGAAACCCTCGCTGTCTGTGCCACCCTTGACAGCACAAACGATGCCCGTGGCTAGTTTGCGGGAATCTAAGAATTCGCCACCTTGCAGACGCACTCTCTGCAATTCATCCTCTAGGATTAGCTTGTCCTCCGGCGCGGAGTAGTTCTGTCTTTGCGGCTGTGGAGCTAACTGATTCTCCTCGGAGATGTCACGCAGTATACTTGGCTTGTGCGCCTGATGCTTGTAAATGGTGCCAATGATGATGCACTGGACATTCTGCTCGCCGCGCAACTCGCACAGCTTCATTATGGGCACCTGTTTGCCCCATTCCTTTAGAGCAAGCGGCGTCAAGAGCCGCGTCATTTCGGCCAAGCGATGTGTGTACAAATGGCAGAATTGCTTCTGATAATCGGTGGTTGTCAGAAGATATGAGCTGCTCAGATTCTCGTAAGCACAGTTTAAACGAATGGCCATATTGATTTGTTTACTTTTTTAATTACTTTTATGCACATTCGGCATTTGCGCGCCAACAAAATACAATATTATTAGATATGGCCAATAGTGAACGGTGGAAGCTCAATAGTATCGATAGTATCTTTGCTATGTAGCCCTGGTGGATGGGTAGACGAACATCGTATCGAGGACAATCGACGACCAGCTGATAATCAGATTAACTCGTTTACAAATTGCAGCGTAGAAAAAGTTTAGGGTGTTTTGCAATAAAACGCTTTTTTAAATGCATTTCAACAATGTTTTCGATCAATAAGAACGCAAGCAACATGTTCAACTACAAATGGCAAAGTCTAATGCTGCGCGTGTGTAGTGCCAAGTGTTGATTAGTGTATGAATGCGTGCAAGCTCCGTTCTCTGTATTGATTTTTTACAAATAGCTCCAATTCCGAATCTCAATTTGTGAGACTCCCGTCTGGCTAGCTGGCTGGCTGGGGTAGAGCCAACTGAGAGATATGGGCGGCTCGGTGAGCCAAGTGTTTCGTTCGGGCTCGGCATTGCTCTCACATCGTGATGGCCACAAAGTATCCAAGGCGACAGAGGAGAAGATTCAAACTCTTTTCGAAATACTGCGTGCCAATCCAAAAATCTCATTGCAGACTCTAGAGAGTCTCCTAATACAAATACCCAAAAATGAGAACATCCTGGTCATACATGACGACTGCGGCTACAATATACTGCAGCGCAGCGTTGGACTCAATCACATCGATCTCACCAAATGGCTGCTCCATCGCCATCGACCGGACGTTAATCGAGCTCCCTGCTCCCTGCCATTGCATATTGCCACGCTCCGTGGCTACGAGGAATGTGTGGAGCTGCTGCTGCGGCATGGAGCACGCATTGACGCCGATACCAGAATGTGCTTTCCCGGCGCCCATTCACATAACTGCGAGGAGAGCGGCAAGTGGCATAGCAATGTGGACGATGTGAGCGAAAGGCTGAACACGAAGCTACAGAATGCCCTTTGTTATGCTATCGACGGTAGATATATATCCATATGTATCCAAAATTAATCTCTAAGTGTATTTCTTGTATTATTAGGCGATCAGTATAATGTGCTCAGCATGATGACCCAAAAGATGGAGGAGCCTTGGATACCATTTAGGGCCAAGAAGCCCCTGCTGCACTTGGCCTGCGAGCGTGGCGCTTGGAATTGTGTGCAACAGCTTGTGGTGACACGTTCGGAGGAGATAAACCTGATCATGGACGAGTACTATCCCATACACCATGCTGTGCTCCATGATGGACGCTTCCTCGAGCTGCTTATACAACATGGTGCAATTACCACAGTGAGAACCTGCACACAGCAAATGACCCTGCTGCATGTTGGTGCGTCTGTAAGTCTATAAATGACTCCAACAAATGTTTAACAATCTCGTCTCTTTTTCAGTCATATTTGCCGCTCGCAAGTCTGCCGAGGACACGCAGGCTACGTTGCGCATCTTGCTGGATCGCGGCTGCAAGGAGCTAATAAATGCGCCCGACTCGTTGGGCAATACGCCTCTGCACGCTTTGATTGTGCGCTATGCGTTAGAGGAGGCACGCTATGGCTATGATAAATGGAGCAAGTGGGATGTGCTGCATTTGGTTAGATTTCTGTTGCAGAGTGGAGCTAAGCCCTCGGTCAATCAGGCAGGCAACAGTGCCATGGCCTGCGTATTTCGTCATTTGCGTGATTGGGAGGTCTGTTACGAGCTGCTCAATATGCTTATTCGAGAAGATGGTCAGTGGTGGAGCAAATGACCAACTATTATATAATTATTTATATTCTCTCTTTAGGTGATCCCAATATTGTGGGCAGGGACGGCTCAGTGCCCATAATGGTGCTGCTGGTGCCTTTGATTAACAAGGATCACCTACATCACTTTACGCATTCAATGAAGGTGAGTTTTCTCTCCACCCACAAACAGCTATTATTATAGGGCTTCTCTCTCCTCTTAGGTGTGCTATTTGAATTGCATCCGCATCTTATTACAACATGGCGCCAATCCCAATTGCTCGTACAGAGCCAATTTGAAACCTTTGCACGTGCTGGTCTTTACGGTCAGTGAGAACTTTACGCTTAACTGTGATGCACAGAAACGCACAAACTTTGATTTTATTAAGAATATATTGCTGCTGCTGCTGCAGCACGGCTTGGACTGCAATAAAACATATCAGCACATTCTGCAGGCCGTTATGGATATGGTCCAGAACGTGCGCACTTGCCAGGATATGGAATGCATCTATGAATTAACCCTAACGCTCATTCAATATGGAGCCGATCCAAATATTGTGCTGAGCAGCAAAACCACGCCTGGCATTGCCATTTTCTCCAGCGAAATTGCCAGCTATGGCGAGGCGCTGGGTGGCGCTGGAGCTGGCCCAGGTGCAGGTGCTGGAGGTGGAGCTGGAGCAGCTGGTGGTGGTGGTGGCGCAGGTGGTGGAGGCGCTGCATCTGCTGCACTGGGCGACAATACGTTCCGCAATTCGTTTCGCACAAATTCACGCTATCTGCTTTTCTACTATATTATACTGATAACGAAAAAAGAATTTATACTCAACGATCCGCAGCTGACATTCACGCGCATCATTCATCTCTTCTACCTAACCATGGAGCACGATCCGCTCTACAATTGCCTCAAGTCTTTGCATAATTTCTATGTTGCCCAAGTGCCCAACAAGAAGACCGAACAACTGATTGCCCTAATCTCCACGCTCTATCGCAGGCCACGCAGTCTCAAGCAACTGGCACGCATGGCCATTTACGAGGCAATGAATCGAAAGCTGGCACAGAACGTAACGCGTTTGAATTTGCCGGGTCCGCTAAAGGATTACGTGCTGCAATTTGAAAGATAACAAGTGCCAGTAATTGACATATAATTTGAATATTGAGCGTCGTCGAATGTTAACCCTTTAACGACCAATGACTAATTAGAATCAACTGCAACCAATCATTATTGCAATTCTTTTGTTCCCTGTATATATATATTTATATATATATATATCACTAACCATGCAGCACTTAAATGGGACAAACTGAATATCGTATTTGATTGGCTCTCTTAATTCGGAAAGCATAACGGCGAAGAGCCATCAAAGCCTAGTGAGTTTGAGCGGGATAGCCACTCTCTCTTTTGCTTACTCTAAATTGCTCTCTCAATGTGTGTGCTTGCTTGTGTATGTGTGTGCGTGTGCGTGAAAGCACAAGCAGCAATAAACTCCTTTTTTGAGTGCGTAGTATTGCAAAATAGTTGAAGGCTTTGAAACGCTCATAGGCAAATATTAATCTTTGCATAAAATTTGCAAAAATCTAAAATGTTTGTTATAGATGTCCCATATATCTGTTTTGATGGATCAGTGGCTATATGTAATATGTTACATACTGTTATTATATACCTAAACACACAAATATACATATATATATCCATGCATTATATAATTATTATGAAGATAAGATATGAAAACGCTTAAATGTACCTACAAAAACAAGATCATGAAAATCAAACATGTGCAATTTCTTTTATATGAATCTATTGTTCAAAACGCTCATAACTAAATTATGTATTGTGAAATATTCAATTGTATAACTTTTACGGCCCACCCTCGCCCTTAAGCTATTTCTTATGCCTACAAAAATACCAAATAACAAAAGAACACTCCTCTCTCTCTCTCACACACACATACATACACATTTACATTTACATTTATTGACATCTGCATAAAGTTAAGGCTGTTTTTTGATGAACAATTCGGGGTTCTCTTTTTAGAATATTGTATATTTGAAGGCAATTTAACAAGTGTTATACATGCATAAATATATATATTTATGTATATGTATATTTATAATTATTATTGTAATTATTGTTGCTTAAACAAAAAAATTGTTAATCTGATCTGTAATGTCATTTGCAATCGAATTGGATCCGATAACGATATCGGGGCAAATTAAATAAATACAAAACACACAAAAATATGCAAAACGGATCTTTATAATAGACAATCGAACTGGAGCCGATAAAAATATCAGTATTGTTATCGGCGATGAGCTGGAACCGATGGAGAACACAAGTGCACATATATGTACATATAAGCTAAACGGGAGTTTCAAAATGGCAGCTAACGCACTTCAATACAGCAGGTGTCAACAATTTGTAAAGAATGACAAAAAAGAAACAAAAAGCGAATTTTTATGTATATATTTGTCAATATATATGTATTCAAGTTGCCTTAGTAACGAACTATTAACAGGACATTCGAAGTCGTTGCAGGTTTATTTGCAACGCTCATATAGTATATTTTTCATATGAGCAGCAGCTGCAGCATAACGGGACTTTACAGTTAGCCGGCCTGCATCATGTATAGCCGCAAGCTGGAGCGCATGCATCGCCCATCCTCGGACATTACGAAATACGACAATGAGCCATATATGAAGAATCCTCTGCTCACCTTTCGGCTCTCCGAGGTACACGAGAGGCGTCACTATGTGTTCCTCAAGCAACGGGCGGCGGACATCAAAGTGAAGGTAGCGAGAAAACCTTGGATACCGGACCCCGACATGCGTGCATTACCGCAGGCCCACTACGTCGACAACTTGCGGCGAGAGGTGCGAAAAATTGTTGTGCCGCGTATGCTGCGCAAAACGGAGGCCAAGATCTTAAGCTTTGCACAAGAACGACTGAAACTCAAGTATCCAGAACTGGTTAAGGCGTACATGGCTGATGTGCACGGTGAATACGATCGCCTTATGAAAATCTATAGCATGAAAAACATATTACAGCATCCGGAGTTCGCTGATGAAGATCCAGCCAAGTTTGATTTACCTCATGCGGACTTTCAATCCAGTCTACCTGGGCGCTCAGCGAACTACAAAGTCTATCTGGACAATCGTCGTAAGATCGCGCAGAAGCTGCTCATCCTGCAGCCGCCACTGCGCGTCATACTCAGCATCTCCGTATCGGATCTACCACAATTTGCGTGCAAATTTCAATATGTGAGCGCCATGGGCGCTCAGCAGCAGCAGGTGGGTCTCTGTGGCAAAGAGGCACTGTCTGCCAAGTTTTATCGGAAGTATATACAGAATCAGTTGGACAAGGTGAACACGTTTTTACGCTGGAATTGGTATACCCGATTAGTGGCTGTGCTGAAGCGCATGCTACGGAAGCGCGTGATGCCATTGAATGTGTGGAAGCGCGCTTGGGGCGGCTTGGAAGGTCTGATGAACCGTGAGGTTAACCAAATGAAGATGCGAACCTTTGAGGAACTCTATCACGTCTGTAGTAGCACACACACTATGCCCGTCTTTCGCGTTTCCTTGGTTTGGGTCGATGTAAAGGATGGTCTGGACATAAAACCTAACTTGGCCAGTCTTCAGTCAACTTTTGGTGAGATTATCACTGAAATCTCAATGGTGGGCTATCGCATGGAAGCCCTTCAGCCACAAGTGGACACTCTGACTACCTTTGCACAGGTTAGCGACTATCTGAAAATTGAGATGAATGAGAACTATGTAAAGGATGTTATCAAGAAGGCGCAAAAGATTATTGCTGTCACCTACACTGAAATAACTGAATACGTGAATGGCTATCGGGAGAAGTACGAAGGTCTATACTCTGCCGCAGTGCGAGCGGAGCTTCTCAAATTTCTGGAAGAGCCGCACGATTTCGAAGAATACTTTGCGCGCATCGAATCCTATTATGAATATATAAATATGCTACGCAGTGAACCGGTGACGGATTACTTCGAAATTTTGGTGATTGACAACGAACCGTTAATCCAAGCTCTTCGCGCTCTAGCTGAGAATCTCATCTCAAATATCACAGCAATTATAATAAGCGAACACATTCGTGCAGAGGAAGAAATCTGTGTGGAATTTGAGAAGGTCAAGGAGAAAGCATTGCTGATACCCAAATCCACAGAGGAGCTGCTTGAGAGTGCGGAATATATGATCTATGTGAAGATGCAGAAGCTGGCTGAGCTTACGGATCGTATTCAATATTGCTTGCAAGTGGGCACCAACATTGTGGAGCTGACCCAGATGTCTAAGTATCACTTTGATTTGACCATCAGAACAATCAACTGGATCAAGGACATTAACGAGATCTGTGATTATAATGCCTCACAGCAAGAGCAATATAAATTCTTATTTGAGGAGCATCTGCAGGAGGTCGTCAAGAAGCTAAACTCCGATATTTTGGAAATGGTGCCTAAGCTGGGGATAATCGATGATATGAGTAGACCAGACAAGTTTCGTGAGTCCTATATCATACTCCAGAACTTTATAGATCAGCTCAAAACCTTTGATGACTATGTGGCCTGGATCAACAAGGAAGAGAAACTCTTCAAAGTCAATCAAACTGAATATCCTACTCTGGAGGTTATCAAAACCTTCGTCTATCCGTTTGCGGAGTTAATGAAGTACGTATAATACAACCTAAAATAAAGCTGTTTATTTAATATGTCTCTTTTATAGACTCTGCATTGAATGGCAGCGTTATTTGAGCGTATGGACCGATGGGCCCTTTGAGTACTTGGAACCAAAGTTTGTGGAGACCACCACGGAAGACTATCTGAAGGAATTTCAAAGGAATCAAAAGTATTATCGTGTTAAGATCAAGCAGGATATGGTGGAGAATCCAGTTTGCAAATTTAAGGTAACTGCTTTGAATACGTGAGTTTACGAACTTGCATTGATATATACCTTATATTTAATTTGTAGGGTCAAACAGAGGATCCTGATCCGGAGAAACATCCCGTGCCCGTGCGCCTTTGTAGCTCAATGATCAAGTCCATTAAGGACTTCAACATTGGAGTTTTTATTGTGAATACGCTCTGTAATCCCGCGCTGCGTAAGCGTCACTGGAAGGAAATGTCGGATATCGCTGGCTTTGACATTACGCCAGATGCAGGAACAACGCTTCGTAAAATACTCAACTCTGGCTTGGACCCCATACTCGATCAGTTTGAGATAATCAGCATTAGCGCTAATAAGGAATTGCAGCTGTGGAACAATTTGCAGATCATGATTAAAGAGTGGGAAAATAAGGTGTTTCCCGTTGGGCCCTACAAAGAGACTGGCGTTACTATTCTGTCCAGCTTGGATGACATACAGGCCTTATTGGATGATCATATACTGAAAACGTTGACCATGCGTGGCTCAGCATTTATGAAGCCGTGCGAGGAAGAAGTCCGTTCTTGGTATGAGAGAATTATGCGCGTTAACGAAACGCTTGATCAGTGGGGCAAGGTTCAAGTGAATTTCCTGTATCTATTACCCATTTTCTCCTCAAAGGACATTGTTGCCCAGATGCCAGAGGAGGGTCGCCTCTTCGTCACAGTCGAACAGACGTACACACGTAATATGGGCTTAGTGCTCAGGAATCCTTTGGTCATAGAAACGGCGCCCGTTGCTGGTCTGCTGGAGTCGCTGCAGAAGGCCAACGAACTGTTGGAGGATATCTCGACAGGTGTTAGCAACTATTTGGAGAAGAAGCGATTATATTTTCCACGTTTCTTTTTCTTGGCCAACGATGAAATGCTCGAGATTCTGTCCGAGACTAAAGATCCTTTGCGTGTCCAGCCACATTTAAGCAAATGCTTCGAGGGCATCAATATATTGGAATTTGATGCAGCTAAAAATGTTTTGGCCATGATCAGTAGCGATAAGGAGCACATCGTCTTCATGGAACAGATCTCAACAGCTGCAGCTGGCGGAAGTGTGGAGAAATGGCTGGTTGGCGTGGAGGAGGAGATGCTAAAGGCCGTACGCTATGTATCGGAACTCTCCTTCAACCATTATCCCACTGTGAAGCGTAATGAATGGGTGTTGGAGTGGTCACAGATGGTAGTCTTGGCTGTCTCCCAGGTCTATTGGGCCTCCAAGATGCACAGTTGTCTACGGCGCACATACGGCGGCAATCAGACCGTAATGAATCAGTACTTCTCGGAGCTAACGAAGGAGCTGAATGATATTGTTACGCTGGTGCGTTCGCCAGTTATAAGCAATCTGAATCGCATCACAATTAAATCTTTAATTGTCATCGATGTGCACGCCAAGGATGTCACCGAGGAGCTGATAAGACTGAAGATTAGCAGCGAATTTGATTTCCAGTGGCTTGCCCAGATGCGATACTACTGGGAGGACTCAACGATGCTGGTGCGAATTATCAATGCAACAGTGCCCTTTGCCAACGAGTATTTGGGCAACTCGGATCGTCTGGTCATAACGCCACTCACCGATCGCTGTTACCGCACCTTGGTGGGTGCCTATCAATTGCATTTGAATGGTGCGCCCGAAGGACCCGCTGGCACTGGCAAAACGGAGACAACGAAAGATTTAGCCAAAGCCCTAGCTGTGCAGTGTAAGGTGTTTAACTGCTCCGATGGCTTGGATTACAAGGCCATGGGTAAGTTCTTTAAGGGCTTAGCCTCCTGTGGTGCCTGGGCCTGCTTTGATGAGTTCAACCGTATCGAACTGGAGGTGCTTTCCGTCGTTGCGCAGCAGATTTTGCTCATCATCCAGGCAGTGCGTGCAAATGCGAGCAAATTCATGTTTGAAGGAACGGAATTGAATTTAAATCCTGCCTGCTACGTCTGCATCACCATGAATCCCGGTTATGCGGGTCGTTCCGAGCTGCCGGATAATTTGAAAGTCCTTTTCCGTTCGGTTGCCATGATGGTGCCCGATTATGCCATGATTGGCGAGATATCATTGTACTCCTATGGCTTTGTGGACGCACGTAAGTTGGCTGTGAAGATCGTGACCACTTATCGCCTCTGCTCGGAGCAGCTGTCTAGCCAGAACCATTACGATTACGGCATGAGAGCTGTAAAAACTGTGCTCTCTGCCTGTGGTAATATTAAAAAACAATTTCCGGATGAGGTGGAGGATATTCTTCTGCTGCGTAGCTTGATGGATGTGAATTTACCTAAATTTTTGTCCTTTGACGTGCCGCTGTTCGAAGGCATCATTTCGGACATCTTTCCCGGAATCAAACTGCCTCACATAGATTACACACTCATGGAGCAGGAGTTCAAGCGTGTGTGCCAGGAGGAGATTCTGGAGCCTGCGCCCAGTTTCCTCCTCAAAGTCATCCAAACGTATGAGATGATCATCGTGCGACATGGTTTCATGTTGGTTGGTGAGCCACTAGCTGGCAAGTCGAAGACACTGCAGGTGCTGGCCAAAGTACTCTCAGCGCTCAAGATAAAGGCCCCATCCAAGAGCCCCTACTATCAGCACGTACTAATGGGCATTATGAATCCAAAGTCTATAACTATGAATCAGCTATATGGCTCTTTTGATCCTATATCTTATGAGTGGACTGATGGTCTGGTGGCCAAAATCTTTCGGGATTTTGCAATGACTCCCACACCAGACAGAAAATGGGTAAGCAAAAAAAAAAATTAATAATAAATAATGAATTTTCAGCTTTTCCACTTGTCCTTCTATAGGTTGTCTTCGATGGTCCCGTGGATGCCGTTTGGATAGAGAACATGAACACTGTTCTGGATGACAACAAGAAATTGTGCCTGACCAGCGGTGAGGTGGTCACGATGTCCAATGAAATGTCCATGGTCTTTGAGGTAATGGATCTGGCTCAAGCCTCGCCAGCCACGGTCTCAAGATGTGGTATGATCTACATGGAAGCATCAACTCTGGGCTGGCGCTCCTTTGCAAATTCCTGGCTCAAGAAAGCCGATCCACGTTGGGCGGACAAGGAAAATACAAAATACATGATATCCATGCTATCGTGGCTGTTGATGCCGGTAAGAACTAGACTAGAGTCGTATATGTATTATTCACATTGCTTTATATATCCTTTTGCAGTGCATGACCTTTGTAAGACGCTTCTGCAGTCAGTTCGTCAAGCCAGGCGAGTTTAATTGCATGCTAACCACATTTGACTTGATTGATATGCTGCTCGACGAAGCCATTGAAGAGAACCCGGAAGACTATGACAAATACATGGAGAGCTATATACAAGCTGCAATGCTTTACAGCTTGGTCTGGGGTATTGGCGGTGTGCTAGATATCAATTCTCGAGAGAAATTCGATGTGTTTCTAAGAAAAGTACGTAGTTCTTATATAAGTATTGTATCTTATAATAATGGCAACTTCTATTTTCATTAGCTATACGAGAATGAGCCGCCTGGCATGGGCAAAATGGAAATCACGCCGCCTATAGATGGTCTAATTGTGGACTACGTATTTCTGTTTAAGCAGCGTGGCAATTGGCGCTATTTTCCCGAGATGGCCAAGCGCATGGATATTGAGGAGACGAAAATAGGTGTCATAGTGCCCACAGTGGACACAGCTCGCTATCTGCACCTGCTCAAGCTGCATGTGCAGCACAAGAAGCGGATGCTGCTGATCGGACCGACTGGCACGGGCAAAAGTGTCTATATACAGAACTATCTGATGAACAAGCTAAATCCTGATCTGTACGAAACGGGATTCATTACATTCACTGTCATGATTACTGCCAATCAGACGCAGGAGCAGATCATAGCCAAGCTGCAAAAGTGGAAACGTGGCATCTATGGGCCGCCCAAAGGCATGCAGAGCGTTCTCTTTGTGGATGATATGAACATGCCAGTGAAGGAAGTGTATGGCGCTCAGCCTCCTTTGGAGCTGCTACGCCAGTTCTTTGACTATGGTCACGTCTATGATCTGAAGGACAGCTCCAAGATCTACATGCATAATATATTGATAATGACTGCCTGTGGCCTGCCTGGTGGCAGTCGCCAAGATGTCTATCCACGCTTTCTGAACCACTTCAATGTCTTTTCGATCAACACGTTCAGCGATGACACCATGTTCCGCATATTTCTCAATGTGGCCCTATGTGGCTTTCGACGCTCTGGACACGGACAAGATGTGTTCGTGCTCACAAATCAGATTATCAGTGCCACTCAGAGCATTTATAAGAGTGTACAATCCGAGATTCGAGCCACGCCCTCTAAATCCCATTATATATTCAATTTGCGCGACATATCCCGAGTTGTCACTGGCTGCACGCTGGTGCGTAAGGAGTCTGTGAATGATAAGAAAATGCTTGTTAGGGTCTGGTATCATGAGGCGATGCGCGTCTTCTACGATCGCCTGGTCGACGATGTCGATCGCAAATGGATGTTCGATAAGCTCAACGAATGCTTGAAAGCCAACTTCAAGGATAAAGTGGAGACAGTCTTTGATAAGTATTGTACGGTACGTAAACATAAATCCAAATGCATTTTAAATTTAATTTCATTGACATTGTTAATCAACCATTTTTGTCCACCATCCAGGACGAGGAACCAGATTTTACAATGGAGAGGGCCAATACGGTTTTGTTTGGCGTCTATTTTGACGAGGATAGTGAACCGGATGAAAGGCGTTATGAGGAAGTGCCCAGCATGGAAGTCTTTTACAAGATATCCGAAACGAGCCTCGAGGATTACAACTCCACTCGTCGCTCCAAGATGGACGTCACATTGTTTACGTTTGCCTTGCAGCATCTGAATCGTATCTGCCGCATCATTTCAATTCAGGGTGCGAGTGCCTTGCTGATTGGATTGGGTGGCTCGGGCAGGCAGTCGCTCACTAAGCTGGCCACCAATATGGTGCAGACGTCGTTCTTCCAGCCGGAGATAACGAAGAACTATGGCGCCAACGAATGGCACGATGATATAAAGGCCATACTGAAGGAAGCGGGCGGCATGAATAAGCACACGACATTCCTCATCACGGAGAATCAAATCAAAATGGAGCTCTTCCTGCAGGACATTGATTGTTTGCTGAATCAAGGCGAAGTGCCCAATATTTTCCCCATCGATGAGAAGCAGGAGGTTATCGAGTTGGCCCGCCTGGCCGCTCAAGGAGGCAATCGCAACATAGATGTCTCCGCGCTTCAGGTCTTCTCCTTTTTTGTGAATCGTTGCAAGCAGAAGCTGCACATCGTGCTCAGCTTCTCACCCATTGGAGATGCTTTACGAACGAGAGTTCGTCTGTATCCCTCGCTGGTAAATTGCTGCACCATCGACTGGTACGACAGCTGGCCCGAGGAAGCGCTGCAGATGATTGCCAAAATGTCGCTGGTGGATGTGAATGTGCCATCGGAGGAAATCAAATTGGCCATCATGGATACGTGTCAATATTTCCATACGACAGCTGCGCGAGTCACACGCGACTTCTGCCAAATGGCTGGCCGACACATCTATCAGACCAACGCGTCCTTCATTGAGCTCATCAGATCGTTCCAGACCCTAATTGCACGTAAGCAGGGCGAGACCATGCAGGCCAAGATGCGCTACATTGGCGGCTTGGACACCTTGGCTGCAGCTGCTGCGGCGATTTCCATAATGCAGCGGGATTTGGGTGCACTGCAGCCCAAACTGGTGGCATTGGCGGAGAATTCACGGAAAATGATGTTGGAAATAAATAAAGAGACAATTGCCGCTAGCGTTGCCGCAGAGCAGGTGAAACAGGACGAGGAGGTGGCCTCCGTGCAGGCAGCTGCGGCACAGGTGCTCAAAGGCGAATGCGAAAAGGATTTGGCCAAAGCTATACCAGTGCTGGAAGATGCTTTGGCTGCCTTGAACACCCTGAAGCCAGCTGATATCACATTAGTGAAGTCCATGAAGAATCCCCCGCCTGTCATCAAGCTCGTCATGGCTGCAGTTTGTGTGATGAAGGGCTTGCCAGCGGAGAGGATACCAGATCCGGCCACTGGCAAGATGGTCAACGATTTCTGGGGTCCCAGCAAGCGTATTCTGGGTGACATGAATTTTCTGCCTGCACTCAAAGAGTTCGATAAGGATAACATACCCGTCGAGGTCATGAAGCGCATACGCAAAGAGTTTATACCCAACAAGGATTTCCAGCCGCACATCGTGGCGAAGGCGTCCAGCGCAGCGAAAGGCTTGTGCCAATGGGTGATTGCCATGGACCTGTATGACAATGTCGCTAAGGTGGTAGCGCCTAAGAAGGCAAAACTTGCTGCGGCTGAGAAGGAGTATGCGGATACGATGGACTTTCTGGCCGAGAAGCGCGCCATGGCAGCTGCTTTGGAGGAGAAGGTGGCCCTGCTTAACATCGAATTGGACAAGGCCAATGAGGAGATGCAGAACACAGAACAACATGCCGAGAATTGTCGAAATAAGCTGATCCGAGCTGAAGCATTAATTGGCGGACTGGGCGGAGAGAAGTCGCGTTGGAGTAGCGCTGCGGATGATCTTCAAGATCTCTATGATCATTTACCTGGCGACGTGCTCATCTCTTGTGGCATCATTGCCTACCTATCTGCAGTTAATTTACAATACCGTTCAACTTGTGTTCTCGACTGGTTCAAGAAGTGTACCTCACTGCAGATACCCTGTTCTAAAAAGTATTCGATCTCAGCTGTCCTTGGTTTGGAGGTCACCATACAGAACTGGCAGCTGGACGGATTGCCCAATGATGAGTTCTCCAGCGAGAATGCCATCATATCGGCCAACTCCAGCCGCTACAGCTTGTTCATTGATCCCCAGGGACAGGCGAACAACTGGCTGAAGAATATGGAACGGAAGAATCGGTTGAATTGTGTCAAGTTTAATCAGAGCAACTATATGAAGGTTATTGCCGAAGCCTTGGAAACGGGAAGTCCGGTTATCATTGAGAATGTGCAAGAGGAGCTGGAGGTACCACTAGATCCGATCTTAATGAAGCAAACCTTCATGCAGGGCGGCGTTAAGCACATTAGCTTGGGTGAGAACGTGGTTCCGGTCTCTCCACACTTTCGCCTCTATATGACCTGCAATTTGCGTAATCCTCATTTCCTGCCTGAGACTTTCAACAAAGTGACCATCATCAATTTTGCGCTGACACAAAATGCTTTAATGGATCAACTGCTGAGCATTGTGGTGGCCAAGGAGCGACCCGATCTGCAAGAGCTGCGCATCATGCTGACCACCGAGGCGGCCGCCAATAAGGGAGCTCTGCGCGATGCCGAGAATATGATTTTGAAGACTTTGACCAGCAGCGAGGGTGATATTTTGGAGAACGAGGCAGCCATCGTCATCTTGGCCGATTCGAAAACGTTGTCGAAGGACATCACAGAGAAGCAGGAAGCCGCCAAGGAGACGTCAGCAAAGATCGAGGCATTCCGACTGAATTACAAGCCCGTCGCCGTCCACTCATCCATTTTGTACTACTCAATTACGGATTTACCCAATATAGATCCTATGTATCAGTTTTCGCTCAACTGGTATATCAATCTCTATATGTACTCCATTGAGACGGCTAACAAGTCGAAGGAACTGCCGCGTCGCATTAAGTTCTTGGTCGATGGCTTCACCAGGAATCTGTATAACAACGTCTGTCGCTCCATATTTGAAAAGGACAAGCTGCTCTTCTCGTTTATACTGACAGCAAGGATTTTATTGGGCACAGGACAGGTGGAGATGCGAACTTTGTCACATCTGCTAACCAATGCCAAGGAGGCGCCCAACATGCCTCCAAATCCTGATCCCAGTTGGATAACTGATGTAGTCTGGTTAAATATACTGCGATTGGATGAGCTGAAAGAGTTGACTGGCATTGTCGCTTCGTTCCGTAAGAATCTGTCAGCCTGGCAAGCAATCTATGATCATGCTTCACCCGAGCTGCAGCCGTTGCCAGCGCCCTGGCAGGATAAGACCACGGCCTTTGAGAAGATCATAGTGCTGAAGGCCCTACGCCCAGATTCTGTATTCTTGGCCGTTCGACTATTTATAGCGAATACAATTGGGGACCAATATGTCACGCCGCCTGAATTCGACATTTCCAAATCGTATGCGGATTCAACGGCCTTGACTCCTTTACTCTTCATCTTGTCACCAGGTGCTGATCCCTTGGGCTCTCTGCTAATTTTTGCTGAAAAAATGGGCCAGGAGGAGACGTTCCAAAGCATTTCGCTAGGCCAGGGTCAGGGACCCATTGCCACGGCTTTGATTAAGAATGCCCAGGACATGGGCTACTGGGTGTGCCTGCAGAATTGCCATCTGGCTGCATCTTGGATGCCAACCCTCGAGTTTCTGTGGGAGAACATGGATACATTTAATACGCAACGTAAGTGCTCAATAATTGCAACTGAAGATTTTGCAGATAATATAAATATTATATTTGCAGCTAACTTCCGCATTTGGTTGACTGCCTATCCCACTCCACAGTTTCCCGTGACGATTCTCCAGAATGGAGTTAAGATGACAAATGAGCCACCGACGGGTCTGAAAGAGAATCTAACCCGATCGTACAATTCGGAGCCCATTAATGATCCGGAGTTCTACATGGGCTGTGCTAAGCAGGATCGAGCTTTCACTCGTCTGCTATTCGGCATTTGTTTCTTCCATGCGGTCGTGCAGGAGCGACGTAAATACGGTCCGTTAGGCTGGAATATACCCTACGGCTTTAATGAGTCCGATTTACAAATCTCTGTGCTGCAGCTAAGTGTAAGTTAACAGAAGTTTCCAATATATATATATATATATATCAATCCACATTAATGTATATTCGCTCTCTTCTAGATGCTGCTCAATCAATACGAACACGTTCCTTACGATGCCATCTCCTATTTGACCAGCGAGTGCAACTACGGCGGACGCGTGACAGACAATTGGGATCGACGTTGTATTGTTACGATACTCGCTGATTTCTGTAATGCCCAAGTGGTGAATGATAACAAGTTCCGCTTCGCTGCTGATGATCGGTATATATTGCCACGTAAAACGGAGCATCGGGAAATTTTACGTTATCTAGATGAGGCTGTGCCATCGTTGGCCCCACCGGAAGTTTATGGCTTGCACGCGAACTCAGGCATTACGCGAGATTTGCAGACGACTAAAACGCTGTTGGATTCGATGATCCTGCTGCTGGGCAGTGAGGCAGCGGGCAGCGCTGGCGGCGGCGTTAGCCCCGAGCAAGTTATATTAGACACAATTAAGCAGATTGAGAGTGAAATGCCTCCAGACATGGATATCGAGGGGGCGGCAGAGAAATACCCTGTGGATTACAATGAGTCGATGAACACGGTCGTCGTGCAAGAAATGGAACGTTTCCTAAAGTTGCAGAAAGAGATTCGTGCCTCCTGCCGAGACTTGGCCATGGCCATTAAAGGTATCATTGTGATGACTCCCGACTTGGAAAACGTTATGATTGCCATGAAATACAATCGCATACCCACCAAGTGGATGGGCAAGTCGTATCCCTGCCTTAAGCCCCTTGGCTCCTATGTGCAGGATCTGTACAAGCGTCTCAATTGGCTGCATCAATGGCACCGTGTGGGCAAACCACCCACCTTCTGGCTGTCCGGATTCTTCTTCACCCAAGCCTTTCTAACGGGCGCAATGCAAAACTTTGCTAGAAAATATAAAATACCCATTGATACGCTCACCTTTGACTACGATGTGCTGAAAGTCGAAACGAAGAGCTCGCCACCGGAAGATGGCATCTTTTGCAATGGATTGTTTTTGGAGGGCGCCCGTTGGCATTGGGAGCAGAATTCGTTGGCCGAGCAACTGCCGAAGATATTGATGTATGTGATGCCGGCGATATATTTCCGACCTTTAACCATTTTGGAAGTTAGCGAGGGCACGCGCTATCGCTGTCCGCTATACAAGACGGCTGAGCGCAGAGGTACGCTCTCCACCACAGGACATTCCACAAACTATGTGGTTCCGCTGCTGCTGAATACTCAAGTGAAAGCTTCACATTGGGTGAAGCGGAGCGTCGCTCTAATTTGCCAAACCAACGACTGAAAATGTGAAAGGATCTCACATACTATTAGAGTTATACGCAGAGACATAAGAAGACTTGACCTGCAGTTAAATAGAACTTCAATTAACAAGTTTTTAAAGTCCTTATATATGGGGTATTTTATTAGACGACATTCATTCAAAATTGGAATATCGCCGCTCTTATTTGTATTCACAAATAATAGACAGGAGATGACACAAGATATACAACAAAATTTCGAAATGAATGTCAATTAAATCATTACAGAAATTATGACTATGTGCTTCATTGCTTGATTGTATTTATTAGACATTATTTCGATATTTGAATATGGGGCGTTCTTATTCGTATAATATACAATTATATATTCACAGCATTTCAAACGCTTTCAAAAAATAAGATGTAGAGCCAACACAAAATTATAAAAGAAGAGAAGAAACACATTGCATTTGCTTATTTACCGGGACTTTCGAAGCCCCAGAATATAAGCCAAGAAAATACGTAGTGTATACTTTGGATTCTGACAATGCTGCTTGCTGCTAATTATGTTGCTACTAATGACGATGATAATGACCATGATTATTGTTCTCTCATTGGGAGCGACAGCCTAGAACATCAGCATTGCCCTCATCAGAACTACTGGGCTGACTGCCACGTCGACGCTGTTGCTGCTCCTGCTGTCCATCTGCAGTTGATTCAGCTCCAGAGCTCAAGCTGATGTGGCTGCCGCTGCTGCTACTGCTGCTGCTGTTGCTGAATAGATCACGACTACGCTCGCGTAGATTCGGCCCAGCAGCAGCAGCGGATCCACTACGCGTTGGTTCAATAAGCTGCCTTATGAAATAATGTATTTGGTTGATATCAAAGTCACCGACATCCAAAATACTGCGCCTAATGTTGCGCGTCAGGGCTTCCTTAACAGCATCCTTGCGAGGAGCCTCCTGCAATGACAAGAAAGCTAACTGAACAGCAATCCCAAATGTAAGGTGAGCCAACCACTTACATCGTCTACTTGACCACTGGGCGTCCAGATCTTGACAGTGTGATCTAGTCCAGATGTGGCCAGCACTGGCATCGATGGATGCTGCTCCAGACAGTTAACAACGCCTGCATTATCGCCTTTTACAACGTTCATAACTGCTTCGGTGCTCTTATCCCAAAAGAAAACGTTGCCACAATCACTGCCGCTGATGACGTACTCCGAGTGTGGTCCAAAGAAGTTGACGCCCTTGATGGTGCGGCTATTGCTGTAGAAGGATAAAGTGAGAAATCAATGAGATGAGACTAAATGGCTATCCAAACGTTATAGTTACACGTGTCCTTCATAGGAGTGCAGATATTCTCCTTCCTTATAATTGCGACTGTCGTAGAGATAAATGCCCGCGTCGCTGTAAGAGGCCAGTATCTCGCTGCCAGAGTGATTGTAAACCGCACATGTTATCTGCGTAATCTTTAGATAAGACATGGTTTAGATTAGGCATAAGAAGCTTACATATGTCACATTAGGCCTCACGTCTTTCAGATCCTTGGGCGTCATTTCGTGCACAGCCTTGGAGTTCAGATTGCGTTTGTCATAGACCCGCAACTTGTCATCGGACCCGCTGACACAAAACTCTGGCATATATGGGTGATGAGCAATGCTAAAGAGACGTACACGTCTTTCATCCTGGGTGGAGATGCAGCGCAGCATAGTGGAGCATGTGTTACTGCGCAAATCAAAGTGTTTTACTGCAGCATCTTCGCCAGCGCTCATTATCTCGTGTCGACTGTGCGGAACAATGACTAACTTATGCACAGCATCACTGTGCCTAAAGAGCCGCGTGGTTTTAATGGTGCTGCTGCCGGATGGTGGGATGACAGCGCGTCTGATTTGGCCATCACGGCTGGAGGACACGATGTCCAGGCAGCCGTCGCTGTCAATGAACTTTGTTTGGAATATATTCAAACTATGGCCCGATCTGAAGTTGTGTCGCGGTTTGCCCTTGGCCCAATCCCAAATAACGATGCACAGATCATCGGAGCCCGAGCAAATCGAATCTCCCGTACGATTGAAACTCAAGCAGTTGACACAGCAACGATGCAAGTTCAAGGCATCCAATAGCTTCATACGCTCCACCACCTGTCGGGTAGCGTAGTATCCTTGGCCAAAGCTGTGCGATGAGGTCTGTCCACCACGCCAATCGATGCGATTGAATAAGTTATGCTCCCTTCGCATCAGCTCCTGGGCGAAATTCCAATTATAACCAGGCTTCGGTTTATCCAGAGCTTTGTTGACTGCAACATCTATTTGGGCCTTATCGGCAGGATTTGCCTCCGTCTCAGGATAAGAGTCATCCTGCACAGAGAGAAAGATATTGGAGAAGCGTTATTATATGTATGTAAGAGGGCAGCACACAACTTACGTGGAAAAACATGTTTTATCTAAATAATAATAGTAATATATTTATATCCGTATATGGCTTATAATTCTAGGCTACTGAATGTATCTGTTTCGTATTGTGAAGTCTGTGATGTTGTGATGCCAGGCACAAATCTAAGCATTTCATTACGAATATGATGTTGAATCGATAAACTCATTTATGGAATGGGTAAATAATCGATCATGCAAATGATGTATCACTTACGGAATCATTGTCCTCATTGCTCGAGGTGTAATAGCGATTCCAAAAGGCAACACTCGAACCGGAGCTGCTGTCATCAATTATTTGAACTCCCTGGGAATCATCATCAGAATCCACGGCCTGATCCACGGCCTCATCATTATCGTCATCCAAATCAGTATCATTGGTATCGCTGTTGTTGTTTCCATTAGATTGCTGATCGCTGCTACTGCTGGCGTCAAAGTCATCTATGTTGAGAGCGATTGTGGAGCGATAAGTCCGAGAATGCTGTCGTGTTGGCCGATGAAACACACGGGAATTTGAACCGGTACTTGCAGCCGCATCTTCGTCATCATCATCGCGATTGCGTCTGACTGATGTCTCCACTATAATATTAGGCCTATCTGTTGCCGAAGTTGCCGGCATATCACCCGAATCATCTTGCATGTTATTGCTGGAGCTCACAAGCTGTTGAGGTCGAGAATGATTGCTCTCAACACTTGGCTCGTCGCCTGAAGTCTCGACGAGTGCAGCGTTTTCGGCCACCTCAACCGTGTTTATTGAATCATCCAACTTGTGTTCCTTCTTTCCTTCTACTGAATCTCTTTCATTCCCCTTTTTCTCGTTATCATTGTTGTTGTTATGGCTAGTCTCGTTTTCCTCACAGCTGCACATGTCGTAAAAATCGATGAATAAAGTGTCAGAGGACCCAGCGTTTTCTTGCTCACTTACCCAATCAACATGGGATCCACTTTAGATCCAGTTGCTGTTTCTGATTGTGGTGCTCCTTCTTCTTGCTTTTCACATTCGTCTTCGTTTTTGGAGTTGGTGCGCCTAAGACGTTTGCATGCGGTTGCTGCATCTATAACACATACTTCCTCAGCTTCAACGTCCATTATGCAAGTGCAGTGTGTGGAATATGAACATTTATATTCACAACCTGCAATTTTTCTTGTGTACGCAGCAGAAATGAAGACGATTGTTTATGTTTAAAGCGGTGATGGGAAATGTTTAACACCAGCAACAGGAATAGCTCAGGGCTGCATAAGTAATCGGACTAGCAATTCATTGACATTAATATATATATTTAGCAAACTATAAGAATTGTATTGTTTTGTTTGCCTTAGGTGTACTGAATTCAAATTACTTTTAAATCCAAATTTTTACAATTTTTGAATTATTTTGATTAATGAAACCACTGCCAAATATTGGTTAGTGATGAAACCAAATTTGAAATGGTGATGGGATTATGATTACGATATCGCATACAATGTTCAATATCGATAAGTACGTTGCGCCAAGTATGAAAAGATTTGCGTGAACTAAATTAAAATTCAAATTGAGTCAACATAATTTGTACCTATACTGATAAGCTGAATACATAACACTACGATGACATTATTGTATGTTAAATACATATTTCATTTACTGATTGTGTCTTGTTATTGTTATATACAATTGGCTCTTCTGCTCTCTTCTTCTGATGCGATATTCAGAGCGCAAGAAGTTAGTCTTTAACTCTTAGACTTGGAGAGTTCGCTCTTCTGGCTGGCTGTCTGGTAGTTCGGCTTGACTGGTTTTTATGCCTTGCGTTTGAATTCACAATGAGTCCGCGCTGCCAGTTCGAAGTGGTTTAGTTATTGGTAACAACGCGTCGACAACGGTGCCAAAGCGGACTACGCGTTTGCCTGGAAGCATAAGAAATAAGAAAAAAACACGTCTTGCAGCAATAAAAATATATTGTACGTAAATCTTATACAATCATTTAAGACATGCATAAACATAAAGTGCGCATATAAAATATTTTCTTCCGTCTTGAACATGCTATGCACGTCAGCTGCAAGCATTTCTGAATTTCAAGTGCGCCCGTAGCCAAGTGAATGTGTTTCTCTTTAAAAATTGAAGTTGAAGTTGTTTTTAGCGCTAATTAGCTTTCCATGCTCAAACATACATACATATATACAACGCATGCATGAGTGGGGCGCAGGCGTAACTCGAATGAAGAAATTTGAGCAAATTTCTTGCTAGTTCCGCTGGGTTCTCGGAGTTGCGATCTGGTTTTCTCCTCTCGATTTCTTTACGCATCGCATTTCGACTCCAAATGAAAAGTTGAGCGAATTCATTTACAGTTCCGCTGTGTTCTTGGAGTTGCGATCTGGTTTTTTCCTCTCGATTTTCAAGTTTGTTTTCGCATGATTCGCTTGAGCTGCTTAATGGCTTCTGTTGTTGCTGTTGTCATTGTGTGACTCGACAATGTGAAGATGCTGATTCCGGTTTTTAGTCAAAACAAAAGAAAATATATAAGAAATACAAAGCGTATCATGAAATTGAACCTTGTTGTTTTGTGCAAGTGCATATTTATGCCATGTTTAGTTCTTATCAGGTTGTTCTTTGCTCAACAACAATACTGATAGCAATTTGTTGTCTAGCAGCGAGACGAATCACCTTTTTGCTGTCGATGTCGCTAAATGATTGACCCGTTAGCTGAGTGCATGAATCATACTCAGTTGGATTTCGTATGCATTTGGTGCCGGCTGCCCATAAGAATATACCTGGTTGACTTTTAAGGGGTGCACGAGCGAAAGTTGAGAATCAGGTTTCACAGCCCACGTTCTTGTAATGTGTTTTATTGGCTAGTCAGGCAGGATGGCGGAATATCCATACAAGTGCGAAGATGGAACAAGAGAGAGTGAGAAACGCGCAAATGGTTGACTAGCAAATTCTCTGGAATGAGTTGTGAGGATTGATCACTTGAAATTAACTTGATTTATTCGTATTATATATGATTATATGAGGAGGCAACAAGAAAGCATGTTGTAGAAGACTAAAGAAACCCTGTAAATAACTAAAGGAATTGGTAATTTGAAATATTCTGAAATATAAACACATCTTACTCCTAATTTCACGACAACAAATATACCCTTTTTGCATGCTTTATTACGGGGAAGAAGACTTGAAATACTCTGTAAATAGAACAGTAGCTAAGGTAACAGTTGACCATAAACCAATATACCCTATTTGCATTCTTAATAGCAGGGTATAAACAAGTGTAAGCGGAAAGAAGTTAACAAGAAAATCCATTTATTTTTACCACATTAATGAATACAGTTGTCCACTTTATTATAATCTTGACTAAGCCTCGATGATTCACTCAGAGAGCCTATGCATGCAAGAATCTTGTTGCCTTTCACTTTTCTGCTGGCTGGCTGGCGGCATAGGGATGGGGATAGGGAGGGGGATACTCAATTAAAAGGCGACTTAATTGAGCTTAATTAAAAGTATCTCTTAGATACAATTTTCTTTGCAACTTGACAGTTATATGCATCTATACAGTTCACTTAAGCTGCGCCCACTCAATTTGTGATTTTCATATTTTGTTTCAGTTGCGCTTGGAAATGTTGCTGCGAGGAGGAAGTCGTGGGCAGGCGCTGCTGTCGCTGTTGCTGGCAACATTTTTGGCTTCAGTTGCGGCTAGGACAGGTGAGGACTTTTGTGGTTGACCGCAAAGGGTAGCTAGACTTAACAACTTTTAATTTCCATGCTTTCAGGACCCACACACAACAAGGTGGTTGTTTGCTACATATCCACCTGGGCCGTCTATAGGCCTGGGCAAGGTGCCTATTCCATTGAGAACTTCGATGCGAACCTGTGCACGCATGCGGTCTATGCCTTTGCGGGCCTCGACATTACCCAAGCCTCCATCAAATCGTTGGGTAATATAATTATTTATTGTCTTTATAAACGAAATATGCAAATTTGTAGTGCGACATCTGTTGTAGATCCGTGGCAGGACCTGCAGGAGGAGTACGGCAAGGGTGGCTACGAGCGATTGACAAGCTTGAAGAGCAGCCATCCGCATCTGAAGGTCAGCCTGGCCATCGGCGGCTGGAATGAGGGCTCGAAGAACTATTCAACACTCGTGGCCAGTGTGCAGCAGCGCGAGCATTTCGTAAAACAAGTTTCCGGGTTTGTGCGCAAATACAACTTCGATGGCCTCGACTTGGACTGGGAGTATCCGACGCAACGCGGCGGCAGTCCGCAAGATCGTGAAAACTTTGTCGCCCTGACGAAGGCTTTGAGAGAGGAGTTCGATAATCATGGCCTGCTCTTGAGTTCAGCCATTGGAGCGGCCAAAAATGTCATCGATCAGGCTTATGATGTGAAACAAATCTCGAGGTATCTGGATTTCCTGCATATCATGTGCTACGACTACCATGGCAGCTGGGATCAAAAGATTGGTTTCAATGCGCCGCTAAAGGCTGCTGCTGTGGATCCGTTGAGTGTGGTAGCTATATATATTATATCTATTATATATATACGTATTATAACTTTAGATTTTTTCCAGGAATTCACCATTGACTATCTGCTGAAACTGGGCGCTCCGCCGTCAAAGATCGTTTTGGGTCTGCCCTTCTATGGACGCACGTTTAAGACTGTTGCTCAGGGTAATGTGAATGATGCCAGCGATGGCGTTGGCTTCCGTGGTCCATTCACGCGTGAGGATGGTTTCCTCGGCTACAACGAAATCTGCGATATATTAAGCAATAAGACCTCCGGCTGGACCACCAACTGGGATGCAGAGACTAGTCAAATGGTAGCTCGCTCTGAGCGCAATGTCTTCACGCAGGATGTGAATGTTGTGTCCTTCGACAGTTCCCGCTCCATTGCTAACAAAGTGAAGTTCGCCATGATGAAGCGTTTGGCGGGCGTTATGGTATGGTCTGTGGACACGGATGACTTTCTTGGCAGATGTGAAGTGGACGAGGACACCTATGCAGATTTTAAATATGTCAAAAGTGCACCGAGAAGACTAAATCAAAATTATCCTTTATTGCGCACCATCAATGAGGCCACCACGCTTGCGCTCGAGGAATTGGCTGCCGATGAGGTCGTGATACCAGATGACTCTGAGAACGAAATACCACATGGGAAGAATAGTGCAACATCCTTGATTAGCGTAAGCTTAACGCTCAGCTCGGTGTGCGTGCTGTTACACAATCTAACTCATTGAAAAGTCCAATAAGTGCCTTAGTTTTTATTATATGTTTGTTTCCCAAATAATAAAAGACCAACATTATTATTTTTAAACAAATTATTTTTGTATATTTTCAAATTGAGCGCACTTTCTCAACATACTCGATACCAGTGTGCAGAAGATCGATAGGTGAGGGCGATGCTTATGCTGCAGCCCTCGTTGGCCTATCGACTCGTTCGATTCAACTTTAACTGTTATTTAATAAAATACATAGCTGCCATATTGAACTATTAATGTGTACATTTTGAGTTATAAATTTAACTTGCAATCTAACGTTTAACTAACTATATGTATATATATAATATATATTCGTGTGTGTGTGTGTTTGTATCGGATTGTGTGAGCTACATAAATACACAAGTAAGCAACATAATTTGTTTAATATTTTTATAGAATACCAATGCTACAATTTCAACATTCAATACAAACTACAATATGATTTATATATATTTGTGTACTATATAATAAGTACTTGTGTATGCTACGTAAAAATGTCAACTTAAAGCAAAGTTTATGGCCACAGGGACCTTAGCGTAAAAAGGGCCAAAGAGATAGAGAGAGAGAGAGAGAGAGGTAGGCTCATTGAGAGAGCGAATATAACTGTGCTCGACTTCATTACGGATGGCAAACATTACATATGCATATGCGTTGATCTGTTTACAAATCATTGGCAAGAGAGTTAACTGTGTGCGTGTGAGAGAGCTCAAATGAAGCTCAATGCGGGAAAAGGAACATAGAAGAGAGAGCGAGAGAGAAATATTAAGCCTACTTAGAGTTCGAATATAACTGTACTCGACTTGGATGGCAATCATTTCATAAATCAAACTCTTTGTGTGTGTGCGTGTGTGTATGTATGAAACCTAGACGAAAACTTCAATTTCGTCTCACAAACGTTTGCCTTCGGACCAATCGGTGCGGTCGGCGCCCGGACAACGATTACCTTCATAGATATCCAAGTGTTCTCTCGAGCGACTCTTCGACTTGGATTTGTGCTGCTTGCTGCTGCTGCCGACGGCAGAGCGCTGCAGCTGATAGCGATCGTTGATGATCTCGTAGTGGGCAGGAGCATGAATGGAGTCGCTGCCACTGCCATTGCCGGCCAGCAGTAGCTCGTGTATATTCTTTGTGGAGCGCCGATGCGCCTCCAGACACTGCGATTCCGATGAGTAGGGAAACGAGGCCACAAAGTTGGCAGCTGTTGTCTGCGTAGCAGGTGGATCGCTGGCAAAGTTGGCCGGTGGCGGCGGCAGCTGCTGCAGTCCACCATCGCAGGGCGTGGATGGCGATAGATCCGTGAACTCCGTTTTGGCCTCCGACTCCACCGAGCACATGCTCTGCCTGGAGATGTCCTTCTGCAGCTGCTGTTGCTGCTGATCCAAGGCGGCACTCTTCAGCGTTGGTATATTCAGATTGGAGCTCTCGTAGTCATCCTCGAGTCGTGCCTGTGGTATGGGCAGGCGACTCCTGATCGAGTGCTCCCTTCGTCCGAAACGTTGCGCCAGATAATCCTCATTGTTGTTGTTGTTGCTGCCGCTCTGATTGCTGCTGCAGTTGCTGTGCTGATGGTGATGCTGGTGCTGCGGCTGATGATAGTAGTTGTCATTGCAGCAGCTGCTCACGTCGGCAAAGTAAACTTCCGATTCGGCGGCTTCCTGGCCCTTGGCTATGGCGCCATTGGAGTCCTGATAGCCATTGTTCTCCACTCCATTGGCTGCGGGCGGCTGTGCCTGCACCTGTTCCTCCTCCTCCTCCTCTTCCTGGGATTGCTGCTGCTGCTTGGCAAACACCTGCTGGACATTCGGCCTCTGCTGGCTGCTGTTCTGCGTATTCTGCGGGCCAATGCTCTTGGCGCCTGCCTCGATGCGCTTCTTGAGCTTGCGCGTGGGCAAGGTGTTGGAGCAGCGATCCCGCTCCCGCCAACCGTTGCAGCCATCGCTGTCCGAGTGCGTATTCTCGTATTCCGCATGGCCAACAGCCTTGGCCTTGTAGCCAGTCACAGATGATGCAGTGCATCCCCCTCCTCCTCCACCAACACTCAGATTATCCATGCGCTCCATTGTGGCAGACTGAACTGATTGCTGCGGCATCTGCTGCTCCTGTTGCAGCTGCAGCTGTTGCTGCTGCTGTTGTTGCTGCTGCTGATGCTGCTGTTGGAGCTGCTGTGGCATGGCGGGATTGATCGCCTGCAAATACTGATAGTAGCCTCGTCTGGCTGGACTATTGGGATCGCTGTACGGTGGCGGTGGGCCCCAGACGCCGTAGGGCAACGTAGCCAGCGCCACCACCGGCTCCTCAATTAACATCTGATTGCCATCGGCTACGGCTGTCGCTGAGCTGAATCCGTATTGGGAGTCCGGACTGGCAGCTGCTTGGCGAAATCTGCGCGTGGCATCCGGTGTGGTGCGCTGCCAGGGCATGCGCGGCCAGCTCCAGCCACTGCGTCCATTGCGGCAGCCACTCAAGGCCTCCTCGCCGCCGCCACCCGGATTGGGTGAGTAGAAATTCCCTGGCGGCTGGGCGGTCCAGAAACGCTGTTCCGCTCCAGGTCCTACGCCTGCTCCGGCAGCTACGGCTGCTGCTGCCGCCGCCGCACTCGCCTCATCCCACGGATACGAGTTCGTCAGCTGCCGATGGGCGTGGCACTGCTCACAGCAGCGACAATTGAGCATGCGACCCGGCGCACCCAGACTGTGCGGCGGAGGCGGCGCCTGGGTGGCATAGAGCGAACGACAGCGTAGCTCCAGCTGCTCCCAGTACATCTTCTTGCGCTCATGGCTGAGCAGCTGGTAGACCAGCATGCAGCTGAACACGGCAATGAGGACTCCAGCAACGGAGAGCCCGAAATTGGCGCGCAGGCAGGAGTAGAGCGAGCCATGGACGACGCCGCAATCGGAGAGCGAATCGAAGACCAGACGCACACCTTCTGGAAGAGAGTGCAAAGGAGTTAGTGGATGGCCAAGGGGAGTCACAGCACGTCTTACCTTTGTCCACACGATCCACCTGGGACTCAATCAGGTCCGAGTAGCAGGTGCACGTGCGCGTCTTCTGCGCGTATTCGCACTCACGCAACGCCTGCAGTCGACTCATGTGCAGCACCGTCGTGGTGACGGTGACCAGAGCGCAGGTGAGGGCGGAGACCAAGCCACAGGCGCCAGATAGCTTGATCTAAGAGCGGAGTGGAGGGTGTTAAGGGGGAGCTAATTGAATGAGCTAGGATTGGCTTACCAAATAGCTATAGCGATTGCGACGGCGCGCCAGACTCATGATGCAAACGCCAGTGAGAATGAGCTGTAAAGGATATATGATATGATATATATAGATGGACATATATTGGATTGATCAATCAAGCTCCACTTACCAGTGTGGCGGGCACAAAGGTGGGCACAGTCTCGAAGTTGCCCACGGTGATGGTGTAGGAATGCAGCAAGAAGTAGACGCCCAGGAAGAGCACGCCCAGCAGGCAGCTGAAGCCACCACAGATGAGGCACCAGACCACATACTTCTTAATGCCAGCGCCAGGACGATGAGCTGGGTAGAGAAAGAGAGGGAGAGAGAGGGCTTAGAGATATGTAAACATATTAAGGACTATCAAGGCAATCCTCTAACCCATCGAGCCGCGATGATGATGTGCTTCGGCTGCGGTTGGTGGCGCTGGCACCCAGGTGCACGGCGTGGGCATGCTGTACTGCACGAACTGCATCACCGGATAGCCGTGCATGTTGACTAGCTGGTCGAGTACACCCGTCGCTTGCTCAGTTCAATTGGAAACCTTCTCAAAACTCTTTCACTTTGCACATTTCGCTATTGCCCAAACGTTTATTTTGTTTTGGATCCCGTATATACTATATGTACTATATATACAGTTTATTTTGTATACACATATATGAATTCTTTTTTTTTTCTTCACTGCTCGAAAAAATATCTACACACAAGTCCGTTTCGGATGCCTCAACGGGGCAGCTGCGCGAACATTGAATGCTGGGAGATGACGGAAGCTGCGCCCCATACGGAGCGTGCGTTGCAGTTGCGAAACGATGTCAACTACAATTCCGATTCCGATTCCGTACGGACATTCACACACGTTACCAAAGCCAAACAGCCAACCAACCCCGCTGCAATCACGGATGTCTCCCAAGGGAGTTCCAGAGAGAGAGAGAGAGAGAGAGGACTGCGCAGGCGCCGAACTGGCGGATGAGGTGGCTTCAGCCGAACGGATGCTGTTATTTAATACAGTTACGATGATACGGAGAGACTGTTCCAGTAAATGGTGAGCTGTGGCAATCGTGAGCGAGAGACTGGCCTTATAATACCCTGTAATCAGCTCGTAGATAGCCTATGAGAGATGATAACTATTGCCTGATTAAGATTATATCTGCACATGGGATGCTGCCTGACTAGACTGCCTGACTACTCAAAAGGATTACATATGATATTCCGATTGAGATGTGGATACCTTGGTAGATTACCCATTTTGAACTCACCTATTGAGCCATTCGCATTGCTCCTCGGTCTGGGCGGCGGGCGTGGCGGCAACGGTGGACGATTATCATCCAGGCCCTGAGACTTGGCACCTCCTCCAGCAGCGGAAGCGGCAACAGCTGCCGCCACCTCGAGCTCCGTGTCGTGGTAGATGTCATTGCAGCTGTCCGTCTTGGGTGGCAATTGATCCGCCGTATTATTGCCATTACGTGGCTTCTTCTTCTTGATCATGGTGCTGTTATTGTCCGACTCGCTGACCGTAATCTCATCCGCACCCAGCATCGCGTCGGCGAGGAGGCTGCGCTTGTGTTGCTGCTGCGAGATGGAGACGGAGATGCTGTTGGCAGCGCAGCTGCACTCGAGATCACACTCGCATCGCGGAGAGCTGAGAGTGGAGCTGTCGAAGGGCAAATTGTGGCTTTCCTCGTTGGGCAGGGCTTGGTAGGAGTGACTGAGCAGAGATTGCGCCGACTGGGCTGACTTCACGCCCACCTGCTGAACAGGTGTCGATGTCGCCGTCGACGTCGAGGTCTGCTGATGGACGAGCACAGCGACAGCCATGGAAGCATTTTGATGCGATGGCTGCTGCTGCGGCGGCTGCTGCTGCATTGCTGTGGCTCTGCCACAGGAACAGGGGCACTGACATTGCTGCGGTGGCTGTGGCTGCTGCTGCAGCAGATATTGAGCCGGATATTGTATATAATGATAATGATGAGGCGCTGCAGCCTGGACGAGACTCGACTGTGAGGCAACACGTTGCAGGGAGGCCGAGATCGAAGCTGTGCTTGACTCCGCAGCAATATCCATGACTGAATAACTGGGCAACTGGCTAAACTAAACCGGTTTGACCCTTTTTAGCTGCAAACGCTTAATAAATGCCTTCTCACTCAGCGAGAAACAAACACAGGTATCAGGTATGTCCGTCCATGTTGGCTGTGGGAAGGAACTTTTGCGATTTCAATTTCGTGCACGATAAATTCACCAAAATTTATTGCCAATGCGGCAGTATAGCGCCAATCCAAATAAATAAATAACTAGCGAACACGATCGAATTAACATAAACAAAAAAGGCGCAACAACAACAACAACAACGAGAATGAAAACCGCAACAATTTGGCGGAACGAAACGAACGCGACTGAAGTTGAGCGGCGACTGTGGCTTTTCGCTAGCGATCGTGAGAGGATTGCCATTGAGTGAAGCTCAGAGAGAAAAAGAACTCAGCTTGCCGTCAACACATTCACAAACCAGAGAGTATAACTCAAACAGGAGCTGCTGCTGTTAAGACTCAACATTACTCAATCGTTCAATACACAGCCACACAGAGCGCGCTGGGCGCAGTTTAAGCAAGAACTTCACAGTTGTGCGAACATTGCTTTCAGTGGAACTCGGCACTTTAACCGAAATAAATGGAGCTCAATTAATGCAACAATTCCACACTGCTATGCACACACACACATATACGCGCGCATATTGGCGAGCGCACTTTCAGCAGTATTTCCATAATACACAAGTGCACGCAGTTTGAGCAATAACTTCACACACATACACACGCACGTTGAACAGCCGCAGCCACACTATAGCGCTCAGTTTGAGCAACAACTCCACTCTTCATACACACAAATACACGCACGCTAGAGAGCGCAGTTTTGAGTAATAATTTTACAACAGAGCGCGCAGATTGAGCAGCAACTTCACACTGCTTACACACCCACACAAACAAGTGACTCCCGTTTGAGCAATAACTTCACATAACATGTATAACAGAGAGCGCGCACACACACATGCATACATGGCTGTGCTCAATTTGAGTAGCAGTCTCGGTTCTATACACACACACATAGAACAGTTTGAGCAACAACTTCTCATTCCTACACACATACATATGTACACTCTCAAAGACTTGAGAGCGCATTATGAGCAATAACTTCACACTCCTACACACACACACATACACTCGTTTATGCTCTAGCTGAAGAGAAAAGTTGGGAAAAGGTGCGCGCTTCAACTTCAAACGAATTCCGGTTCTTGTTGCTGATGTACACTGATTCAGTAAAAATTCTGAAGGTGTAGTCCAAAACAGAGCAAAGCAGTGAAAATCAATTTCTTTGTTTGGCCTTTTTACGTTGTTGTTGTTGTTGTTGTTTGGGTCTTCTTACCTGAGCTGAGGCAAAAGAACTCGATGTTCTTGTTGTTGTAGCATAGTGCCACTTATGTTTGCGAGAGTATGTGTGTGTGTATGTAAATATAAGGCAACCTGTAGAATGAGCAACGGCTTAGACTAGGCATAGCTGACTAAAATGGATCAATTTAATTGGGTTGAGTTTGACTAGGAATTTGGCTAGAAGGGAAATTTTGTAATAGAGGGAATTAAAAAGGATATTTCCTTATATATGATACGTTAGCTTCATCCTCTAAAACTACAGACACATTTATATATTAATTGAAAAACAATCAACATATTTTAGCCATATCTTTTGATACACTTTGATGCCTAATCAAATTCCAATCTAAAACCTTTGCTCTCTTAGACACACCCAAAAAATATCAAATTGTTTATAGTGCCTGTGCTTGCTGAGCGGAGACATACGCCCTCCAATAATCGGTAGATTATTATAGTTATTTTTAAGCGATATGGACATTTCCGCTACTGATAATGTTCCACATTTCAAGTACACTGATAAATATATGTTGTGTGTGCGCATATCGTAGACAATTAGACGTTCTACAGCATTATTCTTATATAAGATATGGCGGTCTGTTTCATATTGTAATCCGAAGTTGAAGAAAATCCTAACACAAAGCCTAATTTTTAGGCATATATCATTATATAGACATATCTAGAACTATATATAAATATGAATCATTTATAATTTTGAATCGTATATTTGCATTGCCTATAAACTAGGCAAACGTCATATCATACATAGTTATATATTAAATATTAGGTAATATACAAATGTCATTTGCGCTCTGGCTAAATATGTGTTTTTATATATATCTATATGTATGTATGTACAATTAGGTGATATAAATATTTGGGTTTTGTGTGGGTAATCGATGGAGTTCCTCGATTTATCAAACATTTGAAGCTAGCGCCTAGTACAGCTTGTAGAGCGATAAGATAAGTACACGAATTATAAACGTATTATTAGCTAAACAGAAACAGGCAGAGAATGGAGGGGAGAACATAGATTATTTACACATGTGTATATTCTAAATATTAGTTTAAAGCCAAAGCAACCAAAGCTAGAAGATATAGTTATATACATGCGATTTACAGGGGAGCGTAAGTTCCGCTAATTAAATAATAATTATCACAACCGATAATGGGACTCGCTAAAGCTGCTATGGCATGGGCTTCAAAAGAACATATTAAATAGTCGGCAGTGCACGACTAGCAGATGCCCTAAGACTTGCAGGGCTAGAGTAGTTGTGTGTGTGCAGCAAGAGTTTACTATATGAAAGGAAGCTGTCTTTATATGAGTATTACATGGAGGTCTACATAAAAATGTATCTTAAAGACAATACAAATTCAAGTTGAACAATCTATTTTATGTTCGTTATCTATCTATATATCTTAAATATATATGATGTCTATATGCCAGCTTTTTAGCTTTAGTCAACAGACGGACATTTCATTAGTCTGTTCATTCAGCTGTCACATTAGCACAACTACAGTATACCCTTACTCCACTCATTTTCAATCAGTGTTAGGGCATGTCGAACATATTTTTTGTCATTTATGACTTCACAGTCGCTGATAGGGAATGGACGAGCATGGCAAAGCTGCTGATAAGGAAGATGCTCGCTGGCAGCGATGATAGCATGCGATAGTTCTCTTCGGTGTGGGTGCGCGTCTTCTTCTGCTTGATGACCCAGCCCAAACTACGTTCCACGGCTCGCTTCCACTTGCCGTAACGCTCTTTGCGCTCCTGTTCCGTAGTCGTTGGCAGAAAGGTGTCGTAGTGGACGTTCTCGTAGTAGCGCTTCTCCGGCTCAAATTTACACAGATCGACGCCTTCCGCCTGGGCGGCACACATGGCCGCCCCGAAGGCCGTCGAGTCCATCAGCTGGGAGCGAAACAGCGGCAGCCCAGCTGTGTCTGCCTGCAGCTGCATCAGCAGATTATTTGTGGTCAACTTGCCATCCGCATGGAGTTTGTTTATCTCGTAGCCGCACTCCTGATCCATGCACTCCAGTATGTCGCGGGTCTGAAAGCATATGCTCTCCAAGGCAGCCCTCACTATGTGATTCTTTCGCGTGAACTGCGTCAGCCCGATTATAATGCCGCGAGCATTCTGCCGCCAATAGGGCGCGTACAGACCCGTAAACGCGGGCACAAAGTAAACATCGCCCGCAGTGGGCACGGCTTCGGCATATTTCTCAGCATCTCGCGAGTCGGGCAGCAGTCGCACCTTCTGCTGCAGCCAGGAGAGAGCGTGTCCGGCCACTGAGACAGAGCCCTCCAGCGCATATATCGTTGGTGCTTGGGGTCCCAGCTTATAGGCAATCGTTGTCAGCAGTCCGTGGCTGGAGAACACGGGCTTGTCGCCCGTATTGCAGAGCAGAAAACAACCGGACCGATATGTGTTCTTTGTCTGGCCGGGCTTCACGCACATCTGACCCAACAGCGAGGCCTGCTGATTGCCCAGTATACCGCTCAGCGTGATGCCACGTAGCGCGCTCCTCTCCGAGGTGATCTTGCCAAAGACCTCCGAACAGCTGCGAATGCTGGGCAGCATTTCCTCCCGAATGGCAAAGGTTTTCAGCAACACAGGATCCCAGTTTAAAGTCTCCAGATTCATGAGCAGCGTGCGTGAAGCATTTGTCACATCCGTAATGTGGAGAGCACCTGAGAGGCAGGAAGGATATCGATTATTTAAAATGACGGAAAATATTGTAGGGAAGTCATAGCAAGGGACAGTCGGATGGTCATCAAGATTATATATTGAAACTCACCGTTCGTCAGATTCCATATGATCCAGCTATCGACTGTGCCGGCCTTGCAACGCTTCTCGCGGCACGCTTGCCGCACCTCGGGCACATTGTCTTTGAGCCAGCGTATCTTCAGGGCGGAGAAATACGTTGAGATGGGCAGTCCGGTTCGCCTTTTGAAATAGTTGGGATCCTGAACCTTGGCCACAATCTGTTCGACCGTGCTGCTCGTGCGTATGTCCTTCCAGACGATGGCATTGTAGAGCGGCTTGCCGGTGACAGCATCCCAGACGATAGTCGTCTCCCGCTGGTTGGTAATGCCGACTGTGGTAATGTCGCTGGAGCTAAAACCGAGTTCAGGCAGCTGTTTGATGGCCTCCTCGGCGCACTTGTTTATAGATGCCAGCATTTCCAACGGATCCTGCTCGTACCAGCCATCCTGTGGCGATATCACACTCAATTCCACACGATGAGCGGCGATTTCCTTGAAATCGGGCGTCGTATAGATCGAGAAGCCAATTGTCTTGGTGCCCTCATCGATGACGCCCACGAGTCCTGTGTGCTGGATCAGGGACTGCTTGCGCAGCTCCTTGCTGCGAAAGGGCACATCGGCACTCGAATTCGGAACGTTCTTGCCCTCCGTCATGCTGGCTGTTAAAAGAGAATTAGTCTAGATTAGCCAATGATATACTTAATGCGGAAACCAAACTATTATTAGCCCACGATAGTGGAAAAAAACAATACAAGGCGGCGATGGGCAATATATACTCATTTCGCGATATGATCTTTACCATTTACTAATTACTTCTGCTATGGAGTATTTTCTATACTTTTGATAATGATTATTTACGAGATAGCCTCGAGAGCTGGGTCTAGTAGCCTAGATCGACGCACGTTTAGACGAACTGATAGGCACGTGTAGATTGACTGAGAAGATTATATATGCTTGTTTGGGGTCAGCGATCGGCTATAAAAATATTGCTTATGATTGTATTTCCTAGGTGAATGCACGAGGTGGGTTCAAGAAGTAACGAAAACTATTTAGAAATTATTTTAAATTATATTTTCGTTTTAATTTTTTAAAATTATTCTTGTTTTATTATTTCAATATATATTTTTTTATTTATGAATTTTCAAACAGCTTCAAAAAATATCAAATGTATCTATGTAATACTCGAAACCCGCAATTCGCCATACTCTTTAAACACACCTCGCATACCTTTTATATGTCTCAAAGAGTATTGCATGTATTATAAATATGATACTACGAAGCGGATACTCAGTTACAATTGTTTAGACTCGATGTTCTTGTATGCAATATGATCTTGCTACAGAACTGACTGACACTTCACGATCGTTTAGCCTTTAATGTACAACTCTTAACTGTTTCCAAGAGAACGTTTAGATATGTGAAAAAAGCCTATTTATTTCTGCTTTTGACTTTGTACTCTTTATGAACTGGAGCCAAGCCCCAAAGCTTTGTTGGTTGAGCGGTCGAGCCCTCTACGAAATACAGAGACAAATATATATATGTATACATATATCGTACATATATATGTTCTATATTCTATATATGTATTGAAAAACAATTTGTTATCTGTGAAATGTTTAAAGCTTTTTTTTTTTGGGTTTTTTCTTTTTAATTTTCGATGGCAGAGTCCAGAGAGTAAATAGATAAGAGACAAATAATGATCGAGTGATGTCAATTATTTACACGAGCACGAATACATATGTATGAGTAGGCAGTAATTTTCTTAATGCTTTTCGTGATGTAGCTGATCGCAGAGTCCAAGTTCGAGTCAATGTCACTCGGAGTTTTCTACCTACATATAAATATATGTATATAAATAGGGTAATTTTCCTATATACATACGACTGGCGGTTTAATCGTTTCGTCATTAGATTTATAAATAAAGCCATAGGGATTATATACATATACTTATATGTATGTAAATATACATATATGCATTCCGATCAACGATTAGCTATTTCTTAGTATTATTTATCAGTTTTAATTATAGCCACAGACCGATTAAACAAGAGCTATTAAAAACTCGAATGCTGCAGTTTACCTTGTTGTTGTTGCAATTATTGATAACAGCGATAAGAGCCAACAACAATGTTAACACTTGTGCCAATACGCAAGCGAAAGAGTGAATGAGAGAGAGAGGGCGCGTGTGCTTGTGAGTTCTTTTTGTAGTGCGGTTCGTCTGCAGTGCGTTAGAGCCTGTTAGAGTAAGGGAGAACGCGCACTTGCTTGTCTGGCGCTCGCTTAAAGAAACGCTGTTAGAGCAAAGGAGAGAGCACTTGTTTGTATTACACTCCGATATGTGTTTGTTTTACGTATGCAGAGAGGGAGTTAGAGCAGAAGAGAGAGCACGTGTCTGCTTTTGCTTGGAGTGGGAGTGAGGGGGAGATCGCGTGTGTTTATCGAGTTTTTCACTTAAATATGTTTTGCTGTGTGTTGTAGCTGTTTTTAAACTATTTTTTTAGTCTATTAATTATATTTTTTTTTGTATGAGGCACACACGACATCCGTTCAAGGCGAGCGCCAAAAAGTATCTGAAAGTCAGGGAGCCAGTGACAGCTGCTCGAACCGCCAGCCATATCAAAGCGAAGGCGCGTCTGTATATACTATATATGTATGTACATATATAAATATATGTATGTATATACATATGTACATATTTATAGCAAGAGCTTTCAGTGCAGGCAGCGACGCATTGAAAACAAACATTGACACGGCAATCACAAATACAGAAGAAAGAAGAGTGAACAGCTGATAAGAAAAGCCGGCTGGTATGAGAGTAGGCGGCAAATGAGAAAGAGAGAGGGGGGAAGGCGGCAGAGGAGCAGGTTACCTGAGTGGGAGGGCGCATTGGTTTGACATTTAAACAAATACAACTTCTATTGCTACAGTGCTTACCATAAATGTGCCAACAAATGATAAGAAAAGCGATTTATTGCATATATCAAACTATATAGCATTCTATAATAATAATATAAATATTTAAAAAAAATTAAGAAAAATAAAATACAATAAAAGAAAAAAAAAAAAATAAATAAATAAATAAAAAAAGTAAGATAATATAGTGTAAATAAAAAAATAATATAAATAAATGTTAAAAAGAAATACAAATAATTAAAATGGTAAAAGAAAAAAATATTAATCTTTTAAAAATTAAAGATATTAAGCAAGAAAATATAAAAACAGGAAACAATTTATCATATTTATTTTTATATGTTGGTCAAAAGCAATTATATATATAGAAGTCATTCACACAATGAATATATTGCATTTGCATTCATTGAGCTTCTTGGTCGTTTAAAAATAGCACAAATAAAGCTAAAAATAATTTAATTTTACATTTTTCGAATTTCAACATAAGCAAAAACAACTTGCTTTATGCAACGCTTTCAACTTCATTGATATTATTTAAAAATGCAAAATATACAAAAATCAGCTATGAGTCAACGATGACGACTGATGAAACCCATTCGCAATATACCCTAACTTTGCGTATGGCATGTGAGCTGTGTGAAGTCTGCTTTTGTAGGGCATACAGCATTCGTTGAGTTGCCTATTTTGAGGTATATTTATCACCTGTGTGTGAACACACGTATAAGTAGGTGTTACATTTGCATTGTGGGGCAATTGTATGCAGAACAAGGTAAAGAAACGCTGTGACAGCTATACTCAAATACGAATATGATATATGCCGATGTGTATATTGTAAATATGTGAGGTATACATATATCATTGGGTCAACAAACCGAGTAACAAAGTGCAACACGAGAACTGTTTATCTTGATTGCAAAATGTATTTTGATTGAGAATAGAAGGCGCCAGGCCAGTCTAAAAGGCTTAACTATGCTAATTAACTGCCTTAAACAAGGAAATGCACAGTTCTTAAATACTATCAGCAGATGGCGGCAGCAATAAATAGTTCATAAGCACAAAAGCAAATATGCCGAAAACAGATAAGGAAAGTTCCCAATGTATGACCATAGATGGCGCTAGCAATCAATTGTAATCATTTGCCCGCCAGCCACTAAAGGTCAAATCTGCTAATTAGTCGCTCTTATAAACACGTTGCCAACTGCTAGCTGTTAATTACACACACTCACACACACACACACACATGCAATTACAATAATTATTATAATTATAAATAAAATATATATATATATATATATATATATATATATATATATGCACTCTTCGACATACACCTTGAAACGGATGCAAATGCGCAGCAGCAAATGCAAAACTTGTAAAACGTCAGTTACGTAAATTTGATTTACAAAAACAAATAACAGCCGGCACGCAACGTATGCAAATTCAAATATTTATTTCCTCGTCTTGTTGTCAACGGTCGCGCAGTTGGCGACAAACTGAACGAAAATCTATTGATGACGCTGCAAGATTGGCCAACGCGATCAATATAAACAAGAGAGAATAACAACAAGACGAAAAGAGATCAAGAGAGAGAAAGCAAGCGAGCAGCTGTGGCTGTCAATGAGGCGTGTAGGTGGGCGAGCAATAGCAGCACGTGATGCTCAGCCGCTCAGAAGCTCAACAAAACAAATCAATAGGCGGCACACACACACACATTGACACACATATATGCATATACATACCAGCGTACACAATACACAACTGCGAGTAGACAAGCCCCTCAAAGCTGCTTGGCGATTGGTCGGTTTTTATTTGCGCTGATGACGTCACATTTGCGAACAGCAGCCACACGTCAATGTTTATCTTAATTGCATGTTTATTTATGTTTATGGTGTATGTGGATAGCCGCGATTTAACTAATATCTAACGTAATGTGAGCATTGCGTTGACTTTAAGCACTTTTTCTTAGTTGAACAATTGGTATTTATAACAAGGCGAACACGTGTACCGGTTACTTACCCTATAGATAAATCAGGCTAGCTTTCGTCGTGCACTATTTGCTATCATTTACAGCTAGCGAATGCTTTGAAAAGCACCTGCACCTTTTATGGGCCATGGGAGCCATGAGTAAAGCAATCTCCCATTATTATTTTTGTTGTCTCTTAATAAAATCAACTTCACTGACGAGCCCTTTTTCTGGTTGTTATTGACAATATACCAGGGTTGTGTAAATACTACACATCAACTATCGTTGAGTTTGTACAACTGCTTCGTCAACAATTTTGGGCGCCAAAAACTATTTATTCAAAAAGTATGCAACTCGTAGAACTATTTGATGAGACTATGATAACGTTTTAGTCTTTATAATTGTTGTTATAGTTTGTATATATGTATGTTTGTCATTGTCCCATTTCACACGCTATACACCGACTTTATTATATTCCTGTTTTTGAGCGCTATCGTTCAGTTTACACAACTGTTGCGCCACTGCTACAGGTTGCCCGCCAAAAACTTGATCTTTGAAATGAAAACAACAACAACAATACAAACGCTTATCTCTGTTAGAGTTTATAAGTCTATATAATAGTATTATTGCTGCAATCGCTTTCAATATTTTCTATAAGCTTATCGTCGAACGTATGTGTGTGTGCATAAATAGAGTAGGCTATTATCAAAATATAATTTAAGTTAACTATAACCGCTATGGTACCCCCAGTATTTGGACAAACACCATGGCTAACGGACGAATCGCATACGATACAATTATACAGCCCACAGATAAGCATGCGTTCGAGTCGATAGAGCAGAGCTTCTTGTCGCTGTACGCTATTTTGGCCAGCTTTTCGGGCTTTGTATTGGCCCGCGTAGTATTGACCCCCCGGTTGGCCGGTCGACTAAGTCCTACGTTATGCTACCTACTCGAGTTTCCCTTGATCGTGACGCCGGGCATCCTTTTCGTGACAGTGGCCAGCGAGTACAGTGTGCACTTCGTCGTCGTTATGATTGCTCTGCTCTTCCTATACATAATACGAACACGCGCGATTTCGCGTATCGAAAAACAATCTCAATTCCATTGCGGTAGTCGGCCTGTTGCCATCACTGTGGCCCGTGCGCTGACTCACTTTATCACATCGATTTGTATACTCGCAATTGACTTTGACATTTTTGATCGGCGATTTAGAAAGAGTCGAAGCTTTGGCGCTCGGCTCATGGACACGGGCATTGGACTCTTTGTGGTGACAATGGGTTTGGTATCCCGCCGGCCGCGCACTTACATTGAATTACGCCAGAATATTCTACGATCGGCACTGCCGCTCATACTGCTAGGCCTAGCGCGGGTCATAGCGATCCTCGCCCTTGACTACGGACAGGACGAGCACGAGTATGGCGTCCATCTGAATGCATTCTTCACGCTGGGTTTGACCAAGCTCTTCGGCAGTATCTTCGGCTATTTGGCGCACAGCGAAACGCAGCTATTGCCTATGGCATTTTGTAAGTTCATATTTGTGTTTCGAACAAAATTTACACTTTGACTAATTTTATTTGGCATGCTTACAGGTGTGCTGGCATGCCATCAACTGGCTCTCACCTTCGGCGGTATCTCGGAATATGTGATGGATGAGGATGTGCTGCGCGACAATCTATTGAGTGCTAATCGCGAGGGCATTTTTTCGATACCCGGTTTTGTGACTATTTATTTGTTATCTATCTACTTCGGCCGTTGGCTGGTCGTGAAAACGGTGTACGCCTTCAATGAAATGACTGGAAAGCTTTGTAGTCTGCTTATCGTAGCGATTGCCTGCTGGTTTCTCACGGCAGTCAGTGCCTATGCAGTCGGCATTGCCCGTGTCACTTGCAACTTGGGCTACGTTGTGTGGATGTTTGCTATACTGAGCACCATGATGTGGCTATCCATGTTGCTGTTCGAGCTCATATTCGAGGGCAAATGTACCGAAGCACCCGAGCCGAAACTTAACGAACTGGAGAGCTTAACGGACGAAATTGAATTTAACGAAACTGAGAATCTAGAGAAGGGCCTATTAGCCCCAACAGAAGCAGTTGTTGTCAAGAAGAACAGAGCTCTACTTGTAATCATCCAGTCCTTGAACAAGAATGGCTTAGTCTATTTCCTTTTGGCAAATATATCGACGGGTTTTGTCAATATCTTCTTGAAGCCTGGGAATCGTTCAGCTCCTGTCTCATTGCTCATTTTATTAATCTATATGTTCCTGGTGACGGGCGTAGTCTTTCAGCTGTATAAAAGGAACATTCGCATTGCCTAAGGCAATTAACAATCAATCAACAAATCCTCTCGCTGTGATAAATAAAATGTAAATTTTTATACATAAAATTTGCTCCCTATTTGTTTGTTTATATTTTGCTATATTAAACTTATCAGTCATTTACTTTTTACAAACAATGTTATACAATATACTTTTCTATAATTTACAAACTATTGATATTGATTTGAATATGAGCGAATGTTAAAAGAATGTTTAAGATAAGAACTAACTCACTTCCGTTCAGCTCCGCTTCAGTTCAATACAAACTGGTTCACAGTGAGCTCAGTTCTTGGTGCTATCTTTCACATTCGCTTCGTTAAGTAGAATTGGCTGAAAAGCATCGCGGCATAAATTAATAAATAAACATATAAGATAAATAAATAAACGATTTATAATATGTGCAATATAAAAACCAGATTCAAAGCGCATGCGCAGCAGCCAGATGTGAATTCTTAAGCAAATATAAACTATGTTCAGTCGGCGCGACGCCATGGCAACCTAACTGTAAACAGGTGCATGCGTACTTAGAGCATTGCTATGGCAATAATTTTCGAACAGGTGTAAACAAACGGCAGAGCGAAAATAGCGTAATTTAAGCAAAATGTTTGTTTATCTAAGCAAAAAGGTAAATTTAAATATATTAAATTATTATTTAGACTATATACGTTGTCTCATCTATCCACAGATTGCGATCCCTAACAATGTGAAGCTAAATTGCATTGCCTGGAACAAGGAGGAAGGTTACATTGCGGTAGCCGGCACAGAAGGGCTGCTGAAGGTGCTCAAATTGGACCAAGGTAATACATAAACAAAACTAATAATAAATATAACTAAATAATATCATTACAGCTGCCAATAATGGACCAAGCAAAGGCGGCCTGGCTGCCGTCTCAAACCTCTCAATGAATCAGACTTTGGATGGGCACAAGGAATCGGTCAAGGTGGTTACCTGGAACGATGCACAGCATAAGCTAACATCGTCGGATGTGGATGGCGTTATTATGGTGTGGATGCTGTATAAGGGCGCCTGGTATGAAGAGATGACCAACGATCGCAAGAAATCAACGGTGGCTGGCATGAGTTGGACCTCGGATGGCACTAAAATCTGTATTGTCTATGAAGATGGAGCCATCATCGTAGGCTCCGTCGATGGCAATCGCATCTTTGGCAAGGAGCTCAAGAATACGCATCTAACTGGCGTACAATGGAGCCCGGACAATCGGCTCATTCTGTTCGCCCTGGCCAATGGCGAATGTCATTTGTATGATAATCAGGGAAACTTTGCAGTGAGTCTGTAGTTGATTATATATATGTTATTCATATATAGATTTTATTTCTCAGATGAAGCTCCAGATTAAGTGCATTACGCTGGGCAGCTCAGCGGGACGTATACAGCGCATAGCGAGCATCAGCTGGTTCAGCGGCACCTTGAACAATCGCAGTCGACCTGTTTTGGCCATTTGCTATGAGAACGGAAAGGTGCAAATTATGCGCAATGAAAATGATGATAGTAGGTGCAATGAGTTCAAGCTGAGAACGTATAATAGATATTTACTATTTATATTTATATAGACCCAGCAATGTTCGACACTGCCATGCGTAATGTGGATGCCAAGTGGAATCACGATGGCAGCGTGTTGGCCATTTGCGGTACATCTTTGGAGCCGGCAAGTCCAATGCGCGATACCAATCAGGTCTGTTTCTACTCGCCGCTGGGCCGGCTACATCGCACCCTCAAAGTGCCTGGCAGCGATATTACCTCTGTAAGCTGGGAAGGCAAATCGTTGCGCATTGCCATGGCCGTCGACTCGTTTATATATTTTGCCAACATTCGACCCGAATACATTTGGTGCTACTTTGAAAAGACGGTCGTCTTTCTGAACAGCAGCAGCAGTGGCAGTGGCAGCAGCTCGACTAACGTCATCACCTTCTGGAATACAGTGTCCAATCAGAGTTTCCTCAAGGAGGTGGAGCCAACAATTTGCTTGGCTGCCAGCAACGAGCATTGTGTGCTCGGCGTGGAATGTGTTAGCAGCAACATCAAAGAAATTGCGCTCAGCACGCTGGAAACACGGAATAACTCTGATGGCAGGGTCTATCAGCTACTGCTTTGCAACTCTATAGGCACTACAGTGGACTGTGAGTTGGTGGCATTGATTGCAAAGATATATTTTAATATAATATTCCTTTGTTTATGCTATAGCCAAGTATACGGATATTAAGCCTCGCTTCGTGGGCATTAATGCTGGCTATGTGGTCATTGCTTCGTACGAGGAAATACTCATTTGGCATTATCATACGCCAAAGGTATGTTTGTATGCAGATCTATCGGTCTGTCTATGTAGCTATCTATCTATACCTATCAAGTTGACTATCTAAGTACCCATCCAAATATCTATATCTATACCATATATCTCTCTATCTACCTTTTACCTATTAACATACATCCATTCGTCTTCCCTTAACCCATAGGCTTCTACTCTCCATATGTCATTCAAATTTTATAAATTCAATTCCAAATCAAATGAAATCAACTACGTGTATCATAAAATCTATTCAATTGAAAAATGTTATCAGTGCAATTTAAAGCAATCGTTGCAGTGCAAAAGCAGGCCTTCGACACGATGATTGCTATTTTGGCGACCTTTTTGGGCATTGTATTCGCACGCATTGCAACAGGAAAGTATTCGCACCGACTGACTCGAGCCAAATGCTACATGGTTGAGTTCGCATTGATCGTGCTGCCGGGCATATTCTTTACAACGGTGGCCAGCTCGTATATCAAGCATTTCGTTGGACTTGAGAGCATATTTCTCTTATATTTATTTTTTCGTACGCGCGCCCATTCGCGTGCGAAAGCTCGCAGTGAATTCGATTTGGGCACCCGGCCATTCGCTTTGACCTTGGTGCGTGCGCTGACGCACCTAATGACAGCCGTTTGTATACTTGCCTACGACTTTAAATGCTTTCATCGGCCATATAGAAAGAGTCGTAGATATGGAGCCACTCTAATGGATACAGGAATTGGACTTTTTGTGTTTACGATGGGCCTGGTCTCGCGCCGATCTCGCAACTGGGCGGATATACGTCGCTGTGCTCTGTACTCAGCTTTGCCGTTGATCGTGCTGGGCTTTGTTCGGATTGCATTCAATCGTATGCTCCACTTTGAACAGGATGAGCATGAGTACGGCAGACATTTGAATGCGTTCTTTACGCTGGGCATCACCAAGTTCTTTGGCAGCCTGCTCACCCTACTGTCGCGCACAGATGCACAGCTCTTCCCCATATCTTGCGGCAAGTGTTATATAATATAATTAATATAATATAATCTGATTTCATTCTATATCTGCAGGAATCTTGTTGACCCATCAACTTTGTCTATCTTATGGTCTACTTTCGGAAATTACTATGGAGCATTATTTTCCACGAACTACAGTGCTCTCTGCCAATCGTGAAGGCATTTTTTCGCTGCCCGGATTTTTTGCCATTTACCTGCTGTCCATATGCTTCAACAGGTGGCTGGTGGCCGATACATTTCTCAGCTATCAGGAAATGATACGCAAATTGCGTGACTTGTTCCTCTTATCTTTATCGTGTTGGATTTTGATGGCAATCGCCAATTGCGTTGTGGGCGTCGCTCGGGTCACCTGCAATGTGGGCTACGTCATTTGGATGTTTGCCATATCCATCACAATGCTCAGCCTGACGATGTTCATCTTTGACTTTTGCATCGACAGCGTTATGCCCCAAGCGATAATTGGCTCAGCTAAAGATTTAAGTAAGCTGGAGAGCAAGGATAGGATTCCAAGATATATGATCTGCGAGGCCTTGAATATGAACGGTCTTACCTTCTTTCTGCTGGCCAACTTACTGCTGTGTGGAGTTAAATACTTTTTAAGTCCAAAGTCACGATCTGCTCCTGTGTCGATAGGAATCCTATTTCTGTACATGCTGATCGCTACTTATCTAATACGTCAGCTGCACAGAAAGGGTATTCGAGTGGCCTAATTGATTATTCCCAATTTTATTTGTAATACTCTTATTTTATATCAAATTTTTGTACTTTAATAAGATTGCTAAGCTTTTCCATGATTTGTTTCCATTTTAGAGCACTTCCAATTTGCATGGCGTTAAGGCGCGCAAGGAAAAGAGATTTCATATCCATGACACGCCAACTGGCGTCGAGTTGTCCAAGGATCTGCTGATGCAGGGCGAGAAGCGTCGAGTAAGCGATCCAATCTGTGCGCTTGCCTTGTCCGAAAAACTTTTGCTCATCGCCTGTGAGTCGGGCGTCATAAACGAATACAGCGTGGCAAATGTAGCGCTCAGGAATCGTCACACTCTGCACACCAAGATCCACAAGATTGCCATCAATTGCAATTCCACGTAAGTTGTGCCAGCTTCTCGTTGCCTTCAAGTTCTAACTTCTTTTCATATTCACAGTCGCGCTGCCATCATAGACTACTTGGGTGTGATGACGCTCTTGGATCTGGATGACAATCGGGAGACGCAGCTGAACTTTAGTCGCGTGGAACGCAAGGATGTTTGGGCTGTCAGCTGGGCCAAGGACAATCCCTTGTTATTGGCTCTCATGGAGAAGACACGCATGTATATCTTTCGTGGCAATGATCCTGAGGAGCCAATCTCCTGCTCTGGTTACATATGCACTTTCGAGGATCTGGAGATCACCAGCGTGCTGCTGGATGACATCATCAGCTGCGGTGAGCTGCAGAATACAGCCCATCTCATACAGTTGAGAGTGAAGTCGTTGCGCGACACGGATGATCTCTTGGAGCATGTTGGACTCGAGGATGCCAAGCAGTTCATCGAGGATAATCCACATCCGCGTCTCTGGCGTCTGCTGGCCGAATCAGCATTAAAACAACTAGAACTGGAGACAGCTGAGAATGCATTTGTACGCTGTGCCAACTATCCGGGCATCAAGTTGATCAAGCGACTGCGGAACATCAACTCTCAAATACTGCAAAAGGCAGAGATTGCGGCCTTCTATGGAGAGTTTGATGAGGCTGAGAAGCTCTACATGGATGCGGATCGAAGGTAGGATTAATGAGCTAATATTTAATGATAATATTATTACTAACATACCTTCTATTACTGTATAGGGATCTGGCCATTGATTTGCGCATGACTCTCTGTGATTGGTTTCGCGTGGTGCAGCTTTATCGCATGGGCGGCGCCGGCGTTTCGGATCAACAAATGGAGACGGCCTGGCGTGAGATTGGACATCACTTTGCGAATTTAAAGTCCTGGGAGAGTGCCAAGGAGTATTATGAGAAGTCACACTATCTAGAGGGCTCCATTGAAGCGCTTTACCACCTGGAACAGTTTGATGAACTGGAGACGTTCGTCGACAAGCTGTCAGAGAAGAGTCCTCTGCTTACGAAATTAGCTGAGATGCTAGTCTCAGTTGGTAAGAGCTGCGACTCCACTTGTGTTTACTTATAATTAACACAGATTTCTTACAATTCAGGCATGTGCTCGGAGGCTGTGCAGGCTTATCTGAAATTCGGCGATCCAAAGGCCGCCGTCAATGCCTGCGTGAATTTGCGTCAATGGGGCCAGGCCGTGGAGCTGGCTCAGAGGTTTCAAATGCCAGAGGTCAACGTGCTGCTTAGCAAGCATGCAGCGCAGCTCTTGAACGAAGGGCGTCTGCCCGAGGCAATTGAGCTGCAGCGCAAGGCCGGCAAGCATCTGGATGCAGCGCGTCTGCTCTGTAAGCTGGCCGAGCAGGAAGTGGAGAAGCGGGCGCCCTTGTTGCGCATTAAGAAGATATACATACTAGCCGCTCTGCTGGCCGAGGACCATCTGAAGACATTGGCTACACCCCAAGTGGACTATGCTATGGATCGGAATCGATTGCTGAACGAGATTAGCTTGGAGGATGCCGCGTGCATTGAGCGCATCTGGCATTGCGCAGAGGGCTATCATTATATGCTGCTCGCCCAGCGACAGCTACGCTTTGGAATCATGCACAGCGCTGTGATCACATCCTTGCGGCTGCGTGACTACGACGATGTCCTGCCCGTGGAGGATATATACAGCCTGCTGGCCTTGGCTAGTTGTGCGGACAGATCCTTCGACACTTGCTCGCGAGCATTCATGAAACTGGAGTCGCTAGACTCGCTGCCCGAGAAGATGCAGCAAGAGTACGAGGAGCTGGCCGTAAGCATCTTCTCGAAAAATGAGCCCGAGGATCACAAAGTGGACACCGTCGCCTGCTATGGCTGTGCAGCACACGTGCCGGACAAGTGAGTATTGAGTTTTGCATGCATTTTTTGTATTTACATTTGAATTTTTATTTAGTTTGCCTTCTTGCATGGAGTGCGGCGCCCGCTTTCCGGGCTGCGTTTCGTCGGGCAAGCCCATCACGCAGCCAACGAGCAATATATGGATATGTTCCACTTGCCATCACTGTGCATCGCCCATGGAGATAACCAGGCACCGGACATGTCCCTTGTGTCACAGTCCCATTGCCTTAATAAAGTAAAGAATTGCAGAATATATGTAAAATATTTTAGTTTGTAAGTAATTCACAACATTTCGTTCAGTAAACAAATGTGAAATGCAACGCTGAGTATTTGGCTTCGTTAAGTTGCCTGCTCTGAGTGTCGCCATCTGTTGGACAACAATTGAAGCTCATTGCTTGCACCTGAAATCGCTGTTAAAGCGTGGCGCCATCTGTTGGACATCGAGTGAAACAAGTTTTTACAGATGCTGCTCACTTGACGAACTTTCGTGTGGAGCATTATTCAACACTCAAGTTCGCGCAGTTCACAGCACTGTCTGTGTGAGTAGTAACCCGCCTGAAAATTATCTCGCAGAAATTGTGCTGTGTTTATTTATTAATGCGAATCGTAAAATTTACGCGCTCACGTAAAAGTGTTACGCGAACGCGTAGAGCTGGCTACACATAGTGCCTCCGGCGCCGCTGCAATCCCACAGGGTGCACGGTCTCCAGCCCAAACACCCAAACACCGCCTCACCCCCTGCCAAATTGCAACGCTCAGCTGTTTTGCTGCTACGCTGTTTCACCTGCTCCTGCAGGCGTCTTCAACTGTGTTAAATATAGTTAAATTCAGTGATTTGTAGCTTAGTGACGTCGCCTAGTTAGCCTATACAATACAGGTAAGTCTTGCATTCGCTTATTTCTATGGCTGGCCAGCGGCATCTTCTGCATTTGGGCGCTGCCCCAAACGCGCGCCAAAACGTTGTCAATTTGTTTTTGTTTTCTTTTCGCGTGTGTTTAAAGTGCGCGCAAAGCGTCGTGCGAAGTGTTTTGAGTGTAAAACGCGCGTGTGCATCGGACGGGCGCTCGATACGGTCAAGGACGCGCGTAATCGTATTGTGCAAGTGCAGCGCAAGGATATTGCAGGACAATCTGCAAGCTGCTGCAACCTGTTTACCTGTGTTCAGCTGACGCGGCTCCAGCTGCTGCTGCTACACCTGCTGCTACATTGTCAAGGTGAGTGCGACACGTGCTGACACACGTGCAAGCTGCTATGGCCTATTGGCATAATACAATATCCTTTAACCTTTCAGTTAGTCCTTAGGCTTACTCTTAGACCCACCTTTTCAGCTACCTTTCAGTTGCCCTATGCTTAATCAGGCAAAGCAATTCCATGATTTACTTTAAACTTTCCTCCTTCTCTCACCCCCCCCCCCCCCCTATCAATTTACATGTATACCCTTTAAATTTAGGATACAACAGGGTATATTGGCTTAGCTCTACTTATCTGGTTTATTTATTCTATTTGTTTTGATACCCATGAAAATGAATAAAAGCGGGTATATTGATATAATTGATATATGCTGAATACTAGCTCTATGTACTCTAATCTTATTCGGTCAAGTTGATCTGCCACATCTCAGTCTCTGCTATCCCGTCACGCCTTGCAGAGTATCTCACAGTCAGGCAATCCCCCACAATTGCACTCTTCGTTGCTCTACAATTTGCTCGCACTCGCTTTGGCTTCTGCTCTTCGATTGTTATTTTTATAAGCAATAAGTTTTGTTTTCAATTTTCTGTTTTACTCTCTGAGTGGAAATTATTTGTTGTTAGCATTTTCTTCGCTTTTCTTTCCACTTGCTCGATTTTCGAACATTTTCCGAGCAAGGCACTCGCACGCGTGCTGCTCGCTTCGAGTGCCGTTCAGTTTGACTCTTGTTGTGTGTTCGTGCGCGTCGCGTCGACGGCTTTTCCGTTTGCCATTTTCCGTAACATTTTCCGCCGTACTTTTCGTCTCTTGCTGCTGCCTTAAACAACGAAAGTTTACCGCTAAATATATATACATATATGAGAATATATTGTGATCTGTTGTGGATTCTATAAGAATTTCAAGTGTTTTTTGAAACAAGTTCTCGCTTGTAATATCTAAAATCGTGTATACGCCCAGTTAACCTAAAGCGCGCTGTCGGCTTCTTTTGGACAGCGCAGCGCTAATTGGATTGTCAACAGTTTAAGCCCCTTTGTCTGTCACAACATATTCCAGAGAAGCAGAGAGAGAGAGTGAGCGAGTGAGACAACTTCGCATAACTTCGCCACGGCGTAGCACGACAATCAATAGTGGCTATTGTTTTTGTTATTGTTCCTCTCACTTCACTCTGTGCGCCATGTACTTTGGCCTACAATGCGTCGCACGAGTTTCTGTGACAACGTGAACCAATGTAAATCCAGCCACAACAAACCGACATCAAATACGTAAATCGAAGCAGCAGCAAAGCAGCGAGTTGAACAGCATTTCTAAGACATTTTTCGTTAACTTTCGGATACTTGGGGCAGCGCCACATTTGAATGCTGTACGGTACATCACATAAGTGTAAGTATTCTAATTTATTAGACTAGGTAATACCAGGATTTGTACGGCTTAAAGTGCTTGCAGAGGAGGTTATTGCTCTGATTGAAGCTGAGAGTTTCTATGTTGAGGGAAATAGTCTTAGATAGCAAAACTTTATATATATTGATATAGATTCTCTAAAAGAAATATATGTGATACAGATTCTTGTTCTATAAAAGAAATATATATGATATAGATTCTCGAACTCTAGAAAAATCATGCCCATTGCCAAATTTTTAACGAGATTCCAGAATCGAATCTTTAATACAAAATATTTCATAAGATAAGTATTAGGATGAGGCTTAGAGTTTCCATATCAGGCATGCTTTTAGAGCTTGAAGAATATATTTTATATATTATTATTTTATATAGTTTTAGTCGTTTTGATTTCATGCATTCAGCTGGGCTTTTCTTTTATTGAAGACTGAAATGCCATTTCTATTTCTAATGTTTAGATATACATAGATCGATGATTTATAATATTTCTCTTCTCACTCCATGCCAAGTATAATATATTTTCGATTTTTAGCTTTTAGTCGAGTTTCTGTTAATTCAAGTTATATTAATGCTCTGAGAGCAGTTCTTACCTGAACCAACCTACCTCATGCTCAATATTTCTTGATCACTCGGCGGCCTAGTTGTTAGTTGTTTATAAACACCTTTTTTTTAGCATATCCGCTATAGTTGTGTATCTGTAACAATGCTTCCATCACGCATCAATTTCCCTATATATATATATGTATATACATATACATGTATGTATATATATATATGTTATATATCTGCTCCTCTATGCTCGCTATTTTCAACTTACAGCCGCATTTGCTTGCCCATAGTTTATTTTTTGTTAGTCTCCGTCTCCCTCTCTCTACCTCTCTCTTGTTTTTGAAACAGTTTCCATTAAGTTTTGCAGCTGTCTAAAATTGGATCAGTGCGTCGGCAATTAAGCCCCGCGGAGCTGTGTATTAGAAAATGCCTCGAAATGCTTCTGCTGCCGGCCCAGTCGCATTGCCCGAAAATTCAATTGAATTGAAACTGCTAGACCCAAATGAATTTTCCCTTTTTATGTGACTACATATTGTACTACAACTATAGTACGCATGTATTCTTGAGTAGTTTTTCGCTCAAGAATGATTCATTTACTTTTCTTACTAGCCACGCGCTTTTCTATGCGATTCTCGTGGATTGAGCTCATAGCTCCTAGGAGTATATAAGTTTCTTCTTATAAGTAAACCAATTGTTTTCCTATTTGATGAACGCAAAGCGCCTTCTCTGCGATTCTCATTCACTTAAGTTTCTTCTCTATATGCCTAGTTACACTTGAAACAATTCTGCGCTTTGCCCCTAAACATCACCAGCCGCTCTTTCTGCTTTATTTCCATTGCAGAAATGTATCTTTTGAGCACAAATGTCAAATATTGCTTTTTAAGGGTCAGCGGCTAAATATTTCTTTGCACCCTTCAGTTGCACTCACATCTAAATACTATATATATATATGTATATTTGTACAATTTTTTTCATTTTTCTTCTCTTGCTTTGCTTCTGGCCAAAAGTCGAGCTCTGAGTCATTTGGTCTTGGTCAACTTATCAGTCGAGGCTTTCGCTTTGGGGTTGCAAAGCTCTCCGACTGCACTTAGCCATTTGTCTGAGAAACGAGCCCAAAACAACTCGAAAAGACGTCATCAATTCACCCCAAAAAAAATCAGCTTTCTGGCCTTTATCCAAATTTCGTTTTAGCGAAAGAAAATAAGGAAAAACAAAACATTTAAATGTTTTTCTTGGTTAACATTTAAAATATGTTCGAAGGTTTATAATACAGTTGTCGATAATCTATATTATATATATAAATATATAATGTGTTTATTTAGCATCTTTTGAGGCGCTGAAAGTAGTTCAATAAACTATTTTATACACTTGGCGAAAAAAGTTTGTAATTTATTATGGCTAAAGTTTGAAATTAAACTCAATTTTTTTAGGCGAAATTTCTGCTTAAATTAAAGTTTTTATTACTTATAAACAATTTTTAAATGTTACTATTTACTAGATCTTTTCTCTGCGTGCATATTTACAAATCATTTGGGAATAACGTATTTTGGGCTTTTCATTTTTCATTTGCGATTCATTTTTCTTTTTTAAACAACTTTTCATAAAAATAACGAGGCGAATTGACGTCAAATTGTTTATGCAGCTCAAGGCGTGTCGTCTGTATATATGTATATATCTATCTGTATATGTATGTCTGTCTGTCTTTATGGTATTATTCACCTATTATTGCTTGGTTAAGGAAATTAAATGTTGCGTTTGATTTGTATGCAGCTCAGGCGATGGCATCAATATCGAAACTTTTGCAAAACAAACGCAACGCAACGCAAATATCAATTAGGGCTGGATCATTTGCCATTTTCTATTTTGGTGAATCGCTGCACATGCGACACGCGCACTTCCGTCACACAAAGATTTTCTCAAATTTTCGAGGAAAATCTTGAAAATATATCTAGTATATATATATAGTAACATAATCATAATAATTATGTTCACAATACATAAAAACTGTTCCCATAGCAACGTGCTAGCTCAGCTGAATCAACGCGTCATGTTGCTAACGCGCCCGACTACCCAGAATTAACTAGAAAGAACCGTTGCATCAACGCGTCATGTTGCTAACGCGCCCGACCACCCGAATCCAGAATCATCTAGAAAGAACCATTGCATCAACGCGTCATGTTGCTGCTGCGTAGTTTCAACAGCATATAAATAAGCCTGGGATAAAAATGTTCTTTAGTCTTAAGTTGTTTGTGAATAAAGCAAGTTGTCAAGAAAAATACAAATCGTGACTTCGTCTTTAAAAAATCACATCAACGTTACCATTAGCTTTTGGCGTGGTATTAGTTCGACTCAAATTTACTTATATTCAATTGGCGCAGCCGGTAGGATAGCAATAAAGAGCATCTTGATGCAATAACTAAGTTATTAATTCTTATGCCTGGTTACTGCTATCCGCTAAACAACTGACGCAAAGGCAACCCACGCGACGGTCAATATCGCGTCAAGTTTTTAAAAAATAAAAACCTCGACAGTGACGTGTACACCAAATTTCGCATATTGCCAAAGCCACAGATTGTGCAAATAAAACTTGAAATTAATTTAAGAAGACGCGATAGAATTCGAAGAGACTATAATTCCAGAAACTTCTGGTTATCTCACAAAATTCGAAAGAGCTATCTGTGCAAACCAAACAATCAAAACTATAGAAAATTAAGTATTGATAATAATAAATTCAAAAAAGATAAAAACTGAACTAAAAATTATGTGAATATAAAAACTGAACAAAAAATTAAGTGAATATTAATAAATTTAAAAAGAAAAAGAAAAAAAACTGAACAAAAAATTATGTGAATATAAAAACTGAACAAAAAATTAAGTGAATATTAATAATAATAAATTCAAAAAGAAAAAGAAAAACTGAACTTAAAATTAAGTGAATATAAAAACTGAACTAAAAATTAAGTGAATATTAATAATAATAAATTCAAAAAAAGAAAAAGAAAAACTGAACTTAAAATTAAGTGAATATTAATAATAATAAATTCAAAAAGAAAAAGAAAAACTGAACTTAAAATTAAGTGAATATAAAAACTGAACAAAAATTTAAGAGAATATTAATAATAATAAATTCAAAAAGAAAAAGAAAAAACTGAACTTAAAATTAAGAAAAAAAAAAAAAAAAAAAACTATAATAATATATTAAACAAACAAAATGGAAGGAAACGCAACAACACCCCTATCTGACACAAGTATGACGCAAGTAATCAATCAACTAAAAATTGTTGAAAAATTCACTGGAAACAAGAACCATTTATACACGTTCATCAAACGGATCGATTACATATTGTCCCTCTACACCACGAATGATGCGAGGCAGAGGTTAATACTTTTTGGACTTGTCGAAAGCTGCATCAGCAGTGAAGTTATGCTATCTCTTGGCATAAACAATCTCACAACATGGTCGGACCTTCGCAAGCAACTCATATTAAACTACAAGACACAAACCAAAAATCATGTCTTGTTAGAAGAATTCAGGAGTACCCCATTTAAGGGAAATGTACGAGCTTTCTTAGAAGAAGCAGAACACCGTAGGCAGACATTAATGAGTAAGCTAGAATTAGAAAATAATCTAGATGAAAAAACATTGTATGCACGGTTAATTAAAACTAGTATCGACCACCTAATCCAAAAACTACCTACAGATATTTGCATTCGAATTATAAATTGCGAAATTCCCGATTTAAGATCTTTAATAAACATATTACAAGAAAAAAATCTTTATGATGAACCCAGTCTAAATTCAAATCAAATCAAAGCAAAACAAGATAAAAATTTTAAGCCGTCATACCCAAATCCTTATACTCAAAGATTTCCCACATTCCTTCAACCAAACCATCCTTATGTCCCATATCGACCTTACTTTCAGCAACCATATCTTCCACCAATATCAACACCAACACCTAATAATACTAACAATAACGTTTTTCCACCTAATCATTATTCACCTCGACCAATGCAATTAACACCTAACACGGTCAGACCATTATACCCTACACAAAGATCAATTCTAAGACCGAGCCAATTTGACAATAATCGTTTCGGACAACATGCACAAGTAACTCCACAACAAGCCCCTTTCAATACCCAACCAACAAAACGTGTTAGACCTGCAGAAAGTGGACAAAGTAAAATGAGCATAGACGAAGAAACTAGAAATCAAGAAGAAATTAACTATCACAATTATATGAAACAAGAATATTATAATCAAGTAGCTCCTTATTCTGAACACTATCCTCAATATTACCAAGAACAAAGTTACCCACAAAGCTCAAATGACACATACATACAAACAGCCACAGCCGAACATGAGACAGAACAATTAAATGAAATAGAAATCGAGAAAGCCGAAAATTTTTCAGCTGCCAGCCTCGGAAACCAACAATACATAACTATCACTTATAAGGGCAAAAATTTAAAATGTTTAATAGACACAGGATCTACTGTTAATATGATGACATCTAATATTTTTAATTTACCAATTCATAATACAGATTGTCTTATTCACACCAGTAATGGACCTTTAACAATCACACAAAAAGTAAATGTCCTTTCCAACAACTTGTTCAAGAGTAATAATGAATTCTTTCTACATCAGTTTTCAGCAGATTACGATTTATTAATTGGTAGAAAACTGCTTTCAGAAGCTCAAGCCGTTATAGATTATAAATCACAAACTGTAATTTTATACAATAGAAAGTATAACTTAGTCAACAATATTACGATCACAAACCAAAATCATTTCTTAGCCAATCCTGAAACACAACATAGCGCTGACGAAGACAGTAGTAATTTAATTTGCATTACAGAGAAACCAATAAACACATTCAAAAGACAAATTATATTTTCTAAAGGCATTCCAAATATTAAAAAACAGAATTACTTCAAAAAATTAATAATTCACATTACATATGATAGCATGACTAAAGACAAAGCCGAAAAATATTTAATTGACTATTTTTGTACAAAGACTAGTGTAATGTTTATAGACAGTGATGCAGATTTCGAGATCATTCAAAACGCACACAAAGAAATTATCAACACTAACCATACTAAAATTCTACGAAGTCTCATTCATTTAAAAAATATAAACTCATATGCTGAATTTAAAGAACTTATCTTGAAGAATCATGAAAAACTCTTACACCCCGGAATTCAAAAAACAAATAAACTCTTTTGTGAAACTTACTATTTCCCTAACAGCCAATTACTAACACAAAACATAATAAATGAATGTAACATTTGTAACTTAGCAAAAACTGAACACAGAAAAACAAACATGCCGATGAAAATTACCCCCAGGCCCGAACATTGTCGCGATAAATTTGTAATAGACATTTATTCATCCGAAGGCAAACACTATCTTAGTTGCATAGACATTTATTCAAAATTCGCTACTCTTGAAAACATTAAAACAAAAGATTGGATAGAATGCAAGAACGCATTAATGCGTATATTTAATCAGTTAGGAAAGCCAATATTATTAAAAGCTGACCGAGATGGCGCATTTTCCAGCTTAGCACTCAAGAAATGGCTTGAAAATGAAGGAGTAGAAATACAACTAAATACTACAAAAACAGGAATAGCAGACATCGAACGACTACACAAAACAATAAACGAAAAAATTAGAATAATCAATACTTTAAATGACGAAGAAAATAAACTCAGTAAAATAGAAACCATTCTTTACATTTACAATCACAAAACAAAACATGACACAACTGGACAAACTCCTGCACACATATTCTTATATGGTGGACAACCAAAGTTAGACACTCAAGAAAAAAAAGAAAAAGTTATAAATAAAATCAACAGTGACCGACAAGAATACGAAGTCGATACCAGATATCGAAAAGGACCATTACAAAAAGGAAAAATAGAAAATCCCTTTAAAGCCAATAAAAACGTTGAAAAAATAAATCCAGATCATTACCAAATTACTGACAGAAACAGAGTTACACGTTACTATAAAACACAGTTTAAAAAATTAAAGAAAATTAACCAAATTCAAAACCCACAGGTTTCTACTTCATAAGCATACTTCAATCAAACCTTCTACTTGAATTTATATCCCAATTGATTTTCAATCCACTAACACAATCAAAATTATCCCATATCCCGATCACAACTCAACCTGATTACATTACATTTCTATTATGAAAAAGATACAAAGAAATAATAAAATATATTACTTGAAACATAAATTAAAAAACAAAATTGCAAAAAAAAAAAAAAATAATAATAATAATAATAATGTTAATCTTAAATTATAAGCAATAACTATTTTTAACCAGAAGTCGATCTTACACCATTGTATTTCCCAATAGAAATTATTAAAATCAAATTTATAAAGCATAATAATATTGTAAAATTTTATCACAAACTATTATCCTCACATATACAATCATTATAATCACAATAGTCATATTCATAGTTGTAATCTTATACTTTACTTATCTTGTGACCCCATAATATTAAGAAAAACATACAGTTATCGAGATGACACGATCAAATATAATTCTTCTGTGTCACCTTGACTCGCAGGCTCGCCTCTTGAGGAGAGGGAAGTAACATAATCATAATAATTATGTTCACAATACATAAAAACTGTTCCCATAGCAACGTGCTAGCTCAGCTGAATCAACGCGTCATGTTGCTAACGCGCCCGACTACCCAGAATTAACTAGAAAGAACCGTTGCATCAACGCGTCATGTTGCTAACGCGCCCGACCACCCGAATCCAGAATCATCTAGAAAGAACCATTGCATCAACGCGTCATGTTGCTGCTGCGTAGTTTCAACAGCATATAAATAAGCCTGGGATAAAAATGTTCTTTAGTCTTAAGTTGTTTGTGAATAAAGCAAGTTGTCAAGAAAAATACAAATCGTGACTTCGTCTTTAAAAAATCACATCAACGTTACCATTAGCTTTTGGCGTGGTATTAGTTCGACTCAAATTTACTTATATTCAATTATATATATGTAGATTGTTTGTCTGCCTGTCCAAGTGTCAAAGTAAAGTGACATATTGTTTCTGTCTGAACTGGCTTCTTATATACTCAGCTCTAGTGGACGTGGGTGAACAGGGTATATTGGTTTGGCAGAAATTTATGGAAGCCAAAAGGCACATGTATTCTAGATGAATATGAACAGCAGGGTCTATAAGATCTAGGGGTTGGAATTCTTGACTTTATTAGAAGAAGTCTTCGAAATTATACAATAAACCAAGGCGACAAAGATTGTAGGGTATTTTTCAGTCGTGCACTCTCGATTACTTAACTCCTACTTGTTTTTATCAGGGTCATCTTACGTGCTGCTGAAAATCCTACGTTGTCTTCTATATTTTTTTTTGCGTTATTAAAGCTTGTTAAATTTTTGAAAACTTAAATTTTAGGAAACAAAACATAAAACCTAAGAAAAATTGTTTTTAAAAGAATATTTAAATATTTATTTAAAATAAAATCGCATACATATTAAAAACTCTTCAAGATATTTGCCGGTCCAATAAAGTTGATCTACTCAAAAAGTGTTTTCGCTAAATTCAAAACAAATTCCTCGAGTGATATAATTCAAAAATATACAAAAATAAAACTCGCTGCGCGGGCGCAAATTTATTGTAGTTTAAAAATACAAAAGAAAGTCGTTGAGCAATGCTTGGGCTAGTTTTGCATGTGATTCCATTAGATCTTTTGCCAATTCCATAGATCTAATGCAGCTAAGTCGTCTCTATATGTAGTCTGTGCCTCGTCTTCCATCTGCTTGTTGTGGATACGTCGAACTGGGTCAATAAAAGTCGGGGCATGTGCTAAATGTTGCGTTTATTTGGCTAGCATTGAGGTCAACAGCAGTAAAAGATAGGCCGCAGTCATGACAACACCCTGGGCCTCTACCGAGCTCCCGCGATAAACAATCCAATTAAAACAATTGCCCAGGGCCAAATTCAAGGCACCCACAGCGCTGCGTCAATGCGTTTTGCATTGCGTGTGCGCCTTTAAGACAGCCGGAATACAGCTGTAATCGCAGTGAGTTGTTGATAAGGGCAGCAGTAATAGTAACAGTTGCAGTTTGAAAGTACCTGCTATTTGAATCTATTCTAGTAATAGAAAAAGATTTAGCTGAGTTGGGCTTAAGCCAGTAAGAGTGATATAGTTGGCAATGCTGGCCCTGCAGATACCCTGAACCCCATGCTGTCTCTTGTTGTGCTAATATTATTTTCAGTTGCTTTGAAATTTGGTTTAAAAAAATTGATTTTTTTTTTTATATAAAAAAAATTTTATCATTTAATAATTGAATTAAAAAATTAAAAATTAATAAATTAAAATAAAAAATTTTTTTGAATTTTCTTTAAAAATTAAACAATTTTTGCAGTTTTTTTTTCAATGTAATAGAAGCAAAAGTCTATTCGGCATATGAATCAAGGCGAGCAAAACGAATTTGTTTATTAATTTTGTTCATTAAACTCTTTGTTAGTCTATAATTATTGATTGATTGTTTTTTTTGGCAGCTTTGTTTGTTTTCCAATGAATACCAAACCTAAGTCTAGGCTTTACATATAGTAGACATATACAATTCCAAGTTCTTCAATGACAAACCTGTTAAACTGTGTCTGCGCTCTCAAAATTAGGCTTTCAGAATTGTGTGGACTCGAACATGAATTATAATTAAGATTAATGAATTCGAGTCGAGCGCGCGCTGCTTGCCCAATTGATTTGAAGACAAGTTTCTCTTGATTAGTACAGATCTAGTTTGAGTTTTTATATTTTTTCACTTCAGCTAATTATGTTGAGCTCAAAATTCAAACTAATTGAATAGTTTTATGATCTATTTCCTAGTAGCTGCTTGTGCGGTGGCTGTGCAACATAAGCAAACGGGTTGTATGTGTATATAGACACTGTTCCATGGGCTTATTGTAAGCGATACCCGTTGTAAATGGTTGACAGGCTGAAGTCTTGACTGATGGCTATATCAGCGAGTTCAGGGTATCTGCTAGTCAAGCTCTCCCCATTACAAAGCGCTCCTACATGGTATATATAATTATATCTCTTCGGCTTTGGCTCTGTAACCCAATTCGAGCTTGGCATTTCATTCAAGTTCACTTGAAACTAAACATTTATATTTAAATACAGTTTTGCCGTGGCGTGGGCTGTGGCTGAGCCACATTGGCAAATTGATTCGCGCCTTCATAAGGCTGCCTCTGATTGGGCACTGACATTGTTCTCGCGTCTTGTCTCTGTGTTGCAATGCAATATTACAGCATTTGCATATGAGTTGGCAATTAATTGGCAACAACTACCAACAGTTGGCAATAACAATAAAGATAAAAGACACCGAGAGAGGGAGAGGGGGAGACACACCTTGAAAAAGGATTGGCCATGTCTGCTGAGTACCTGGATTTACTTAGTTTGACTTGACTTTGATATTCATAGACTTTGTCATAGATAACTTCAACTCAAATACAAATGCTAACATAAATGACCATATGACAACAATTTCTAGATTCCACAACAAACAACAACAACTTACAACTTACAACTCGAAACGTGCTTTTTGTGGCATTTTAATTTTTTTCCTAGTTATTTTTCATGGTTTTTTTATGCTGGCGACAAAGTTGACACGTGAGTGTTTTACAAATCAGCTGCGTCGAGGCACAACAATGATTTCCAACGAGCCAGAAACTATATATAAAAAAAATATATAAAAAAATGACTGAAAAAACAACTTATAGGCGACGCACAAGTATTTTCTAAAAAAAATATTCCAACGTACTTTAACAATTAGCTGTCGCTATCTTTTCTTTTTTTTTATATTTTTGAGAAAAATGAAACGGGCAAAAATGAAAAAAAGAAAACGAGTTAGATGACTGACAGATGCCCTGTCAAGTAGAATTATAGGGTATATGTGCGGTTCTCGCACATCTAAATCATTTTGTGTTAGTCTAATAGCCCGAAATTCTGTTGTTAATCTAAAATTCCTGTGAATTATGTACGCAAATAGAGTATAATGTAATTAGAAGCATAATATCAGATGTTCCTCAGAATATGGCTGGCATTCTTATAGCCCCAAACTGGCTAAACAAGGCATGTTGATTGCTTTACAATGTGTGTAACGGGCAGCAGGAGACTTGATTGATGCCTTAAAGCTTTTAGTTTGATGCCAAGTAAAGATCAGCATAGGCATACAAGGCACCTAGAACTAAGTACATTTGAAATGAATTTTACTTACAGCTTCATCTATAGCACAATGAATAGATAAATGTATAAAATGCCAGCAAATCGATTAGCATTGACTTCATATTTCATGCATAGCCCATTTCATTCAAATTTATATATAGATGCTGTATAAGCCAAGTATCAGATTACCTTAAAAATTCCTTTCCAAAGATATATAGTTGTCAAGCAAACACAAAGATCTTTAGATTATGTAAACAATTTGGCTGGAAACGTCAGTAAGATTGAATAATGAACACTGAAGATATTTAATAATAATATATTATGGTCAGGGTATTCGTCAGTCGAGCCCACCCGACTAGGGCACTCTTACTTTAGTTGCTTGAGCTGTCGATGCGTGCCAGCGATTCAGATTGCATCTGGCTAAGTAAAACTGGCTGACTGCAAGGCAATAGAGTGAGGGATACAGAGAGAGAGAGAGAGAGAGAGAGAGAGAGAGAGAGACATCATTTGACGTCTGCCATCAGCTATACGAGATGCGTTCAAAGAGTAAGCAAAGTTTTCATATTTTACGTGCAAGATCCAACAACTGGAGATAGAGCTGCAAACGTGTTCAACAACATTTTCCCCTTACTGTTCGAACACACCTCGTGCCTAGGCACTGCCTTCACATATTGTGTGGCAATAGCCATTGGCAGATATTAAAAGTCTGATTAAATTCATGTGTTTAGGATCAGCCGCAAAAGTTTTCCACGTGTGATTTATGCCGTTGGGGCAAGGCCTCATAAACGCATGCAGTTGGGGTGTTGTCGATGCACAGGCACAGGCAAAGAATCTTTAATGTCTATCGAATTACGTGACCAAGCAGAAGCAATAAGTGCAACAGCAACTCGGCGAGCTTTTTAAATTGGGAAAGTTGCCAGAGGAAAAGAGGAGGAAAAAACGAAAGTGCCAAGTGGCAGGTCTCAGGCCCAGCTCGTTGGCTCCTGCCAATGCAGTTGCCCCGCCAGACTTGGGCTGCTGCCGCTGCTGCTGCATTGCATCATCTTTACATCTGCGCAGCTCATATTTCGCGGGCAGCCAGTCAACTGGCTGTAAATACCAAATATAATTGTTTAACTGTCCATAAAAATGAAGAAATAAAAGACCCTTCTCTGTCTGTGTGTGTGTGTGTGTGTGTGTGTGTGTGTGTGTGTGTGTTTGAGTGTGCGCCATCGTCCATTGAACTCGACACACAGCTCAAAGAGAGATCTTTCAGTTCGCAAAACAACAATAAATTCACACCAAGATGCTGCCTGGCTGGCCGACTGGCTGTCTATTTGGCTGACTGTCTGTCAGTTGACAGTCGTTTGACTGATGCATAGCAGCTCTGAGACGGAGGCCGAGACTGTCCCATCCATCAACTGGGTTGGCCAGGTCAAGCAGGTGGCGAACATCTTGATTTTGTGCGTCGAACTATCAGGTTTATATTAGAAAACTGGTAGAAACGGGAGTATCCGACTGGCAGATACCATGCAAGTTGTGCCGATTACTGCAAGATACACAGAAGTATCCGACTAGGGAATACTGTGCAACTAATGCAGATTGAAAGAGACATTGGTTTATGCTTGACTAGGACATACCCTACATCTCTTATCCAAGCAGCCTGACTTATGGAGAAGCTATAGCTTAGACTGCAAGAGGAGTGTCCGACTAGGAGATACTTCGCGTAAATCTAGAGAAACTAGCGTCTAGCCATGCATCCTGCTCTGTAGCGCGCGCCGGAATGGGTGTGTCCGTGCAGGCACGCAAATCTGTTACAACATTATAGAGTATTAAATACTTTCTGACTAATGGAAAGGTCTAGCTACGAACTCTTTAAGGCATTCTTACATATCAACAGGTAGACAGGCAGATAAATGGCCTGGGCTAATTCGAATTGGCTATTAATCCAGATCAAGTTTAGATGTACGTCACAAGCAGGAAAAGCAAAAGTTTACACCCTCAATTCCCATTCCCGAAGATTATTACAAGTTTTAAAATACTATTAAGAAGTTGAGTTCAACGTTTAGAGCTAATCAAATTAAGCCGCGTCCATTCGATGGCTTATGGCGAATAACATTCATTAGGCCCAGCTCATTAGGCTTTATTAGACTCGAAGAAAAAAAAACACAATAGAAAAACTTGATTTATGCTCGAGCGCAATTTGCGGCTGCACTTTCCAATGGAAATTGTTGGAAAATTGCCTGACAACGGAAATTGCTTAATCATTTCCACGCATATTTTCGCACAGGCCTGTTATTATATACCCTTGTGAAAAGCGTTTTTGCCTTCGCTCGATGACTAATAAAGTGTTTTTCCTCTCTTTTTATCTATTTGCAGGTAAGTTTCCCGAGGGCTCTAAACGGAAATAGGTTGCGTAAGTCAATAAAAAAGACATCAGGCGCTTATTTGCTTAGGATCTGGTTATATAATAACATCGCGAGCGGCAACAGCAGCAGTTCCTGTCTGGATTATCAAGGCTATTTCCTTTTTACCTGTCCATTAGCTCACCTGAATCACTTTTGGCACAATTAGCTGTGCCCCCATCTGCCGCAGCGCCTCATTTGCCCTGGCGACTGCAGCGCTTGATGCATCGGGTATGAAAGAGAAGAGTGGCTCTGATACTTTACCTGCCTAGCTGTCTGCCTTAACTACCTGGGCGTCTGTCGCGCCTAACAATATTTAAGTTTAAGACAGTCGCATGACTCGCGACTCTGTCTGCTGTCTGATTGCATTCGCATACTCGCGACTTGTTGTTGGTTTTACTGATTGCAACACAACAACAACAATGTCAACAACTTCATGTCTCTTTTAATTTTTGGAATTTGAAGAAATATTTTTTTAATTTTCAATTTTTTATGGGTATCTTGAAAAATTTTTTTGGCACTCTGACTTTTGTAAGTAAATTTCGTATGTTTCGATCTCTATCTCTATCTCTATCTCTATCTCTATCTCTATCTCTATCTCTATCTCTATCTCTATCTCTATCTCTATCTCTATCTCTATCTCTATCTCTATCTCTATCTCTATCTCTATCTCTATCTCTATCTCTATCTCTATCTCTATCTCTATCTCTATCTCTATCTCTATCTCTATCTCTATCTCTATCTCTATCTCTATCTCTATCTCTATCTCTATCTCTATCTCTATCTCTATCTCTATCTCTATCTCTATCTCTATCTCTATCTCTATCTCTATCTCTATCTCAGTCTCTATCGTTCTTTATCTATTTATCTCTCTCTCTCTTTCCTTCTATCGTTCTCTATATCTCTATCTCTCTCTCTCTCTCTTTCTATTTCTAGAAATCTCTTTATCTTTCTCTCTCTTATTCTCTACCCCTCTCTTTCACTCACCACCTATCTCTCTCTCTTTCTCTATCTCCCACATTCTCTCGCTCCATCTCTCTCAGCAACAACACCGACCCACCTAATCATGCAATTCCCCTGCAGCCCGGCTAATACCCCATAGGTTATACGAAAACTGAATCTCAGTTAATTTAAATGCAAACGCGATGGGCACAGAGAAGGGCGTCCTCTGTGCCCATCGCGTTGCATGCGCCTATTGTACGAGGCAGACAATTTATAACACAAATTAAATGCATGAAAATTATGATGAATGCGAACGAAAATTTATGCTGATGACATGCCCATGCCCAGCGAAAAAAAAGCTAAGCCGCCCGCTGCAGTTGCTCGGGCTGCTGCGAACTAGGAGGCGCAGCGCAGAGGAACAGGATTTCTCGTTTGTTGTCGTTATCGGCTGTCCGCTGCGTCTGTGTTGCGCAATGCAGCCTTTTTTCTAGCGGGAACTAGACAGATCTTAAAGCAGACTTGGGTGAGTTTATGGCGGAATCTGTTGATGTTTTGTGGGGCATAGGTAACGGTAGTTGAGGGTGAAGTACGAGGAAAAAGCAGAGAATGTTATATTATATGTTACATATGTTATGTTATATTATGTTATGTTATGCTATGTTATGTTATGTTATGTTATGTTATGCTATGTTATGCCAGTGCTTAACATTTTAGCCTTCTAGCTGACTTGGATGATATGATGGTGATAGTAGTAGTAGGTATAGCTAGTTCAAGAAGGAATTTTTAGTTATATTGATTACTATATATATTATTATATTGATTACTATAGATTACTTCCGATCTATAGCCCATTGGGTATTATCATAGCTGTGGAACCTTAGCAAGAACCTTCTATGTGCCCTTTTTCTAGCCCTTTTTTGTCTTATTTCTCATTTCGCAAGCTTTAACCAGTTGAGAATTACAAGTCCTGTCTGCCTACCATAGCTTAGCTGTTCAGCTCTGTGAGCCGTAAGCTGCGATTGCCGTCTGGGCGTTTGTGGCACGTTTCGAGTCGATTCAGCGTCTTGGTATTTCATTGAGCTTTGCTATATTGGCCACTTCTCGTTTGGCTATGTTGCACTCGGACTGTGAGCGGCTGTGTGTTGACTCCTGGCGGCTTGCCTCTAGCCGAAAGTTGTTGCGTATTAAAATGGAAATTGCAAGTTTTTTCTTGTTGTTGTTGTTGTTTGTTGGTTGGCGGCGCCTTTTGTTTCACTTTCGTTTGCGAGCTGCTTGTTGGCTGTTGCTTGTTGATTGCAGGTTTTTATAACCGCATTTATCACGGCTGCCACACATTCGCAGCGATCAGAGTTGTTGTTGCAAGTTTCATTTTCACTTAATTGCGGCTGTGGCGGCTGCTGCTGCTGCGACTCGGGTGTGGCATGCCACCAAAAAGGGTGCCAGCCAATGTTAACTCCGTCGATCTTGCGCCCGATCACTTTTCCTCAGCTGTTTGCCACGCCCACTCTGTCAAGCGGAATGTGCGTTCGCCCGTTCGTCATATTCGCAATTTATGCCAGATTATGAAATGTTTCAGCAAAAATTTCCTGTTTTGCTTTAAAATTTATTGTGGTTACGCACTTTGTCGGTCGCTTGGCCAACATCAATTAATATGGATTTATATATATATATACATATAGTATATGCAACAACTGTAGGCCAGGTAAGCTACCTGTTGCCTGTTGCCAAAGCGGAACACTGCAGAAAATGTTATTCCAAATATTTGCTTACTTTTCTTTAAATTATATTTGATTAAAATTAATTTATTTCAAAACTTAAAAAATATTATATAACATTTATTTGAAACTCAATTTTTTTAAATTTTAAATTTTAATATATTTTATTTAATTTTTTTTATTTCTCGTTAAATTTCGTAATCTCACATAAACTCAATTTTTTTTACCTTTTCTCACTTTTTCGCCACCCACTTCTCCATTAATTTAATACTCATTAAGCCAATCCCCACTACACAATACAAATTACTTATCAAATGAACCAAAAATTCCTTGATTGCCACCCAAAAAATGTGAACAAATTCCACAACTGGCCATGCAACATGTTCGATTGCCTGCGTGCAGTCGACTTCAAACATAATCGAACAAATTTCCATGCCAATTCAGTTGTGCACAACAACAAACATACGCGCCTTCAAACATCATAATGTGGTTGCGTGTGGAATGTGTGCTAACAGGCCATCGAACACGTTCCACAAGCAGTGCCATTTGAGTTTAACAGCGCCAAAGCGAGCATAGCAGACTAGTTAACTTTTTGTTAGAACTGTTACGTTCAGTGCGCGCTCAACTCTTCGAGAGGAAACACCTGCGTTGTGTTGCAACGAGAAAATAAATAACAAAAAAACTAAAATAAACCGAATAAGCCACTAAACACAATTAAAAACTGAAATAAAATTAATGTTGATACTGCAAATTAATAAAATATACTAAAATCAAAATGTAAATGTGCGCCTGCGCACAAACCCGAAAGCTCATAAATTGCTCAACTTGCGCCGCGTTGAGTCCGCCTTTGAAATTTGTTTGTTTGATCGATTTCGATTACGAGTCGAATGAAAGAATTTCTTGTATAGGCATTTCGCGGCATTCCGAACATTGCCATAGTGAAGCGTGTCAAAAACTAATGCGAGCAAAGGATTATATTAAAAAAAAAAAATAATCTTAATAAAAAAAACTATAAAAAATAAAAAATATAAATTGCCAAACGAACATTTCCTTGTTGAAACCTTTTCAAACTGTTATCTATTTACATTTATATAGCTTGACTATATAAAACGTTACAATCAGATACAGTGAAGCCTGCCTAACGAACTTTTTTCTTTGCCGCGCTGGAAATCGCTTCGTTGAAACATTTGCCCAGCCACAAAACTTTAATTTCTTTATATATACATCCATATATATATGTATTTGTGTTCAATTTATTTTCATTAAGTGAGAAAGTGGAAAAACAAATTTCCATTTAATTGAAACAATTGCTCCTAAACTCGAAAGCAAATAGGCTGTCAGCAGCAGCAAAGAAACAAGCGCGCGCTGCATTCCAAGTAGAGCAAAGCAATAACAACAACAACAATAAGCGGCAGCAGAAGAAGTAGCTGTTATAGATACACGGCCGCAGATAGTTACAAAAAAAGATACAGCGATACCTGTCCGTGGGCCCAACCCTCTCGCAAGTGCAGTCGTAAATGCTTAAGGCGGCTGCCGCATAATTATATTCATCTCCGATTTTTGTGCGAGAGAGTGTGTGTGTGTGTGCATAACGCTTCGGGCAACAACTAGCAACTTGCAACAGCAACAACTGCCGCAGAATGTATCTCATACAGGTGAGAGACTCTATGCAACTATATGCAACTAAGTTACTTGATATACGAGAAGATCCCATAGATCACCAAAAATGCTTTTACTTGACAAACAACCAAAACAACAACGAAGGGCACAACAACAATAGCTGCTTTAGCATAATGTTTAAAGATCTACTTATCAGCTACTTTACATGCACTTAACAGCTGTTAAGGCTTGTGCCTTGAGTCAGGCTGTTTGAGACATTTGAAATTTATGGGGGAAATTTAGAAGCTGTAAAAAAACAAAAAATTAAAAAAAAAAAATAATATGAAGTATAAAGAAATTAAAATAAAAAAATAAAAAAATAGGAAACAAACAAATTTTGAATAAATAAATAATTTTTTTTTTAATAAATACAAAAAATAATTTTAAAATATTTTATTTGTTTTTTAATTTTAGTTTTTTAGAATATAGAATAGATTTTTCTTAAATTTAATCAAATTATATTTATGATTAATTTGTATTAAAACAGAGCGCATATTTTATATACTTTAATAATTTTAAATATATATTATTATCATATTTTTAAAGAGTATACAAACTGCAGCCTTTGCTTATACAAATTTTCCCTTCTCTTTTCTTAATTGCTCGCCGACTGTGATTTTTTGTCTGTTTTTGTGTGTTTTGTTCCCACTTAGCTGTGCGTGCTGCAGTTCCATATTTAAACATTAAGTAATTTGTTTAATTTGTTGTTAATTTATCTTGCCACTTGTCTGAAGCATATATACTCTATATATGTATATGTCTATGAGTGTGTGTGTGTCTGATAATGAAGTAGTTTAGTCGGCGCGACAGTTGTGCTAATGAACTTTAAACCTGAAATTAAGTCAAATTAGATTAGAGTTAAGTGGGTTAAGAAGTTGTATGGAAATTTAGAAGAAAATTGAAAGATTTTTGAATTGAGTCAAAATAAGAAAAGTTTAAAGGAAAAATGAAGAAAATTTTAAATAAATCTTTTATAGTTCTGGATTTTTTTTTGATAAACTATATAAATATATATTTTCTTATATTACCCTCCTCAACTCAACTAAGTAGTCTGTGCTTTAACTAGCATTTTATTTATTTACTCTAAAACTCCAAAAGCAAACTAAAAGAAACGAAATTTCCAAAATGTCCAATCAAGAAGTCGACCAGGAAAGTGTTCAGAATGCTGAGAATCTGGTCCAAGTAATCTATGGCATGTCCGAGTTGGCCAATGCCGGTCTGAATGTGGAAGCGATCCGAACGAGCATTGAGCTACTGGGCGCCGGCTTGGACCCCATAATGTTGGCCAACGAAATTAAAGTGCTGAAAGGCGAGGCCAAGAAAGAGCAGCAGCAGCAGCAGCATCTGCAGGGGCAACACTGAATACACTTTGGATATTTTATGAATCTCAATTAAAAGTCAATTCGAATCTGGGTTTCATTTATTTTCGATTTAGAACTTTTGCAATGGGCCATTGCTAATTTGTTTGTTTTATTGTTAAGAATTTAGTGAGTTGAGAACTGATAAGGAAGGTGCATTAGCTTTCGATTAAACGAATTATGAGTCGTCTCGGTTGCCGATCCCTGGAAAGATTTGCAAGTTCTTTTGATTCTTTACAATGGTTAGAATACCAGTCATAATGATCATAAGCTGCAGCAGCTTGGCCTGGTAAAAGGTCTGAGGAAGGGGTAAGAGGAATTGAGATGTGTGAGATTAGTATTAGTATTATCATTAGATGATTATTAGTAATATGATTGATATTATTATCAGAATATGAATTAATAATTGAGATTGAGCCTTAGTATTGTCATTGTTATTATCATTGTTATTATCACTGCTATCATTAGTGTTAACAATTGGTAATATAATTGGTGACATCATTGATATCATTGTTACATCTTATTTTCATTGTCATTACTATTGTCATTGTTACTATCATTGCTCTCACTGTTATTTTTGCTGTCTTTGTTGTCATTCTTAGTGCTCGTCATCGTTGTCAACATTGCCGTCATCATTACTGTTATCATTATGTAACTTACTTGTCTTATGTAGATAGGCAGCGGTATATGCGCCCTATGCGAGTGGTAGTCTAATCCTCTATATATCCAATATCCTGGCCAGGCGCCCATGCTGGCCAATAGAAAGGGCGATGCGGCATTTAGTACTTGCTCGAACTGTGGCGTTTGGACCACATGCTGGATATTCTCGCCCAGGTTGGGAAATCGTTTATTGCTAGAGTCATTTTGGTCAGACGTTAGCGGAACTCCATAAACACGCGACACTGCCCAATTCTTCATCCGCTCAATGAAGTTCGCTATGCCCATAATTACAACAAAAAAATGTACTAACAATTTTGGTGATAGATTAGTTGACTTGAAATTGTTTCGTTTGAAATATAAAGCAACAAAGATCAAATGTGATCTCTGTCTCTCTCTCTCTCTCTCTCTCTGTCTCTCCCTCTCTCTCTCCTGCTTTTTCTTTCTAGCCGCCTCTCTATCTGTCCGCTCCGTCACAGCCTGCCTATATATATATATTTTGTCATTCGTTCGTTTTCGATGTTATTTTTTGGGTGGGTCGTAGGACACCTCATGCACATCCAGTGGCTCCGTGAGGCCACGCGTCGTGGTGGCCATGAGCAAACCGATGCTCAATATGGCCACCTGCATGAGTTTAGCATGCTGAAAGGTCTGCAAGGGAATAAGTTGTAGCTAGGGCGTGTGTAGGGCATCTGCAGTTCGTCCAGCACCTACCCTCTGTATGTACATGCCAATCCTCTCGGTTCGTCGCCTCGTCTGCCAGTGAAAGCCGCGCCACATCCAATAGGTGGGCCAGGCAATGAAGCTAACGCCCAGGTAGGGCAGCATTTTCTGCAGCTTATTGCCAAAGCCGGGCGGCGTGTTCCGGTTGATAAAGTCGACGAACTCCATCTCGTAGTTGATTGGCATTGGTTCGCCAATGAAAGGTCTGGTCACTTCGGCTCGTTGCGGTGCCAAATTCGCCGTTGTTACCTCATAGACATTGGATGGCTTTGACTTTGTGTTCCCTTCGTCCCTCAGTATGACTCGCTGCTTGGCATCCTGCTGCTGTTGCTGCTTGCGTTGCTGTTCCGGTTCCTGTTGCTGTTCCTGCTGATTATGCTGCTGCTGCATTAGATCGAGCACATCCTTCCGCTTCAGCTCCTCCTCGACTGCCTCTGCCGTGCTGTGCCGATCGGCAGAGAAGCTCCTTGAGAATAGGCGACCCAACGTTTCCCGTATATTGTCCATCTGAGCTGCGATATATTTAACCTAATTTGATTTTATGTACTGGTTGTTTTTATTTAACCGAAAAAAAAAATATATTTATTCTTGAACTTGGTAATAAATGATTCAAAATTCAAATGAGCTGTAAGTTTTCTGATAGACATTTTCGTTGACTTTCCTCAAAGATAAGCTGTAGCTGTTAGCCATAGTTCTACTTGGTTTCTCTCCCTCTCTCTCTCTATCTCTTTCTTTTGGCATTGAGCACAAAAGAACTTTCGAAAAATTATATGCACGTGTCGCATTAGGTTCTTTTTTACATAAATTATTAGGTATTATCTGGCATATAGTGGAGCGCGGTTCTCTAATGTATTTTATGCCCTTCTCACACTCTCTCTTTCTCTGTCTAACTGTTGACTGTGTAGAGCGAGCATATTGGATCTTAGGCCAGCTATAGATTATGTATATAACAGATAGACATATTGTATATGCTCTGAAGGGTAATACTATATGCGAGGGCTGTTCAAAAAGTATTGCCACTTTGAGCTGACCCAACTTGATAGGCATAAGGCATAATACTATTGGAGCAGACCTCGTGTATACAGTTATCCTTTACAGATCTGTAGTTTCTATAGATTTCTATCGCTGCTCTCCTCTATAGATGTCCCCATAGAAACTTACCCATTCTTCCAATATTAAACGAGCATCTGGCAGTCTATTAGACCCATTCTTACCTTCGCGCTCCTAGCACAATGCGGGCAACTAAATGGCTTTTTGAACGCCCTCAGCTCTTGGCTAGGCTGGCCCGAATATAATGTTGAGCTAAGCTACTGTAAGCATAACAAGAGGCTCGATTAGTGTGTGGCTTAATGCGCATTGTTAACAAAAGTTGATTGTGGCCAGGCTGCTGGCTGCTGCCTGTTGCTTGTTGCAACTGCAACTGCGACCACAAAGTGGGTCAGTTTTCGCAGGCTGCACAATTATAAAGCGCATACCACAGCTAACGTTGTCTTGGCCAAGAGCTCTGTAGACCAAGTGGCTCGAGTTGGCTCATTGTCTTGTTCGCTTGGACGCAGCATCTAACGGCCTGAGTTGGCCAGCAGCAGCAGCACCAGCAGGTGTCTTTGTTGTCGTTTTTGGTAAGGTTTCGGTGTCGAAAATGTGGCTTACCTTCAGCGTTCAGCTATGGTGGAGCCGCAACGGTTCCGACCGTACGGTGTTCTATGCCAGGAAGCAGCCGCTAGCCGAGCTGCGCTGCCACTGCCGCTGCCGCTGCCTTTGTCTAAACTAGTTTTTCTCTCATTTTGCTTTCGGCTTCGGTCTTTTCGTAAGATTCTTAATGATCAATGCATTTAATCAAACTCACAAACGAAAATTCCACTGCCAAAGAATGCCAAGAACAATTTAACGGTAGTTAGTCTGTTTACAAAATGCACAATGCACACATAATTGGGTGAAACTATCTTTTGGGGTATAGTCACAGAATAGCATAAATTGAATAGAATTTGACTAACGAATACATTTCAATTTAGTAAAATTCTAGAGGCAAATTGACCTAAAATAACATTTTTAAATATATGCAAAAATATATAAATATTTTTTACTAAAAAAAAATGTATATACAGTTTTTGACATTATATAATCAATTGTTTTTATCACAAAAAACTAAATAAAAAATTAAAATTATAAAAATAAATAAATAAAATTGAAAAATAATTTTAAAAATTTAATACGAAAAAAATATTTAAAAAATTAAAAATTATAGCAAATTATATTCTATATATTTTTATTAATTTAGATTACTAATTTTATCTACATTTTTACATATTAAATTCATTTAAAAATCCTTTTAAATATGATAAACATTTTTAAACGATCGCTAAGATACGTAAAATATTTTTGCTGAATTTATAAAAATTAAAAAAGAAAATTCTTCAAAGATTAATATTTTATAAATATTTTGCATCATTAAATAAATTTGTTCGCTTCAATTTTGTTGCTCTCACTTCGAGTTCGCTGCAATTCGCTTTTCTTCGCCAACCGTTTTTGATGCCTACACGACCAAAATTCTATGGAGCTCAGTGTAGGCCCTTTAACTGTTAGGGGCCAATCCAATTAACCCAGTTTCCCAATTGTGACTTGGCGTAAATCGGCGTTCAACAGGCTTTCAAAACTCATGTCCAAATACAATTTTGCGAGCAAGCAAAATTTCTTTCGCCAACGCCAAATTGTCAAAGATAATTTGCGAGAGATTCGGCCAAATTGAATGTGGGCCGGCGAAAATCATTTGAAATTTGTAATATTTCTCAACCCGATCAATGGGTAAACAACATTATGACAGTTTTGGTTAACTGCAAACTGGAATTTTGACAGCTATTAGTTAATTGTGATTTGCTGCTTGTCCGCAAGAGTCGAGCACTTCAGGTGTCAAGTGCTTGTTGAACAACACTGTTGAGTGTAGCTGACTGCGTAATGCTCGTGCAGAGTTTGAAAGAAGTTAGAGTGCTGTAGTAGGCAGTGATCGACTTGGGGATACCTAAACACTACAGCGAGCTGTTTAATCTTGATTAAGGCTATAAAGTCTCTACTAATATGCTCTCTTTCTCGTAGAATGAGCGTGCATAAACAGTTGTAGACAGGCATTGCTCAAGAATTATTGTGCTTAAGTAATATTACAGCAAAGTGAATCATCAAAGTTTACATGGAAAATTCTCTTTATTTAAAGTTTTGTCAGTTTATATATATTAATATATGAATATTATAACACTCTATCAGCTTATTAGCAACTTGAGATCACACTTTGCCTGCCTTGACTCTCAGTTTATAAATCCATATCTTCTGTTATTTGATTCGCACTCTCAGCCACCGTCTTGACTTTGCTTATTCTCGAAAACCTGCTTACGTTTTGTTTTCTTAGCAGTCTGCTGCATACGAAACCGCAGCGGCTTAAGGCCTTAAACAAACACATTGTCTCGCATTGGCCATATCGGAGGCGAATGCTAATCTCAGCTAACCCATCGCATACCAAACCGAGCCGCGCCGAATCGGAGCAATATTTACTCAATTTGGTGGGACAATAACATTGCTCGGATTTCGACAGCAAAAAGAATTTAAGAGGATGCCACGGCGAATGAACTATAAACAATGCAGCGGACGAAAATACAAAAAATATATAATGCGATGCTATGACACATTGACAAATGATCTGCGGTCAGAATAACTAGCGATAAGGTCCGCTGCGATACATCAAATGGCATCGGTTGACAGTCTGTCCCAATGGGAGACCAGACAAGCCCCAAAGTATTTGTGTTGTATGGGGTATATACCCTGTATAGATAGGCTGTGCAGGGTATATGGGGTTGCTTTGAAGTGAAGACTCCTGAGTCTATCTTGTTCTCCGTATTTCGTTCACTCTTTTTCTATCTCTCGCTCTGCCTCTATCTTTCTCTCTTAATACAGGGTACTCCCAGTCGGTCATTAGACTTCAAGCAAGTTCAAATTTCAATAACTTCGCTTTTAGCAATTGTCATTGAGCCTTGATCTTATCCGTTACATGTGTATTGGGTCAACAACTTCCCAGACGTAAGGCGAGCCGTGGCTCATCTAATGAAAAAATGGAAATTGATATTGTTATTGATATTGATGTGCTCCATATTTCCACTCGGCTGATCCTCAATGCGACTCGTTCGATCTTTTGCATTTCACTGAGTTTTCTGTGGTTTGGTTTTTGGTTTGGGCTCGGCCGGCATTAGTTGCTGTTTTATAACGTTGTTAGCGACAAGTAAACGAGTCATACAAATCAACTGATCGATGCTCGGTGCAGTAATTGGCTCAGGTAACAAGCGTAAGCCATTGGAATTTCTTTGAGCCGGGGCAAGGCAGTCAAAGCCTGGGCGTGGCCTCAATAAAAAATCGTATATATATGGTTCATTTTAATTACCTTTAAGTCCTTTATGTGAATCACGGCGGCGGCACACGCAACACATGAACCCCAAACAGAGGAGAACCGAATGTCTTTGAACTGCTGGAAACAACAATAAAAACACACCTCAAGCAATTGACTACCTGACGGCCAACAGGATTTTCTAATTCCTTGAACGAAATTTATTTATGGCTAGTTTAGTTTACGAATGGAAAGGAGTATATTGGCTTTTTATGTTATAAAACTCGTTATATGTTTACTACAATCTCTAAGATCTTCACTGATCTCTAGGACAGTTGGGCCTTTACCCTTAACGTGTATTCCGCAGTCGTTGACAGCCGTCTGCCACACCTTCTACCTGTTGTAGCCCTTTGGGATCCTCTCTCGTCTTTTCTACACTGTTTTGTTCTTTTTCAGAAATTTTCCACTAAAAACTTGCTCAATCTACCGTCCCATTAATGCATTTCTTTTGTTGCGCTTGCAGCTCATATGATTTATCATTTGACACTCACATTTCATGGCTTATCAAAAGACGTTTGAATATATTACAGAGGGGGCTTCAAGTTCAGTGTCATTGAGGCGTGGCAAATGCAGGCGTGACTGTCTTAACAGGCTTTCAGTGCTGCCTGCACCCTCTCTCTCTCTCTCTCTCCCACTCTCTTGCTAAGCCCAAAATTTAAATTAGTCAAACGTCGCCTTCATTAATTAAATTTACTATAATTCACCCAGTACACTTTAGACCCATTCGTTAGCGGAACTCAATGAAATATCACGTAGCGCATGTAATTCGATCAGTTTCAATTGGAAACTCGTTTCTTGATCAACTTGGCGCGGCTTTAAGGCCAGACGTTTGAGGTCTGCGCTTGACAGTTTAGACATGCATAAAGCAAGCCAGGCAAGGCTTCAGATGATCAAAGTCTATATATTATTTTAGCTAATTGAAACGAGCAAGAGTTTGGGTTTAAGTGAAAAGTTAACTGAGTAAATTTTAAGTATAATTTTTTTTTTTTTTAAAGTTGTTGGGCAGGGCATGCTATACGCCTTTACACCGTTTAGTAATACTTAAGTTTATTATATGATCAAATTACGGAAGTATTCTGACAGTTTTATGTGGTATTTGAGCACAACTTGGCTTTATGAGTTTCAGTTAATGCCAAAAGGCAGCTCAAAAAGTATCGAAAATATGGAATTTTGTGTTTATTTTTTAGGATAATTATCTTGAAGTATTCAAACATATATGTAGAGAGAAAGAGAGAGAAATCTTAGTTTAAAATATAATAATATATCTTTCCTCTCTTATATATATATATATTATATATATTATAATATTATAAACTAAGATTTCTCTGTTTCTCTCTCTCTCTCTATCTCTTTCTTTCTCTCAATCCACATACTCCCTTCTTAAAAAACAAAACACTTTTAGCCAGTTTAGCAATTCATCTACAAAACTCTACAAGTTTTTCCTTTTAAACTTACCAGCTCAACTTCAATCATGTTGAGTACTTTTTGACAGTGTATTTGCTATTTGGTAACTATGTTTCTCCTCTCTCTCTCTCTCTCTCTCTCTCTGTCTCTGTCTCTTTCTCCCCCCTTAACTCTTGTTTTTCATATACCTAATGAACATAATCGTTTCGCTGCGGACCTAGCCTAACATGTCCATCCAGCTATCATATGCCTATTATTGGTATTTTTCGTTTCGATTGCTGCATTATTAAGCAAAAAAAAAAAAAGATATTATTAGGCTCCACCATAATTGCCGCACGTGTTTCCCTAATAAAATAAAAAAAGCCGCCAACTATCTGATGTGGGTTCCCATGCAACATTCAACATGACATTGATGAAATGGACTTTTTATGGCCAGACACGAACAGCTAATGTTTTTTGTCTGCTTGAAGTGGGGAAAGAGGGGTATATTGGCTTGTTGAGCAATGGAGTTGGGCTATATAGTATATAATACTAGTAGCATCAATAAAAATTAACTTTTCTAGCTGGCTTTTGGTATTAGAAGCAGATTTCCAGATATATTTATTGTGTTTGCTTTTTCTACTGTAGGCGAGTATTCAGCAGTCGTTGCTACCCAATTTTAATGAACACACATATTTATTTTGTTTCTTTTACTATGACAGTCTATAGAGTTTATTGTGTAATTGTTGCTTTTAGTGAAAACATTTCGAATCACCTTGTGAAATGTTGCATAGGTTCGGGTGTATTTACCAAATAAGTACTTAAAGTCATAGAAATTATATTTATTATAAAAGATTGAACAACAAATATATATGTTTTTATAGGAATGCACTAAACAGACTCTGCTTAACAGAATCTTAGCATATAAACTACACAAAAAGTCATGAATAGAACCATGCTCATGCTCTTGAAGCTAGTCAGTCAAAGATTCAGGCAAAACTATTTCACTTTAATTAAAACTCATGTTAATCCAATCTTTTCTCATATATTTCGTTACTCTTGTAAGATCTACACATAAACTCGATGGAATTTTGTTGTTGCTTTTGTTCATAATGAAATTGATTACGTGATGCTGCTAAAGCAAAAGTCTCATAAAAAGCAAATGCAGAAATAAGCAATGAAATGGACAAATGAAATATTTGTTGTTACAGTAGAAACACGCTAAGGCAATCCAAAAATTGAGCTGTGCACGCAACGAAGATAATTTCAAATTACGTTTTCGACTAACTTCTTGATTCAATTATTTGGCTTGTTTTGTTATTGAGTCAGGTATTCGTTGTATTGCTTCGTAGCAATTTTTTATAATTTCAATTTTTAGTTGCTTTGGTTTTACTGCATTTTCCATGCCACACACTGCGCTGGGTAGACTATAAAATGAATAAACTAAAGCAATTGCGAGGCTGTAGTCGACCGTGCACGACTAGCTGATACACTGACCGAGATCTTTGTTACATTTGAGTGCATAGACTTAGGAGATCCTGTCGATGAGCTTTAGCTCAGCTTTGGAAATAGCCCGCTCTCTGGATAGGAAATGGATAGATGGCTGGATAGACGGAAGGATCAATGGACAGGCAGATAGGCGAACAGGTCTAGTTCGTGTAGGCAGTTGATGAGGGACTGAGTACGTCATATGTTTTCCCTACAAGAATATACCCTGCTTACGCTGTATAAGTTGCCAGAGTCAAGAAAGAAAGAGAGAGAGAGAGCAACAGCGACGCAATAACATCAAAGAAATAATTTTTGATTTTGATTTGAAATGGAATTGTGCGTCCAGTGCTGTTGACCCAGCTCTCAAAGTGCGTAAATGTGATTGTAAGCCAATTAGTTTCAATAGCGCTTTAGAGAAAGGCAGTGAGACAGAGAGGAAGAGAAAGAGAAAGAGAGTGAGGCCATTGCAGTTGAATTAGTTAATTCCGAATTGATTGCGCTTCAACGAAGCCTCTTAAGGGCAAGTTCGTTAGCAATCTAATAGCATCAGCTAATTTTAATTCGCGCCCCTCTTGTATTTCCAATTGTTATCGCTGCAAAATCGATGACACTTTAAGTTGGGATCGATAATGCGTAAGTGCTGAAAACGTTTGTCAAGTGCCCAATGCACATTATATAAAGAAGAATGTCAAGAGGCCACAATAATTGCAACTAATGCGGCACGAGGGTCGAACCTTGGGCCATAAAAGCGGCCGGCAACGCACAGTGAGTAAGAGTGATTGACTAGCAGATACCCTGTCCTACCAGAAATGCTGGCAAACTGTGTATTCATTGCAAAACTCTTCAAGTTGTCTACTGAAGCTGATCTAGACATGTATATATACCATATGATATATACTTTATGCTTGGCTATTGAACCAGATCAGGAATATATATTCCTCTATAGTTTATTATGCTCACGCCGTCATCTTCAGCCAATATGCCCCATTCTAGCCCACTTTGCAATGGGGTTCAGTGCACAAAAAGCACAAAAGGCCCAAAATGTAGAACACCTGTCAGACGTGCCGCAAATAAATTGAGCAGCTGGGGCGACAGGCAGTCAGGCAGTCAGGTAGAGTAGAGGGTAATGCACACAACAGCAATCGCCACACGTGTTCAATTTATTTTTCACAGTTTGTTGGCCAACTGTGAAGATTGAAACAGTGGCTGCGGCGACTTGTGCACCGAGATCTACATACATTTATAATTTCCACTTGTGTCCGCTGTCCAATTACAAGCCTCGACTACAGGATATATGCATATAGGCTGACTATTCAATTATACGGCGTAATTGTTAACTGCTTCCGGAAATACAAAGCGTTTGCTTCCGTTCAACTGCGGCTGCCACTGCCAACTGTGATTAACTTTTATGACTAGCTGCTGTTCTAGCCTAGTTTGTGGCTTCATTTGCTTAAACAGGCTTCAAGCAAATGAAGATCCATTATATTTTAAATATATATTCAGCTGATGTGTGCCTATGATTCAGTTCATAGACATTTCTTCTATTTCAAATGAGGTGAGACGCTAGCTAAATATGTATATTAACTGCAGTATATATCTCTTTGTATATATATCTATATATACATACATATTTATAAACAAATTTTGAAAATTTGCTCATCCCGAGTGCTGCCTGGCTGCCAAAAAAAACTTTTTCGCAACGTTTTTGAATTGCTTTCAGGTTGAAAATTGAAAATACAAACAAACGCTGAAAATTGTGTGAAAATAAACATGAACTTAAAATGTGAATAGAGAGAGAAGAACTAAATAGAAATATATCTATATATACTATATATATACTAGATATGTGTAGCATACGAGAAGATTTGTTCTTTACGTACAATTCGCAAATGAAGTAAAAAAGTTCAATTGAACATCTTATTGAAATGAACCAGTGAAGCTATATTTATTAAGCATATGAACTAGCTCATTATCATAGAAAGGAAACGTATAAATAATAAATATAAATAATATGAACTAGTTCACACATAAATACGTATAAATAATAAATATAAATAATATGAACTAGTTCACACATAAATAAATCATAAATTGTACTACAAATGAACTAGCGAAGTTATATGAATAAAGATTTTGAACTAGCTCATTGTCGTTGAAATGAACTAGTGAATAATCTCTATGAACCAGCTCACTACACAAATAATAAAATGAGCAATGAACTTAAATGAACATTGAAAATGAACTAGTTCACAAATATATATATTTGGCTCATGGTTCTCGGAACCCATTACATAATTTGCATGCAAATAAACAAATTCGGACATTCGCCCATGAACATTATATACTAAATATGATATATAGCTATGCTATATCTGCCATATATAATATATATAAATACACAACTTTTGGTTTATTTATTTATTTAACACAATATAAACAGTGCATGTTAATTTCTTTTTTCATATTTTTTGGGCCATGGCAAATACTATAAAATTACGGAAATTTCGAGACTCAAACGATAAACGCACGTTTCACACCACTTGCGTGAGGCTGTGTGCGGCTGTGGAATAATATCTTAACGAATTTGTTTTTGTGTATATAATATTTTAAAGCAATTACCTTTATGAAAAAAGCACACAAAAAGTAAATGATTCCGGTTAAACGAGGCATTTACTTTGAGTTGGGTCAAGGCCCAGTCGGAGATTAAATAATGAAAATATTGAGAGGGCGTGGCGTGTGTTGAGAGTTGTGGAACCTTTAAGGCGTAGATATAGATGTAGATATAGATATAGCTATAGATATTCTAATATTTCTTTCCTTCCCCTTATACCCTATACAAAGACATATGTTTACACTTGAGTATATTGTAGAAAATTAAATTAAAATACAAAAAAAAATCCAAATGAAAATGAAGAAATTAAAAATTTGAAACAGACAACAAGTGGCATTTGCTATGGAACGCGATGTGGTCAGCGTCTGGCAATGTTTTCATTTGCTGAAGAAGGCGTCAAGCAGCTCGACACGCCGACTGCTAATAATGCATTAGAGATGCTACAAGTTGCATTAAGTCAACAATAACAACATTTGGTTCTCTGCCATGCATAATTCATACTAATTTAGGAGACCTCAACTGCAGCTAGGGTCAATGACAGAGGCAGAGGCAGAGGCGCTGGGAACGGAAAAGTTGGTCAGCTGGAAAAAAGGAGTCAAGTCAGCTGAAAAGCAGGAAAAGCTAGAAAAATGAGAAGAATCGTTTATTTATGCACAGCACGTGTGGCATGCAACAACTTGTGGCAACAGCTAACCCCCCTCATATGCATGTGTTTATCCAGCGTTGCGCGTTTTTTATTGCCGCGCAACGACGGGTGGCAGCAGGAAGTAACATATTAGATCGTCTCCTACTGCTGCTGGTTCTAACAAATTTTTTAATTATGCAATTTTTGTTTGGCTTGAGATATTATGTAAGAATTTTTGGGGGCGGTGAAAATGAGGGTTTTTCTTCAGCTTAGACGCTTGAGCGAAAACACTAATCAACATAGCAAACGTTTAGGCTTTATATAATTGAACGAACTTTACTATTTTGCATTTATATGTACTAATGTCTGTCCAAAGCATTTGAAATCAGAAACTCTCGTCGCTTTCATTTTCAAATGCTCGGGCCAATGAACTTGATAGCCGCCAAAATGTGTACGAAAAAAGGCAGCCAAACATGTTAAATAAAAAGAGAGAAAAACATATTTGACACGCATCACAGAAAGAGAGAGAGAGAGGGAGGGAGAGAGAGGGCGATGCTCAGCGCTCGGGCAGGGCTGCAGTTGGCCTATTGGTTTCTATACACAAATTGAATTTGTTTTTTTTCTTCAACTTTCACTGGTCGTCATTAATTTTTGCTCGCCAGAGGGCGCTGCTAATGAAATGATCAACATGCTGGTAATACTAGACATACTGAGAGAGACAGACAGACTGACTGACACACATACACACTGACAGAGTTAGACAGACAGACAGACAGACACACAGTGACAGCCAAACACACACACACACACTCTGGTCTCTCAAGCAACGCATAGACAGACGCATGTATCTCCTCATTCACACACACTCAGCTACATGTATCTCAACATCTACACACACACGCACCACAATCAGCTCCACATCTTCACATAAATCGATTTTTAATTGCCCCCCCACTTTGGCTCTTGGGCTTTTGCTAACCAAACACGAAACAAGTTGCCGCAGAGGCAGGTGTCGAGTTGGTGTTCATTTGACTATGATATAGAAAACCATAGTTGAAGCAGCGGCCGACTAATTTGTAGCATTTATATATTATATATGAATATAACAAAGCCAGAAAAAGAGAGTGAAATAATGAAAATAAATAAACATTTGCATAATTACGCAAATGTGTTGAAAACTTGTGGGGAAAACTTATGATATGTGATACGAAACAAATGTGGGAATATTTCCTAATCACAGCAAGAGAGAGGGGTGGAGAGGTTGAGAGAGAGAGACAGCTGCAGCAGTCAATTTATATGATAAATGAATACCGTGTGACTTTATTTTAGGCATAATTAACACCCAAATACAATGTGCCAAAAGCTGAAGAAGCAGCGGTAGCAAAAGAATATGATATATATTTTTAAAAGAATATATAGTTTCTTCAGGCATGAGAAAGCACAGTTGGGAAGCGGCATATAAATATATTATATATGCAAAAAGACAAATTTACAAGACTTAAAGCGGAAAACTTTGGATAAACCTCAATGGAAGAGTTTCGTTAGGTTTTGCTAATCAAATTTCTAAGAAATCTAACTTAAGCTATCGATAATTGGCAATAAAATATATGGGAATATACTTAATACTGGGCATATTAAATGCAATATATATTGTATATAAAGTATATAAATATTTTACAAAAATCCAAAAAACATATATACTCCATATGACTAGCCAAACCAGCATCTACAACATTAAAATTCAGCACACAAATTATCGCTCAGGCAGAATAAGGTAAAAGTCATTAAACTTTTATTCAAATTGCCTTCGATAAATTCATTTTTTTGGCAGCGAATGCGTCGCGGCTGCAGTTCATTTACTTTCCCAGCGAACAGCTGCAAAAGCGTTTTGCGATTTTAATTAAAAATCAAATTATTTTTACGTTTTAATTAGATATTGCTCATTGGTCATTGATGATTGGCGATTGCCGATTGTTGATTGCTGAGAATTGCAGCTACTTAAATTTAGGCAGATGCCCACTGACCCATATTCTAGCTTTACTTTGGCTGTCTAGATAAAAATCGAAAAGCAAGTAAATGTACTAGAAGTACACGACTAGAAGATACCCTAAAGATCTGTTGCTCTGGCATGACTAAAGGGCTGTGTTGGTGTTATCGATAACTGTTTAGCGCAGCAGCTGTTATAATTATCGATAACATAGACAGGTTTTGTAACGATTGTGACCAAAAGTCGAATATCTAACGTGATTAGGACTGATTACAAATGCCTCAAAGGCTCTAAGATAATATATATTATGTTTTGATATCGATTTTAATCGATTTCATAGAGAAGTGTAATGAAAACTTTTAGTTGAGTTGAAATAAGATTCAAGAACTAGTGATAACCCTTAGTGTACTACTATGAAATGACTGATAGATCTAAGCACTTCGATTCGAGCATTACCATATCGACTCCAATGTCAAACATGAGCCATCATATACATATATCATCTCTAGGCTTCACTCGCCTCTCCAACTACCTGTCACATACTTGTGCACACAGCCTAGCTACCCTGCTTAGCCACTTATTGCAATGGCTCTGCAGTAAGGCATGTGCTATATATAGACAGTTAGTGTAGATCACTATATATATATTTAGATTGGAATGGTACTTTTACTTTTAGACAGCGCAAATATCTTCCGCATTACAGGCGCACTTCGTTCCATTTCTCTTCTGTTGAGTCTGTACAAATATTTTTACTGGGGTGACAGGCGAGACGAGTCGGACGCCCAAAGTGTCTAAGTGAATCATTTATTAAAGAATCTCTGGCGCGGGTATTTGGAGCAAGATGCAAAAGATTTCAAGTTGTTCACCTTAGTCAATCTATTTAAAATACCCAAAACATCACTTTTGGGCCACATTTTCAATTTATTCGATGTAAAAACGAAAATCTTGGCATTAATGATTCTCTTAATGTCAGCTGACACAATTTCAGATCTACTTGGAGGCGTCGCCCACTGGCTGGGGGTGGGTGCTCGGCTGTACGACCAACATTTCCATTCGAACGGACTTAAATTGTGTTTTCCATTTCGAGTATTTCTTTTGCGTTAATTAAAAGTCGCTCGGGGACGCGTAACACTTTCGGTGCAGTTCATTGACTTCTCTTTACGAATCTTCTAAACTAATTGGAAAATCATTCGGACTTCGTTACTGTTTACCTAATTGAATTGATGAGGGCCACTAAAAAAGAAGCTATTACATGGATGGCAAGGGATAGAGCTCTTGCAACTCTGTGCGTGCTCTTAAGTTCCGATGAAGGGAAAAAGCTTTTCGCTCGCAGTTCTTGGTTTCTCCTATCATCAGTTCCATAAGCTCTTCATGCAGCGCAACAGTTTGGGCGACGATCGCCGCGATCTCATATAGTCTTTTGTTTATCCTATCATGCCCATTACTCTCTGCCTTCTCATAAGCTCAATTGTATATCTCTTATTATAGGAAAAGAGCTTGATCAAGCAACGATCGCCACGAGCTCATGATCGATCAACGATCTCATAAAGAGATCTTGGTTTGTTTGTCCTACCATCCTCAGAAGAAGCCCATTGTTCTCTCTCTCTCTCCCTATCGCTCTCTCCCTCAACGCTCTCTTAAGCTCACATGCTTCGCTCTTTTGGCAAAGGGAAAAGAGCTTAAGATAAAAGCTTTTCGAACGAGGCGCGATCGCCTCGCGATCTCGTGCCCAAGTTTTCTTGTCCTATCAGTCGAGTGGACGCGTGTCTTCAAACCAGAACGCTTTTCGCAGCGCATTTCTATATATATATATAGTTGTATATATATTTGGAAAATTTAGTTGAAATCGCGCGTAAATTTTGTGCTTTTCCACTTGAAATTTCACATCTTTCCAATCAGATTTTGCCATTTCAATTGGAAAACAATTTGCACTGGTTTTTTGTGTGCAATTTTAGCGTATTTATTTTTAGTTTAACATTAGAGAGAGAGAGTGTGTATGTGTGTGTGTCTGTGTGTGTATGTGTGTGCGTTTTTCTATTGTGTTTGGTTAACTTGCGCCACGGCCCGCCACGAGCTGCACAGTGCGTATGAGTGATTTGTGCCTTGGCCGCCTGCCAAACATTACGCAGCTGCTTTGAATATTTCCATATTCCATTTTCGAGAATTTATCTACAAACTGAGTCACACAGCCGCTGTGCGTTGTTGACTTTTATTGTGGCCAAACGATTTTCCATGTAGCATCAAGTTGCAGTCCATAAATCCATGCGAATGGCCGTCGTAAGGCGGGCGAACACGTGTTGGAACAATGTGTTTGAACTTTTTATTAAACCAAGCATATTAAATCCATAATCTGATCAATATAACTGTCAATTAATCTCTAGCTTAGTATACGGCTCTGTTGACTCGCCTTCTGTTTACGTTTGTCAATTGTTTATTTGGTTTTAATAAGCCTGCGCCGCGGACAAGTGCCGGGGCCATTCGTCTCGCTCTCTGTCCATATGTGATTAAAGATCGCCAGCGGAAATGATGTATCATAACACGAACGTATCCCACGCCCAAAGAGTCGGAGCTTTCTTGGCCCCTCCTCTATAAACAAATGCGAAATTGAACAAATAATTAAGCCAAATGAGCAGAAATTGAATTTCACACGCAATTTCGTTTATTTTTGTGCATGATTCGTATGGGGGAGCGATATAGGGTTATATATAGAATTTTGAATTATTAAAGATGAAAGTCAATTTCGAAATATATTTATGCTAAATATATGCATATAATATATTTATACTAAATGTATGTGTGTAAAGACTTTATTAGCTTATTGCAGTTGACATTTTGACACTAGAGACTTGGCATTTGTCATATAACTCACATAGTATACGAGATATGTGCAGAATACATGATGAGTTTAAAGATTTTTCATCAAATTTTATATTTTTTCATGCATTTATTCAGCTATCTTCGAGCTGTACAAAGTAATTGCTATCATACATGATTTCCTATTGTTAAAGTCCGTCACAAATCATGTTTTATGATCTGGTTCATTTCCAGCTGTTTCCAGTTCCAAGATATAGATATAGTTCCTGGATTTGCTAGGCTCACAGTTAGAGCCACATATTATATAATTCCCTGTAATCAATGTATTTAGTAGTTCCACATATATTTATCTATATGATATATATACATAAGATAAACTTATATTTATCTATTAGTTTGCCTTCCACTTGAGATTAGATTAAACAACCTTGTCTCTTACAACCTGAGTTGATTAATCGCATTTTATCTATGAATTTCTTATGTTTTCTTGCCAGCACAGTTTTCTTATCTCGATTGATAAGCCTTGTGTGTGTTTGTTTCACCTTTTGTAGTTTTTAGCTCTTGATTATCTTGCGAGGCAATTAGTCTCTTATGCTAACTAAATGTTATGATAATGGGCCGCTTCCGCTGGGGAAAACCTGGGAAAACTGGCGTGGGATGGCCGCGCTATGCAAATGTGTTCTAGATCGATCGAGTAAATGTGGCAAGCACTCGCTTAAGCCAACTCAGTGCGAGGTGCAATGAACCTTGGCCAGAGGGTTAGCTGGCTAAGCGAGACGCGAGGCTATTAAAAGACAAAGTTGAGAGATGTTGCTTGAATAGCCTTTGATATATATATATACCTTATATATGCCCCAGCACATTTCGAGTTTGTTCGTCAAAAGCGCGCTTCAACTTGTATCTTTTATCTCAAGCTCTTTGAGCCAAGTTAACACATAATGAAATCTTATCGCAGCGCAGCAACAACAACATCAATAGCAGCTCTTTGTAGTCAGCCTTAAGTGCAAATAAAACAAATGTTTAAGTAAAACTTATCTTGATTTTCTCGCCTCTAACTAATCTATCTCCCTCTCTCTCTCTCTTGCAGACTGTTCAAACGACCTGGCGTCCCCAGTTGCCCCTGCCCAAAGAGCTCCAGCTAGCCGATGAAGTCCACAGCAAGGCTGGCACCGAAGCAACATTAGACAACAACAACGAGCTGGAGATGGAGCGCCTGCGCAGTCACCACCAGCAGCAGCAGCAGCAGCAGCAGCACAGCTTGAGCGGCTCCTCGCAGCTGTCGAGCAAACAGAAATGGTCCTTCGGCCGCTTGTTTCGCAAGAAGAAGGATGCGGCGGACGCGGGCAGCGCCAGCTCCAGCGAGGAGGATCGCAAGGCTGGCTTTGTGCCCGTCCAGCGTCAGGGCGCCACGAAACCCAAAGCCAAAAACCCAACCAAATCGAGTCGAGGCAGCAAAACGCTCAACTTTGATCACATTGTGCCTTCACAGTCGCAGTCACAGTCGCAGTCACAGCCAAATCATGTGGACAACGAATTCTTTTTGCCTGTGGAAATGCTGCCACCAGCTGAGCCCTACTACCAAAATCAGCCCGGCGCCTATGGGCGCTCCAGCAACTCGCTCGACCGTCGCCTCTATCTGACGCAGCAGGCGCAGGGGCCCAGCAAATCCCGCTCAGCGCAGCGCGGCAAGCAGCCGGGCCACTCCAGCGAGGAGGAGATCATCTCACTGAACTCATCCACCTTCTCCAAGTACCGCAGCGACGAGAGCATACACAGCGGCGGCCAGGCGCTGCAGGGCCTAGGCGCAGCTGGCCAGAGTCGCCGCAGTCGCGCCGCTCGCAACGAGCGCTACTACAAGCGCTTGTCCCGCGATGGCGAGGTGAGCCATGGCAATGTACCCCAGCAACAACAACAGCAACAACAGCAGCAACATCACCAGCAACAGCAGCGCTACAAGACCCAACCCTTGCCGCTGTCCATCTATCAGGCCTCGCCCAACCCCGCCTCCGCCGGCTATGTCCAGTGGCGACCCTTGCAAAACTCGATGCAGAACGATGCCAAGCGCAGCATCAGCTACGATAGCCAAATCCATTTGCAGAACGTGAATGGACGCATGCAGAGCAAGCCGCTGCCGCCGCCGCCGCCGCCGCGCGATCCACTGCGCCGCGTGCACGTCGGCTACAGCTCGAGCGATCTGCGGCCCGTTTCGTATGCCTTCGATCAGCGCGGCCGCTGCGCGTCCGACGATCGCATGTGGCAGCCGACGCAGTCGCACTACCAGTCCGTGCACTCGCTCAACTCGCAGCCGGGCAGCTCCATAGCCAGCGCTCCGGCGCAGTCGCAGTCACAGTCGCAGCATCGTCGCTTCATCACGCGGGCGGAGCGGAATGCAATGCCCGGCAAGAAGTCGCTGCCCAACGGCATCGACTTCCACTACGTGGCGGATGCAACGCCACGTTCGCGCAAGCCCATACATCTGCTGGACAGGGATGCCAGGTTGGCCGAGCCGGAGCCCGTGTCCAGTGGCGTCCTGCGCACCTCGAAGAGTGGTTTGCCCACCGCCAGCAGCGATTCGGTGCGCCCACAGCAGCCATTGGCCAAGCCGCGCTCGATTTCTAGCTCTCGGCTGAGCGAGCTGCGCAGCTACCCCATGCCCATGTACTCCGAGGTGCAGAAGCCCAAGAGATCCGCTCCCGCTGCCTGCCCCGAGCAGAGCAACGTCGTCTGCGGCAGTTTGCACATCAAGCCCAGCGAGCACGGCCGTGAGAACTACGTGGAGATGAAGAACCGTGATGTGCACAAGACCAACTCCATGCCGCATCACTACCAGCGTCGGTCCGGCGAGGATTTGTCCAACAAGTACGATGAGTATGTGGCCGAGAAGCGGGAGCAGCATCAGCAGGCGCCCATCTTTGCCGAGCGCAAGGCCAGCGCGCCGGCCATTGCGCCCATTTACTATCCACGCAAGAAGCCCGCCAATTTGGAGGAGGCCATCAATGAGCTGGAGGCCATATACAAGTCCCTGGGGCTGACCGAGCCCATGGAGTCGAAGCCGGAGCCCAAGCCCAAGCCCAATCCCGAGCCGAAGGTGGAGCCAAAGCCGCGCATGCCCACGCCGAGCGACTTCGAGAAGTTCGCCTTGGCGCATGCCGATGACTACGACGATGAGGATTCGCCGGCGGGTGAGCCGGATCCGGTGCGCGATGACGTGGCCTATCGCAATCTGCAGCTGGCCAATTTGCAGTACCGCGCCTCGGACAGGCAGCCGCCGTTCGGCATACCCGTTGGGCCCATTGTGCCGGCGCCGCAGAGCGACTATCTGCACGTCGAGCCGGTGATTAAGGAGAAGAAGAAGAAGAGCGGCTCACCGGACATTGTCAAGGATGATCTGGCGGTGCGCGCACTGCGCAAGGATCCGCCGGGACCCAAGTCCAGCTTCGTCTATCCCATGCAGAAGAAGCAGCGCGCGACCCGTACTCAGTCGGCGAACATCTACAATCTGATTCAACGGGATGCGGCCAAGCCCTCCGGCGGAGACCTGAACAGCTACATCGAGCTGACGCGCAGCATCGAAAGAGCTGGTTCCATGTCCAATCTGGGCGGCGGCGAGGAGGCGAGCGACATACCCGGCACACTGGATCTGTTGCGCAAGCTGAAGGCGCAGGACGAGGAGCTGCAGCGGAGAACGCACATACCCTTCAGGCATCCCAGTCAGGGCGGGGCCATAGCCCAGCTGCCGGAGCGCCTGGGCCAGCAGGAGGAGGAGAGGCAGCCCAAGCAGGCGCCAGTGCCAGCGCCTAGGAAGAGTCTCACGCCCGAGCCACTGCTGGAGGATGCGTTGAATAAGATTGCGCTGGACGCGCAAGCGAGCAGCATTAAGCTGACCCAGGAGCTGGACGAGCTGCGCAAGGAGGCGCTGATCACAGCGGCACGGCCCAAGCTGAATGCGGAGCAGCAGAAGCTGGAGCAGGAGCTGCAGCAGATCGAGGCGGTCTCCGAGGCGGCCAAGCGCTGTGGCCAGCTCCTGCTCGATACGCTGCCCGATCAGACGGACGGGCAGCTGGACAGCGAGCAGCCCAATCCCCGCAAGCTGAAGAAGGAGGGCAAGCTGATACGCGCCATCGACGAGGTGTCCGAGGCGGCGAACGCTGTCTGCGAAAAGATACTCAAGGATATTGTAACCACCGAGCCGCCGGTGGTGGTGCACGAGGCGCTGCAGGTGAAGCAGCGCCCCACGGATCAGCAGCAGCAGCAGCTGGTGATGCCGCACTTGATCAAGAAACTGGATCCCATACAGTCGGACAAGATCGAGGCCATAGCCAAGCGCTGCATGCGACAGCTGAGCGAACTGGCCTCCGAATCGCCGCCGGACTACGACAATCTGCCCACCTGTAATAAGAAAAGTAGTCAGCGCGAGCTGCTCAACGCTGACGCCACTCTCATTTGTCCCGTTGCAGAGGGAAAGACCAAAGCGCAAACGATCGACGACATCGATCGCATAATGCGGGAGTGCGAGCTGCAAGCGCGCCAAACCACCTCGAGCACGGATGACCAGCGCACCGGGACGGGCAGTGCGAGCAGGACAACGCACACGGCGTCGAGCACGGATGATCAGCGCACCACGGCGCCCAGCATGAGCAGCGGCAGTGGCAGCAGCGGGGGCATCCACCAAGCGAACACTGTGAGCACCACCGCCTCCTCTTTCAGCTCCAGCAGCGACTGCCTGGCCAAGTCTTCGAGTCCGTCGACTGGCAATCGGCCCATGTCCTCGAGTATAACCTCTTTCAATCCGTACTCATCGAGCGACTATATCAAGTCGCAGAGTAGCGACTATCATGCACCCAGCACCGATCCCATCAAGACATTCAGCACCACATCGTACGAGGTGCCATCGACGCCGAACGACACAACAATTAGCACGAATACACCGAGCACGGTTAGCACCACCAACACAGCCACCACCAGCACCACCAACAACAACGACAACGCGAGTGAAAATCAAACCGCCGGATCGCCTACGTCCTCGTGCTGCTCGTCGCCGCCGTTGCAGCTGACGCCGGTGGGTGGGGATGAGGGTGGAGCACGCTCCTCCTCACCCTCGCAGTACAACTCGAGCGAGGAGCTGGCCGCCATCTTTGGCATTGAGGAGAGACCACCCAAGCAGCTGCGTCGGAAGCAGCTAACAGGTAAAGGCGTTGCCCCCGCCCAGCAACAGCAAGATCAAGCCCCAGCCAATGCCAATGCCAATGCCAATGCCAATGATAATGATAATGCCAATGCCAATGAGAGCAGCTCCTCAGATGCCGCTACTAATCCCCGCTGTGCGCTCGTCCAAGCTATTGCCACTAATCCAGTTTTGAATGTTGACCCCGAACTAGACGTTAACCACCCATCCACATCCGCAAACACATTCACTAGTTGTAGTAGTCATAGTTATAAGTTAGCCACTATACCGGAACTGGAACTGGAACTGGAACTGGATCCTGAGCACAAAGACTCAAAGACAGAGCCAGAAACGGAGCTAAAGCTTTCGCCGAACTTCAATCGCATCTATGCCAGCAAAGTGAGCATTGTGATGGATAAACAGGAGCTGGAACCAGCTCCAATGCCCGCCGCTTTGACCCAGTTCGATTCGTTGAGTTCGCTGGAGGAGACCTCGTCCAATCCGGACTCGGGCAATGCTAGCCTCGCTGACTATCCACTAAGCAGCGCCCAGGCGAATGCCTCAATTGAGCTGCAGACGACGTACAATACGCGCTTTGAGGTTAAGGAGCATTACGTATCGGAAGTATCGATAAGTTCGAGCGATACCGACTGTGAGACGGCCCGAAAGGAGGAGGACTTTCCACCATTGCCCACAGAGGAAGAGCTGCTGGATAGTCTGCGAGAGGAAGTGACACTTGACGAAACTGATGATAAGCTTGAAAAAGCTGCAGAAGCTGAGGCAGAAGTTGACGAAAAGCTCGCCTTAAGCGAGGCAGTTTATGATTTAACGAGTGAATCACTCACAAAACCAATTGAACTTAACGAAACGCAGCTGACAGCTGAACATGAACTTGACGAAAGTCAGCTTGCATTTGAATCATTGCTTAAGGAATGCCTTTTGGATGATAACGAACTTGACGATAGTGATTTAGTAGCTCAAGCACTTGACGAAGCTTTTCTAGAGGAAATTAAAGAAGATGAAGAAGTTCATAGTGAACTAGTTCCGCGTAAGAAGAGCGTCGTTTACGAGACGCCGCAAATAAACTTAAACATTTCCGAGCTAAAACTCAATTATGAAACCAAAGCGAACGCTGATGAAAGGGCAATTGAGGATATTTTAACGGTAAATGAGAAGCAGAGCAGCAGCAGCGACAAGGACAGCGAGAAGCCAAGCAGCGAAGCCAATGAAATTGCCATTGCGAATGCTTTAAAACGTAACGGAAACCAGAGCAAAGGCAGCGGTAGCGGCAGCGGCAGAGGAGGCGACAGCGACAGCGACAGCGCGAGCGCCAATGAGCGAGCAGCGCATGCAATCGAGAGCGAACTTCCGGCTAGGACAGACGAACAGCCGACGACAAGCTCGAAGGCGCTCTCAGTCTTCGGCGAGGTTCGGTCAATGGGTGAGCGAGCAGAGGCGGGCGAGGGCGCGGGCGCAACACGAAGCGGTTTGACGACACTCGAGCACGTATTGGTCGCCTGCACCGTGGGCCTGATCACACCAAACGATTGGCTCACATTGTGTCTGATCGTAATTGGTGTGATTATCATTGTGGCAATTGCGCTCGCCTGAGCGCCGCACTTGATATTGTTGTAGTTGTTTGTTGTTAATGTTGTAATTAGAGGGGGGGACTGGGGCGACTTGTTGACAGCAAAATGAATTATTGAATATATATTTTTGCATTGAATATGATATATATTTTTATAAAGAATTTGTATTTAATGAAAGTATTTTTACTTGGAACCACTGTGCAAGCGAATTATGTTTAATTTTATTTATATTTATATTTATAGCCCAAAAAGTATTTTTTCGATTAATTTTATAAATCTAGTTTTAGAACTTTGCACCACTGTGCAAGTGCATTTAATTCCACATCGAAACGAACCAATACTAAAAAAAAGTTCTTTAACCTTTTCAACTCTGTTTAATTAATTTTTATTATTTTTATTATTAATTTAACTGCAACTTGTGCCAATGATTTTTTTCTTAAATGTTTTTTGCTTTACTTTGTTCTACTTAATATAATTAATATTGTTATATAAAATTATTTGTTTAAGCACTCGAAACGAACAAAATAAACATCGAATAACATTATATATATATATGTACAGTTATATATATGTATAAATAAATATATATCTATATTTTGACTAATCAAAAAACATTTCCAAAAATCTCTCTCTGTATATTTTCAGCTCAAAATTTAATAGTTTAGTTAAGTGAAAATTGTTTGCTCTCAGTTTGTTCAATATAAATGTTAAACTCATAAACAAAACAAAAACAAATCGTCGCATAAATATTATTATTAATAAAATGTTATTTAAAACAAATGGAAAACATTCAAAATATTATTTCGTTGCATTTTTATTTGCTGTTTTATTTCGATTTTTGTAGATTAAAAAATTAAAAAAAAAAAACAAGAATTAAATTTTAATCATATATATGTTTTAAATTTGTACATTTTTTTTATTTTAGTTACATTTTATTTTAAATTAAATACGATTATTTTTTCAATTGATTTTTTATTGAATTTTTTTTTTTTTTTTTTTTGGTATTTATTTGTTTTTAAATTTATTTTTATATTTTTTTTATTTAAGTTTAATATAATATTCTTTTCTATGTATATTTTGTATATTTGTAGTTTATTATTATTTTGTTTTTATTTATTTGTTTTTTTTTTTTTTTTTTTATTTTATATGTATATATATTATTAGTCTGTTATTAATTTTTAGTTGCTTAAATAAAAGTTTTTACTGCTAATCAGCTCCTCTTTCCAGCTCTTCGCTAAATATTTCTTTACTAATAAAAAATAGCTAAAAATATGCGTGTTTTTAATGTAATTTGTTGCTATGCAAAATGCCGCTGCCAAAGCCAAACATTGTTGTAAATAATATATTTACTAATATTGCCTTAAATTAAAATTATGCCCAAGATTTTTATTTATTTTAGCAGAAATTCGAAATTAGAAATTCGAGTGTAACTGAAAAAGCTTTCGCTGTAGGTTTGTGTCCCGACTAAGTTACTTCGCTATAAATACAACATTTTCGAACAGGTTTATGACTTGACTAAAGTTATGGTTGTTAACTTAGCTAAGGGCTCGTATGAGGCTTTCAATTTTATGTTGGTTAGTGTAAAAAGTTTAAATTGCATTTTTAATAGTTTTTAAATTGTAATATTTATTTTTTTATACATTTAAAAATATATTTTTACTCAGATTTATTATTTTTATTGCTGCATAGATAATAGATGGCATAAATTTAGTCAGATACAAAATTTATCTACAGATACATTTATCTACAGAACTTTTTCCAAGACATTGACCTTCTTGTTATGTTTTTCGGCTGCTTAGAAGTTTTTGCTAATTTCATTTGCCAGCGTCTGGCGCTACAACAATAAAAATCGAAAGTCTTGCCACATAATGTGGAGCTGCCACGCCCCCTACTCCTCTCCACCCTGTTGTTGTCGTCGTCTGTTGAATTGACATAAAAAGGACATTCAACTGCAGGTCGCTAACGTATGAACTTTTTGGCTTTGTTGGCAAACGTTTGTTGACCCAAAACGTTAGCCAACAAAATTTCGTATTTAGCCTGAATGAAAATGAAAAATGAAAATATATATATATATATATATAAACATAAAGCCTTGAAATCCGTTCAAATTCAATTTTGTTTTCCTTTTGCTGTGACCCAATGGAAAGTTCATTCACCTGCTCAGCTGACTAAATAGCAATAAAAATGTCACAGATCTAATTTGTTAAAGCTCTCCTTCCGCATGCCACTCGCCACTCGCCACTTGCCACATGCCACATGCCACATATCACATGTGCCAACCCTTAAGAACGCCTAGTTGAGCCCCTAGACATGACCGCAACCGCCGCCAGCTGTCAGAAATAAATTTCCTGGGCAGCAAAAGTCAAGCGTGCCTGTTTGGGGTTTTTTTATAGGGTATATGCATTCGGGCAATGAAATGGGAATCAGTTTATATATATTTCATATTTATATATCTGTTCAGATATAAGTTATAGCTGATCTTTTTAGAATAAATAGCATGTAGCCATAATTACAGGGTATTTTTAAGTCAATAATTTCTGTTTTTTAAAGCTGAGTTGCTATTAAGAATATATATGCCTATACATAGTAAAATTAGTTATCATATTTGCAAAATCAAGTTTTGTATACTGTTTACAGGGTATATTTTAGCTGGTGCATATGAGAACTTTATGCTGCCTAATAGAACTTCAGGCATTACGCTGAAAATAGGGTATATTATAGTAGATTTATATACAGACAACATTGATGTGAAGCGATCAACTGCATTTACAGGGTATTTCTTAGCATATATCATGCATCAAATATGCATCGTATTCGATTATAAGTTTGTATATCCAAATTGCAGCCTATATATTAGATTCTACAGGGTATTCACTAGCAGTTATATATCAGATTTCATTATTAGTCCTTTCTACAGGGTATAAGCCCGCCTGATATCCCTGCTCACTGTCCCCTTCGCCTACATTCTATTTGCAGTTCTTATTGCCTGCCCCACACACACACACACGCTCAGTTACACTTGTAGGCGTGCCCAAGTGGGCGTTTTACTGTTAGCCGCAGCACCTACTGCAGCGCCTACACCTAATTATGCGCTGCGAAATCCTTTTTCCCTACGTCTGGGCCACGCCAGATAATAATTATCGCCGCAAAGGCAGGCAGGCGCCAGCGCCTAGATTTTGCGACTTTACACATTACTCATACGCCTAGTAAACACACTCACACACACACATGGACTCTCACTAATACTGTTCGAGCCATGCGGTCAAGTGTGGCTCGACTACTGTTGCGCCGCTCGTTTTGCGGGGCATTAGCTTGTCGGTCAACTCCTTTACTTTGTTTGTCTTTATTTTGCGCTCGCGGCGAATCGGCAGGCGCTTGAGCTGAGTGCTTGAAAAGGAACAAAGAGAACGAAACAGTTAACTGACTAGGAACAGTTTCAAGACAGCATTGCCAGCTTCAAAAATTATATGAAGGCAAAAAACAAGCTGAGCATAAGAGAAAATATAAAGCATTATTATATATATTATAAAAAAAGAAACTTGAACTGAAATTTGTTGCAGTAAAATATAAAAACTCTCTGAATTTCTAAACTGCACTTCTCCCCCAACTCTTTCGCTCAGTGTACTGCTCATAGAGAGCGAAGGAGTTGTCGAGCGAGCTTTGCCCAATTCGCCGTCGATTTGAAGCTGGGAAAATAGCAAAGCAAACAAAAAACCGGCTAGAAAATCAGCTGTTGCCTCTGCTCCTACGCGCTGAGTGCTATTTGCTCAGCGCGCTGGGTGTTGTCTGTGCTTTTGTTGTTGCTTTCCTGTTTGTTGTTGGCTGCAGCAGTACGAATCTGGCCTCCATCCAAGCCACATCTCGGCTCGTCAAGCGCGCACGGACTCGCGTGTTGAATGGCTGCGATTGGCCAAAAGTTGGCGTAAAATAAAAAAAGTTAAGAACACAAAAATATAAAAAATATATAAACAAAGTAAATTCGAGGAGCAGCTGAAAAGTTGACCGGCAAGTGCAAAAAGGTGCGTCTAAGTGCTTGTGCAGCGCAGTGTAAATAGCTGTAGTTAGTGTAAATATTTATTGCGAGGGTAGCTTGAGAAGTTGATGATTAATTAAGAGTTATTTAAAACTAAATGAAATGTTGAGCAACCTGATGTGCTGTTATTAAGATTTATAAATATATGTAGCGAGGGTAGCTTGATAAAGAGTAGAAGTAGGAGTATTATGGATAAGAATTATACATATATAGAGCGAGAGTGGTAAAACAAATTTATGAAAAAAATTTTAATTATAACAAAATTATTTAAAAATAAATAAAAGACAATATCTTTAGAGCAAACCAAATTGGTGCTTAGCACGTAAATTGCTCAGACTGCCCTCGCATACCCATTATAGGCAATTTGCTGGTAGTGTAAATAAAATGCTTTAAGTTCGAGTATGACAAAAGCTTATAGAAGGCAGCTATGAACATATATGTATATAGTTTATATAAGCTTATGGCCAACTTCTTGGCTTTGGCTCCGTTGGCCAAATATTTAGTTTTGGCTTCCGGTCTGCGCCACGGCAAATACAATTTATTCTCTTATATTTTTTTCGTAGCTAATTTTTCTTGCAATTCATTTCACTTAAGTGGCATTTTAGCGTGGCGCCACGCCCACAGCCAGCCGCCCCACAGCTTGTTGTTGGCCAAGTTGAACGCACCTTCAACAATCAAACGCACTTTTGCTCAGCTTCTTCCTCTCCGTCTCCTGCTGCACTTTGTTTGCCGTCGTCGTCGTCGTCGTCTCCGTCGAGTTCTTAAGCTTTTTGTTTTGCTTTTTTTCCGGCTGCTCCTGCTCCTTCTCCATCATTTTCTTATTTTCCTTGACTGTTTTTTGCCGTATTTACATTCACTTGAATTTCTAGTGGTTTTTCGGTAGTTTCGCCGTCATTGTCTGGCCTAGGTGGGAGCAGAGGTGGGCGGCGGAGCGGCGCATCACCTGGAAGGTAAATAAAATGCATGCGAAATGAACTTCAGTTCAGTTCAGCTCAGTTCTCGGAACAAGTTCACCCAAACATCGTTTGCTAACTACTCAATTATTTATTGCTCTCAAATTTGTTCTGACTGAATAAATTTTTAAGTTGAAATTGAGTTGCTGTTGCCAGGTGGGCTCTACCTGTGCGCTATTTAAAGCTGAACAAATTTGTATTAGGTATTCGTTCTACTATATATTGGTTCAATTTGAGCAATGGGTGTATTTTGAGAAGTGCATAGAAGGGCAATAACTAATTAAACTAGACTGTACAACTTCTTAGACGACCCTCGCATATATAGGTAGTTGACAAACTTAAGGAAGCACATATGTCTAAATACAGTTAATTCCCAACTCTAATACTTCTCAGACTACCCTCGTTAGCTGTAGTGGTGGCCGTTACAAGCTCTGTCTGAAAATTTAACAACTTTAAGCTGAATTAAAATTGAGAAATAACTCAAATACTCCTTAACCCACCCTCGTCTATCTCTTATTCTCGCTCCCTCTCTCTTTCGCTCTCTCGTTTATCTTAATTCAATATTTGTTGCAAAATGCGATTAACTTGTTCCAACATCCACTTGCGGATCCCTTCTGACAGATACAAGCCACCCCCTGCCCCCCTCCGACCCCACCTGAACACCCACGCACCTTTGTACACATTTTACCTGTAGCTCACCTTTTGGTTTATATTTCTCTGCGTATCCTTCGAATACGTGAGTGATTCAACACAATTATGTTTCACCAGCTAACTGTCTCTCTCCCCCTCTCTCTCTCTCTCTCTCAGCCTGCTGCCAGCGCATTGCCTTTTAACCGTATTATAACGGTTTTATGCACGTATACACGAAATAACAGTTAAAGTATTTCAACATACATTTGGATATAAAAGAAAATTGCCAACTGATTGTTTGGTGGTTTATTGTTGTTGCTGTCGCTGTCTTTGCCTGCATCATTATCGGCCAAGGGGGGAGAGGGGTAGTGATAAAGATGGAGAGAGAGAGAGGAGAAGACAGAGTGACTGACGTACTGCCTGATTGACTGCAAGCTGGGCACAAGGCAAACTGACAGCAAACGCTGTTTGCATTTACAAATACCCTGTAAGAGTGGTGCTAACAAGGGGTTTAGGTTGCAGGGCAATATGTACATAGCACTAATATAGGGTATCTAATGTGAGTGACATTTGTTAACGAAAGTTTAGCTAAGCCAACTTAGTCTAAAGTAACTAAATATTGTTTATTTATTTATTATTATTATTCTCTATATATTTTTATTTTATTTATTTATTATTATTTTATTTCAAAAATTCACAGAGTATTTCATATTTGATCAACAGCTTTTTTAAATCATTTTTCAATATTCCTTTTGGTTTGATTCTTTGACTGCAGCACGTAGGCTGCAGTCGCCGTCGCAGTCGCTGTCGGCGTTGTCTTTGCCTTCGCCTTTGCCGTCGACGTCGCTCCCGACGCCTTGCTCGTGGACTTTTCTCTTTCCGACTCTAGGCTAAACCCAAAGCTTAGTTTGATTGATGCTAGATAGAGGCACCTGCCTGCCAAACTGGCTCTAATCATAGTAGGCCAACGCCTCGAGTTTGACACTTGACAAAAATATTTGTTCTTTCAATTTCAATCAAATTTGTCTAGCCTCGACAAGTGTTGAACGTTTCTTGTTGTCTTGCCGCACACACTCACACCAACATAAACACATAAAAAGTACAGCCACGCAGACGCACGGACACACCTACACACACGCACACGCCTGCATAGTTAATTAACTCTTTTTTTTCGATTTACGCTTAATTTGTATGAAATCCAAGTCCCAAGTCCCAAGTTCAAGGACGAATAAATCAGCTGAATCCTGGTTGAGAGCATTTCTACTGAGGTAAGCAGAGACGCAGAAAATCTACATAATTAGACGCAGCAGCGCGGCAGCTGAGGCTTGCCTTAAATATCCCTAAGGGATCTAGCTTAATTTTGTTAAATTTTCTGTCGCTCTTGAGCGCGGTTTGTTACATACATACAAATTTCAACACATGCGTGTGGTGAATTATAGCAACTCCACCTCACCCCACCCGCTGCACTGGGTTTGTAGTGAGTTTTTTTCTGCGCGCAATTTTTCATTCTCTTTGCTTTGCTTTTTTGCTTTTGCCTTATCGCCGGTGCTTTAATTAATTAGGTAAATTTGTTTGTCGCTCTGCACAGGTAGCCGCACGTGGCGTGCTTTCATTAAAGGCTTCAATTTGATTTGTTTTAAGTGACATTTTGTGTTGAGACTTAATTTATTTACCTGCGCTTCTAATTTGTTGTCACACTTATTTAACTGTTTTCTCTTCTCTTTTGTTTTTTTTTTGCAGGTGAGTCATGACACAAACATAATTGGGTGAGTTAGAGATGCACGCGACGCAGCCTTGACGAGGGTAATATACAATTGAGTATTTAAATATTTGAATTTTCAACGGTTATAAAACAAACTCCAATTGAGTTTGAGTGTGTCTCTGACTATGTCCATCTCTTTCTAGTGCACTCAATGCTCAGCTTTGAAGTGCAGTTCTGTTGCTGCGCTGCTGGCGTCGCTGTCGGCTCTACTCAGCTCTGCGCTGCTCTCTCTTCGCCTGCGCAAAAGTTTATGGGAATGCAGTTTTTATATCCTACACAATATATATGCCCGTGTGTGTGTGTGTGTGTTTTTGCACTTATATCTGCCACGCGCCTTGTTTATGTTTATCTTAGGAACTTGCATTTCAAATTTCAGTTAAGTTAGGTAAATACAAGTATTTGTTGTCTGTCTGTCTGTCTGAATGGCATTGAACTTGTTGACTGCTGCCGCTGCTGCTGCGAACTGGTTGGCAGAACTCTGTTTGGCATTTAGAGCAAACGTGAAGCAATTTTCTATGGCAATTCGCATTTCCGCGCTTTTTCTAACATCTATCAGACCAATCATCCAGCCATCCACCTAGGTTAACCTGCCATTGGTGCATTGAATTGCAGCTAACGGCACCTGCATTGCCAACCACCTTATTAGCACCAGCAGCCAGACTGTCATCTATATACATATGTATGTGTGCATGGCTATGTGACAGCTTCAATTCAGCTCATATGAACTCAAATACTGTTTTCTAAAATTCTTTTACTCAATCTGTCTCTCCTCCTACTCCTCCTCCTCGCTTTCGCATGACATTGACAAATTCGCGTATTGCACTTTTTGACTATTCGCCGCGATCCTTTCCCTTTTTGCGCTCTCACTCACTGGCTCTCCCAAAAAATAGCGGCAACAACACCCACACAGCTGCGCTCGCAGCAGATCCAGAGAGAGAGAGAGAGAGTGAGCGCGCGCTTGTACTCGTTTTGTTATCGTTACGTCTCTATGGCTTTGGCAACTTCAGCTTCAGTCTTTTGTCTGCGCTGCTCGACGTCGGTTCACGTGAAAGTTCTGGCTGCTGCTGCGTCGTCGCATCCACAGTCTGTCTGCAGTGTTAAGCTGAGCTTTTGTGTGTTCGGCTTGCATTGCGTTTCCGTTGCCGCGTTTTGTTATTATTGTGCGTGTGTGTGTGCAATTGAAACAAGTTCAGCAGCGTCCGCGCGTGTGTTTGTGCGTTCAAATCTGCCGTTGCGGCTGTTTGTTTTGCTTATAGCCACGGTCGATTGAATCACCGGCGTGACGCTCTCATTGATATCAATATAATTGACAAAAGTTTATAAATCATTGCAAAACAATTTCAACCGTAAGTCAAATAATTGAACACACTAAATGACAAACAATTTTAACAACTGTTAATATTATGTGTAAAGATGCAGTACAGAGACTGTATCTGTCCCTGTCTCTGTCTCTCTTATTGTTTGGCGTGTTAATTTTTGTGTGAAATGCTTATGACGCTGCAGCAGCCGGGCTCAGTCGATGTCGCTGCTCTAAGCGCAGTTTTAGTTTTCGGCATGTCATGTCAACTGCTTTGAGCTTTTCAACGGTAAATGCTGGCGCGCTCTACTTTTCAAATGTGTGTGCGTGTGCGTGTGCATGTGTGTGTGTGTACTCAATACTCTTTTTTTTTTTGGCTGGCGAGCAAGTGCGCTGCCCAGCAGACTGCCCACCATCCTCTCTCTCTCTCTCTCTACCTCTCTCGCTCTTGCACTCTCATGTACGCAGGTTTTGCTGTTATTTTTAGCTTATTGCGTCGGCGCCGCTGCCGTCACATTCGGCTTATCACAAAATGTTTTATTTTTAGATGTCGCTTTAAATAAATTCTTGTTCGCTGCAATATATTAAATTTATTGCATGAATTTGCCTTAATTTAATATAAACACTTAAAGTCGCGCACGCTGTCTGCTGTTGAACTTGTTCAGCATCGAGAGAGCGAGAGCGGGAGAGAGGGACAGAGAGAGTGCGCGGCAAACTTGCTGTTGTTCTGTATGTTCTTTCGTGCTTTCGTTGTTGATGTCGGCTTCAGTCAGCCGTGCGTTTTGTTTGCACGCCCTTGCTTTCGCTCTATTGTAGCGCTTGTTGCAGTTGTTGCTGTTGTTGTTGCCATGACAATGACATGTTCCAACTTTCAGCTGGAAACTGCATTTTGTAGCTCGCTTTGCAATTTGTTATGTTTCAAGCTACAGTAAAAAAATTAGAATTTCTATGGCAAATGCTTAGAGCGAGGGTAGGCTAAAAAGTTGCTGTGAGCTTGAAATGAAGTTGAAAATATAGAAAAAATTATAGTTTTATATGAAATATTAGTTAAATACTGGGTGAAAGATATGTGGGTAGAGTGTGTAAATGCGTATATACAAAAATTAATTTTTTTTAAATTTTTATCATTTTTTGTGAGTTTTTTTTGGTACCTTTACGCAGCGTTGCCTTATTTAATTAGGCATTAGAGACTGTAATTAGCCTTAATAGTTTTCATTGTCATATGGAGCATATCTAAAGTCTCTCTCTCTCCTTACTATTTTAAAATCAGTGAAATCGAAATTTAATTTACCACTCTTAACATCTTCTTGGCTAATTAAGTCATACGTGACTTTTAAATTTGCCGCTTTGCTAATTTTAGCGTCATACGGAAAGGTCAGAGGTCACATTTCAAACATGAGACTTGAGAGTTCTTGAAGCTTTTTCTAACAAGGCGAAAACCTTCAAAGTTTATCTGGCTTTTACGCCATTGCCAAGGCAACAACTGCGAGTGAATAAATCCAACGTGCCCCCACCTCGCCCCCATCCCAACCCCACCAATCGCTTCGTCCGTCGTCCTTCAGCCTCAGCTCGTAAATTTTCTGCTTTTCATTGGAGTTCTCTGGCTTTAACTTGTTTTCTTTGCCGTCGTCTTTCGCTTTTCTTCGACAATTTTCCGAAATTGGTTTTAATAAAAATTTGAGTTACCGCTCACGGTGCGTATGAGCGATGTGTGAGCCGTTTTATTGGCCCTGATTCGTTTTTGGCTTTGATTTATGCAACGCTTCGAATTTATATTCATAATTTATGCTTGCCAGCGTCCTGCTTCGAGCATATCGCTGTCCTGTCCAAGCCGCGAGTATTAATTAAATCGATAAATCCCTAAAATAGCATTTGATGAAACGTGCGACTTTTCGACGTCTATTGTCAGGGCCCCGTCAAGGCCCCGTCACGGCCCTTTCCATGCAATTCAAAATTGAGTGTCAGCGCTTCACTTCCTTCCTGCGCCTGGGCCTCGCTCGCCCGTTGCCCGTCGCCCGTCGCCCGTCGCCTGTCGATTGCTTGACAAAAGCCATTGTCGATGACGTAGTCGAAGCGACGCGAATTGTCACAATTTGTTGGCCCGCCTGCGTCAATGGCCCTCTCGCGCTTGTTATCATGTTGTTATTGTGTTTGTCGCTGTTGTTGTTGTTGTTTGTTGACTGTCAATAACAACATTAGCATGAACAGCGCACAACATTCTGAGCTTAAGCGTCAAGTCTATTGAAGAGGAACAAACAGGATACCCGAAAAAGAAGAAGAAGAAGAAGACGAAGAAATGTAGCCGAAATTATGCCATAAGCACTTTGAGCCCATTGAGAATTGATGAAGCAGTCGCCCGTCAGGTGTTGCGCAGCACTCGCAATGATTGCAAAGAAAGCGCTTAGCTGAAGAGCGAAGAGTGATGTGCTAGTAGATACCCTGTAGACATTGTTTTGTCATCGGTATATATACATTATATTACCTATATACTATAGTGTATATACTTCTTGAGTTCTCTGCATCTTGACACCTAAATTCCTCTAGTTCTCTAGTGCTTACCTTTCCTACTTCTTGACTTCTCTATATCTTTACTTATCAATGTCTCCGCCTCTAGTTTGCTAGTTATATCTTTACTTATCAATGTCTCCGCCTCCATAGTTCTCTAGTTCTCTACTTCTTTCCTAGTCTACTTCTCGAGTTCTCTTGTTCCCAATATCTTTAATATCTTTCTTCTTAACTTATTTATATGTAAACTTCTCAATTTCTCTCAATCTCTAGTTGCTATAGTTCTCTAGCTTTCTGACTCTCTAATTTTCTACTTCTTAAGCTCTCTAGTTCTCTAGTTCTCTACTTTTCTTGTTCTTTTCTTCTTATCTACTTTTCCCCTACTCTACTTCATATATCTTTACTTCTCTACTCCTTCAGCTCTCTAGTTCTCCCATTCTCGACTTCTCTTTACCTGCACTTATCGACTTATCGACTTCTATTCTTATTTACCTCTCAACTTCTTCCCTTTGTCTCTCGCTTACATTTTTCTCTTCTTCTGTTATGCTTATCTACTCGTGTCAACTTCTCTTCTATTCATATATCTTCTCATATGTTCATCTATTCATCTATCTATGCATTCCATTCATCAGTTTTGACTCCTACTACATACTCTATTTATGATTACAGGGTATATAGGGCACCTTCATTAAAAATCAACTACATTTTCAGTGACAGCTGTCGAGCTGAGCCTCACTCGCCCGCTCCCACCCACTCTTTGGCCACATTGTGGGGTCGCATCGCATTGAATGAGAAAAAGGGGAGTTGGTTCAGTTACCTCCATTGATTCATGTGCAGTCAGGCATCCAGCATTGAGATCATTTTCTGCTTGGCTTCGTTGCTGTGGCCTCCGCTCAGTATTGTGCCAGAGGAGATACTTTGACAGCTCTGTTAATGGCATTATGAATTATTGGATTATATGGCTGGACAATGATTGTGAATGATTGATAAGCAGCTGCGCAGTAGTGAGTCAATGGACAGATATCCTTTGTAATGCGATAATGCCAAGGACTGGCACTGACATGTGCATCTGTTGCGACCTTGAAGCTCCAAAGAACTCAAGCTCGCGTGGGAGGTGCATGGCGATAATTTCATTTCAGCTTTGCACTCATGCAAATATTTTTCTTTTACGCTGTGCGAGTAGCTGAAATGGGCATATTAGTGAGGTGTAAGCTCTTATATAACTCATAACTCAAGTACTTTAAGGCACAACCTGCACAGCTCCTCTGCTTTAGTCTCAGATACTCATTATATATATTTCAGGCCACTTTGTGGTTGAGCAGAGCATTCTGCAGCAGCTGACAGCCGACTGCAACTTTTATTCCCCTTTTTTTTGACCCATTTACCACTCTTGCGCTTGCCATTTTGCAAATTGCATTGCTGACATAACTTTTATGCAGCGCCGGCCTTTTGGCCAGTTGGCAAACATTCAACTTGTCAAAGCGACCACGCCCTCACGTCTACGGCTAGAGAACTTTGTCGCCAGGTACTCGAACCACAGCTGAGAGTGAAGCATGCAATAACAATCATTAGCGAGTTTTCAACTAGGGAAAGTCGAACGGGACTAAAGATCTTAAGTTTGTCCAAAGTGCACTGACTAGAAGAAAGATATTTATGCCAGATTCTTGAGTTTTCATTTGATATTAGTTCTTGTTCGTTGTCTATATACAATATATAATATAATATTTATATAATATATATGTAATATATCTATAATGATATTTCTAATAATCAATGAGGTTTATATATGTCTAAAATCTTATCTAACTTAGATCAACTGTGCTCAAAGCATTTCTTGACCCATTCCAGCTGTGCTGCAGGCCATGCAAACGCCAACTCTAAGCATTTTCCTTAACTTTTTTTGGCTCACTTGCATGGCTATTAGCCAAGTTTCTCGCTTGTGGCCGTAATTTAAGCGCTGGCCGAGTTTTCGCACAATAAGTAACATTAGCTCAGGTGACAAATCGCTGGTCATAAGCCGTAATTGCTATAAGAAATGTATACATGAAATGCTAATGCTGCCTTTCTCCCTCCCTCTCTCCCTCTCTCTCTCTCTCTCTCTCTCTCTCGCTGTGCTAGTTAGTGGCGCTGCGTGGTTGCAGCTAATTATGGAAATCAGGCCTGCCAGATTATTATGTCACGCCTTCTTAATTAATTTATAAAGGTGCCCGCCCCGCTCCTCGCCAGCCCCCAACTCCCAGGCCCACTTCCAAATCCATTGTCAATTGTTTTCGTCTTTTGTTTATATTGCCTTCTTCTTCTTCTTCCTCTTTGTTGCATTATGCATCCTCATCTCGTTCACATTTGCATCACAATTATTCGAAACGTTGCATCGACGAAGTTTACAAATTTCCATTTGATGTTTGTTTTTCCATCTCGCTCTCTCTCTCTCTCTCTCGCTCTCTCTCGCTTTTTTCTCACATCATCTTTTGTTCGCTTGCATAACAAATGACTAGAGATTTGAAATTGAAATATGTTTCGCCTCGTAATTGCGGCGATTTGCATGTAAACGTTATTTAATGATTATTGATCAATAAATTATGCTAATCCGATTACAATTTGCATGCGCTGAAAATATGGAAATTCGAGTGCCAATCGTTGATCAAACATTTGACCAATTTAATGAAACGGAACAAACTTGAATGCTCGTCTAGGCAGTGTGAAGAGAGCATATAGGTTTTATGAATCGAAAGATACAAGTATAAATATATATATTAAAGATATATGCATATATAAATGATCAGGAAAGTAGATAGATAGAGAGTATTTGTTTTGATACTCGTCTAGGCAGTGTGAAGAGAGCATATAGGTTTTATGAATCGAAAGAAAGATAGAAGTATAATTATAATAAAGATATATGCATATATAATATGATCAGGAAACTAGTCGATAGAGCTGAGTCTATGTTGATACTCGTCTAGGCAGTGTGAAGAGAGTATATAGGTTTTATGTATCGAAAGAAAGAAGTATAAATATATATATTAAAGATATATGCATATATAAATGATCAGGAAAGTAGATAGATAGAGAGTATTTGTTTTGATACTCGTCTAGGCAGTGTGAAGAGAGCATATAGGTTTTATGAATCGAAAGAAAGATAGAAGTATAATTATAATAAAGATATATGCATATATAATATGATCAGGAAACTAGTTGATAGAGCTGAGTCTATGTTGATACTCGTCTAGGCAGTGTGAAGAGAGTATATAGGTTCTATGTATCGAAAGAGGGATAGAAGTATAAATATAATAAAGATATATGCATATATATTACTAGTCAGGAAACTAGTCAATAGAGCCTCTGTTTGGATACTCGTTTGGGGCGTGTGAAGAGAGTATATTGGTTCGCAGAAATGCTCATCTGGCCGTACGTGCCTCTGTTCGCTGGGCTAATGAAATTTGGAACATGTACTGTTAAAGAGCTGCCCAGTAGACTCTTCATCAAAGCTCGTTTGCAATATTCCTCTGTATACTAACTGCAAATATTAGTCTAGACTGCGCAGCTAAGTTGATATAGTTCGTACTGAATGTTAGATGCATCTGCATATATATTGATATAGCCTCAGCTCAGTTGATACCAGTTCGACTTCCACAGCTGTTGTCAGGGCTAGGGGTGGTGTAGGGGCATACGGGGCCATGAGGGTCAGCTAACAATCGCTTCGCACAATGGATGTCGAGTCATCATAAAATGCAATTCTCTTGACGCTGCTGTCACCTTCAGGGGCCACGTAATTTGCAACGTGCTTTGACGTTGAAGTTTAAATTGAACGCAGCAATAACAACAATGAAATGCAATAAGAGAAGAGTGTAGAAGAGTCCACACGACTGTGAGATGCCCTGCAGCTAACTGCTAATGCAATCAGCTTAGCTGTTGACACTGCAATATACAACGCATATATCTAAAGTCAACTTGACCCTAATGCGACGCCAAGTTTGCATTGTTCTTATCACTCAAGGGCTGCAGCTAACGATAAAAAAGTCGTCGAGCGCTTAAAGCTAAAGCTGAAGCTTCAGAGCTTTAGCAAGACAAGATTTATGCAGTTTTTTGTTTGCATGAAAACAATTTCCGCATTTTGATTCTAATCCTGAGATATCGGATTGTCGCTCGTCAGCAAATATGGTCAGCTTTATGTTTGATTCATTATAATATTATTGTGCGTATAAATATTTATTATTTAACACTTAGGATTATGCAAATTGCCTGCTGCCTACAATCAATATTTTTTCAATTTAAATATAGAAAAGTCAAGCAATTGGCTTCCGCCCTGTCATTTGACGCCTACAGAAACAGTATTATTATATATTATTTTGAAACAAAATTCTTATGAAGTAACTTTTGCTGTCTGCATTCAGTTGCTGAAAAAGTCAGCAACGAAGTGACCTCAAACGACGTCATTGCCAAGCGGAAGGGTCGACGACATTAGCTTGGAGAAGGCCCAACTGCCTTATCTGTTGTCAGTACACTGCGAATAATTGGCGCTAAGTTGGGTAGTCCAATTAATGTGAAGTGCTCTTCTATGCAATTCTCAATATCAATCAGCTTACTCTCTTTAGCTGTGATTAGGAGATTATCATGGGGAATGTTTTCTATCAATTTGCCAGCGAATCGTAGTTTGAAGTGCTTTCAAATAAACGCCCTTCTCTGCAACTCTCATATTCATATTCATTATCAGCTATCGTTGACTCTCATCAGCTGCAGCTAAGCGATTATCGTCGAGAGGTTTGCTTTATCTCTTTTCCATCGAACTTAGCGCAACAACGCTGCTTCAAGGCGCCTTTTACAGAACTGCTCTTCTATGCAATTCTCAATAAAAGCTGAATTAGTCTTTGTCGTTAGTTTTTCTTTTGTATTTATTTTCCATGAAACTCTTTTCAGAATTTTGCGTAACAGCTCTTGCAGCTGCTTTGCAGTTCTTTTAAGCAAATGCTCTTCTCTGCAATTCTCATAAACTTAGTCATCTCGCTCTCCCGCTCGGCAATTCTCATTAACCAGATGGTTTTAGCTCAATTGTTGATGGATTCGCAGCTGGTTTGCTTTGCTGCTGATGTATTAAGTGACATTCAGCACAATTCTGAAGCACAATCAGTTGCAAATTGTTCGAATTGGCTTTCTTTTCCATTTCTGTTGGACTTTTCGTGTCATTTGCCAGTGTGCCCGACTTCTCGCTGCTGCCATGTGCCACGAATTAAACGTAATGTAATTGTGATTAAATGAATGCTTGTTGCTACTGCAGCGCGCTGATCAAGTTATTTATTTAGTTAACGAGTCGCTGCTTTCCCCCTCAACTCACTCAGCCAGTTCCATTAGTCGCTCTGTCTGCCAGTCTGCCTGTCTGCCCCTTGTGGCATGCATCAAGCTCAACGTCGTCATTTTCATTGCCATTTTGTGTCAGTCTCCCTCTCTCTTTCCCTCTCTCTCTCTCTTAATGCACCTTAATCTCATTGCTCATTGCCCATTCCTGTTCTTGTCTTAATTGTCAGCGCTAATTGCGACGCGTGCTGCAAACAATGCAGCCAAGAATGAACAACTTAAGCAGCAAGCAGCAAATGCCAAGTTCTTCTTTTTCTTATGCCAATCAAGTTGCTTTTAGCCTAATTTGGCATATCAGCTAGCCATTCTCTCTCTCTCTTTCTGCTTGTCTTTATAACTGCATTACAAAACTTACTCTTTTGAATGCTGCAACATTTGGCAGCAGCAGCAGTGCCGTGCCACAACAGTTGTTGCAACCGAAATTATACATCCTGCCGCACGCGCCATGCCCCATGCCCCATGCCCCATTAGCCGCCATCTCCTGTGTCACGCCTTTTTGCTTTTAGCTGTCTAATTTTGACATAGTTTCAGCTTGTTTAGCCAGTTGTTGTTGCGCTGAAAGTAGACTGCAATTGTGCCTGTGCCTAATCCACTTTCATTGATCGTATTACGTGCCCCGCCCACATGCAGTGAACACAAATTTCGGTTAGCTGGTGAATGCCCCACTAAAACCCCGAAGGCCGCCTTCTAAAGCAGTCAAAAACACTTTTATGGCTTGTATTTGTTGTGTGTGTGTGTTGTGTAGTGTCATTTACAGTTAGTTTTGTTTATAATTGTGTCACAGTTTCAAATCTAAATCTAAACACATTCAAATATTTCTGAAAGAGAGTCGCAAAGAAGGGCTTTGCTTGTATATGTGTAGGAAAGACAGAAATGACGGTTCGCAATTTATGAGAATCGCAAAGAAAGGCAACGCTTTAATAGGATATACATAGATACAGATGTATATATGACGGGCTAGAAGTCATGAGATTCACAAGAAACGCATTGTTTAAAAGGCAATGTCTTTCTATGCGATTCTCATAAATTGCGCCTTGTCATTGCTCTCTTTATATACTCTTTGTATACAGATATAATCTTCACATCTCATACAAATATCCCCTTTTAAAAGCATTGCCCTTCTTTACGCTTCTCATAAATTGTTGTGTTCAGCTATCTGTTTATTTATATGCCTTTGAGCATTTTATATGAGACATCGTGTTATTGAAGTACAGCTATTCAATCATTGGCCAAATGTATCTCTTCCCTCGGGCTGTTTTTGGTTGTTTGTTGACTGTACGCATTAATATTGCATACCTGTGCCGTATGGGCAATCGCATCAATCATACGCCGCATATCCTGCATATTGATGAACGTAATTATGACATAAATCAATCGCATAAAGTAGTCGGAAACTTGCCCTGGCATGGGGCAACAGCTGCACACAAATAACTTATACTTAACTCATAAATGGCTAACCAAATGAATGTATATATAATATATATATGTGTATATGTATATGTGTATATAAATATATATACCAGCTCGTGGTCATGCCCCCGCATTTACCTGCACTGTACATTCTCTTTATGTTTACACGATTATTAATATTCTCGCAAAAAAATGCTGAACACCAATAGAAATATGCTTTGGGTGTTAGTCGACTATGACATACCCTGTACTTTGTATGAGAGAGTGAGATTAAGAGACTGAAGATAGTGAAAGAGCGAAGAAGACAAGAAAGAGTGAGGGCGAGGGAGACAGGTAAGATGAAGAGAGAAAGAGACAGAACACAGGAGAGACTGAATGAGCCAGTAGAGAGTGAGAGAGGGGGATAGAGTGAAAGAGATAATAGATATGCATATAGTTAGAGTGAGAGAGAAGAGAGAGTGATAGAGAGATAGAGTGAAAGAGATAAGAGATATGCATATAGTTAGAGTGAGAGAGAAGAGAGAGTGATAGAGAGATAGAGTGAAAGAGATAAGAGATATGCATATAGTTAGAGTGAGAGAGAAGAGAGAGTGATAGAGAGATAGAGTGAAAGAGATAAGAGATATGCATATAGTTAGAGTGAGAGAGAAGAGAGAGAGAGAGATAGAGTGAAAGATATATGATATAGCCATATAGTTATAGGTATCTATAGTTATAGATTACTAATATCTATAGGATCATAGTAACATAGTATCATAGTATCATAGTATCATAGTAGATCATAGTACCTACGCATACCCACTTCATGCCCAGCTTCATCGAAGGGTATAGCAACATGCCTGACCATCACGAGCTGCTCGTTCTCGCGCTATAAAAAACGCCATGCATATTATCAGCAGATAAGAACAAGTTGTCGTAACAGATGCGCACAATTCACAGTCATTGAGATACATTTGTATGCAAATTGGCTCTCAGCAAATCAGTTTGGCTTGTGAGTTGCAGTTGAGACCGGCGCTTGGTGGCGCTTTGTGGTTTCAATTAAAGAGTTCTGTATTTGGAAATGGGCTGGCAGGCGGGCAGACAGGCAATCGAGCGACAGGTCGAGTGGCATAATCTCACTCATGGCTCATAAATCAAATTGACGCCCACAACGGAAATAGTTGGACAACAACTCAATTAAAGAATGAGACTCAATTAGCTTACACTCTGATAGTTCTGCCCATCCGCCGATGACCTTCAATCCGCACACACAAACAGCTGGCAATAACAACAGCTAGATATCATCATTTCGAAATCCATTCAGCAGCTCCTAAAAGCACTTAAACCCACAAGCACCCAGATACACACACACACACATGGAAATAAACAAATGTCATGCAAATATCCAGATGGCAAAATTCACGTTTGACTTTTGACATATGAACCTGGCAGGTAGCTCAGCCTGTCAGGCTTTATAAATATTTCAAACACACAGGCGACGCACACAAATGTGAACTCTTGTGTGGCTCAAATATGCAGGTGTGAGGATATATTAAAGTGAATACAGGAGAGGTTTTTCTATATGTATCTCTCATGGGGCAAGCCCTCCTACTCTTACAGAGACTCTGCAGTCCAGTCTAGATTAACTCTAGATCCTGATCAGAAACTTCGCATTAAAATGCTGCTGCTTCTTTTCTAGATCAACACAATGTCCATCATCTCACCTCTACTTGCAGTCGCTGTTGAGATTCCTCCTCCTACTGCAATGTTTTACCGTTGAGCAACCTCAATAGCCAGCTACTCTTCAGCCAATATCGAAGCGCTCTGCTATTGGCGCCTTCTATGCTGCGCACTGGCATTTAATGAGTTTTGCGTCGAGTTCCTCTTTTCGCACAGCATGTGGAGCTGCTGCTGCTGCTGCTGATGGGCAGCTCGATGTGATTCGCTCTATCCAGCTGTCCATCTGCAGATGCTGGCACAGTGAACTTAATAAGTTGAGAAAGTCGAGAAAGAAGAACATTAGCTAAATGAACTGAGTGAATATTGAAATCGATTAGAATCAAACAAATATTATCTTAATGGTGCCCATTTAGTGAAATGAGCTAGTTTTCTATTGATTTACTTGCTTTCAATTATAAGTGGAAACTTTCAATTTGTAATTTATTATTATTAAATATGGCTAAATGAACTAGTTCTTTTTTGAAAATGAACTAGTTCTTTTTTAAATGAACTGAATTGTAAATTATATGTAAGGTTTTTTTTAAGTTGCTATATAGATTTCTTTAAGTCAAAAACAATATTATATAAATGAACTAGTTCAGCATAGACTATGAAAAGGATGAACTAGTTCTAAATTATTTTCAAATGTATGGAAAATATGTAGTAGCTCCATGTTGCTTATGAACATTATGCAAATTAGTTTAACTCAAAAAGCATATTATCCACCTGAACTAGTTCTCGTTTGATAAGGACTCGCTCAATGAACTCACTCAACCAGTTCTAAGCCAATCAACTAAAGAGCTAGTTTCACTGTACAATATCTTTTCCACTGAACCATCCATCCATCCATCTGAGAGAGTATAATCTGTATAAATGCGAATGGTCTTCGTCCCGTGGGGTTGCCTCTGTCTCTCTCTGTCTCTGTCTCTGTTTTTAGCTCTGTTACCGTTGCACGTTTTTCGTTTTGTTTTGATTTTGCTGCTTCTTCCCACACGCACACACACACACACACTCAGGCACAATCACTAGCGCTAGCACACACACATACTCAGTTAGTCAGTCGGCAATCGGCTGAGTCGGCAGTCGGCTTGTTCGTTTTGTTTTAATTCTTTTGCTTCGTCGCGAGTCCAAAGATAAAGAATGAAAATCGTGTTGGAACTGAACTGAACAAGCGGCTGTGGCCACAGTTCTAGATACTTTCGGCTAGCGCTCAGTCGCTCCGCTCGCAGCTACGACGGACGCCAGCAACAACAAAATAAATAAATAATAATAAATAAAACTGTTGCTTGGAAAACTACAGGGGGAAAGAGTGTTTCAACTTGTCGAGTTTTAGTGTAAAGCAGACGCCGAGTCTTTGTCGCGCTTTTCTATTTTCGCCTCAAGTGCAGAGCCAGTTGCAAAATGAAATGAAATGGAATGAGAAACATCTTCTATATATAAAACACGCGCGCGAGTGTGTGTGAGACAGTGTGTGTGTCTTACTTTCTAAAATAAAAATAATACATCTTGCCTCGGCAGCCTTGCAGCCCAATTTCTGCTAAGTCAGTCTATGTAGTGCAGTGTACAATATGTTGGCCATCAAGGAGTGCCTGATACGCGAAGGCGTGCTCAATTTGGATAGTCCCATCCATGGCGGCTCCACCGCATCCGCGCAGCGACACTTTCAGCTGCAGTCGAGCAAAAGCAGCGGCAATATGGATATGCCACGCTATCGCAGTTAGTATAAACAGATATGCACATATATATGGGCATATGTATATGTATATCTGAAAACATTCGTTTGAACATTTGCAATTTGCAAACGCCTACGCCTACACTTTTAGACAGCTGCCCTGTAATCAAGTCGATGACTATTTCTCTCTCTGGGTATGACGATTACCGTGTAAGTGGTGCAATGGTTAAGTTGCACACTAATTGGGTTTTAAGCCAGCCAGCTGTTGTAATGTGTGCTAAAAGCATTGTTTAAGTATCGCTTTTTTATTTATTTCGATTGATTTTTGTGCTTATCTAAACAATTTGCGCTATTGTAGGGTATTAGTCATTCGACTCAAATTTATTGCCTATATCGATTACCAAACAATAGTTAAATTTGCTCATTACAGGGTATTACTCAGTCGATTACGTTTATTGTTCTTCAGTGATATGTCACTTGTTATTTTTATTTATGCTTGAATATATTGCTTAGCTTTGAGTACTTATATCGCTTTCGATGTTTATACAAAACGATTGTTTAGTTCCTATATGGAAGGGTTTTAGTGAGTCATGTACTGTCTCCATGTGTATTGTATACTTAGTCCAAAAGTGCTTATTAGTAAATATTTTGTACGCATATCAATTTCTCTGTTTATACAAACCATAACCATAATTGGCTTAATAGAGGGTATTATGCAGTCGTATATTGTATATGGGATATCATTTGCTAGTCTTTGTCTATATCGATTTCTGTTGCCATAATGAAATTACATTTTCTTTATTTTCCAACAGGGTATAGCTAGTTTTCCTACTACCGGGTATTCGTATTAGTCGTATTCTCTTCTACCTCTCTCTCTCTACCCTATCACTTATTAGTCTTTGTACATCGATTCTATGGATTTCTGCTTGCATCATACACTCAAATGTTGTTTCTTTCCATACAGGGTATTCCGCAGTCGTGTACTGCCCGCCTTACGCTGTCTGCGTGCTATATCACTTGTTATTTTTAGATTCTGGCGTCGTCTTCGTCCACTGTCCACTGCCCACCAGCCATCTCAGCAATTTCCTATATAAATTCTTAGCTATGTTATTGTTTAATAACTGTTAATGATTTCTATAGCCTTTGTTTACCTACTACAAATTGCTGTTGCTGTTATTGTCTTTCGGCTCTGTCTGGCATATCGTTTGATAAAAAGGGTTCAAAAGTTTAAACTTAGTCCACACAGCCAACCGGAGATTGTGGTATTTGTTTATTGTTGCTTGTTGCTGCTGTTGTTGTTGTGGTGTTGTAAAGCTGTCGGCTTTTATTTAATTTTGATTGTTTTAAGATACCTACGTCTCTTTCACTACAAATGCTTCATGGAAGGGCTTAAGAGTCCAATAAACGCCAGACAAACGATCCCACAAATGTTCCAATCAAAAATCATTTGCAATCCCCCATTGAAGTTCTACAATAGAGGGCAGACCATAAAAACTTGAGTTGAGTCTCTAAATATATTTCCGAAATCTGAATAATGATTGCCAATTAGCTCATTTATCATTGCTGTCAAACAGAATGGCAACATTTTGTCAGTCATTAGGTTCGAAGATATTTCAAAGATTTTTTTCATCATTAATAGATAAATAAAATAATTTTACAAACTGGTTTAATGACAGAGTTTGTAAAGAACTCTATTGAAGTCGTTGTAAATAGTAAATTTATGTGTTAAAACTTAAATCTCAGGAGATTCGAACGGAGCAAGAATATAAGTTTGGGTGGTATTGGAGTTGTAGAGAAGTAGAGCTGCTGAACCTGTAGACCAATATGGTTGACTCTGGCTCTTAGGTCAGCTCGGACGGCTCTTAGGATAGACGGACGGACGGACGGGAGGGCGGGCGGTTGTACCAATGGACGGACAGACAGACGGACAGAGTTAAATCGAGTCAGCATGTCGCTTTATAATGTCTGCCACAGCTCCTTCTGCCTGTTGCATACATTAAAAAAAACATTATACCCATTTTCAATTACAGAGTATATCAAGAATATTCCCTATTTATCCTTCTGTATAAAAGAAGTCAGTCTGAGAGAAAGACAGAACAAAAGACAGAGAGTTAAGGTGTCAAGCCATGTTATATAAGACATTATACCAAGAATTCCCATTGTCAATGGGTTCAAATAGGTTCCTAAACTTTATTCCTTAGCCTAAACCTAATTAAAATGTTATATCCACACATACAGCTCAGAGTTCATGGCAGTTCTTAAGCGCTTTTAATGCCACGACATAAAGAATTCAACAATTTGGTGTCAGAATCGTACAAAAGATAACCCACGTGCCCAAGAGTTGGGCATTCTATAGACAATCGATGTGCAGAGATATCGATATGTGAGTGAGTGAATGAGTTGTTCTTGATAATTAAATTTGTTGCATTGCAGTGCATTGGCAGGCGGCATAAAAAACGTGAATGTTATTTTTAGAGTTGGGCAGACGGAGGGAGAGCAGCGCAACGATGTCGATGGGGCCGTGGCTGTGGCTGTGTTGGAGGCACAGTTTCTTGTCTGCCACTTGACGACGTGATGTGGGCAGTTTGCCCTTGCGTTTAAAAATAATACTTGCAACTGTAAACGGCGACTGCAAGAGCGACTATAAATTCAGTTTGCAGCTTTTTATTAAACACCGAAGCAATTGAGATTGAGTGAAGGCAGGGCAGGGCAGGGCAGGGCGCTTGGTTATTGATGATGATTGAAAGCTGAGTCAATGCAGCTCAAACTGTCTGTCTATATGGCAGATGGCAGAGCGAGCTTGATTTATATTGATGAGAAACCAATTGAACTACGCTGAATAGATGCCATTCTTAAGTGTAAACTGATAAAGATACAGATGGAAACTAGAACAACCACAGCAACAGTAGTTCGGGTAGCTGCCAGTCGAGCAAGCTCGACCCGATGCCACTCTCAACTTGTTTGTTTATGCAGTATCGATTCCCATTTTGAGTGCGAAGTTTTCTCCTGCCGCTTGACAATTTTCGATAGTGAGTCGCATGTGGCAAGCTAGTGAGTCAAAGCTTTGCCGTTTCTCTACTTCACTTTCCATATTAATTATGCAACCGATGTGGCCGAGGCAAAAGCAAAACAATCGATCAATCAGCTTGCCACATACGAGAGGGGGCAGCAGGGGCAGGGGCAGGGGCAGGGGCTGGTGCAGGGGTAGCGTCAGCAGCGTTTGGTAATAGCCAGTCGAAGCCACAAAAATGTTGCACAGCCAATTTGTAGGCTGCTGCTCGATTGTGGTTGTTGTGTTTATTGTTTTTGTTGCTTTTAGCTGCGCGAATCAACTCTCAGTTTTTTTTTTTTTTCTGCCAACAATTAGTTAGCCGACTTTTCCGCACAGAAGCGAAACCAAACGTTAACATGCAACCAAAAAAAAAAAAAAGTTTGTTTAATAAAACTGAAACGAGACGGCAAAATGCCAAGAAATATAGCAAATGCATTTTCCTCGTGGACTTTGTTTATTTATTGCGATATATATCTTATTTCTTAAATTTTTTTTTTTAGAATTTGGCAAGCAAATTGCGTTGGAGAATTCCGCACTGAATTTGGTTTTTGTTTAGGTTTTTCAACAAAATTTTATTGCATTTTGGCCAAGGCGTCATTCATGGATGGTAAATAATCCATCTATAGAAGGTTTTTAATTCAATTAAAAAAGGGCGCAGAGAGGTAGGGGATCGGGAAGTTCCATAGCAATTGTCAGACATGCGTGGGCGCGGGTCTTTCAATTTGATAAACCATAAATGTTTTCGAGTCCCGCCCACACACACACACACACACACACACACACACACACACACACACACACACACACACACACACACTCAGCCCTTTGAGAGCCCCATTGAAAACAATTAAAATAATTAAACGGCTGTTGCCAAATGTCAGCCTTGATGTCTACCTACAATTAATTTGCTTAACATTTTAATAAACTCGATTGTGCATTGCCTAATTGAATTAATTATTTATTGCTTTAAAATGTACTTTTTGTGCTCGTTTGGCGTGTGAAAAGGGAGTATTTGGTGGAAGTTAAGAGAACTGGAAAGTGGGCATGATTTGTGATGAAGTTTAGTAGGGTTAGATGAATAGGATGTTAACGAAAATGGTAGTAGAAAATAGCAGTAGAAAATAGCAGTAGAAAATAGTAGTAGAAATAGTAGTAGAAAATAGTAGTAGAAAATAGTAGTAGAAATAGTAGAAATATAATATAGAAACAGTAGAAATAGTAGCTGCAAATAGTTGTAGAAAATGGTAGTATAAAATAGTAGTAGAAATAGTAGTAGAGTAGTAGAAATAGTATAAATAGAATAAAGAACTAGTAGAAATATAAATAGAAATAGAAAATATTAGCAGAAAATAGCAGTAGAAATAGTAGAAATATAAATAGAAATGGAAAATAGTAGCAGAAAATAGTAGCAGAAAATAGTAGTAGAAATAGTAGAAATATAATATTGAAATAGTAGAAATAGTAGCTGCAAATAGTTGCAGAAAATAGTAGTAGAAATAGTATAAATAGAATATAGAACTAGTAGAAATATAAATAGATGGAAAATAGTAGCAGAAAATAGTAGCAGAAAATAGTAGTACAAATAGTAGTAGAAGAAATTACAAAAAAATCTACAAAATCTACATAAATTTTAGAATCATGCAATATGCAGTTGGTTATGTCGGACTATACTCCATTCCTAATTATTTCAGTCGAAAATAGTAGTAGAAATAGTAGGGAAAATTGAGAAAGGATCTATATAAACTCTTAAAACATAAGCGTGCATTATGCAGTTGGCTGTGCTCCGTTCTGAACTATTTGATGCTTCTTTTCAATCGTCCACTTGTCATTCATTAACTTAACTTCATGTATTACATATAAACTGATTTGCCAAGGCAAACTGAAAGGGCTAGGTCGAGTGCGCATAGCTTGAGACGGCGAGCAGAGCGTGTCACAAAGATTGCACTAACAGAATTTTCTATTGCTCTATGTGTGTGTGTGTGTGTGTGTGTCCCTCGTCGCTAATGTAATGCTGTGTGTGCTATAAAAAGCCGAGAGCAACCCTCACCTCACCTTGACATATTAATACGAGTGCTCAGGTGCAATTTAATTGCTGCCAAGATTTACTTGGCGAGGCGCGGGTATGCGAACGCCCACGCCTGCCACGGGGGCAGCTTGTGTTTGTGCTTGTGCTCGGGCTCCGCATGGAGCGGGAGCAGCAATGCATTTAGTCGAATTAAGATTTTATTTCATTTACTTTTGCACTTTCCTTTGCTAACCTTCTCTCTCTCTCTCTCTTCCATGCAGAAACTACTTTTGCGGCCTCAAGTGACTTATCCACAGCATCCGCCACTGCCAAAACTAGCTGCCAGCAACAACAACAACAACAAGTAGAACAGCCATCAGACGAATCAGCTGCCTCGATAACACGCATCTCGTATCGGGGACAGCATCCGCACTTTCATCATCATACAACGCCAGCCTATTATACGGACTTGCAGCTACGCATCCATACGCCGAGTGCATCCGACGATGGTGCATTGAATGAGAATTATCAGAGTGTCTATAGTACGCCCAGCACCCAGCTAGTTGAGCAGCGCTGCTTTCCGGCCCAGGCCAGCAATCAAGCCGTCAATCAGCGTGCAAAGTTTTTTCGACTTGGCGACTCTGTGTCCACAGAGAACAACAGCAACAACAACAGCAGCAACAGCAGCAGCAGAAGACGCCAACGCAACAGCAACGAACGCTGCGCCAAATCCTTGCCGCCCTCTGTGAACCCTACAAAAGGTGAAGCCTACCAAAGTCACATCCAAAACGAAAATCCTATCGCCAGCCGTAGTAGTAGTTGTTGTAGATCACCTGTTGTAGTTCAGGCTAGTCCCCAAGTAGCAGCTGGTGGCGTTGCAGGTGCCACCAACGGACGCAACAGTCGGCACACACAGCGCTTTCAGCAGCGCTCTACCAAGCGGGCCGTGCGTGTGCGTAGCGAGTCACGTCCGATTAGCGCGCTCTACGACATAATATGCAAGGAGAAGGGCCTAGACGTGGGCAACAGCAGCAGCAACGAGGAGCAGCAGCAGCAGCAGCAGCAGCAGCAGCAACAAAACGAGCAACAGGAGCTGGAGCAACAGCAGCAGCTGCAACAGTTGAACAAAAGCAACACCCTGGCGACCTTTTGGCCTTTGCACCATACATACTACAGAAATCCAATGAGTGGCAGCGGCAATCATCAGGCATCGGATCAGTCGGATAAACACCGCCAATTGACCAAGCAGAAGCGCATCGTCCGGGTGCGGCCCTCAGAGGAGCTCTCCACGGATGATGAATCGTATGCCCTGCACCCTAGTCAAAAGACAACAAATCTGACACGAGCCAAGGCCATAGAGGCCGAGTCCAGCTACCTCAAGCAGGCAGAGCTAGAGCCAGAGCCAGAGCCAGAGCCAGAGCTGGAGCTAGAGTTGCCCCTATCATCGGAGCCCAGTGATCCTGTCGAGCTGCTGGAGAAGCCGCACCATCCTCCAGTGAAGAGCTATGATCTAGTTCGTAAATTGTCCTTCCAGTCGCCCCCTTCGCAGACGGTGTTGAACCACGATGGGGAGCCAATGAATACGAAGGGTCTGTTCGTTGAGCCACTGAAGCTATCGTTGCCGGAGCTGAATCGCTGTGTCAAGAAGAGCAGCAGCAAAAAGCTGCCGATAGATTCGACTGATGATCAAAACGGTCAAGAGGGGTCAAAGTCGCCCAACTATGAGCCAGGGGAAGTTATAGAGACACTTGCACGCTGGCAAGAGGAGCTGTGCTCCACCATGGACAAATCGGCGCAGCTGTTAAACGGTGCTAATGATCATAATAGTCATCATCATCATTCATATCAGCCAGAGCATCATTATCAATATGAACATAACGAACTGTCCGCATCTCCCGACACGATCGATCCTCACCAGAACCTGAACCAGACCCAGTCACAGTCTCAGCCACAAACCAATCATCATTATCATCATCAGGCGACTAATGCACGCAGGTAAGTGGCTAAGAGTCAACTTCGTTATATATATATATATGTGATGCCTATAATATCTTTGATCTAATGCAGCTCTGTCTGTAAATGCTTTTATATATAGATATATTATATAGATTTCTTCAGTTTCTTTTGGTATTGAGTTGAGAATTCGCTTTATAACTGACCTAGAGCCTAAAAGATTTTTTCTTCCTTCACTAAACTTATATATACTTGATCAGAATAAGGAGTTGGGCCGATGTAACCATGATCTTAAAGCACAAAAACTAGGATCAGGGTATTTCCTAGTCAGGCATGCCACTAAAACAGTTTTACTTCATTTCAAGTATTTATTCCAAACAATCTTCCTTTTCTTAATTTTTATATTATCCAACTTCAGCTCGTAAACTCTTCAGACCGCCCTCCTAAAACTGCAATAATTTTCCTAGAGATCTCACTGGCTGAAAGAGAAACTAAATGTTTATATAAAGCTGTAAACAATTTGCTAAATGAAGCATTGTCGTATCGCAGCTTAAGCTCAGAGCTGATGAGCTTAGGGCATTCCTAATCCTTAACCGCTAAACCAAATCGCATTCAATTGTGGTTACCAATCTTCACTCCACAGATTGTTACACAACTCCAAAGCCGAGCCCCCAAAACAAATCAGCCTCGTCTCTCTTGTTAACAAATCAAATCTGTATATTGTTAAGAAAATTTGTTAGTATTAATGCGCTGTTATGTTGCCTGTCCATTGTTTCGCCGTTGGTAGAGACATCTTTAGGAGTAGTGCAGTGCAGTGCTGCAGTTCCATCAATTATAATAAGATAAATCAAAAACGAATTTCGACCCGACCCCGACCCCGGAACCCGACTTTAGAAAGCACCTGCTGTACGGCCGAGACTCTACAACAAAAATAAAAACTGAAAACTGAAAACTGACAAACCGAAAAACCGGGCGACAAGTTTTCCATAGGCTGTCCATCGGCTTTCGCTACAAAAATGCCTCATAAAAGCGACAACAGAAACGAGACAAAAATTCAAATACAAAATAGAAAGAAGAGTGGAAAATTGTCAAAAAAAAAAGAAACAACTAAGAGTGCTCTAGACGGCAGTGCGCGACTTCTAAATACACTGAAGGCTAAGTAGAAGGCGTGAAAAGGGAAAAATTTAGAATATTTGTAGGAGAGGACTTATAGCTATGTCTCTTAGCGTGTTTAAGTGCAGAAGTCTTCAGTTTTTATAGAACAGAGGGAGCCTAAGACGGAGTAGAAGGGCTTCAGCGACTCCACGATTTATGCTAAAGACTATACAAGATCTTTATAGGCTCAATCAAGCCTTTTCCTCGTAGGTTCTACCTTAGCTCTTCTCACAACATACAACAATAGCTATATACCCTGTTTACCCTCACTGTCTACGGCCTAAACAAAACAAAATATAAGAAAATGTTACCAAAAATGGAAGTGGAAAATGCATTCAGCGTAGAATTCGTTGAAGAAAATTTGATTGCATTCAATTAAATTTGTTTTTTTATTGCGCATTTTGTTCGGAGCATCAGCCTTAGATGGCAACTCGAGTGTACGTTTTATGACCCAGTCAAGACTCGAAGGTGTCGCGTCTTCCATTTGGCTATTGCCTCGCGTCGTCTCCTCGTCTGGCTGCATCTTCTAACTAGTCCTGATTTCGCTTTCTGGCTTCGGCACTGCAGCTGCGCCGCCAAAATAGCGGTTAACCGGTTGCTCAGCGGCGCATCACTTTTCCTTTTTTCTACAATGCCAAAAAGCTTTTCCTTGACATAGTCAACTAGTTGGAAAGTTCTGTTTAGTGAGCAGCTGGGCTGTCAAATCTCTTGCCAGATGATATATAAAATTGGAAATTTCCATTTGGAAGCGCCGAGACGTTAATGATGATCTGTCTGTCTTCGACCTTCTTAATTGGAATAGCCTTGGGTGTGCAGCATAGTAATGATAGTTTATGCTCGTTGAGGTAGTTGAAAAGGGCATATGGGTTTTGGTGCAGTGCAATGGAGGATAGAGATGTTTAACTATAAAACCTCTTCTGATGACAGACTTAAGATTGTTGTGGGTATGACAAGCCGGTAAACCTATAGGCCTATAAGGTATATATATATATCTATAAGTCAAGTTATTTTTGGATTTTCAGATGGCTTATTGTTGAGCTAATATGATTAGCTAAGCTAGGTATGTTTAACAATTATATAGATCCATAGAGACAGTTTGCTTAATGAGCTGAAAGGCTTTACTGCTGCCTGAGTGCTGGTATTATCAGTCAGAAATCCTTAAACATATAAAATTACAATTCATATTTAATTGCCTTAGACCAATTATACCCAAAAGCATATTCCAGTTCCTTCCGCGCCGCTGAGCCCTCCTGCAGCTCGCTTTTGTTTGTGGTGACATTGAGCAGTCGCGACGTCTCTGGCTGTCCCGGCCTGATGAGCGCTGGCTCACAGCCGCCCGAGTGGCTTACTGACTCACGACTGGCTCAGAGTCGAGGCGCTGCATTAAGGAAGTGAATTGCAGACCAGTTGCAGTTGCAGTTGCAGCCAAATGGATATTATTTACATGCCAAGCAGACGACATTGAGATACTTTTTGCTTCTTCGGGCTACCTGCGCATGCCCAGCAGCAGCAGCAGCCAGAGCCAGAGCCAGAGCAGCGCGAACAACAATAAATAACTTGTTGCGCTTTGTTCTTGATGAGATAAAAGATATATGTGTGTACAACAGGAACACGACAGCAATATGGCAACACGAGAGCAGCTAGCTACATAGCTACCTGGGCAAATTGTATGTGCGAATTTTCGCTCTTTGAGTGTTTTGCTTTGAGTTAATTTGTAGCTGCGAGTGAGTGTGTTGTGTGTGTGTGTGTGTGTGTGTGTGTGTGTTTGTATCTGCAAGATACAAAAATACACAAAACAAGCGGCGGCAAAACCCAAACAGCCAGCGGCCAAAAAAGAAAAAAAAAAACACAACCTCTTGTTATTAGCTTCGCTTACTGGTTGTTGTTGTCGCTTGTCGCTGTTGTTGTTGTTGTTGTTGTTGTTGTTGGCAGTCGTCTCTGCAGCTTGGGTTAGCAGAGTTACTTTCAGTTTGCCCGTCGGCAGTTGTTGAGCGTGTTTGAAGGCGTCTAGCTGTGCCGCATCTAGCGGAACACAACGAACAAACTGTTTCTATCTCTCTATTCATTTCCTTGGCAAATTTGAAGTTATCCGGGATACACTCACACTTGCTTGTAGGCCAACGTTATGTCTCTCGATCGATTTTACCTCATTTTACTGACATTATTTACCTTTGTTTTGCCCGCAGATTCATAACGCGGACACCACGTTCCGGCAGTCGTCAAAGTGCTGGACACTCGTCGCCGCCACCGCCAGTTGGCTATTGCAGCGATTCATCCAACAGCTCGCCCTCGCCCACACGTAGACATCCACAACAATCGACAGGTGCAACAGCACAAGCTGCAACCGATCCGCAATCATCAGCGAACGGCAACAGCTCCGCTTATGAGACAGCCGCTACCTCTGTAATGACAAATGCCAAGCAGTTGCAGCTGCAGTCACAACACATCGAAGTTCCTAAGAGCACGTCGAGAGCGTCGCAGACAAACGCAGTCGCCTCCAACAGCGTGCACCTACGCCCCGCAGCCGGCAACTCAGGTGAGTGAGCAAAAGCTAAGAAAACAAAAGTATTTGCTTTGTGCTGTTGTGTTTTGTCCTTTTGTCTACCTGGCTATTGTCGCGTGTCGTCTTATTCAATTGCTTGAACTGTTTGAATTTTAATTAGATATTATATATGGATATAGATATATAGATATATGTATATGATGTTTCCTCTACTATCATTGCCTGAATTTATTCCTGCTGCTCATGCCACTTCTAATACCTTTTGGGCAGTGCATTGTCTCTCTGGTAATTTATAGTATTCTGCATTGATATTTCCGCTATCCAATATACCCATTTCCATCTCTTCAGCATTTTCCTCTCTGCTTCCTTCATTAGTTTTTCTCGCTTTTCCCACCAAACTATAAACACCATAATTAGCTACCCTTTCAACCGCTCATCAGGCCGCAAAGGTGAACTGTCAACATGGCTAAAACTGCAAATTAGTTGAACTCTCAAGAGTCGAACACTTGAAAATGTTGCCACAATTTGCACAATCTTTCCTCGCCGAGCACTTAAAAGTAATTTGAACTAAATTAGATCTTGTATTGCTCGCCAATCGAGCGCAAATCTGTGCAGAGACCTTCAAAGCACAAAATTAGACTCGAATACGTCGCTGGCCAATCCAATTATATAAGAAACAATCTATACAATTTCAAAATAATTATTAATTTTATGCTTTTAGTAATTTTGCAACATTTTGGCATTATCTGCGGATCTACAGATTTGACTTGGTAATTTCTGCATAGATTATTTCGATAGGCAAATCAAAGCTTTCAGAGAGGGGGAATAAATAAAAGATATATATATATATATATATATATATTGGGTGTATACGACACGGCTGTGGTCCGCTTAATTTATTTATCAATTCAAACAACCTTTGATTCATTCAAAACTTTTTGCCATCTTCTTCTACTTCTTCTTCTGTTTTATTATCAATTTGTTAAAGAGTTTCATAAAACATTTTGACAGCCCCTCATAACAACGGCGCTTGAGAAAGTGCCCAAAGAAACTTGATTGATTGACAAATTCACATCTTCGTCCGATAACTTCATATGTCATAATGACTACAATCCCCAATTTCCCACGTATCCCATAAAAGTTCTTCAAACTATCGAGGCTTAACGTGTTTTTCACTCAAATTACTTTGCTTAACCCACTTTGCTTTGGGTTTTATATTGCTTCGATTTGGTTTACAAATTTTGCAACGAACGATTTGATTATATATAGCTATAGCTTTGTGTGTTTCGGGGCTCGCCCCTATTGTTGGGGCTTATGCGTTATTAATTTCATTTCTTTGTTTGTTTTTCACTCTTGCCTCATGTGGATGCCTTTGTCTAGGGCAATGTTCGTAGCATAGAGTTGACTGATCTCTGACTGACGGACCCGCACTGGACAATGAACTGAAGCTGCTCAGCTTGTTTCTCTCTGGAGTTTTTGGCAAGCATTGAGCAGATTGTTTAGCGCAGAACTTAGAGAGCAGTTGAATATGTATAGGTATATAGAAAGTAGATGTATATATGATCAGAAACAATAGCTGAGTTAATTAAGATCTTTGGATTTGTCTATGGAAAGTTAGAGACTATAAATTTTAAACTTATGTTCTTCTATTTGTAAACTATCGATAAATATCGATATACATTTTCAGTTATTTTCGCACATATTGCACAAGTGTCGCAAGATTTGCTAAATGAGTTTATCTAAAGCATACACGGCTATCATATACTTCGCTATGTGCATGCCTTGGCCCATTGCCCCACCCAACGTGGGGAAACCTTTCGCACATAGAAAGTTGCGCTGAACAATTTGCCAACAGTGATCAAACACTCACGCCCTGTTGCTTTGATAGCGAATGATGCAATCGAAGTGTCTCAAACACACACCCTCTCTCTCTCTCTCTCTCTCTCTCTCTCGCACACACACTGCATAGATATGAATTTGCTTTGATCTAAACATACTCACGCATATCCTTGAAAACATTTATCACTTGTGACGCAGCGACTCTCAATACCGTTTCGACGCCAAGCGGCAAAAAGCGCAGCATTTACTTAACTTGCAACATCAACAACAACAGCAGCAACAGCAGCAACAGCAACGGCAACAACAGCCGCTTTAACAATAACAGTCAACAGCAACAGCCTTGCCACGCCACGCCCATGCCACCCCTTGCCACGCCCAGCATCAAAGCGCCATTGATAGTGCTCAAAGCGACAGCAGCAGCAGCAGCAGCAGCAGCTGTTGCAGCGCCAGCAACATCGGCAACTGCCACAGCAACAGCAGCAGCAGCCGCGTCGCCTTCGAAGCGACGCAAAAATTTGCTTTCGCCACTGCGCATTGGCAGTGGCGGCAGCAGCAGCTGCCACACGCCCCCGCAGTGTAGTCCGCTCTTGAGCAGCTCCTCATCCTCGCCCCAATCCTCGCCAGCGGTGCGCACCACCAAAGCCAGTCGCCTGCGCGCCGCAGCGCTCGGTGAGTTATTCATTCACTCATTTGATACCCGATTCATCCGCACTCATACTCACACTCACACTCACTCATACCCACTCTCGACTAGCTCTCTCTTGGTGTTGGTTTCTTCTTGGTTGTAGTTTGGCTATTCCTCTCTGACTCTTGTTGTAGTTTGTTAACCCAAAGCTAACGAATCCTAACTAACTGCCTTCTCATGCTGTCTTCCCAACCATTTGCAATGAACACACGCACACCCACGCACACACATGCAGATCGGAAGAAAGAAGAGGATCAGCAGCATCCACGTGCACGCTACACCTCGCCCAGTGCCCTGCGCCCGGCTGGCAGACGGCTGAGCAGCTCGGAGCTGTCGCCCAAGCGCTGCAGCAGCGGCGGCTTCAACTCGGATACGCCACGGAACACGCCGCGATCAGCGTCGCAGCCAGCGGAGCTGCTTGAGCGACGTGCCCTGGTGGCCACCGCCAACAATCTCTCCATGAAGCAGAATCTGAGCGAGCTGCACTTCACGGGCGGACCCCTTAGTCCGCCCAAGGCCGAGTGCACGCTGCACATGCGGCCGCGCAGCTCCACGATGTGCGCTGAGGTGGAGGACGAGACTGGCGGCGGAGCCAGCATGGGCAAGCAACGTGATAATCTGACCAACCTGCAGCTGAGTCCCGTGCAAAAGCACAAGCCAACGGTAAGTCAGCTATATATATGGACTATATAGATCTGGATGCATTTAGTAATCTTGTTTCTGCTTTTAGCCGGAAGCCTCACCTTTGCCGCATCGCAGCGCCGATCGCGATAAGTCCGCGAAACGCAAGTCGAATCTGAATCGTTCATACAACGAGGAAGCCACCAAGGATAGCGGTAAGTGGGCCAAGCAACGCAGTCGCGGCCAAGTGGAGCAGCAGTGGTGGCAGGAGGAGTGGCTAGCCGCAGCGCTCAGTGATCAGCGACGTGCTCAACATGTGGCACGCAACGAGCATACACATACAACACTTTGTCTACCACGAAAGCTTCCTGCTCGAATCTGTTGCACGCAGCAGCTGTTCCCACTGTCCCGTTGCATGTTGGCCCACCAAAGCCATAATTTGGTAGACGAGTCCTTGTGACAAGTCGAAGGGCTCACCAAAGCCTTAATTTGGGAGGCTTCCTCTCATGAGGTAGCCGAATGGTGCTCACCCAGCCCCAGGTTGTCGGAAATCGAAATTGGGTAGCAGTTTTGACTGCGATCAGCCGATCAAAGCTGTTAATTTGAACCATGGGATGGGCTGGTGGCCAAGGCCAGCCCAATTGTGGTTGGCCCCCTTGTGGGAGTTTCATGGTGGCTGTGGTGTTTAGTGTCATGATCCAATGTGGCATTGGATCACGGCCGGGTGCTGTGCCCGTAATACAGTAGAGGTTATGATAGGCCTCGCCCCCTACCAAGAGGGAACAAAATGCCCGACAGCATGAGTTCAAATTGGTAACCTAAAAGAGTTTCTTTTAGAGGCGTTGGTGGACGCATTGTATTCACCCGTGTACTATGTGCCACTTAGGTGGTGCATGTGAGTACCGTGGTTGTAAACCCCCTCCGGGGTACACGCCACGTTAAACAAACCACGACTTTCTGTCCCGTTGCATGTGTTTCTTTATTGTTTCCTGTTGCCTTTGATGGGGTTTGATGTGTTCCATTAACTCATATTTGGTTCTTGCAGATGAGACGTCTTCGACGCGTCGGCGACGCCGTCGCGAGCTGGGCATGGCTCGTCCCTTGATGCCTGGGGAAGATGAGCCGCTGCGTAGCTCCTGCGGCGAGTCTGCGTCCAAAACGGAATCGTTGCGCCTGGCACGCGGCTTGAGCCAGAAGCTAAACGAGCGCACCAAAACGGACCTGGCCGAGATCAAGAAGATTGCCGAGCAGGCGCAGGTGGCAACGGGACAGCCTGAGCCGGCGCTGCGGCGCAAGAGCACGGAGGAAGTGGCTGCAGCCTCAGCCTCCACACAGAACTCGCCGCCTGCACCCAATCAGATTGTTTCCATACTGAAGAAGAAGGAGCACGCGTTCGGCGAGTGCAATTCGAGCGCCTCCAGCAATGCGTCGCCGGTGACCTTCTCGGCCACGGTGCTGGACACTCCGCTGGCGACCAGCAGTCGCAGCAAGCGCCAGGGCATACTGAAGAAGCGCTCGAGTCTGGACGAGTCCCGCTACTACTCCCGCTCCCATTCGCCCGATGAGCGGAGTATTTTGATCAAGTCTGCGCGTCGCAACTCTCTGGAGGAGGCGGGCATCACTCTGAGCTCTGGCCAGGCGCACGGCATACTCAAGCAGAGCAGCTACGAGAGCACCAAGAGCGATGGCTGTCCGTCGGCCAACGAGTCCCAGCCACATAGCATACTGAAGAAGAAGGACTCGCTGTCGACGCCCTCGGACGGCGGTGCCCACAAGCACGTCTCCATCTCGCAGGCGGTCACATTGGCCGCCGCTGAGCTGGCCGCGCATGATGGCAGCCTCGCCGGCATCGAGGACAGTGAGGAGCACGAGATACGGCCCATACTCAAGCAGGAGAGCACCTCCAGCGAGGAGGCGGCGCGACCGCCGAAGCCCATACTGAAGAAGAAGTCGTTTGGTGAGGCCGACGAGCACGAGATTCGGCCCATACTCAAGAGCAGTCGCAAGAGCAGCCGCGAGGAGTTCGATCTGAGTGAAGTGACCCAGGAAGCTAATGACACCCTTGCCACTGAGGCAAACACCATGCGTCCCATACTGAAGACCGACTCCCCGTCGAAGCGCCGCTCGCTCGGCTCAGCCCAGCCCACTGCGGAGGAGAGCGCCACTAGTTTGCTCAAGCGTCGCACTCGCTCCCTGGAGCGCCAAGATGCGCCGCCTGTGATGAATCTGGCTGCCGCCTTGGATGCCATAACCAATTCCCAGACGGCCGTTGACGTTGTGACGACGCCATCGAACATCTCGGTGGCTGAACGTATCAAGCAGATGGAAATGCTATCGACACCCCCCTTATCCAGCACGATTGGCCCCGTTGGCCTGAACAGCAGCTGGGAGTCGCCGCTGCAGCAGCAGACTGACTCCGGCGCCACGCCCAAGCTGTTGAAGCCCAGTGTTCTACGCAGAGACCTCTACAAGGATCGCTACAAGACGCAGCCAGTTACCAGCGAGGAGAAGAGCTTGTGAGTATGCAAATGCGAAGATAGATACTTAGCATCCCTCGGAGAAGGACACTCACTTGCCTGCCAATTTACCTTCAACCCAGCTTGAGGCACTCTTCGAGTGAAGCCTATCACAGATTGCATTTGTTGCCACCTTAAGCGGCTTATTGCCCCACTGACTGACCGCTGAGGCCAGCTGGGCTGCAGCAAAGAGTTCATTGAAAGAGAAGGTTGCGTCACTCGAGGGGCTGGAGTGGTTCGAGTGGCGGCACAGACTTCAGCCTGATAACATTTCAATAAACTGAGAGCATTGCGGTTGTGTGTGCTTCGGTTTCGGCTACGTGTGAACGCGAGTTCAAGCTGAAATGACCTTGGTAATTGCTATCTTTTTTGGCAATTAGTCTAAACACGCCCAAGAGCTCTCAGCACGCCCTTTTTCCAGCGAACTCCCAATGTGGCGCTCGTAAACCCCGTTTCCAGATAAGTCTACCGCTCGTTACTAACTAGTATTCTCGACTGAAAGTAGAGAACCCACCGACCGACAGACGCCTTCTATTTAACGGGGTTTTCATGTCAGCATTTTATGTGTTTTGGCTTTTTGCTGGTATGCTGTATACCTGCGGCTGCCACACCCCTCGAGGCGTATCCAAAATTTCTGACTAACTCAACAAAAGCCGATATTGCTCATTATATTCGGTATACGGGTATACCCTATAAGAAAGGCTGCAATAAAGTGTTATGGATGTTGATATAGTAGAAGTTTCTGGAAATTTATTAAAAAATAACTTTTTGTAGATAGAATCCTGTAAGATCTTAAGTATTTGCTCTAAAATCCTTCCTGTATCATTAAATATTATTAGTCTCGAAACTTTTCAAGTTTTTACCAGAAATTATTACTAAAAGAACTTTTATTTATGATAGTTTTGACCGTAAAAGTATTCAAGCTTCGTCTATCATAGAAAAAATCTTATTTTCTTATGCCATATTTTCACAAATTCAAATTTTGATCTAGTTATACAGTTTTTACCATATACATATACTATATCTAAGGGCATTCAAGCTAAGGGTATTCAAGCTTCGTCAATCATAAGGAAAATCTCAGTTATTTTACTATTCTTGGCACTCCGCCACATAATATTTCATATTAGTCAAGCAACATGCACACTCATCATATATTTCATATATTGCCATATACTCCCACCCTTCAAGCTCCCCCTTGCCATAGAGTATGCCAGCTTCGTCAATCATAAAGCAGCGAAACTCTCTTTTGTTCCTATTCTTTGCACTCCAGCCACATTTGCATGCGCCGATCCGATTCGATGTATTGTCTATAGCTTTTATGCCTATGCCAGCCATATTTGCAATGCCTCCTGTAAGGGGAGGGGGGCTCGCAGGGGGAGGGGATTGCCAAGGCCCGTCTTTAGTTTGCTGCGAATGGCGAACGTGTCGCTTGGAGCGCTGCATTCAGTTGGCTGTCGCAAGCGAAAGCGTCCACAGATACTTTAGACTTGGTTCGGTTAGCGTTTGTTAAGGGTTGAGCGCTCGTCCACCTCTCATGTTGTTTCAGCGTCGACACAGCGAAAGAATGTTTGAGGCGTATATCAGAAAACGGTAAATAAAAGAAATAGAAAAATGGAAATGGAAATAGAAATAGAATTGGCAATTGTGCAAGCCATAAAAATTCAACGACTCTGCGATAAGTGTTATACAAAAGGTGTGACGTGTTTTAATGGCCAACACTTGCAGCAATCGGCCAGATAACGTATACGATGTCAAGGACCGTAGCGCTCTATGCATGCCATATAGTAGTACTACGTAGTACATGTGTTGTCTAATGGTTAGCTAACAGCAGAATAGTAGATCGAAAGCGATTAGATTATTGAATTGGCTTTTGGATGAGTACTTTGATATTGGCTGATCGAAAGCTTCTGTAAGTAAAAGGTGTTTTTTTTTTTTTTTTTTTTTTTTTTTTTTTTTTTTTTTTTTGTAGTGAGTAAGTTTTAGCCCAAGAGCTAAAACCAGCTGGGAATTTACGGTAAATTACCACAAACCCTTAAGTTCTTTGACTAAGCCAAATTAGAAAACTCTTCGCTTATGTCTTTCTCTTACCAAAGAGAAAAGTCGAGAACCAAAGAAATTTTTAAATTGTGGAAAATAGCGAAAGAGCTAGAAATAGCGTACGAAAATAAATGTGCGTGTGTGTGTGTGTGTGTGCAGACCATGGGCAATAAAACGAAAACAAAGCTGAAAATAATTTAAATTTTGCTCTGGCCGCAAAGGCAGCGACGCCAACGCCGACCGCGACTGCGGCGCCGTTGATCGTCGGCTTCGCTTTGCCCACTTTGTTTTTACAAATTTTGCGCTCAGTTGCTCGCGATCGCCTTTTCAATTTTCAACGGGGCCGCTCCGGCTGAAAATTCGTTTTTCATTTCGGGAAAATCTATTTGAAATGCATGTGTGTGTGTGTGTCAATATATACAGGGCATAAGTAAATAGTAAATCGTTATAAAAAAAAGCGAACTGATAAAGAATATCAAGTCTATCGGCTCTTGGTTCTTATCAGCCGTCGTCGCATAGGTAAAAGAAAACACAAAATCTATCAGTTTCCAAGCACCGGTCTCACGAAGCTGTCGCCAGTTGCTTTAGACTCCGGTTATCGGGCAGTAGTACCCATGGGCAACAGAGACAGGTAGAGGGTGGGATAGATAGAGCGAGGAAGTCGCTTCGCACCTGCCAAAAAGCGCGTGTTAACCGTTGCCATTGCCAGTTAGTTATTACATATAGCCAAAATGGAAAAGCTTTGCCACAATCACATTTCGTAATGGTCTAAAAATAAGTCCATGGAAATTGTGCACTCAGATGGAAATACATACAAATGCCACGACAAAAAAAAAATCTGAAATTTGCAAAAACAAAAAAATATTTTAAAATTATGAAAAAATTTTAGTGAACTACAAATAAAAGTGCAAAATTGGAGAAAAATATTTTTGGGTCAAAGACTGTGAAGTGTGATTAACAGTGGTTCGAGTATTAGTGAAAAATAAATGAAATTTCAGTTATATATGTCTATTATATAGTCATATATGTGTGCTATCGATCGTTTTTGCATATAGCTACTATATATACATATACTACATCTAGATCTAAATATCATTGCCAGCTGTTGTTTGGCTTTTATCACATTTGTTTTTTGTATTTTGGCATCTCTTAATAATACTTACGCTCTCTCATTCTCGCCTCACTCTCTGCCCTCTCTCTCTCTCGCTCTCTCTCTCTCTCTCTCTCTTACTGAAATCCAATTAGTACATTTCTTTTTTAGGTTTATATTTTGTTTATTTATAGTTTCTTCGCTTTTTTCTTGTGTACTAAAAAATGCGGCTAATGTTTTGTTTAGTGGATAAACTCGGCGCATATATTGGGCCAATGAGCTGCCCGAATTAGCTGTGAAATTTGAAATTATCATCCTGATCCGAGTATTCGTATCTTCTTTTGTGACCAGCTTATAATGCTGGGGCATAAGCACAGTGATTTCGCTTTCAGCAAAAACACATTTGCAGCTAATTATTGCAGTTAATTGGCGCGGCTCAACTTTTACCTGGGGGTTGTCAATCAAATTTCACCATAAAAACACAAAAAACGTGCGTAATTAGCGTAGGGAAAAATGCGTTCGCCTATAATTATGATTGCCCTTAATTGCGCATTGTTCAGAGATCAGAAAGGGAAGAGAGAGAGAGAGAGAGAGAGAGAGAGTTACAGTTGGAGAGACCAAAGTAGAAAGAGATTTAGTTAGAGAGAGGTGTAAAAAGAGAGAGAAAGAGAGTGAGAGCTATTTTTAAAGAGAGCGGAAAAGAGAATTAAAGCGGAAGGAGAAGAAAGGAAGAAGAAAAGAGTGTGAGAGTGAGACTGATACGGATGATAGAGAGAGGCAGATAGAGTTTTTCTTAAGGAGACAGAAAAAGAGAATTAGAGAAGATAGACAGACAAACAGACAGAGAAGAGAATAATAGAGAAAAGAGAGAGAAATTATGACAAACAGAGAGAGGAGGAGAAAGGAAGAAGAAGACTGTGTGTGTAAGAGAAAGAGAGAGAAGATGACGACAGTTCAGGAAGAGAGCGATGGATAGAGGATACAGGGATAGGTTGAGAGCAGTAGAGCAAGAGATCGAGAGATACAACTCGGGCGAGGATTTGTAGAGTGTGCGAAAAACGAAAGAGACCCACAAAGATAGATAGGGCGAATCTTTCGATTCTTTAGAGATTCTTTAGATTCAAATATAGCCTTACACTCAGTATAAACTCTTCTTTCATTCTTCTTCCCTTGCAGCTTCAAAGCAAACTCAACGCCATTTGACATCTCGGCTACGTCGGCCTTCAAGCCCACGAAACCATTGGAAATCCATCAGCATCAGCTGCAGCAGCAACAGCAACAGCCGCTAATCTCGCCCATCACTGGACAACCGCTGAGCCACGTGCCGGCGCCGCTGCTGCTCTCCTCATCGACCCACTCGACGGCCGGCAATTCGTTCCGTTTGGCACGCAGCTCCACGCAGCCACGTCTGCTGCAGCTAACGGTCGCAGGCGCGCCGGCACCGACACCGGCCAACTCCTCGCACAGCTTGCTCCGTCAGGATTCGGTCAGCGACAGCATCAACGCCAGCCTAAGCGAACAGCTGACACTCTCTGTGGGCAACAACGACGACACTGAGCACATCTTCGAGATGTCCGGCCTTGACAACGACTCGGCCATTCAGTCGCTGAGCGAAGACGCCTCCACGGCCACCCAGTCGAGCGCTGGAGCGGGCCTGGTACGCAGCAGTAGTGTTCGGGCGCGGGCCAACATGTTCCAGCAGCTGCAGGAGCAGTCGCGCAGCCGACGGGAGGCGGCCGGTAGAGAGCAGTTGCCGACGCAGTCGCGTTCATTCGCCAACAGTCAAGGTGAGTACAACAGCGGCACAGGTAGTCCGCAAATATCATCAGCATAACAGAAATTAGCATGAGGCCATTAAGAGAGGGCGGGGTGGGGCTGGGGTAGGGGGAGGGAACCCAACTGCGAACTTTATTCGCCATTGGAGCAGCGATGCGTTAAGCAGCAACAATAACAAAAGACAGTTACGTTTCGTACTAGCTCGTAGTAGCAGCTACTAGCGCTGAAGTGGTTCAGTGTGAACAGGTTAAAAGAACCGGTTCCTAAATCCAGCTTAAAGCGTTAGAAAGTTGCGAATTCTAAACTGTTTTTTCACGAATTTATTTTATTTGGCAATTAAGGCATTTCTAATGGTACCTGAGCAGGTGACTTAGCTTAGGTAAAGCTTTGAAATTGAACTAAAGGGTTTATAGGAACTGTGAACTGATTTTATTTGGAATAATCTTCAATTTAAATTAATTTTTAATTTGTGATCAACAGTTCATAATTTAGATCTTGTTCAAATGAATCACTCTAGATCAATCTAGTTCCAATGAATCACGCTCCATTGAGTACCATACATAAAGAACTGTTCAGATATATAGCTGACTGAGCTTAGATGAACTTTGAAGATCAACACTGGGCTTACCATAAACTTTTATCTGATATCTTATATAAGATGCTCAACTTAAGCTTACTCAGTTGAACTAGTTCCCGCTCTTGAACTAGTGAAAGAGCGCATATCCATAGAGTTCCATAAAGAATACTCCAGAGTGTTTGATATGGCAATGGGTTTCGGTCTGGTCAGCACGCCGATTCAGTGAACGCTCTATGGGCGACACTTTACACATACATACATACAGATACACATACACATATATATTTATGTATTTTGCTGTTGTAGTGGCAATTCCATTATGGCCGGCCTGCTTGTTGTCCAAGTTAATAAGCTGTAAAATGTGTGTCACTTGCTCAACACTCGCCTGCTCTCCCTTGCACACACCTCAGTCACACTAGTCTGGCCATCAGCCACTAATTGAGGTTTGGGTAACAGCAAAAGTAGAGAAGCGAAAAGGGAAGAGCGTAGTAGGCTTGATAAGTTTAGATTGATTGCGAGCGAGTCTCAGTCTCAGTAAACATAATTTCTAAATCACTTGTAGACGGCTGTGAGAGTTGTGTCGATAATTGTAGTACGTCTAAGTCATTTATTGAGTTAAGATGGAGTCATTACTAAATACACAAGTTAGTTTCAATAAAAATTTACAGTTCCAAGTTGTGATCAATGTACTAATGAAATTAGATTCTAAAGACTGTAAGTGGGCGAGAGACGGCAACAAGGCAGTTGCATATAAATGCACATATGTAAATACATCGCATACTAATTCCTCTATCTCCCTCTTTCTCTTTCCAATTGCAGCTGTAACCCCTCACCACTCGCCGCCGCCATCGGCTAAAGCCGAAGTTACCGTTGCTAGCTCGCACAATTCTTTGAATGACGAGTCGAGTACAGCAAATACAACACAGGACACGACCGATGCTGACTTCGGTAAGTACCAACAACAAGCTCACACACACACACTCAAAATGGGCGAGAGCGAATCAAGCAGCTCAGCAGCAGCCGAAAGCTGAGAGCGGAGAGCCATTCACATTGCATGCGCTCGCAGTCTGCCTGCCTGCCTGCTGCCTGTCTCGCTCGCTCTTTTAGTACTTGTTTACGTTTCATTTGTGCTCTCTTTTGTTTTGCGTGCCTGCAATTTGCCAATAACAAATAAATGCATACTGAATGTTGTTCTTGTTATTGTCGTTGTTGTTGTGACTCTCTTTAAGTGTAAGTTCAATATTTGACTTTCTTTGTTGTTGTTGTCGTTGCCGTTTCATTCATTTGATATGCGTTTAACTAATTGCATTTTGCCCTGGAAAGAAAACATCGCCATAAAAAGTGAATAAAACAACAACAAAACATTAAAAAAACACATATTTCTAATTAGTTTCTTGGCATGCATTTTTAAGTTTATCTAACAAAATATTTAACACTGTTATAGCTGTTGCTGTTGTTGCTGTTTGTTGTTGTTGCCGCATGACGCATGCAACAAATAATAAAAGTCATATAAATACATACATATATATATATATATTTTTACACATTTTTTATGTAATTAATTATACCCCACGTGAGCCTCGATTTTCAATTTATTCATTTTTTTGAGTTTCAATTGCATTTGCTCATCTTTTTCCTTTGGACTTAACAATTTTCAATTGCTGCATAGATTATTCGTTAGCTTTTAGTTAATTTAATTAAGCGTTCATAATTGCATAGTGGCTTAATTTCGAGCTGATTTTATTTACCCAGTTTTGGATGAGTTGTGTTTCCTCTTTTTGCTGTGTTTTTGTCTGATACAGCTGTGTCAGTGTGTCTATAGCATATATAAGTGGTATACTGTGTGAATGTGTTATACTGTAAACGTGGTATGTTTGAGTGTGTTATACCATAAACTGGGTAGACTGTGCGGGTGTTGTAACTAGCATAGCGAGTGTGCAAGTGTTATACTGCAGTATAATGTAACTGTTATACTCTTTGTGTACATGTTATACTACATGTTGTTTGAATATGTTAGCAGTGGTATACTGTAGACTAGGCGTACTGTGCGAATGTTATACTACACCATATATAACTGGTATACAGAGTGAGACTTTGTTATATTATATTCCTGATTGTCCTGCGTGAATGTGTTATACAATATACGTAGTACATTGTGTGGGTGTGTTATACTGCTGTATATGTAACTGTTATACGGTGGGTAAATGTGTTCACTGTGTTCTTGGTTTATTATGTAAATGTGTTATATAATATTCCTAGAATACTGTGTACTGTGTGAATGTGGCATACTCATTTGCTAATATTGAGTGTGTGTGTTATATTCTTGGTATACTGTGTGACTGTTATACTGCAGTATATATAACTAGGGACCTGGGTGGGAATGTGTTATACAATACTCTTGGAATACTGTATGAGTGTGTTATACACTATTTTTGGATGACTGATGTGAATGTATACTTTGTGAGACTGTTATACTACGTATTTAATTTACTGTGCAAATGTGTTATACTATCCACTGGTTGACTGTAGAAGTGTACTACTATTTCCGAACATATCTTCGTTTCTTTTGCATCGTTTCCTAAAAGTTCTACTAGAACCGCCCTTATCTCTGATCAAACTTCGGATAGTTAGCAGCACAGTCATTGACCTCAAGCGACTCATTCTGTGGCTATTTGTTGCTATTATATCGAATGCGACTCACTCGCCACTAAGTAGTCAGATTTATTAGTCGCGGCGTCTCTAGTTAGTTAGCCTAACAAAGCGTCACAAAGGGAAAGATGAAAATCGAAAGCTGCGCTGCGAATGAAAACGAAAAGATGAAAAGAGGAGAAAGAGAGAAAAAAGTTTCGAATGAGGCAGAATAAAGAAAGAATCGTCAGCTGGGCGACACAAAAGGCACACACACACACACAGACACACACATGACAAATTGTCAACAAACACAAATAATATAAAAAAAAAAATAAATAAAAAAAACAAATCTCAATACAAATTGTATACAAATTATAACAAAAAAAAAAAAACAGAAAAAGTCAACTTTCTAAGGGCCACAGCAGCGGCAGCGGCAGCGGCAGAGGCTGCTGAAGAAACCAGAGCGAATCAGTGACTTCAATTGAGCTGCTGTGGTCAGTGTTTAGTGGTCGATTAATGTGTGCGAACGCACAGCGACGAATGCTTATCGCGCAACAGCAACAACAACAGCAGCAACAATTGCAACTTGTGATAAAAACTCGCCGAGCATTGCGGCAGCAACTTTTGTCGCCAGTTGACACTTGTCGCGGCAACAACAACACAGCAACAACAACAACGCGCAGCTGTAAATTTCAATCTGAACAGAGTCAAATAAGAGCGTCAAATGATGCGTAAGTCCAGTGCCACGCCCCCCCACTCCATGTATATTAACTGCCAGCAAACAACAGTCCTCACCAACTCCTTAACCCCCACACAGAGCCATCATCCTTGTCGCTCGCCGAACGCCTGGCCTTCTTCAGCAGTCTCTGTGAGAGCGCGGCCTGCGGCAGTGGCGGAGCAACTGCGGCCAGCGGAAGCGCTCGCCTCCAGTCCAGTCGGCCCAACAGCAGTTGCAACTCACGCAGCCCGCCCATGGATCGCCTGCCGCGCAGCAGCACAGCGGGCAGCAGTGGCAATGTCACGCCCACACCCATGGAATGCTCGCCCATCATCAACGACCTGAAGCCGGAGCAGCCACTGGAGCCGCAGCAGCCCCCGCCCCAGCCCCAGCCCCAGCAAATGGAGCAGGAGCTGCCGCACAATGGCTTCCATCTGCTGACTCGCTCCGCCACCGCGCCCACCCCCTCCAAACTGGCTGCAGTGACAACGACGACAACAACGCCTCTGGTCAACGGCGCCCCGCCCCCGACGCGACGCCTGCGCGTGCGCACAGTGGGCAAACTGGTGCTGCCGGCCACGTTCCTCAGCGACCGCAACAAGAACGGCAACAGCAGCTGCATCGGGCGCCTCCAGACCCTGGAGGACATACACATCTCGATGGGCGTGCGCACCATCGGCAAGATCAAGTCGCCCTTCATCGAGCAGCAGCAGCAGAAGCAGCAGGAGCCGGAGCAGCAGCGGTACAGCAATGGCGCCAGTGACAGCGGCTCGGACTCGGGCAAAGAGAACCAAGCGGCCAACCAACAGAAGCAGCAGCAACAGCAGCAGGAGCAACAGCAGCAGCAGCTGCTGCAGCAACAGCAGCAGGAGCTGCGTCGCAAGCACTACACGCAGATCACCGTGCAGCAGATCGTGCCGCAGCAGAGCATCAATCGGCGGCACACCACCGAGCTGTCCGGCAGTCCCATGGCCACCGTCTGCCTGGCCAACAGCCGCGCGCTGAACCGCTCGAAGGTCAACGAACGCTACGCCAAGTACTTTGGCCTGGACGAGAGCAGCAAGTCGGCGCCGCAGACGACGCGCACGACAGAGGCGCTCAACGAGCATGTGCGTCGGCCCGCTGCTGCCGGCATGAACAGCTTCAGCAACGGCAGCAGCAGCAGCAACGGCAGCAGCAGCAGCAGCAACAGCAACAGCAACAGCAGCAGCAGCAGCCTCACCAGCAGCAACAGCGGCAGCAGCATGGTCCACCGACGCCGCGAGATGCTGAAGCGCACGCGCGCCATGTCCATGGAGACGTCGATGTGCGACGGCAGTGGCGGCTCGATTAGTCCGACGGCCATGCCGAGCGCGAAGCGGGCGCACTCGCCGGCGCACGGCTGCCGCGAGCAGCTGAGCTGTATAGCCAGCTACGAGGACATTGTGATTACGCCGGACGAGCTGCATGCGGCTGGTCACGAATTTAAGCGTTTGTGCGGCGAGATTTTGGGCACATGAAAAATTGTAAATTTTTTGGCAACTCTACATAAAAATTTGACACATTTTTCGACACGTTTTCCCAACACCCCGGAGAACAACTAGGTAGCAAATTCCTCTTTCGATCGGCATTCTCCTTCAAATTCCTGTGCTCTTGTGGGATGCCAGCGTGAGCCTTGGTCCTCCGGATCCCACAATCCTCCCAGAATGTGCTCAATGTGATTTGTGTAGTTGATAACGAGAGAGAGAGGCGCGTCCGCTCTCTTGCTCCACACTTCCTTGAAACGAATCGAATTATTGCAATCCATAAATTAAAGAAAACTAAGAAATAAACGAAACGAAAACTTAATAGTTGTATAACAGATTATTATTACTTCCAGCTGAAAGAGGGAGATAGATAGAGAGAGAGAGAGCTATGTTTAAGCCAGGTTCGGAGCACTTCCAGTAATAAACAGTTATTAATTATGTTAATTATATATATATATATAACTATCTATATGCATATGCTACTCGATATAGTGTGCAACCACCACTTGCGTGTGCTTATTTATGCGTTTTTATTAATTATTTAATCATAAACGAATTGTACCTTAAACGGCATTAATTACATACATATTTAACTGTACTTAACTGTATTACCTATGCGAATTGTTGAATGAGTAAATAAATGAAACAGTTGTGCGTCAAGACACCGTTAGCATTCACTCGACACTGCCTGGGACTGAGTAAGTACTCCAGCACGCCTCTCTCTGCACTTCTCACGAGCATGCGACTGACTAGTTTTGGCTGAAATTTGAATTGATTTTGCTTGAAATGCTTTTTAGAAATATAATTTTGCAAATTCTATATGCGAGGGTGGTTTGACCACTCTTAAGTCTACCTAAGTGCTCATTTTAAGTTTCAAGCTCCTTCAAACCGCCCTCGCATACATATTCTTTATATACAAATCTTCCTCTATTTACATTCTCCTCCGTCTTCCATCTAGCTAAACCCTCTGAGGCGCCCAAGAGCATCTTGAAGAGCGGCAAACCCTTGGGCATGGGCCTGCCCATGGGTCGCGGCCTCATGCCCATCGATCTGAATGCGGAGCTCAAGAACCGCCTGCAGCGCTCCACGCATGCAACTGTGTCGAACCTCAGGAAGTCGGCGACTACGGCGAATGCCACGCGCGATGAGACGGACAATGTGGCTGCCGCGGCGAATCCTCACCGCAACTTGGCTCAAATACTGCGCAATGTGTCCAAGGAGAATGCCACGCCCACGTCGACGCATCATGACGACGCCGTTAGTCTGGTGCGCAATCTGACGTCGATAGGCGCGCCGCGGCTCGGCGCCGAGGCAGCTGCAGGCAGCAACAACTGCGCGTCGGCGTCCGAGGGCGAAAGCTCCGGCGGGCGCGAGATCGATGCTATCATTAAGAATAGTGCAGTGGCTAGAAGAAGACGGCAGCAGCAGCAACAGCAACAGCAGCAGCAGCAGCCAGATGGGTGAGTCCTTGTTCAAGCTGGAGTCAACGCCGCTAACTCGTGTCCTTGCCCTGTGCCCTGCGCTGTTAATGTTACTGTTAATGTTAACCATTATGCTAAACATGTGTATTACACACAGACACACACACACACACATCCACTGTGTATGCGCTGTTAATGTATTAACCGCTAGCCACTAACATAGCTCATAAGCAGCCATAGCATAACGATGTATATGTACATACATACACACACACTCACACATAGACAGTGTTACGCTTGCATCCGTGTGTCTCTGTGTGTGTGAGTGCATCTCAAGACTGGTTCCACGTATGCAAAATTTATATAGATAAGCAGAGATACGTTTTACACCTAAGCAACATACATAGAGTGCGTACAAGCTGCTCGACTTTAGTATACCCTGTAATTGGACGCGTATCGAGTTGTAACTTCGGTTTATGTTTCCACACACTACAAACGTAACTTTTCTATTCTGTCTGTGTTAAGCAATAATTTTTCTATAAATTATTCCAATGCAAAGAAACAAGATACGTTTCCTTGACAAAGTGAAACCAATTGCTAGATGCTATTATTGGCGACCCGTGCAGCCGCCGCAGCAGGCACGCCAGCAACAACTGCAACAACAGCAACAACGACAACAATATCTAAGTCAACTGCAAGTGCTGTACCAACAACAACAACAGCTACAACAACTACAACAAACTTTGTTCAACAAAAAACTAATGCAATGAGAAATGTACTATGTATAAATGCATAAAAAAACAAGAATGTTTATCGACTAGCCACTAAGTTCAATTTGCATTGCTTACTAAATATTATACTAAATATTATACAAAAAAAAAACTATATTTATTTATGAAAAACTTCTTAAATAAGTAACAAAACTAAATTTTGCCACATATTTTTTGCGTGACACTGAAAATAATAAATATTAATAATAAAGTTGACAAAAATCCCAATTAACTGTAGTTTTGTTTTTACTAATCCCGCTGTATTAATAGCATTCAAATGCCTGCATGTTCGTTACAAGTTTATAATTTAAAAATCGCGCGCTCTACATTCCGCTCTTGGTGACGTGGCAGCCCTGGCTATGTTAGCTTAACACACGCCTGAATGTTAACATTTTGTATTCCACATTCAAAAGTGCGCTCTCTACAAGCTATGGCAGCCCTGGTTGTGATCGCTTAACATTGGCATTTAAAAAGCGCGCACACTTTATACAGCTGTTGACGATGCAGGGCTGATAGTTTACAGCTACTATATGACAGCCCTGGTTATGTAAAACTTACATACTGGTTTGTGTACACGCTTAACACAATTCCTCCTCCTTTACATAAGATACTTTATCAGCTGTTAGCTCAGTAGCAGTTTGAGAGTCACTGTGCCTAGTTAAACCTCGACTTTGGGTTTTTAAAATTCATAAATTTACGTTTACAGCAATTAAACTTAATGTTTAATAACTGTCAGTGGTTACAGCTGTTGCTTGCGATTATGAAATCACTTTAAGCACTATAAGTTGCTTCACAGCAAGCACGAATATATAAAAAGAAACATTTTAGTTGCCGTATGCTACTTCGCCGCAGCCAACGGTTGAATTCGCCGGGCGAATGTGATATTCATGTTTCGGTACATTTGTAACAGCAGACTTGCAGACTGCTAACATTGCATTAGCTAGTATTTTGGTTTCTGCACTCGGTGAGGTTGGACGTGTTGCGGACAACGCTTGATTTTTTGTGTGTTTCGCGCGCATTTTGTGCCGGTCGCAAATTGCAATTGAATAATGCACTTTAAATATTGTTCGCGTGTGTGTGCGAGTGTGTTCGACTGTGTTATTTGTCTGTGCCAAAGGCAAATGCATAACTAAAAACAACAACAGCAAGAGCATAATAACAAATAAGAAGAAAAAAAAGCAGCTGCAAGCGTCACCGTTGTCAGCTGCATTTTCGTTTTTTTGTGATCAGTTCTCGATTTAATTGCATCCAATAATTGGCTTCAATTGAAAGTGCAAGTTACAATGGCAGCCAGAGCAGCGACGACGTCTTTGGCTTAATACGAAATATCAAAATCGTGAGAGAAGCTTGCGGGCTGCATCGCTATATACAAAGGTTTGTAACTCCAGCTCAGGCCACTGAAATCTTTGGGTAGTTTTTACGACTTGATAGAGCGGGATGAAGAACGCAACAGGGAGAGTGTGACAGAGAGAGGACGAGAGAGGGAGAGAGCGCGCAAATACGATTTGAAGCTGACCAGTTTTTTGCACAGACTGTTTGTCGCGTCCCCTTTTGCGCCCTTCTTTGTTACCTGCTGCAACGAGCTACACACAGCGAGCAGCAGCAGCAAAGATGATAAAAACAAAATACAAGTAAAAATAAAAATAACCCAAAACTGTAAATCGCCTTGTTCGCTTCCATTGAAATATTCGCTGATTCAGCAGCGACGCAGATTTCTGCTGCTGCTGCTGTTGTTGTTTTAATATTCTTGTTGCTTTACTTACTTTTTTGTTGCTGTTGCTTTTGCTTTTTGTGTCTCTTGTTTGTTGCTGTTTATTTGCACTTGGACATTTGAGGTCTATTGCTCTTCGCGTATTTAGTTTGGTTTTGTTTTTTCTGCTGCTGCTGCTTATGGCGGCGTCGCCTGCACCTAGTTGCAGCTTTATACTCTGTATAAAGTGGGCAAGGGTAGGGTATGCTGCGTTTGTGAGATGTGCAATTTAATGCATTGACAAATGTGAGAATGTACAGAAAGAGATACTTTCATTGTAAGTGTACATTCTAGATTGCGATCTACAGTCATGTTCGTGCATCTAGAGACAACAGTCAACTAGAAACATTTACAGTATAAATATTTCCATAATTATTATATTGAGTCATCTATGGAATTTAGATTATTTTTCATTTATATACATGCATCTACGATCTACAGTCATGTATGTACATTCGCTTAGAAACATTTTCAACGTTTATTTTTATAATTTCCATTATTATATAGTTATTTACGATCCACAGTCATGTACATTAAGCTAGGATCATTTTGAATGCTATTATTATAGATATTTGCCCTATCTCCATCTGCTCGAAAGCTAACGCTTCTTCTACTCCATCTCTATCTCTGCTCAACTCTTCAATTATTAATATATTTAACTCTGAATGTTTTTTAGCTCAAGGTCTAAAATTTGTAGCCCAAGCATTCGCTTGGATATTAATCTCTAATCAATCACGCTCTCTCACATTATATTCGCGCACAACAATTCATTTTATTGAACAAACAATTCGAATTGGCGTAGCTCCTTATCAGACCAATTTGCCGTGTGTTTGGCGTATTTCGTAATATTTTGTTGTTTTTGACCTGCCTTCAGGCAATTAAATAAACAAAAGTAAAACCAAAAGGCAAAGAAAACAAAAACTTAAATAGAGACCGCAAAATAGATGCCTTTTCGCTTTTACAATGAATTTGCATATTTTGTGGTGGCACAGAGCGAGACCAAAAGAAGTTAAAAATGTTGGGTATGCCAGACGCGGCATTGATTTATGGCGGAGAGTCCCCTATATAGTATATATAATGTTAGATAAGTTGTCGATCCATAAATAGACAATAAATTGTGCTTATCTCTGGCTTTCCTTCTCTGATAATCGAAAGTAGTTTCAAGTGGCAAGTGGCAAGTGGTAAGCAGACGCAGATAGCTCTCTATATATAAGTGTAAGTGTAAACGTTTATAGAAATGTATGTATATATGCATTAATACATTCTATGTCCATATATGTGTGTGTGTCTATGTATGTGCACGTTCGCAGGAAAAACGTGAATGCTAATGAATCGAGTCTACAGAAAGCAGTAGAAATAGGGAAACGCTTGATGAGCTAATCAGCTGCGACGAGTCTAAAGAGTGCATGTGTGTGTGCCCATGTATGGTATATATATGTGAATATAATATATCTAAAATTTTAAAATTTATATTGAAATATGTTATCAGCAGCTGTTTGTCCGTCAGAGTTCTAAGCGCTCAGTTTGAGACTACAGCAAATTGATGTCAATGCTATACGAAAGGGTATAAAAGGGACATATGTAAACATGCATACATGCATACATACATGCATTCATACATGTACATCTATATATCAACTCCAGCTGCTTGTCTCTATTCCCATTCTAAAAGCTCTAAGCTGATTGATGTCTGGGAAAGAGTATAACACTTTCGTTGTCTGCACACACACACTCTCGTATAACACTGTTTGCTTGCTCTACTGGGTCGAGCACATCCACACACACACACACATACACTACCCAGACAGCTGCGACCTCGCTGGCACTCATAATTGAATTCATCGGCCGACTGATCGCACGCCATTGGGATAAATCTCCATACGTTGATGATGAATTATCAACGCTTTTAGTCGTGGCCTCTGATCTATCGATGCACGCGCTGCCTTTAATGGTAACCTCACAAACGGAGCTGCAGGCACACTGGGAAACCGAGAAAACCGAGAGAACTGAAGTTTTTTCTCCCCATTTTAAAGGCAACAGGCCATAAATTATGCTTCCCCCTGCCGCTGCTCTCCGCCAGCCAAATCAGATGCATTGAAGCATTAAGTTCTCTGGATAGCTATAAATACGTTTTCCCGTATATCTTGATCGGAGTGAATGGAGTTGTTGGGCCTCAGCATGCAAATCAATTAAATTCCAGTTGAAATTTAGGTTTTATTTTTATTTCGTCTGCCTCTCGGAGGGGGAGGAGGAGGAGGAGAAGGAGGCGGAGGCTGCTTTCATCTGGCAGCTGGTTTCTAATTTCACTTGTTTAAAATATTACACAATCCCGGGCAGAGAACGTTGACTCTTTTGTCGTATTGTGTCTATGTTTCTGGTCTATTTACTCGTTTACACTTGGTTTTCGTCAACTAGCATACCCTGTAAACAGCGAAGCGGTGTGCAAGATCATTAATCATACTAATATGTGCATAGTCAATAATAGCGTTAAAAGTAGAGATTGTTGTAGAAAATCGATAAGTATCGCCTGAAGTGTGGGAATGGAGTTGGAATACTCCCGCTCTCCCGCTCTCCCACATCCTCTATGAGTTTTGAGATTTATAGTTTTTGTTTAAGCTAGAACTATTAGTAGGACTGTGCATACCCTGTAGCCAAGGAAATGATTTGAATTGGGATATGCTGTGTTGGCGTAAACCAGAATCAATGAATATATTTAAAAATATGTTTTCTAAAATCGATGATTATCAAATTGAATGGAATTTAAGAGATAAAGCATATATATGTATATAGTGTTTTATTTTTGGCTTTGTAATTTATTAAACTGCCCTCGCCTAATTCACATTCGGCTGCATTTTTATTCAATCTTCGCCCCATCTCTTATTTTCAGTCAATTCAAAATTTATTGATTTTGGGCAACAAATTATTGAGCTATTAATATGGTCTTTAATTATCTATATATACAGATATATTTATATATATTTTTTTTCGCCTGCCCGCACAGACTTTCCAGCTGATTAGCTAATATTTGCTTGCCAAATATGTTCCAATTGGATTCGGTTGAAGTTTTCGTATGAGAATCTGTTGTATATATCATTGCTTATTCAATGGAAGCCCAGGCAAAGACTCTCATTCGGGCCGTTAATTTGCCAGAATGGAAATGGCAACAGAATTGTTTGGAAACTAGCTATAATTACGCTTTGTTGTTGAGGTTTTTTGTTACTTTTAATTAAGTAGAATGAAGCGAAGGAGCCGGCGTTGCGGCTGCTGTAATTGTAATTGGCAATCAGCTATCAGCTGCGCCCACTTAATTACTTTTTATTTTAATGAGAATTAATTGCAAACAGTTGGATTGCGCCAAGATGAGTGTGCTGAGCTTGAGTTGCTGCGAGGCCATTGTCAAGGATATGTCTGGACAGTGTGTCTTTGCTGTTCTATGTGCCAGCAGCCGAAATGTTGACAACTCATTAGCTCAACAGCTCAGCCATAGCGAGAGGAGATGGGGAGAAGGCAGATTGCGGCTGCGGCAGCATCCAGGGCTTGGTACAATGAACTTGGCATGCAAGATTGTTGCCCCGTCTGAGTCGTGGCTACTTTGTGGCACGCTGCACGCTGCACGTTGCACGTCGCGCTTTGTCTGACAACTGCTCATAAATCTGCTAGCTGGCCATGCGGCAGAGGCAAATCAACTGCTCCAATCGTTGTTCCAGCGTGTGCTAAGAGCAGAACTCTGACTCCAACTACAACAAAGAGCTGGCTTTGAGTCGGAGCTTGCATTGTCTCTCGACGGTGTTATCAGCATCGGGCATTTACTATTGCAGCATTGTCGTCTCTGCCTCGGTCTCTGTTTGTGTCTCTGTTTCTGTCTGTCTCTATCTTCAGTTCATTGCATCCTCTGTTCATTCAATTTCCCTTTGTCTTGTCTGCCACTCGAGCTAGTTGATATATTCAGGCTGTGCAGTCTATGCCGGCCTCCTGGCCGCTTCCTTTTAGGGCCACTGGCTGCCACTGTCTAACCACAATCAGCGATGCGCCTTCTGGGCGTCCTGACAGCCCGAGTGACACACAATAAATGTTTATTTGATCAATTGAGTTGCATGCTGCGCGGCCCAGCCATGCCAGCTTGAGCTTTCAACTGTCTTCCTGCCACTCAATCAGTTAGATGGAATTGGTGTTGCTGTTGCCTCTGATTAGATATGAATTGACAACGCTTCGCAGCGCTTGACAGCTGTTCTCAATAATCTGAAATAATCTGTGTCTGGCGGCGAACTAGAGTCCTGCCTCCCTTTATCAGCTAGCGCTTGGTAGGCTGGGTAACCTTTAGTCAGGCAATCCCTCTTTTGTTTTGTATTTAAATACTGTGGCTACGGCAGGAAACACAAATTGCTATGGGATGCAGCCCATGCTGAGATTGTAGCTGCCAGCTAAACGCTCGTAATTGCCTTCGCCACGTTGCCACTTCCTTAGCGGACATGCCACACGCTATGCAGCATCCTCTGAAAAACATGTTCACTCCTATGGTTAATCGGTTATTAATGACTTTGGCGCAATTAAGTAACGAACAATGCAACAGCAACAGCAAAAGCAAAAGCGTCCCAGGCAGCGCTGGTCAGCAGGAGGCGTGTTGCAAGTAAGAGTTGCAAGCACAAGCAGAAGACGCTGACAAAATGCCAAAAAGAAAACATGCAAACACACACGCCTTAAAATGTGAAAATGCGAATGACCTGAATACACAGACGTGACACACACACACACACACACACACACACTGAAATTGAGAGTATGGGGCGCATGCGCAACGAGCTACAAGCGAGGCAAGTGACACACACACACACACACACACACAGGCGCATGCGCAGCGCGCAGCAAGCAAATGCCTTAAAAGGCAGCAACGCCGCCAACGATTTCCTTTTCTGTTCGGCTTTGTTGTTGTCGCCGTAAAAACTAGTTTTGCGTGCAGCATTTTGGTTTTTTCTTGAAGTTTTATTTATTTATGCTTTTGGGGACAACTTGAGCACTAGCTGGCTGCACCTGCAGCTGCACTCTTGGCCAGTTGCCCACACTCAGGTACACACACACACTCAGGCACACACCTGTGCAGTTTTATTTATGCAAAGTATTCAATTGATTTGCCAGCGCTGTTTGTTATGCTTGACGTTTGTTTGTCTGGGTTCTCGCACTCGATGCAGTGAAAACTTTATGGAAACTCGTTTAGCTGACTCCGCCAGGTGGGCTGAGCGACCGCCTCCTATTTCATCATCGTCGCGTAGAATCGCACAGGTGTGTCTGCGTGTGTGTGTGTAATTATATTTCAACATAAATTAGCTGCAAATAAGCAACAGAACAAAGAAAGAAAGCTCAGGCTGGGCGTGCACGACTAGCAGATACCCTGAACGTTGAGCAGGGATAGATAGAGATAGATGTATAGAGAGATAAATGGCTAGATTGACTCAGCTTCTGGCCCTGCTCAAGATCATATATACTTTGTGGGGTCTGCCCTGCCTCCTGCTGCCTGTTACTTGCATTTTCACTGAACCACTCCACCCTGAATTCCCATTTTGAATGGCTACAGGATGTAATTGCGCTTTCGTGCTGATGACAGACCAATCTTGGCATTTGTATAATCTGAAGTCAAATACTATATACAGAGACAATACGTGTTTGGGCAGATAGAGTCACATTCTTAGAGCTTTGCTGGAATTCACTTGATTTAATTTATAATTTTTTAGCTTTTCTCTCTCACTTTCTTTCCAACCTGAAATAATGTGGCCTCTCAAGGTGTTTTTAATTATCACATGTTAATTATTTATTGCTACGACAGCTTAGTGATTAAAGCTGCTACTTTATTGCCAATCATGTCTTAGACGCTTGGCTGTAACTGGTTTTATTTTCCTTTTCTAATACTTATTAGCTGCGTAGAGGCAGGTCCGAAAAACCTGCTTGGCCAAGCCTGAGTCGTGTGCAGCAAGCCAATAAAACGCATAGAAGAATTTTGCGCAATTGTCGGATACCGAGAATAGTATCCACGGCCACAGCCACAGCCAGATCCAGATCTTGGCCATATAAATTGCTGCCTCGCATACCACGCCAATTGCGCTAATAAATGGCCACCTGCTTTGGGCCAACAGGTGTGTGTGTGTCTGAGTCTCTTGGAGCCCTAGACAAATTCAAAGCGGGAACTTTGAGAAGCTGCCGCACATAAAAGGCGCACACTCAACTCCATGAAAGGCAAATGTGCTGCCAAATGCGTCTGATTATCTACCTGCCTTATATGGCCAATCATTTCTAATGGCCATACACATCAATTTCCAGCTCAGAGTACCACGAACTCCTTGAAAAGCGTCGCTTTAATCGAGCCTTTTATAAGCATCGTCATTTTTTAATAGATTTCTGCTATAATTTGTTGTTTTTTATCTCGCCTCCTCCAATTATCGTGGAGTGTTAATAAAGACGAGAGCGCCTCGGTAGATTATCTTGAAATTCTTTGGCTAAGTAGTGAAGGTCAGTGGGTTGGGCTGACTAGCAGAGTGGCAGTGCCTGACTAGCAGACACTCTTTATAGAACTTCTATTGCAAAGATGCTATCAGACTAAGTGGACTCACTTTTATACGGATGGACAGGCAGACCTGCTCGCTGTCTATTCCTATATATGAATATCTAAACTTTATTGGTTCCATCACTCCTATATGCATAGCTAATAAAACCTTTTAGAGTTCTTAGTAGTTACACAATCTGAATCTAAGTCTTTCTACACTTGCTTTTAAATATATATATTTTGATAAATATTTGCTGTCTAAGGTTAAAGGTTTAGCTCTGGAAGAGCTTGCCGAAGTAGCTGACAACGCGCTTCGGCATTAGTTTAGCAAGTTTAAAAGCTGCTTGAACTGATCCTCCAGGTTGGCTGGGGCATCCGTAGTCGTGGGCTCCGGTGTGGTGGGCGCCTCTGTGGTCGTCGTCGTGGTTGTGGTGGTGGTCGTTGTGGAGCTGCTGCTGCTGCTGCTGCTGCTGGTGGTGGGTATGGGCTTTGGCTTGGTGCGTCCGTCGAGACAGGCCTGCAGGTAGTTGTAGTTGCTGGCCGTGGACTCCACGTAGGTGCGCTCGGCCTTGTGGCTGCACTGCTCATGATTCAGATCGATGAGGCGATAGCGCTCCTGCAACAGTGTGGCCGACTCTGAGGCATTGCCCGAGATGCCGTACGTGGAAATGGTATTGTTCGAGCCCTATTCAAGTTTATATTGAGAACTTAGCTTCACTTTGGCCATTTCCTAACGTTTCTACTCACCGCTGCGGCGTGGCAGTTGAAGGAGTCCAGTGTGCCGTTGATCTTGTTGCATTTAGTTAGAGCTCGACAAACGGATTCGGCGGACAGCTCGATTTTCCTGCGAGTCGGGAGGAAGTCGTTGTCGATGCCGCGACGGGATCGCTGCGCCTGCTGCAGACACTCACTGTAGGCTCCACTGTACTGCTCCGCGATGAGATTCGACTCGCCAATGTAGCCGGCAAAGCAGGACACCGACGTCCTCGGGTCGCGATGGGTCACCCGCGAGTTGAAGAACAGGCGGGTCAGGCCGTCCTGTGTGGGCATGCCCACATAAGGCGGCAGCGGTCTCATCACTGCCTCCGTGGAGGCGACCAGCATTGCAGCCAGGAATACCAGAGGCTTAACCGATCCCAACGACATGTCTGCAGAGTCTAGAATATGAGTTGCTTTTGGCGCAGTGCGTCTATTTCGACCCGCTTTTATATGCAGACCTGAGATGTCTGATAAGCCCATTATGTGATCTCCTTGGTTATCGTCTTGCGAATTTCTTCTTTTTTTTCGTAAATGAAACTAGATAAATAGACCTCCATCCGTACGCTTGTTTATTTACAAGCACGTCATTCACCCAATGGTGTGTGGAAACTACGTCTGAGATTGTGTGCCAGGCTAGTGCTCTGCGGCGTCTATTTGCAGACTTCTCAGAACACGCTAATTGCACTTTTATTTTCGTTTATTACATTCATAACTGAAGTAACTCTACGTTGCACAGTGTTGCAGCACTCACCTCTGTTTGCTGTGCGCTTAGTGCCAGATTAGCTCAAATTTATAGCAATTTCCGTTGATATGAAGACCTCCTCCACTCTGCTCAAGCGGTTGACGCTCGATCTGGGCAAATATTGATAGTGTGACTCAAAGGTTCTAATAAAGATAATGCGATGCACGATGATGCATGCGCAGCTGCAGTTTGTCTAACCTGGTTTTGGACTAAACCCCGCATAAATTCCCTTTCATGGAATGCCCATAATGTCCTTGGTCAAGCAGGAACTAAATCTTATCTTTAAGGCCGCACCATAGAGTAGTATTAGCATTAGCTACAACCTTTATTAGATCCCTGAACTTATATTGTAGGTATTTTAGGTTAAGTATAGAAAGGTACTTTCGTAATGCCCCATTTAGGACTCTATCAACTCCTATTTGAGTCTGGGCCTCAGAGCTATGTGCATGCCCGTTGTCGAGCGCAGTATGAAGTTCATCATGGGCTTTATCTCTGGGCCCTTTGGCAACAGCTCGTAGGCGCGTATCAGCTTGCTGAGCAGCATCTTCATCTCCAGCATGGCAAACTTTTGGCCAATGCAGTTCTTGGGCCCAGCACTGAATGGCAGATAGGCGAAGTTAGCCGTTTGCGGCTTGCCTTCTGCCTCCTCAATGTCGTCTAGGAAACGTTCTGGCTTGAAGCTGAGCGGGTCGGGAAAGTACTTCGGGTCCCGATGCGCAAAGTAGAGCACCATGTAGATGCTGGTGTGAGCCGGTATGATCTGGTCGCCAAGCTTGAGGTCTCTTCGCGTGTATCTGCCAATCGCTGGCACCGGGGGATAGAGTCGCATCGTCTCTTTGACGACGCACTCCAGATACTTGAGCTGCTGCAGCTGAGCCTGGTCGATGGCCGCCTTCGGATCGCTGCCGAGCACTCGCAGCAGCTCCTCATATATCTTCGCCTGCACCGCGGGGTGCCTGGCAATGGAGTAGAGGGCATGGGCCACTCCGCTGCTGGTCGTGTCGTCGCCCTCGAACATAAACGTGTCCACCTCCTCGCGTATGTCCGCGTCGGTGAGCGGCTTGCCCTGAATGGAGGCCTGCAGCAGTATGTCCAGGAAAGCCATCTGCGGCTTTCGGCCAATGTCCGCATCACCGAGACCTATACGTTAGGTTAAATGATGAGATGATGAGATGATGATTATTGCTGCAACGGTTGGCTATTCAGTTACTCAAGTGCTAGCTCGACTTACTCAACGGTTGGTAGGTGCCGTCGGCCTTGGCTCGCTCCACCGCCTCGCGCCGCTCGCGAATGACCTTGTCGGTGAAGTCATGCATGATGCGAATATCGCTCACCAGTTTCCTGTGCAACAATGGAGCCGTAACTCTAAAAAGCCACTCGTAGCGCTGAGAGAACTTGAGCATGCGATCCGGCTGGATGTAAACGACGCTGAAAGTTTGCAAAATTATTACGCTGCGAATGCCAGCAAACCATTCATTGCGAATGTGTAGTAATCGAGCTATAGCTGTACTCTATAACAAAACTGTATACTCTTAACACTTAAACTGTTTGCAATTTAATTAGATAACTCATTAGATTTAATGAGCTGCAATTGTCCAAGGGGATTGGCTGCTGAAAGGGGCGGAACCTTGAGATCAATAGACGCTACCCTTAAGTTGTTGGACCTCAGTAGTGAGCCTGTCATCCTTAGAACTTCTTAATAAGGCTGTCTAAGCTTCTAGACTACTCAGTTTTCATACGTAGGGTAAACCTGACTCAGCATACTCTATCAAAAACCTTTATATGGCATCCTACCATGTGGCTTACCTCTTCAACGCCTTTATATAGGGAAAGTCAGGATCGCTTTGTGCATGGACCTGCACGCCCATGGCCGTCTCTATGCAAAGTACATCATATACTTCTCGAACTGGTTGCAAACTAGTTACATACGCACCTGTAATGATGTCGAGGGCCGTCAGCGATACGTATTTCAGCATATCAATCACCTGCTCGCCATCGGCCACTTGCTGCAGATTGGCCACCAAAATGGCGGCCTGCCTGTCCATGATTCCCACGTAGTGCTCCAGTATTTTGAAGTGGAACACCGTGGAGAAGACTTTGCGCCTGGAGTGCCATTTCCTGCCCACACTCACGAGCAGTCCATCGTTGAGAAAGGGACGCAGGAACTGGTACAGCTGACCCTTCTCCAACAGCGTGGTGCTGCTCAGGATGGCCTCGAAGTGCTCCAGCTGCGTCGTGTAGACCTGCGACTCGTTGAGTATCCACATGCGAAAGGTCTTGCCATAGCTGTTGAAGCAGGCGCCGACATAGTCGATGAGATCTAAGCGAGAAAGCGAAAGTCAGTTGAGGCAGCGCCGCCCCAGACTCCAGAACTCACTGTCTGCGCCCAGCTGCAGCGCTTGGAGGCCACAGCCCACCAAAGGCAGCGACAGGGGACCCGTAATGCCCGATCTGCTCAGCGTGGCACAGCTGTGGCGCTTGCGTACAAAGTCCCAGGCCAGCAGCAGGGTCAAAGCGCCAACTAACAAGGTTAGCAACATGTTTGATGGGTTGAGTTGCTCGAAGCTCAGATTAAAAGCGGCATTTGTATGGAGCAGATTCACTTTTATGTTGTTGTCGGCGCTGCGTGCGCGGCTTGACTGCGCTATCTATCTGGCCGGTAGCCGGGCTCAGCCTGCCTCCAGTCCGACTCCGACTCAGAGTCAGCGAAGCGCAGTGTCAGCTTAACTTTTAGATTGAGGCTCACTTGCCCCAAACTGGTTTTCAGCCGATGTCGTTCTAAATATTTCAGTGCTGCAGCCGTATTGCCCCTTTCGGCATAGCTCGGGCGTATAAACTGGCTTCATTAGCAGCCAGCAAGTGCTCGGATTATCGGGCTGTTAGCATGTGAGCTCTATTCATGCATTGTAATAAGTATGACGTGCACTCAGAGAAATAATGTGGGACGAACCCTCAGATACTAATAATTAAAACTGACTAGAACTGCCATTGATAAGCTGCGAACTGTGCCTCAACTCTGAGTTTGTATTAGCTTGTGTAATAAGTGCTCCCTTTTTCTCTCAGTGCATCAATTTGAGTTGTTTGCATTGCGCAAAGCGATTAGAAATACAAAAAAAAAAAAAAAAACGCGAGCTAAATAATTGAACCGTATTATCAGAGAATTTATATAAATATTCAAGTGCTCGAGTGGGCAATATCCAACTTGGCAGTACCCTGGAGGTACTCGACGCCTAGCAATTATGTAATTTAATAATAAATATGGGAATATATGAATGAAGTTTGATGTTAAAGTTCACGTAGGTTTCAAAGTACCTTGGCATGCTCTACAAACATGCAACTCTGTCCAAACTGATTATAGAGTATGGCTATATATTCAACAATTCAATTTTAATTGGCTTCGGTGTGATTATCAGTGTCAGAGCTATAATACTTAAAGCCAGTCTCAGATTGCTACTCAGAGTACAGAGAACAAACATTGAGTTTAAGGTTTTGTCAACCCGGCAGCGGAACGCCAACAGCTGTGGCTTGAGCTACAGTTGAATGGACTGCGACTGCGACAGCGACAGCGACGACAACTGTTGTTTTAGTTTTCTGAAGTTGCGTTGAACTTGGCGCAGAGTTCACGCCAGTTGTGTATGGAGTAGGAGTAGGAGTAGGAGTAGTGGCAGGGGCAGCGGTAGAGAACGGAGGGGCTTACAGTCGAGTACGCTCAATTAAGTCACGGCCAAGGCAAGAACCGAGCACCACACCGGATATGTTTATTGCGTGGGCTGGGCCAGCGAATCAAACAAGTTATCAAAGCGTCTAGAAGCCATCCAGTTCTGAAACAGACAAAACGGTAAACGCGAGCGTCACATGAGAAAACCCGTCAACACATTAAGTTCTTGTTGACTCATGATTTTCCCATGAAACGAAACCAAAAACCGGAAGATTTTGGTTTCGCACAGACTTTATGACGAACTCGTCGTCCCAGCCGCAGCTGGGAGTGGCTAGCAATCAATAACAGCCCGCATCTCTGGCTGCAGCTGAAGTGCAGCGAAAGCTGCACGTGAGGCACGTCTGGAGCCACAGCCCAGCCAAGGCAGCCAACCGCACAACATCCCCAAATATACATAAAAGTGAATGAAATATTTCCCTTTGTCGTCTGCTCGAGGTTTCCGACATTGCCAAAAAATGCATTTTTATGGCTATTAGGCGAGCCGTCTGCTGCTCTAGCCACTTGGCGGCAGCGCTTCATCAGCGGTAACTCCCCCACGCTGTGCACTTCCTCCCTCTCACTCTGTCTTTCTCACTCTTTCTCTGCAGAGTCATACTTATCGCCAACAAACAAAGAAGTTTGTTTGGTATTGGTTTTTGGTTTCCCCGGCAACCGGCAAGCGGTAGAAAAACATGTCTGGGCGAACGCCAAGTGGGGGTTGGGGCGTGAAGCATTGTGGGGCTGACGTTAATGGGGGTTGCTGCGGCTGCATGCAGCACGTGCTGTCGGCTCTGCGCCTGTCCGCAACAATGCACAGCAGCTGTTCAAATGTTGCCGAAGTATTGCTGCGAGACATGTTGCCAACATGTTGCTAAAGCCAGACACAAGCAAATGTAGCTAGGATTTATATGCATGTTGCCAGCAACAGGCAGAATGTATCCAGCTACATTAGCATGTTGCTAAGCTCGTTAGTAAAATGTTGCTAAGACTGCTTTAAATCAAAAACCAATTCAATGTTGCTAGAGCTTAGACTAACATTGATGTAAATAATAAGAGTCAGCTTGTTTAGTTGCCTTGTCTAAATTTAGCTGCTGCTAAAATAGAATTTTATAACAGAAGCACTTACATCATCAGCCGCCTTGAACTTGTTTAAATACCTCAGCCATGCATAGAATTTAATAACAGTTTGTCCGAAGTTGTTAAGAAAAATATAATAACCAAAACGTGGGCAAAACAAAAAAGCCAAAAATGCTGGCTAGCTGCGAGTCAGAGTCAGAGTCAGAGTCAGAGTCGGCGAAGGTCAGTCTAATGAAAAGTTAAAAGCGCAAATGCTCGAACAAAAGCGACTCGTAAACTGAGCTTGAGCTGGAGACGGGCTGGGCGGAGGGTCGGCAGATGTAAAGATCGCGTTGACGCTGTAATTTTGCATAATGACGCCGGTCGAGGCAGTTTGAGGGAGTCTCAGCTGTAGGCTCCGCAAATGAAATGCCGCGTGGGAAAGCGCTGGGCCGCGATCTTCAACTCAAGTGCCCCAAAGAGTCTCGCGATGACACTCGAGCAGCTCGCATAGTTTAGCAAATCTTTTGCAATTATGCTTTTGGTGCTCGGCCTGCATAAGTTTCACCCAGCCCGAGTCTGATCTCTACGATTACGGTGGGACAGCGTAAGCGGCAATGCGATCCGCTGGGTTTCTAGTTTTGCGGTCTGGCTACTTGTCTATCGAACATATCGCATGATAATTAGACGCAGACAAGTGCGAACTTAGCTCACGCCATCACCTTAGCTCGCTGCACTCGCAGTTTCACCTTGCTGCCAACCGCGCTAACAACTGTTCAAGTTCGCATTGGAGATCTTCGGCTCCAAGGAAGCCCTGCCTCCTCCTCGCACTGTATTGGCCGATGTCGTGCCTAAGACTCGCCTGCAACTGCCTATGCCATGCTAGGCCCAGTTCATAAAGCAATCCACTTTGTTATATCATTGCCAGCGGATCGCGTGTGCTGCTCGAATTTTAATTGCGAATTATGAATCGCAAAGTGTGCATAATTCAATTACAAAATATTTCGAACCCGAGTCGACAGCAAATGATGCAATTTATAGCATTTAGCAGCTTTTGCTGTCAGTTTCCATAGTTTTTCACAGCTTCATTAGGTAACCGAAGCGCACCGAACCGAAAAGGGAATTAAAAGTTGTTTGTGGGCTGGCAGCTGGGAGGTGGGAGCTGGGAGCTGGGAGCTGGGTGGGTTTTTAGCAGACCGACCACACCTTGGCCGGCCACTCAAACTAATTGAACGCTAAATTGTTTCAATATCAATTTGTGCATTTAGTGTTTAAACAAAGGAAGGCCGCGCCGCAAAAGGAACTGAGCGGAGTTGGGCCAGGCCTTCGCGTGTGCTGTGAACTTTGACCTATTGCTCCATTACCTATCTGGCCATAAGCTCTTTTGGCAGTGCTTCGGCCGCATGCAATTCAGGTGTTATCTACGCTTTTACTTTGATTTACACTGAAAGAAATTAGGAGGAGTTTCAGGGCCTTGAACTCAAAAGTCAAGCAAAAGATTATGATATATAAATATATATAAATATATATGTATCATATAGATAGCTATATCTATCTGTTCATCTATCTATCTATTGGCTATTCTATCAGCTTAATCTTAACTTGAATTTCAGTCTCTTTGCTGCGACTTCATTGGCATGCCAAAAACCTTACCTTGATTTGCTGCCAACAGACTGGCAATCTGGCTTGCTCGTGACTTCAGGTAGTTATCCTGCTTGTTTGCACCTGGCGAACTTGCGGCGTCCGCTACACAAATTTTGACCTGCTTCTCCCACTTTGAGTGTCTGTCAACAGGCTGTCAAATTTTCCAAATTAATATGCAATTTAGCTGTCAGGATTTGCTGTTTACCTGGCCAGCGCTAGCCGCCCGCCAGGTGTTGAGTTTCGTTGGTCGCTGCAAGCGCGGCTCAATCGTCTGCAGGCATTTGCCACGTTCAGTTCGCACTCTCTCCCGCTCCGTGCATCGCTCTTCAGTGCTTCTCAGTGACTCTTCAACTGTGCCGCAGCGTTATCCACCAGAGTTTGCCGTTGCAAAGGTAATTTTTAGCGCATCTATCAAAGAAATCTTTTGACTCACGCTGAGTATCGACCATGTTTTGAGGCTGGATGACTAAGGCTTAAAGTCAAAGCCAACTGCGTGAGTTACAGCCCAATTGTGTTAGCTAATGAGCCTACGAATTGCGCTTAATCCACTTATTTCATGTTTTCATTTCAAATTAGCTTTACTTGTAAAATGAGTAATGAGCGATTGTAATGTGAAGCAGCTCAATGGAGGCAGCTCTCCAGATATGTTTGACTGTCTAAGAACTCTAGAAGAGGTTGAAGTTATATATGACAGAAGCGACTAAGACTAACTGCAAGTTGCTCATGACTAAGCCTAGTCTTTCCTACCAAAATGGACATTCATAAATTATATACCAAACTCTCAAAGAGCAGAGAAAGTTGGCTGGAAAATCTAGCGGCGATGGCTTCCTGTGCTGTAGAATGCAGCAGTCGAGATTCGGAAAAGGCATTAAGAGTCATCGGCTGTGGGTCGCTTGATCCTCATTAGTGGCGCAGAAAGTGCTGCATCACGCGTTTGTTGTTAATGGCATGGAATGGAATGATTGGGGCAAAGAAATCATCTGGTTTCAGGCTGAGTATCTGTGAGATACTCGGCCGTCCACACACACACACTTTAACCGCCTATCTTCTCTGTTTATCTCTTTGCAGCAATCTCATTGCGAAAAGCAAAAGTTACTCGGGCATAGCCGGCCCCCAACTGCCGCCACTCAATGCAGGTGGGTTTGTGAAGTTGCGTCATGTAGATACAGATAAGCCGAACACATCAACGCAATCGCAGCCAGATAAGCAAGAGGATACAGCGCTCAGCAAAGACGCCACTGCAGTAGATCAAGAAGCCGAGGTGAGTCTGACTGACACGCTCCACACCCACGTCGCCTTCAACTCGATCTCTGTTTGCTCTCAGACTATGGGTCCCGATCAGCGGAACATTGCCAAGACGGGCTCCATCGCCGATCGCCTGGCCGCGCTGCAGAAGAGCGGCGAGGACGACTGGAAGAAGCGCATCAGCAAGCGCGACGAGGTCGACGATATCTGCCGAGAGAATTTTGTCAATGTGAGTGCAATAATTTGTGATTTACTTAAGCCCTAAGCCAACAACGGTCTGTTGGCAACGAGTTTTCCGTTTTCCATTTCAATTGCAATTGCTTTCGCACTTGCGTGAAAACTGTTTCCTTATTGTCGCTTGCAACAATTTTTGCAATTAAGCGCAACGCTTGCTGCTAACTCGAGCTTAGTTTCTCTCTTGCCTGGCCACAAGCTGTTAGCCAAGCTCAAACGTTCAAACGAGAGCTATTCGAAAACTGCGAATGCTGCAGGGTGCAGGCTGCAATCTATATACGAGATACATATAAAATATCTACTCACTTTTTTTAGCTAAATATCTTTTAAATGTCTTTCATAATTTTCTATATTTTAATTCGTATGTTTTGCATTCATAAAGCCTTGAATTTTCAATTGTAATTGCAAGCTAATGTCGAATAGTTTGCTGTCTAAGCACACAACGCCGTCTGCCTAACGCTAGATGGCGCCATTATGCACCGGCCTAAAAGTATGCTATGATTTTATGTTTCTATCTATTATTTCTCTAATGAATTTAGCTGACCATTTGCTTGAGCTGTCTTTTAAGAGCATTAATTATTCATTTAAATTATTTGATTTAAAGCATAAATAATTGTGAAATATATATTTATATATGTATGTATTTAAACCACAAATATTTACAATAACTTAAAAAACTTAACTGACAAATTTTCAAATGGTTCGCAAGAATTTCACGAAAGTTTTTAGACTTTCGGCAATCCGATTTGCCATGAAGCTTTTACTGTACTTCTACGACTGCCAACCCGGCTAAGTGTGCTGAATTTGGCATTTTACTTTCGTTTAACGGCTGCGCGACTGAATTACCAATTACCTGGCGTTCGTATTATGGCCAGGTGACATTTTGCACAAAACATATATTGAACTTCAAATTAAATCCGCCAAAGTCGAGTTGAGTGAACTTTTTCCCACTGCCTCCTTTCTCTGTTTGCCTTATTAAGCGCGCTTTACGCCGGGCCTATAATTATGCGGGTCTGTTGGGTGTGCAGAGCACCTCCCTGCCGCCCTCGCGCCCTCACGCGCTGCCTCTGCTGTACTCTAATGTACAAGTAATCACATTTAATTACGCGCGCCACGCCTTTTTGGGCATCATCATAATCAACGTCAGCTGCCCCTGTTTGACTCTTTATATGGCTGCGGCTTGATGATTTGGGAGAAATTTCTTAGGCAAAATCATGTCAAACTGTTTCTGAAAGATCTAAGCTATGGGGATGTGGGCACGAGTCAAATGAGTTTTGAATTGTTGTTGCTCACGCTGCTTGAGGTTCGAGTTGCCTCCATGAGCATATATAACTCTCAAGCACTTGACGCCTGCGCCTCACTTGCGACAGTGGGGCAAGGCCGTTGGAAAGTCAGCCAAAAGCTATGAATCAGTTAGGCTAGAAATATATTTATAATGTTTGAGTTTAGTTGAACATCGATTCATTGTGCGGGTCTGCTCTAAAGACTAAGACTTTTTTTTAGCTCAAGCTAAGCAATTGCTTGAAGTAAGAAGTGAATCAGAATTAAATTAATCTCAATTTAGCATGACTGTTACCTATTCAGAACCCATAGCTTAAGCTAATCTTGTATATATCAACCCATATATATATATACGTACTCGAGTCTAATTAGATCTGCCAAGGGAAAGGTCACATTTCACAGTTCTTAAATGGAATTCAACTGAAGTCGCAATCATCGAGTGGCATTTATCATCAGGCCACGTTCGCCAAGCTTATCATCATAATCATCTAAGACAGGCTTTATAGAGGGCCTACGCGGGCTGCAGCCGTTGCCTGCCAACTTACATTTCTTCATTTTTTACTAGCCCAACTTGCCTTGTGGGCAGCAGCCACGGCAACAGCAACAGCAACAACAATTATCAAATAAAAAGGATGGAACTGAAGGCGGCTGTGTTGGGCTGTGTTTGGGCTGAGCTGTGGCTTCCACTCCATTTGCTGCCTCTGCAGACTCGACTTGTAGCTGCTGCTCCACAGTGCCCCCACCACCGCCTCTCTTGGCTGTTGTAGTTCTTGCCGCTGCTTGCTGGCTGGGTCCAGCTGCTGGCTGTGGCTGCATTTGATCTGCGGCTTGATCTTGAACGTGCTCATCTGCCAAGCAGAGCGCCCAGCAGCTAACTGGGCTTGGCCTCGCCTGTGCCTTCCTCTAGCCATTGTAAATTGTTTTAGTGAATTTGATATACTTGCTGCTCTGCCCAGACTTACATACACCCAGCCCCAACTGCAGCCCCCGCCCCTCTCTTGGGTAGTTTATTATGCTCGTGTATTGTCCGCTTGCTGCTGCGATTATGTTGTTTTTTCAGCTCTCTCTGCTCTGATCTGCTGTAGTTGTTCATTAGTCCATGCCTCGCCAAGACGCAGTGACAGTAGCTAGATGTTGTTATTGTTCCTCTTTTTGTTTTCTATATAAAAAACGTTCTTACAAGCAAGTCGGGTCGCATTCATCTGCCCCGCCCTGCTCTGCTCTGCTCTGCCCTGCCCGTCTCTGTCGCTTGCTGATTATTTTTGTTGTCTTTATGGGATTCATTTTGCTTCAGATAAGCTGGCTACTTATCCGACTGTATAGCCTTGCAGCATCTATATAATATATATATATATATATTATATATCTGAAAGATTGCTTCACTAGTGATTCATGTTTTGTCTTCATTTATATTCATGATTTAACCAAAAGTTTCAATGCATCAGGCCCTTTGCCACTAAATTTGCAAACACTCTCCCTCTCTCTCTCGCTCGCCCTCTCTCTGCCTGAGCTCTCTCCTGTTTGCGCTCAGTTTAATTTAAATAGTCTGTTTTCATTGTCTGCCGCCTGCTAGCCAGCAACAACACTTGACTTGCCGCTCTCACTCTCCTTCTCCCACTCTCTTTCTCACTCACACTTTGAAAGCCGGCTTTGCTAGTCTGCAATCGGAACTTGTCGCTCGCTGATCCGAGCGCTGCCGCAGTATGAGCCGCGACTCCAAGGCGAGCGCTTCGCAACTCGCAAAACTCATTTCGCTGTTGCCATTAGCATTGCTATTGTTATTGTTATTGTTATTGCTATGCATTATTTCGCTGCTTTTCCATTGACATTCAATTTGATAAGCGGCAAATCAAAATTGACGTGTGTGTGCTCTCTCTCTCTCCTTCTCTCTCGCACGCTCCACTCGCTCCGATTGCATAAAAAGTAATGTGAAGTTGTTTCCTGACTGCGCAAATCAGTTGCATAAACTGTCGACTGCGGCGCAGCAGGAAGCGAATTATATAAACTCAAATAAATATTTTACACATTATTTTGCATTTGGAATTTGCATTTGGCTTGGCCGCAGTGAAACGTTGACACCAATTTCACGACAAATATTAAGATACATAAATGTATTTCAAGGCTGCTCGTTTCACCCATACACACACGCGCATACACTCACGTAAACACTCACACGCATTCAGTCACCTTTGAGAACTTTCTTATGCGCTGTAGTACGCTTGCCCGCATTTAGCGACTATTACAAATCGAAGCCCACGTAATAATTTAAAAATAAATACACGATTTCTCATCACGAAACGAATAGAAATAAACTAAAACTAATGCGAATATATGGAAACAGAGCGGAAAGTGCATAAATTTGCAAGCAGAACGAACATTCTAACTGAACGTATGTGAATCCAATCGGAATCCAATTGGAAGCCAACTAGAACGCTTACTTAGTCACATGAAAGGAACAAATGCATATGCTGATTGGTCGCTTTGACCTGTGTCTAAATTACCAATAAGAGTGATGATGCTCCACTTCGAGCCCAACGACTACAGTTATAGCGACAAAGTGCGCAAGTGCAGCCGCGACGTTGTCATCGAAACTCAACGAAGACGAAGATCATAAAGCACAGCAAGAGGAGAAGGTAAACCGCGCGAGAGAGGGACAGCGCGTGAGAGCGCCCTAGCGCGAGTGGAGAGAAAGCAAAGTCCACTGAGAGCGGCGCAGCTTGATAAAAGTTGCGTTCGTCGTCGTTCGTTCAGTTAAATTTAAGACGAGAAGCCGAAGAGAACGACCGCTGGGTGCGTCGGAATGCGAAACGCGCCCAAAAGCCAAAACAAAAAGCAAACTCAAAATAAATAAAGCAAAACAAAAGAATTGTAAAGCAAATAAAAGACAGCCTTGCGCGGATATCAGATGACAGTCCAAGATAAAAATACTAAAACGAGCGTTGGAATATGTTTTTGCATATGTGCATGAATATAAGGACAAACAGTGCGGCTGCCGATTGCAAAGCGCAACTGAAAGCACTTAACGAAAGGTGTGTGCCTGTGTGTGCGAAAGAGAAAGGACTACGCAAAGATATTGCAAAAATGTAGACAATATTTGATTGACAAATTTTTGCAATATTTTTGAAAATTAAAAATCAAAAATAAAATGAAAATATTTTTATAAAAAAGTTTTTATATACAAAATATTTTAAAAATTTCAAAATTATAGATATTTTTTAAAAATAAAAAATATATGAAAATATAAAAATATTATGAAATATTTTTTTTAAATCATAAAAAAATATAGAAAAATATTTTTAAATATATTTTAAAATCATAAAAAATATATAATGTTCTGTTGCAAAAACTTGTTGAATTTAGTGTTTCGTGACGACTCATGGTAAAAGTGCCGCTTATCAAAGACTGAAAAAGAACGATATCAGAATTATTGTGTTTGGCAGCGGAAACAGTTAATAAATACTTGCGAAATCGAAAGGTAGAAAGGCAATTGCAGATAGTGCTAGACAGAGTGCAACTCCATTAGCCGCAATGACTGCCGACTACCAGGTGTATCTGGAGACAGCCTGGGAATGGCTGAACTACCTGCCCTACCTGCTGGTGGCGTACGTGCTGCTCACGCTGCTGCCCAAGTCGCTGATGCGCATGAAGCGCTACGCGGACGCTGACTTCGAGGCGAATCGTCACAAGTTTCATCGCTGCTATGGCCCGGAGCTGTGCTGCCACGTGCACGCCAAGGCCCAGGCGCAGGAGCAGCCGGCCAAGCAGGCGAAGCAGCGCAAGCCGGTGACTCGCGTCTATCCGAAGCGTCAACAGTCGCTGAGCAAGCCGGAGCTGCCCTCCATCAAGCACAACAATGTGACCAAGATTGCGCGCATGTTCGAGTCGGGCAATACGACGCGCCAGGTGAGCCGCGTGGCACCTGTGACGCTGCCCGACATACGCATGCTGGGCGCCAGCGAGGGGTCCAGCGAGACGACGCCCTGCGTCTCGCGCAAAGGCAGCATTGCCACGCAGATGCAACACATCGAGCACGCCATGCAGCTCTGGCAGGAGCTGCAGGATCAACAGCAGCAACAACAACACCAGCAGCAGAAGCCAGCGAGGCTCAACGATTGGGAGCCGATGGCTGCGATGCCTGTGCCGGCCATAAGGCGCAGCCTCGGCACCTCAGCCACGCCCTCGACAGCCTCACCGCTGTGCAGCTCACCTGAGCCGCAGTCACCTGTGCTGCTGCGCCAGCCGCCGGCGCTGTGCCTCAAGTCCAGCATGGAGGACATCTTCCAGGCCATCGCGCGCAGCGCCGAGGAGCCCGTCGACTGCAACAGCCTCTCGCCCATCACCTGCATCGACGACATACTCTCGGAGCGCAGATTCTCACGCCCGCTGTCCGCCTACTCCATCACGGATCTGCTCAACGAGGAGCAGGAGTCGCTGTTTGTCAACGAGACGACGCTGCAGCCGTTGGAGACGAGTTGAGATAGGAAGAAGAAGACCCTCACTGGGATCACTCAGTTTGTGCCATGTGCGAACTCTCCCTCTCCCTCCCACTCTCTCTATCTCTCCCTCTCTCTCTTACACTCTGTGTGAGTCACAGCGAAACAAATGCGCTCAATAGGGGCCTTATAATCATACGATACCCAAGCCAAGCCACGCCCCCTCCCCTCCGCCTTTCTCTGGCTGTTGCGCTTGGCCTTTGCCAGTTGCATTTTGTTTGTTTAATTAATGAAAACTTAAGCAAATAAAAATAACATAAATGATAAAGAATTGTGAATTGTATTAATATTATTATGATTATCATAACCATTACTATTATCATTATTATTATAATTAATATTAGTGATTTGATCGCTGTTCCAACTGACTGCAGAGTTCTTTGGTTCATCGTGACGCATCCTTGCCTGGTCGCTATTCTGGTTCTCAGTTCTCAGTTGCCTATAACTATGATTATTATTATTTATTACTATTGTCATTATATCTGTATCTTATTGCGAATAACTGATAGCTATAATTGAATTACGCAAAAACCAACCAAAATTATCTCAAGTGTCAAATAAAGATGCGAAGAGTTCGAGTGCTTCGAGTACTTTTTTAAGCAACAAACTTTCGACTACTTTCAATTTGTAGTTAGTATTATTTATGTCTAACTCACACACACACACACACACATACATAAATTTTATAAATAAATTGTTTACAACAATCATTTGTAAGAATTTCATTTTATTTCACTTAATTTATGTTCGTCGCAGCTGCAATTGAATATGAAAATTTTCAGCTTTGCGTCTGGGTTTGCTTTGCCTCTGCAGCTGTTTTTATCAATTGGCTTGTATTTGCTTTATATAATATACATTCAGGTTCCGCATGTTTTGCCCAGATCTGTTCTAGCCAAACTAATTCGTCTGCCAGCTGCGTCGGCCCAGTGGCATTTGGGCTTTTATTATTATGATTAATTTGCTTGGATTGAAATGCGCAAATCCCATCGATATACGCTATATATGTATATATATACATATGTGTATATCTGCCATCATTAATCAATTTGCTTATATACTATTCAAGCTGCTAGAGAGTGTAAATAGCGTTGACCCTAGACACAGCAGAGAGAAACTTATCTGAAGAATTCAGCTGAAATTGCTGCACAAAGAACTCTTCTTGACTTTAGCTGAATGAAAGATATAATAGCAGCAATGACTAAACGTCGTACTGAGTGATAAAAAGAAGAAGCGACAACAACAACAGCAAATGCTGATTGCAGCTCAAATACTCTTTCGAGTTGCAGTGAATGGGTTTCTTCCAGAGGCAACTGCTGTTGCTCGACTAATAGAACTATTTCTACTTCCTCATCAACAAAGTTCCACGAAATCTAGGTAAGTGCTATATTTGCAGCACTTTAAAGTAAATTTACTTTACAATCTGTAATCAGCAAACAGATGTTGATTAGAAATAGTCAATTGGATTTGCAGCAGCTGCTCCAATTGGAAAACGCTCTCTCTCATGGACTCACTCCATGAGGCACTTGCGCATGCCAAACAGCTTAAACTCATCTCACCACGTAGGCGTACGCAAATATCTCAAGGCCAACGCGCTGTCCCGTTTAGGATAGCTCATCGAAGAAGATATTGCCTAAATATTGATTTGATTTTAATTATGGCCAGAGCAAAGCGTATTCGACGTTGACGCCTTTGTTTCTGTCTGCTTGCCTTTTAGCTGGATTTGACCCTTTTTTATTGCGGCTTATCACATTTACTGCTTTGATGACTCAGCGTGCGCACGGCGCGAGGTGCTGCGGGCGCGACTCAACTCTGCTCCGCTGATGACGCATTTTGAGCGACTTCAGGAGAATTCCGATTCCAATTCGAATTCGCTATCATCCGCGAAGGCTGTGAGCGCGACAAAGCGTTTGTTTACCCAATCACATGAGCATTGCAAATAAATGGAAATTTCTCAATTGAGTTTTATGATAACAAACGATTTATTGTGCCGGCCATGCAAACAACTGATAACTGAGCTCTGCAGTTATCATTGCCGTAGAACAAACAAACATAAATATTCGATATTTACACATAAATTGCGGCTTAAACTTGAAACCTGAATGAAAGTAAACAATCAATGTTCTGCTCTCTGCTCTGCTCTCTGCTCTCTTCATAGCATATGCTATCTCTTATCTTATCTCTTATCTCAGTCTCGCTCTCTGGCTCTCTGCTAGATTATTTAGCTATCATTGCCCAAGCGTGAACTGGCTCATATCTAATCTCACTTCTCTCTCATTCTCCCTCGCCCTCTCCCACTCCCTCCCTTATTTGTTTTACAGCTATCATTACCTGTCTCACCTGCCTCACCTGCCTCACCTTGCACTGCGCAGTTGCTCAGCTTTTGTATTTCGGACACTGCAATGAAATGTTTCGAGTACCTCAGTCACAGATCCCGAGGCCCGTCGCAAACAACTCTAGAGTTTGGCTAGCGCGTTTCGTTTTATTTTGGTGTCTAATCAATTAACTTGGCTTTACGGCGTGACTCGAATGTTGTGTGCAAAATGCAAGAAGTGAAACTGGTAAATTTGATCAACTTTTTCGACACGACCCGATTTTGACAAAAATGATAAGGGGTTACATCACATTTTTGTCAAAAATGGCAAAATTTGAAAAATTCAAACTTTGAATGCAAATCGATAGCCGTGCTTCGTACGAGTCGAAAACGACATATCACTCTAAAATCGGCCAAATAATGTCCGAGGTAGAGTCATGCAAAGTTCAATAGATTTTTTTACGGTTTCGAAGCATTACTAAGAAAAGTTCGTGAAGCAGGGATAATCTGTGAATGAGGATTCATACTCCGCATCCACACGCTTCTAAAAAGGTATGCTATCCATAAATCGGATAAAAAATACCAAAGTTGTAGTCAGCCAAAGTTGAGAAATAGTCAATTTTTTCAACTTTTTTTTACGGTTTCTAAGCATTATTAAGAAAAGTTCTTGAAGCAGGGATAATCTGTGAATGAGGATTCATACTCCGCATCCACACGCTTCTAAAAAGGTATGCTATCCATAAATCGGATAAAAAATACCAAAGTTGTAGTCAGCCAAAGTTGAGAAATAGTCAATTTTTTCAACTTTTTTGACACGACCCGATTTTGACAAAAATGATAAGGGGTTACATCACATTTTTGTCAAAAATGGCAAAATTTGAAAAATTCAAACTTTGAATGCAAATCGATAGCCGTGCTTCGTACGAGTCGAAAACGACATATCACTCTAAAATCGGCCAAATAATGTCCGAGGTAGAGTCATGCAAAGTTCAATAGATTTTTTTACGGTTTCGAAGCATTACTAAGAAAAGTTCGTGAAGCAGGGATAATCTGTGAATGAGGATTCATACTCCGCATCCACACGCTTCTAAAAAGGTATGCTATCCATAAATCGGATAAAAAATACCAAAGTTGTAGTCAGCCAAAGTTGAGAAATAGTCAATTTTTTCAACTTTTTTTTACGGTTTCTAAGCATTATTAAGAAAAGTTCTTGAAGCAGGGATAATCTGTGAATGAGGATTCATACTCCGCATCCACACGCTTCTAAAAAGGTATGCTATCCATAAATCGGATAAAAAATACCAAAGTTGTAGTCAGCCAAAGTTGAGAAATAGTCAATTTTTTCAACTTTTTTGACACGACCCGATTTTGACAAAAATGATAAGGGGTTACATCACATTTTTGTCAAAAATGGCAAAATTTGAAAAATTCAAACTTTGAATGCAAATCGATAGCCGTGCTTCGTACGAGTCGAAAACGACATATCACTCTAAAATCGGCCAAATAATGTCCGAGGTAGAGTCATGCAAAGTTCAATAGATTTTTTTACGGTTTCGAAGCATTACTAAGAAAAGTTCGTGAAGCAGGGATAATCTGTGAATGAGGATTCATACTCCGCATCCACACGCTTCTAAAAAGGTATGCTATCCATAAATCGGATAAAAAATACCAAAGTTGTAGTCAGCCAAAGTTGAGAAATAGTCAATTTTTTCAACTTTTTTTTACGGTTTCTAAGCATTATTAAGAAAAGTTCTTGAAGTAGGGATAATCTGTGAATGAGGATTCACACTCCGCATCCACACGCTTCTAAAAAGGTATGCTATCCATAAATCGGATAAAAAATACCAAAGTTGTAGTCAGCCAAAGTTGAGAAATAGTCAATTTTTTCAACTTTTTTGACACGACCCGATTTTGACAAAAATGATAAGGGGTTACATCACATTTTTGTCAAAAATGGCAAAATTTGAAAAATTCAAACTTTGAATGCAAATCGATAGCCGTGCTTCGTACGAGTCGAAAACGACATATCACTCTGAAATCGGCCAAATAATGTCCGAGGTAGAGTCATGCAAAGTTCAATAGATTTTTTTACGGTTTCTAAGCATTATTAAGAAAAGTTCTTGAAGTAGGGATAATCTGTGAATGAGGATTCATACTCCGCATCCACACGCTTCTAAAAAGGTATGCTATCCATAAATCGGATAAAAAATACCAAAGTTGTAGTCAGCCAAAGTTGAGAAATAGTCAATTTTTTCAACTTTTTTTTACGGTTTCTAAGCATTATTAAGAAAAGTTCTTGAAGTAGGGATAATCTGTGAATGAGGATTCATACTCCGCATCCACACGCTTCTAAAAAGGTATGCTATCCATAAATCGGATAAAAAATACCAAAGTTGTAGTCAGCCAAAGTTGAGAAATAGTCAATTTTTTCAACTTTTTTGACACGACCCGATTTTGACAAAAATGATAAGGGGTTACATCACATTTTTGTCAAAAATGGCAAAATTTGAAAAATTCAAACTTTGAATGCAAATCGATAGCCGTGCTTCGTACGAGTCGAAAACGACATATCACTCTAAAATCGGCCAAATAATGTCCGAGGTAGAGTCATGCAAAGTTCAATAGATTTTTTTACGGTTTCGAAGCATTACTAAGAAAAGTTCGTGAAGCAGGGATAATCTGTGAATGAGGATTCATACTCCGCATCCACACGCTTCTAAAAAGGTATGCTATCCATAAATCGGATAAAAAATACCAAAGTTGTAGTCAGCCAAAGTTGAGAAATAGTCAATTTTTTCAACTTTTTTTTACGGTTTCTAAGCATTATTAAGAAAAGTTCTTGAAGTAGGGATAATCTGTGAATGAGGATTCATACTCCGCATCCACACGCTTCTAAAAAGGTATGCTATCCATAAATCGGATAAAAAATACCAAAGTTGTAGTCAGCCAAAGTTGAGAAATAGTCAATTTTTTCAACTTTTTTGACACGACCCGATTTTGACAAAAATGATAAGGGGTTACATCACATTTTTGTCAAAAATGGCAAAATTTTAAAAATTCAAACTTTGAATGCAAATCGATAGCCGTGCTTCGTACGAGTCGAAAACGACATATCACTCTGAAATCGGCCAAATAATGTCCGAGGTAGAGTCATGCAAAGTTCAATAGATTTTTTTACGGTTTCTAAGCATTATTAAGAAAAGTTCTTGAAGTAGGGATAATCTGTGAATGAGGATTCATACTCCGCATCCACACGCTTCTAAAAGGTATGCTATCCATAAATCGGATAAAAAATACCAAAGTTGTAGTCAGCCAAAGTTGAGAAATAGTCAATTTTTTCAACTTTTTTTTACGGTTTCTAAGCATTATTAAGAAAAGTTCTTGAAGCAGGGATAATCTGTGAATGAGGATTCATACTCCGCATCCACACGCTTCTAAAAAGGTATGCTATCCATAAATCGGATAAAAAATACCAAAGTTGTAGTCAGCCAAAGTTGAGAAATAGTCAATTTTTTCAACTTTTTTGACACGACCCGATTTTGACAAAAATGATAAGGGGTTACATCACATTTTTGTCAAAAATGGCAAAATTTTAAAAATTCAAACTTTGAATGCAAATCGATAGCCGTGCTTCGTACGAGTCGAAAACGACATATCACTCTGAAATCGGCCAAATAATGTCCGAGGTAGAGTCATGCAAAGTTCAATAGATTTTTTTACGGTTTCTAAGCATTATTAAGAAAAGTTCTTGAAGTAGGGATAATCTGTGAATGAGGATTCATACTCCGCATCCACACGCTTCTAAAAAGGTATGCTATCCATAAATCGGATAAAAAATACCAAAGTTGTAGTCAGCCAAAGTTGAGAAATAGTCAATTTTTTCAACTTTTTTTTACGGTTTCTAAGCATTATTAAGAAAAGTTCTTGAAGTAGGGATAATCTGTGAATGAGGATTCATACTCCGCATCCACACGCTTCTAAAAAGGTATGCTATCCATAAATCGGATAAAAAATACCAAAGTTGTAGTCAGCCAAAGTTGAGAAATAGTCAATTTTTTCAACTTTTTTTTACGGTTTCTAAGCATTATTAAGAAAAGTTCTTGAAGCAGGGATAATCTGTGAATGAGGATTCATACTCCGCATCCACACGCTTCTAAAAAGGTATGCTATCCATAAATCGGATAAAAAATACCAAAGTTGTAGTCAGCCAAAGTTGAGAAATAGTCAATTTTTTCAACTTTTTTTTACGGTTTCTAAGCATTATTAAGAAAAGTTCTTGAAGCAGGGATAATCTGTGAATGAGGATTCATACTCCGCATCCACACGCTTCTAAAAAGGTATGCTATCCATAAATCGGATAAAAAATACCAAAGTTGTAGTCAGCCAAAGTTGAGAAATAGTCAATTTTTTCAACTTTTTTGACACGACCCGATTTTGACAAAAATGATAAGGGGTTACATCACATTTTTGTCAAAAATGGCAAAATTTGAAAAATTCAAACTTTGAATGCAAATCGATAGCCGTGCTTCGTACGAGTCGAAAACGACATATCACTCTAAAATCGGCCAAATAATGTCCGAGGTAGAGTCATGCAAAGTTCAATAGATTTTTTTACGGTTTCGAAGCATTACTAAGAAAAGTTCGTGAAGCAGGGATAATCTGTGAATGAGGATTCATACTCCGCATCCACACGCTTCTAAAAAGGTATGCTATCCATAAATCGGATAAAAAATACCAAAGTTGTAGTCAGCCAAAGTTGAGAAATAGTCAATTTTTTCAACTTTTTTTTACGGTTTCTAAGCATTATTAAGAAAAGTTCTTGAAGCAGGGATAATCTGTGAATGAGGATTCATACTCCGCATCCACACGCTTCTAAAAAGGTATGCTATCCATAAATCGGATAAAAAATACCAAAGTTGTAGTCAGCCAAAGTTGAGAAATAGTCAATTTTTTCAACTTTTTTGACACGACCCGATTTTGACAAAAATGATAAGGGGTTACATCACATTTTTGTCAAAAATGGCAAAATTTGAAAAATTCAAACTTTGAATGCAAATCGATAGCCGCGCTTCGTACGAGTCGAAAACGACATATCACTCTAAAATCGGCCAAATAATGTCCGAGGTAGAGTCATGCAAAGTTCAATAGATTTTTTTACGGTTTCTAAGCATTATTAAGAAAAGTTCTTGAAGTAGGGATAATCTGTGAATGAGGATTCATACTCCGCATCCACACTCTTCTAAAAAGGTATGCTATCCATAAATCGGATAAAAAATACCAAAGTTGTAGTCAGCCAAAGTTGAGAAATAGTCAATTTTTTCAACTTTTTTGACACGACCCGATTTTGACAAAAATGATAAGGGGTTACATCACATTTTTGTCAAAAATGGCAAAATTTGAAAAATTCAAACTTTGAATGCAAATCGATAGCCGTGCTTCGTACGAGTCGAAAACGACATATCACTCTAAAATCGGCCAAATAATGTCCGAGGTAGAGTCATGCAAAGTTCAATAGATTTTTTTACGGTTTCGAAGCATTACTAAGAAAAGTTCGTGAAGCAGGGATAATCTGTGAATGAGGATTCATACTCCGCATCCACACGCTTCTAAAAAGGTATGCTATCCATAAATCGGATAAAAAATACCAAAGTTGTAGTCAGCCAAAGTTGAGAAATAGTCCATTTTTTCAACTTTTTTTTACGGTTTCTAAGCATTATTAAGAAAAGTTCTTGAAGCAGGGATAATCTGTGAATGAGGATTCATACTCCGCATCCACACGCTTCTAAAAAGGTATGCTATCCATAAATCGGATAAAAAATACCAAAGTTGTAGTCAGCCAAAGTTGAGAAATAGTCAATTTTTTCAACTTTTTTTTACGGTTTCTAAGCATTATTAAGAAAAGTTCTTGAAGCAGGGATAATCTGTGAATGAGGATTCATACTCCGCATCCACACGCTTCTAAAAAGGTATGCTATCCATAAATCGGATAAAAAATACCAAAGTTGTAGTCAGCCAAAGTTGAGAAATAGTCAATTTTTTCAACTTTTTTGACACGACCCGATTTTGACAAAAATGATAAGGGGTTACATCACATTTTTGTCAAAAATGGCAAAATTTGAAAAATTCAAACTTTGAATGCAAATCGATAGCCGTGCTTCGTACGAGTCGAAAACGACATATCACTCTAAAATCGGCCAAATAATGTCCGAGGTAGAGTCATGCAAAGTTCAATAGATTTTTTTACGGTTTCGAAGCATTACTAAGAAAAGTTCGTGAAGCAGGGATAATCTGTGAATGAGGATTCATACTCCGCATCCACACGCTTCTAAAAAGGTATGCTATCCATAAATCGGATAAAAAATACCAAAGTTGTAGTCAGCCAAAGTTGAGAAATAGTCAATTTTTTCAACTTTTTTTTACGGTTTCTAAGCATTATTAAGAAAAGTTCTTGAAGCAGGGATAATCTGTGAATGAGGATTCATACTCCGCATCCACACGCTTCTAAAAAGGTATGCTATCCATAAATCGGATAAAAAATACCAAAGTTGTAGTCAGCCAAAATTGAGAAATAGTCAATTTTTTCAACTTTTTTGACACGACCCGATTTTGACAAAAATGATAAGGGGTTACATCACATTTTTGTCAAAAATGGCAAAATTTGAAAAATTCAAACTTTGAATGCAAATCGATAGCCGCGCTTCGTACGAGTCGAAAACGACATATCACTCTAAAATCGGCCAAATAATGTCCGAGGTAGAGTCATGCAAAGTTCAATAGATTTTTTTACGGTTTCTAAGCATTATTAAGAAAAGTTCTTGAAGTAGGGATAATCTGTGAATGAGGATTCATACTCCGCATCCACACTCTTCTAAAAAGGTATGCTATCCATAAATCGGATAAAAAATACCAAAGTTGTAGTCAGCCAAAGTTGAGAAATAGTCAATTTTTTCAACTTTTTTGACACGACCCGATTTTGACAAAAATGATAAGGGGTTACATCACATTTTTGTCAAAAATGGCAAAATTTGAAAAATTCAAACTTTGAATGCAAATCGATAGCCGTGCTTCGTACGAGTCGAAAACGACATATCACTCTAAAATCGGCCAAATAATGTCCGAGGTAGAGTCATGCAAAGTTCAATAGATTTTTTTACGGTTTCGAAGCATTACTAAGAAAAGTTCGTGAAGCAGGGATAATCTGTGAATGAGGATTCATACTCCGCATCCACACGCTTCTAAAAAGGTATGCTATCCATAAATCGGATAAAAAATACCAAAGTTGTAGTCAGCCAAAGTTGAGAAATAGTCAATTTTTTCAACTTTTTTTTACGGTTTCTAAGCATTATTAAGAAAAGTTCTTGAAGCAGGGATAATCTGTGAATGAGGATTCATACTCCGCATCCACACGCTTCTAAAAAGGTATGCTATCCATAAATCGGATAAAAAATACCAAAGTTGTAGTCAGCCAAAGTTGAGAAATAGTCAATTTTTTCAACTTTTTTTTACGGTTTCTAAGCATTATTAAGAAAAGTTCTTGAAGTAGGGATAATCTGTGAATGAGGATTCATACTCCGCATCCACACGCTTCTAAAAAGGTATGCTATCCATAAATCGGATAAAAAATACCAAAGTTGTAGTCAGCCAAAGTTGAGAAATAGTCAATTTTTTCAACTTTTTTGACACGACCCGATTTTGACAAAAATGATAAGGGGTTACATCACATTTTTGTCAAAAATGGCAAAATTTTAAAAATTCAAACTTTGAATGCAAATCGATAGCCGTGCTTCGTACGAGTCGAAAACGACATATCACTCTGAAATCGGCCAAATAATGTCCGAGGTAGAGTCATGCAAAGTTCAATAGATTTTTTTACGGTTTCTAAGCATTATTAAGAAAAGTTCTTGAAGTAGGGATAATCTGTGAATGAGGATTCATACTCCGCATCCACACGCTTCTAAAAAGGTATGCTATCCATAAATCGGATAAAAAATACCAAAGTTGTAGTCAGCCAAAGTTGAGAAATAGTCAATTTTTTCAACTTTTTTGACACGACCCGATTTTGACAAAAATGATAAGGGGTTACATCACATTTTTGTCAAAAATGGCAAAATTTGAAAAATTCAAACTTTGAATGCAAATCGATAGCCGTGCTTCGTACGAGTCGAAAACGACATATCACTCTAAAATCGGCCAAATAATGTCCGAGGTAGAGTCATGCAAAGTTCAATAGATTTTTTTACGGTTTCGAAGCATTACTAAGAAAAGTTCGTGAAGCAGGGATAATCTGTGAATGAGGATTCATACTCCGCATCCACACGCTTCTAAAAAGGTATGCTATCCATAAATCGGATAAAAAATACCAAAGTTGTAGTCAGCCAAAGTTGAGAAATAGTCAATTTTTTCAACTTTTTTTTACGGTTTCTAAGCATTATTAAGAAAAGTTCTTGAAGTAGGGATAATCTGTGAATGAGGATTCATACTCCGCATCCACACGCTTCTAAAAAGGTATGCTATCCATAAATCGGATAAAAAATACCAAAGTTGTAGTCAGCCAAAGTTGAGAAATAGTCAATTTTTTCAACTTTTTTTTACGGTTTCTAAGCATTATTAAGAAAAGTTCTTGAAGTAGGGATAATCTGTGAATGAGGATTCATACTCCGCATCCACACGCTTCTAAAAAGGTATGCTATCCATAAATCGGATAAAAAATACCAAAGTTGTAGTCAGCCAAAGTTGAGAAATAGTCAATTTTTTCAACTTTTTTTTACGGTTTCTAAGCATTATTAAGAAAAGTTCTTGAAGCAGGGATAATCTGTGAATGAGGATTCATACTCCGCATCCACACGCTTCTAAAAAGGTATGCTATCCATAAATCGGATAAAAAATACCAAAGTTGTAGTCAGCCAAAGTTGAGAAATAGTCAATTTTTTCAACTTTTTTGACACGACCCGATTTTGACAAAAATGATAAGGGGTTACATCACATTTTTGTCAAAAATGGCAAAATTTGAAAAATTCAAACTTTGAATGCAAATCGATAGCCGTGCTTCGTACGAGTCGAAAACGACATATCACTCTAAAATCGGCCAAATAATGTCCGAGGTAGAGTCATGCAAAGTTCAATAGATTTTTTTACGGTTTCGAAGCATTACTAAGAAAAGTTCGTGAAGCAGGGATAATCTGTGAATGAGGATTCATACTCCGCATCCACACGCTTCTAAAAAGGTATGCTATCCATAAATCGGATAAAAAATACCAAAGTTGTAGTCAGCCAAAGTTGAGAAATAGTCAATTTTTTCAACTTTTTTTTTACGGTTTCTAAGCATTATTAAGAAAAGTTCTTGAAGCAGGGATAATCTGTGAATGAGGATTCATACTCCGCATCCACACGCTTCTAAAAAGGTATGCTATCCATAAATCGGATAAAAAATACCAAAGTTGTAGTCAGCCAAAGTTGAGAAATAGTCAATTTTTTCAACTTTTTTGACACGACCCGATTTTGACAAAAATGATAAGGGGTTACATCACATTTTTGTCAAAAATGGCAAAATTTGAAAAATTCAAACTTTGAATGCAAATCGATAGCCGTGCTTCGTACGAGTCGAAAACGACATATCACTCTAAAATCGGCCAAATAATGTCCGAGGTAGAGTCATGCAAAGTTCAATAGATTTTTTTACGGTTTCGAAGCATTACTAAGAAAAGTTCGTGAAACAGGGATAATCTGTGAATGAGGATTCATACTCCGCATCCACACGCTTCTAAAAAGGTATGCTATCCATAAATCGGATAAAAAATACCAAAGTTGTAGTCAGCCAAAGTTGAGAAATAGTCAATTTTTTCAACTTTTTTTACGGTTTCTAAGCATTATTAAGAAAAGTTCTTGAAGTAGGGATAATCTGTGAAAGAGGATTCATACTCCGCATCCACACGCTTCTAAAAAGGTATGCTATCCATAAATCGGATAAAAAATACCAAAGTTGTAGTCAGCCAAAGTTGAGAAATAGTCCATTTTTCAACTTTTTTGACACGACCCGATTTTGACAAAAATGATAAGGGGTTACATCACATTTTTGTCAAAAATGGCAAAATTTGAAAAATTCAAACTTTGAATGCAAATCGATAGCCGCGCTTCGTACGAGTCGAAAACGACATATCACTCTGAAATCGGCCAAATAATGTCCGAGGTAGAGTCATGCAAAGTTCAATAGATTTTTTTACGGTTTCGAAGCATTACTAAGAAAAGTTCGTGAAACAGGGATAATCTGTGAATGAGGATTCATACTCCGCATCCACACGCTTCTAAAAAGGTATGCTATCCATAAATCGGATAAAAAATACCAAAGTTGTAGTCAGCCAAAGTTGAGAAATAGTCCATTTTTCAACTTTTTTGACACGACCCGATTTTGACAAAAATGATAAGGGGTTACATCACATTTTTGTCAAAAATGGCAAAATTTGAAAAATTCAAACTTTGAATGCAAATCGATAGCCGCGCTTCGTACGAGTCGAAAACGACATATCACTCTGAAATCGGCCAAATAATGTCCGAGGTAGAGTCATGCAAAGTTCAATAGATTTTTTTACGGTTTCGAAGCATTACTAAGAAAAGTTCGTGAAACAGGGATAATCTGTGAATGAGGATTCATACTCCGCATCCACACGCTTCTAAAAAGGTATGCTATCCATAAATCGGATAAAAAATACCAAAGTTGTAGTCAGCCAAAGTTGAGAAATATTCAATTTTTTCAACTTTTTTTTACGGTTTCTAAGCATTATTAAGAAAAGTTCTTGAAGTAGGGATAATCTGTGAAAGAGGATTCATACTCCGCATCCACACGCTTCTAAAAAGGTATGCTATCCATAAATCGGATAAAAAATACCAAAGTTGTAGTCAGCCAAAGTTGAGAAATAGTCCATTTTTCAACTTTTTTGACACGACCCGATTTTGACAAAAATGATAAGGGGTTACATCACATTTTTGTCAAAAATGGCAAAATTTTAAAAATTCAAACTTTGAATGCAAATCGATAGCCGTGCTTCGTACGAGTCGAAAACGACATATCACTCTAAAATCGGCCAAATAATGTCCGAGGTAGAGTCATGCAAAGTTCAATAGATTTTTTTACGGTTTCGAAGCATTACTAAGAAAAGTTCGTGAAGCAGGGATAATCTGTGAATGAGGATTCATACTCCGCATCCACACGCTTCTAAAAAGGTATGCTATCCATAAATCGGATAAAAAATACCAAAGTTGTAGTCAGCCAAAGTTGAGAAATAGTCCATTTTTCAACTTTTTTGACACGACCCGATTTTGACAAAAATGATAAGGGGTTACATCACATTTTTGTCAAAAATGGCAAAATTTGAAAAATTCAAACTTTGAATGCAAATCGATAGCCGCGCTTCGTACGAGTCGAAAACGACATATCACTCTGAAATCGGCCAAATAATGTCCGAGGTAGAGTCATGCAAAGTTCAATAGATTTTTTTACGGTTTCTAAGCATTATTAAGAAAAGTTCTTGAAGTAGGGATAATCTGTGAATGAGGATTCATACTCCGCATCCACACGCTTCTAAAAAGGTATGCTATCCATAAATCGGATAAAAAATACCAAAGTTGTAGTCAGCCAAAGTTGAGAAATAGTCAATTTTTTCAACTTTTTTTTACGGTTTCTAAGCATTATTAAGAAAAGTTCTTGAAGTAGGGATAATCTGTGAATGAGGATTCATACTCCGCATCCACACGCTTCTAAAAAGGTATGCTATCCATAAATCGGATAAAAAATACCAAAGTTGTAGTCAGCCAAAGTTGAGAAATAGTCCATTTTTCAACTTTTTTGACACGACCCGATTTTGACAAAAATGATAAGGGGTTACATCACATTTTTGTCAAAAATGGCAAAATTTGAAAAATTCAAACTTTGAATGCAAATCGATAGCCGCGCTTCGTACGAGTCGAAAACGACATATCACTCTGAAATCGGCCAAATAATGTCCGAGGTAGAGTCATGCAAAGTTCAATAGATTTTTTTACGGTTTCGAAGCATTACTAAGAAAAGTTCGTGAAGCAGGGATAATCTGTGAATGAGGATTCATACTCCGCATCCACACGCTTCTAAAAAGGTATGCTATCCATAAATCGGATAAAAAATACCAAAGTTGTAGTCAGCCAAAGTTGAGAAATAGTCCATTTTTCAACTTTTTTGACACGACCCGATTTTGACAAAAATGATAAGGGGTTACATCACATTTTTGTCAAAAATGGCAAAATTTGAAAAATTCAAACTTTGAATGCAAATCGATAACCGTGCTTCGTACGAGTCGAAAACGATATATCACTCTGAAATCAGGCAAGAAATACTCGAACTAGAGTGCTGCTACATGAAGTTTATAAAGCAACTGCTCTTGTGTTACAAGCGAGCGTAACACTCGAGCTAGCTACCGCTCTTCCCCTATCTCTCTCTCTCTCTCTCTCTCTCTCTAGTTCCCATTTGGGGTAAGGTTAGGCTAGGCAGGTGTGAGTCATGCCGTCAACTGGGCATAACCCAAGTTTTATAACCAAAACAATATATTAGCCAACTCGGAGCAGCCCAAAATGGTTTGATTGATGACCATTTTTGTATTTATTTGAATCTTTTCTTTTATTTCGTGTTAATTTTGTTTTGTTTTGTTGTTTTTGGCATTAAACATTTCACATTCAACGCCCACGCGTCGTTTGCTCAATGGCTAAAGGTGTACTAATTGGCCTTTAACTGTTTTTTCGCTCACAGGAATCACTTTCACTAGCCCAATCCATCTCGGACAAGCCGTTGCCGCCGTCGCCACTCATTGTGGCCAGCCTTGAGGGCGGCAAAGTCTCGGATCGCTTGGGTAAACTGAAGTCCAACTCAGAGAACTGGAAGCAGCGCATAGGTAAGCAGACGAGAAACACCTGACTTCAACTGTTCCGTAATCAATCAATCTTAACAGGACAAACGGACGCCAAGAAGTTCACAGTCGCTGGCCGACTGCAGAAGAAGGAGCAATCGCCAGTTGAGCTGCAGTTCGAGCGGCTGCCCAACGATGCGGCCAAGAAGTGTCCCATGCTGGAGGTGCGCAGCGCCAACCAGCCCCAGCTGGGCCTGGCCAAGAGCCCCTCCATGATGGTGACCAACGCAGCGAAAGCGGCTGCTCTGCAGCGCAGCCTGAGCGTCCAAGAGGAGGAGAACGTCACACTCATGCGCAGCAACAGTAGCAACAGCAGCAGCAGCTCCGAGTCGGATGGCTCGCCGCGCAACGCCAAGCAGAACAAGGAGCTGGCCAACAACAAGAGCGCCGAGGCAGCCACAAATGTGGGCGCCCGAATTCAAGTGCCGCGATCTGACGATGCCGAGACCTTTGAGAACTTCTTTGGCGGGCAAGCGAAGAGCCAAGCGAACGAGCAAACAGTCGAGCTGGAGATAAGCGCTTTCGATGACATCAAGTCCACGGAGCGGTAAACTTGAATTTGAAATCAACGTAAGATTTGCTTTTAAACTGCGTTTTCTCGTTCTTTAGCCTGGTCAGCAAGCGCAACATTCAGGGCCCCAAGGGCCGGCGCGCTGCACGCAACCCGCTCAAGACGCTGGCTGCACGCAGCGACATCTGCTCGGAGTATACAGAGCTCAAGACAGGCGTAGCCGAGCGTGAGCTGCGACGTATCAAGCTGGAGTCATGTAAGCTCTGATACATTTTGATTATCCTTGAGCCAGCCTAATCTTTTTCCCCTTTGAAGATGGACAACGTGGCAACCTGGCAGCAGAGGCCATTGCAGGCCTCGCCTCCATCGAAGACTTCAAGTCGGTGGCACTGAAGTCGTCGTCGCTGCCCTTGCAGCAGGTGTGGGTGCCCTACAAGCGGCTGATGCTGCTGCATGTCAAGGGACGCACGCATGTGCAGACACGTCTGGTGGCACCTGAACAGGCCTCCCTCAATCGTGGCGACTGCTTCATCCTGATTGCGGGCACGCAGCTGTTCCGCTATGTGGGCTCGTTTGCCAACGTCATTGAGATCTCGCGCAGCAAGAAGATCTGCGCAGCCATTGTGGAGAACAAGGACCTGGGCTGCACAGCCGCACAGGAGGTCATCCTCACCGATGGCAAATACGTTAACGAGCGCGAATGGCGGCAGTTCTGGTCGCTGCTCGGGGAATCAGAGGAACGCCAACAGCAATCGCTGATTGCCGACTCCGGCCATGCGGACGAAGATGATGTGTTCGAGAGCAGTCTGATCGAGACAAACAAGATCTATGAGTTCCAGAACGATGCGCTCATGCCCCTCGACAAGTACTGGGGCTGCATACCCAAGGTGGAAATGCTCGACACCCGCAAGGTGCTGGTCTTTGACTTTGGCAGCGAGCTGTACGTGTGGAATGGCAAGAATGCCAGCACGGATGACAAGCGGGCGGCCATGCGTCTCGCCCAGGAGCACTTCGATGCCACGGATGCTGCCGACTATGCCCAGTGCTACCTGAATCCAGTTAACTATGCGAGCATTGTCGGTCGGCGTGAGAGCACGAAGTACGCCAAGCGTTGCCAACAACGCCCGGAGTGGTGTGTGCTGGGCAGGATTACGCAGAATATGGAGACGGTGCTGTTCAAGGAGAAGTTCAGCGACTGGCCAGAGTTGGAGCGCGAAGATCTCGAGAAGGACTACTTGGCAAACGGCGTGCATGTTGTGCGCGCACCTAATGGCGCTGCTCTGCACAAGGGCGAGCCCTATGTGGAGCCGAACCTGGTGCTTGAGTTGGCCAACTTGGGTCGTGGCAACTTCTACTACGACAACGACACAATGCGCCACTTTGACGTCATTAGCAAATCGATAGATAAGTGGCAGATCCATGAGTTCAACTTCGATGCGGCCGAGGAACGCGAGACCTATGGCCACTTCTACTCCACGGAGAGCTACATCGTGCGCTGGATTTATCAGATCTCAGTCACAGTGCGGGAGCTGAGTGGCAAGGTGTCGAATCGTAGCACTGTGGGCCGCGATCGTTGCGTCTACTTCACCTGGCAGGGCGTCGACTCGAGTGCCAATGAGAAGGGCGCCGCAGCTCTGCTGACCGTTGAGTTGGACAAGGAGAAGGGCGCCCAGATGCGTGTGGCCCAAGGAGATGAGAGCACCGCCTTCGTGCGCCTCTTCCGTCAACTATGGCAGCATCTGGGCCGCAGGGCACAATGCCTGGCCAGGCGATCCGAGTGGCGTTTGTACCAGCTGCAAGGCAATCTGCCAGAGGAATCGCTCCTCAAGGAAGTCCAATGCGATGCACGCCAACTGCGTTCGCGCAGCTCCATGCTGCTGGTGCATGGCAGCGAGGGGCATGTGCTCGTCTGGCACGGCTGCAAGAGTGCAAGCCACACTCGCAGCGTGGTCTTGGCGGCTGCTCAGCAGCTGGTGGAGCAGCTGCCAGTTGATATGTTCGACTGCTCGAGTGCCACAGTTGAGGAGCTGGAGGAGGGTGCGGAGAGCGATGCCTGCAAGACGGCGCTGGGTCTCGCTGACAAGCCTGACTATGGTAGCCTGCTGAAGTCAACCAAATGCTACGATTACACATTGCGCATGTTCAACTTCTCGAGCACGCAAGGCGTCTTTACGGCCAACGAGCTACTCGATCCGCTGCGCTGCCAGGAATTGCAATCCCCGTATCCGTTCTCACAGGCACAGCTCTACAATGCTCGCCAGCCGACTATATTCCTGCTCGACGACGGCGATGAATTGTGGCTCTGGATGGGCTGGTGGCCACTGGAGGACATTAAGAGTAAGTCTCCAAGTCAGGCTTAAGCTATTACATATCTAACATTGCTCTCATTGCAGTCAACACCGAGGATCGCAGCAGCCCCACCAACGACAATCGTGCCGGTGTCAACCGTTGGATCTCAGAGCGACGAGCCGCTCTAGAAACGGCCGTCGACTATTGGCGGGCTAAGCATGGCGACAACGAGGCGGCTGCCTTCCATGGAGTCAAGGGCCACGTTGTCTGGGCGGGCCTGGAGCCAGTGGCCTTCAGAGCACTCTTTGCCAACTGGAGCGAGCGTGAGGACGTGCGTGAAATCAATGCGGAGGTAAGTGAACTGTCAACTATATCTAAAGCTTATGCTAAATTTATGTCTACTCTGCATATTACAGGATGGCCGCACGGACGTGCCCATGTCCATTAGCGAAATGCTCGCACAAATGACGCAGACCGAGTATCCGCTGGAGGTGCTGAAGACACGTCCACTTCCAGAGGGCATCGAGCCCACTCGCCTGGAGCTCTACTTGAATACGAACGAATTTCAGCAGGCGCTCGGCGTGAGTCGCGCGGAGTTCGATCAGTTGCCCGTGTGGAAGCAGACCAAGCTGAAGAAGGAGCGCGGCCTCTTCTAAGCGAACCTACTATTATGTGACCATATAGACTTTTAAGTGAACGCAATCACAAATTACTTACTCTTGCAACCAAATATTTTCGTAAAACCCTTTATATACGACCACATACATTGTGTACTCTAGCATAACCATGCACAGCTACCACATGACATACCCAAGCGCATATCTCTATATACTCTCGTACTTTACACTTACTTAACGTTTATATACATGGTATTTATATACATAACGTTTATATCTTTTTACACACATTTATATCGTATGATAACGGCACAATATGTATGCGGGCGGCACAAAGATTATCATCAAATTGCACTGAGCTATCAATAAACATTAGAATTTAATACCCTGTACATATTAAGTTGATGTGCTTTGATTTCGCATAGCAAATAGTCAACATTTCGATTGTCTACAAGTTTTAGGAGCATACGATGGCATTTTCGTATCTTCATAGTTTTTTATGTACTCAAAGTTTGATTATATACAATTTGTTTGTCCATTTTAGCATATGTATCTTTTATGTTTCAATTTTATGTTATATTATTTAGCTTTTACTGAATAAATACAATTTTTAAATTAACCACATTTTGTTTCACTGTTTATGTTTATATTATGATTGTATTTTATTTATAAACTGATGAACACTTTGACTAAGGCCATGTAGGTTTGGGCTGTAAGAAAAGTATCTTTTCGACTACAGTTTGCAATCATCAATGATTTCGATTTATGGTTAAGAAAAATATTAGATTTATTTAAACATTTTCTAAAAGTATGTACTAAGCATATACTTATATTTAAATAACTATATCTTAGCTTAAACTGTAAATTTGTAAAGAGTTCTAGAAGCAGAGTGTTGGTCTACGATGTTCTCTGGATTTCGGCCACGAGGCGAGAGACTAGCTCACAGCACGCCTTCTGCCTGTTTTTGGCCACGGCCATGACCTCATCGTGGTTGGCCTCATCGTCCTTTTTGTCACTGTACTCGGTGGAGCACTTGTTGGTGATCAGACTGAAAGCGAACACCTTCATGTCGCAGTGGCGAGCCGTGATGACTTCGTGCACCGTCGACATACCAACCGCATCGACGCCCATCATGCGCAGGGCTTTCAGCTCGGCAATGGTCTCGTACGTGGGTCCACCCAGGCAGGTGTAGACGCCAACGTGCATGTTCGATTCGATGCCCATGGTTTTGCTGATTTCGATGGCCTTATTGATCAGATCTTTGTTGTACGAGTTGACCAGGGCGGGGAAGCGGGGTCCGAAGCGCGGATCGTTAGGACCCTGGAGCGGCGAGTTGCCGGCAAAGCCCAGCATGTTTACATGATCATGCATCAGCATAATGTCGCCAACGGCGTACTTCGGGTTGATGCCGCCAGCCGCATTCGTGGCGAACAGATACTCAACGCCGCAGAGCTTCATCACGCGCACCGGCATCGAGCACTTGGCCAGCGGGTAGCCCTCATAGAAGTGGAAGCGACCCTGCATGGCCATCACGTTGGCGCCCTCCAAGGTGCCGACGACAAGGCGGCCAGCGTGGCCCTCCACAGTGGAGACCGGGAAGTTCGGGATCTTCTCATACTCAAAGACCTTGGGGTTCTGTATGATGTCAGCCAGAGAGCCGAGTCCAGAGCCGCAGATGATGCCAATTTTTGGTCGGATTCCGGAGCCCTTGACAATGAAGTCGGCGATCTCCTGGATGACTTCATAGGGATACCTAAAAAGCAGACAGAATAATTACTAAAGGTTCGGAATACGAGAATATTACAAGTACATTGAGATGACTGTGAGGCACAGGCAGAAACGATGAACTGAAGACAATTTTGAATAATTCTTATCGATCAAAATACAATTAGTTTAATGGTAAGCAAATCGGAGAAGTGAAATATGTTGTGAGCGTGCACGAATGTGATAAAGACAGTTACAAGACACACACAAAGTATCAGATATCAATTTGTCTACGAACAGGTCTTCGCTCATCATGCGCACAGCCCGAAGCTCTTGCGGCGTTAGGGAGCAAACGATGCGGTTGTCGCCTCTGCTGCAAGTGTTTCAAAAAGCGTTAAATTAAGTTTCGAGTTAGTTTAGTGTTAGTAGAAATCAAAGATAAATGCTGATATACCCCACGCAGATATTTTTGTATACCATATAGCTATTAGAAGATTCTGTGAGTGGGGGAAAACAATATCAGATGCGGAAAAATTCTATTTTCGCCTTTCCAGACTGATATTTGTTTCGATTGGCTTGTAACGTGACTGGGGATTAGGGCAGTGCGATCGGGCTATGGGTTATCTCTCCCAGTCTGTCAGTCTAATGAAATTGCTGTAAAAGTTTCGTCACGCGATTGTTGAGAAGTTCTATATAGAAAACAAATTACATAGCTGACGTCGGGTGAGCCTGACTAGTAGATACCCTGAAGACTGCCCGAAGCTGGTATTCCCATCATTACATACGAATGGAGAGCTAAAGAATATATATACCCTATGGCAGCTGCCAGGCCCTCTTCTGCCTGTTACATACAGATTACACCCCAAGCCCCATTATCACTGGCTTAAGGCTATCAGCAGAAACACGATCTGGAGAACATTTCATTTTACATGTGCTCTAGCAATTAAAAGTAAATTATAATACTTAATTCGCCGACGCTGAAATGTTAAAGACTCAAATTGAAACCGGCTATGCTAAATGTATTCAATATATATCGAGAGATCAAAACGATTTCTATGAAAGCCAAAATAAAAGTTTTGTTTTTTAGCAAAGACGCAAAACTGTGCAACAACCAGTTTGAAAACTAAGCTGAAACATGTGGAGATTGCGGGGTCCGACTATCGCATACTCTGGTATACCCTATATAGAAGGGTATTACAGATACACTGTAGCCTGGCAATTGATATTGATTTTAATGGATGTCGTCATGGAGCAAACTTGATTTGAAAGTCTGGCCGAAATCTTCAGGCAGCGCCACTTGAAATTATAATCAGTAGAATCACATTCAATAAGTTCAAGGCCCAAAAACAAACAACAATCTACACTTGGCTTTATCGCCAGTTGCCAATTGGTAACTAGGAGCTTGGCTGATTAAGACAGTCTATATGTATGTAGCGAGTGCTTCAGATAATGGCCTATGTCAAGAGCGTGGCGCACGCCCATTTTTGTCGGCCAATCGAGAGCGGCCGCTGGTTAACTGGGTCAGAACACGATCTACGCACAATTGGCAAGGAATGTTTATCAACAATTAGCTGAAGTAGGCGCTAGAGCTGAAGCCGATCGTATCGCTGCTGTGGGGCCATTAGCATTTCTAGCCCCCAAGACTTATCAACGTCACTCGTAATCTCGGAACCAGCTTGAAGATGGGCTCTTAATGAAGCGAGCGGACGGACGAGCGCGTGCTACGCAAATTGATAACCCTATTGCCAGCAATTTGGTATTCTGGAATCACTTAATTTATGTTTGGGCTGCGGACCACGAAATGTCAGCGGCAAGACCAAGGACAGTTCAATAGACCTGATATATGAATATGTAAAAGTTATAGAGAGATAGAAAGAGAGAGAGAGAGAGAGAGAGAGAGGGAGAGAGAGACATGTGCACAGCTGATTCTGAGCAAAGTTTGCCTCAGTTTGGGTCAGGACTTTCACCGTCCTCCGTCCGATCCCCAACTTACAGCAAGCTTTGTGGCGTCGGCACGACAATATCGGAATCTTGCTTAGAAGATTTCTTCTCGCAGGCATTGCCCTCCTTGGTCCTGCTGACGGCAGCCTTGTTGTTACAGCAATCGCGCGAACACATTCTGCCGAGTGAGAGCAAAAGCAAGAGATGAGGCCGCAAACCAAAACCCAGCTTCAAATTTAGGGGAATTAAATTTTTGGTGTGTCGAACAGGCACAGAGAATTTGGAATAATAAAAAGTGTACTGGGAGCCAGCTAGGGCCGGTCGAAATCAAGGCCTACCCGAAGGCGTCGATTTCTATTGATTTTGGGTGGTTTGCCCGGCGGGCCTTGAGCACACAGTTTACTAACTTGGTCAACACATGAGGTAAGCCCTGACAACGGTACAGCTAAAGCTATTATTGATTGCACTGTTATATTTGTATGTAACTGGGCGGGGGGCCCGCCCACTCCCCGTTGCCTACTTACGTGTGACTCTCCTGGGCCGTGTATTCCGGGGACTTGGTCCCATTGCTGCCGCCGCTCTGGTTGCCGCCGTTGCTCTGGCTGCCGTTGGACGTAGCCACGTCGCTCTTGGAGTTGTAGCCGGTCATAGTTGGTCGTTCGATAGATAAGCTAATGTTATGTAACTGGGCACAAGTCTTCGATTGTGTCTTGTGTCCGCTCACTGTGCGAACTGATAACTCGTGAGCGCCGTTCGCAGATTTGTTACAAACAAATCAAAACTAATTTAGGTTCAACAACTGGAATGTCTTTTGTTATCTCGTTTAGTGTCGCGATTCCTTTCTGTTTACTTGTTTCCTCTTTACGCGTTTCGCGTTTCAGTTTCTATTTAATTTCCCAGCTGCGCCTGCCTGCTCGAGTGTTCTTTGATAATTGAGCCGCGTCGTCGGCGACGCCTCACCTTTTAAACCGCAGTCGGCACTCGCTGCCTGCGCCGCCGCGCTGCCAACGTCGCTGTGCGCGTCGCCGTCGCTGTTTATTGTTTAATATTCAATTTAGGATCGACGATGCGACTGCGGCTACGGCTGCTGCTACGACTACGGCTCGTTGTCGACGCATAAACCGGAATCGAAGCGCTTCAACTGATTCAATTGGACAAATTTCAATTTACATTTCTAAATAATAACAAGAAAGCTAAAATAGAAACTTATAAGGAACTGAGAAACGTAAACAGACCTCCCGATAGGCACCCCAATAAAAGCCAATTAACGATTGGCAATTGCCACTAATATCACCAATTAAGATTTGGCCAGAGATTAGATTAAGCCCCACAACTAACCACACTATGATATTAGAACTTATTGCGACACTCGACAGAGACTCGCCTCGCAAGTGCCGCGAATTGTTTAAGAATTCATTAAAAAACGGTCAGTTCGAGAGGGGCGCATGTCCGCATTTGTCACGAACATCCACGAATTCCAATAATAAAATGAAAACATTTTATTATTAAACATTGCTTTAAACATGCCCCGCTCTTATCACAAGCTGTGCTTGAACACAAGGCGAAACGGTAATGAAATTTTTACTTAATGCTGAAATCATGCGATCCATTGATAAGACCTGAGCAGTGAAAGCTCACATAAAGTAAATGCATACAATATAAAGTACATAGTATATAGTCGCAGCTGCAGCGGGCATTACCTGGCAACAGCTGCAAGTAACTTTCAAGTTAAGTAGCTCTAATTATAACAGCAATACATTTGAGACACACTAATCACTAATCACTAATCTGCCTAACCGAAGTGAAATTCGCAGGGTTATCAGCGCCGATTCGAGGGGGGTACACAAACATGTGTACGTACGTCATCGAGCTGATGTATTCGTTCGTCTGATTTCCACTTCAAGTAAACAACTTTTATTATTCTTTGTGCAATTATCGGAAAAATACGTTTCATTGGAAAAGCTGAAGCTAATGCTGAGCCATAGTAAAATTCCTTAAAGTGGCCCAGATATATGGAGCATATCTTAAAGCATGCACTTCCTCTGCTATGGTCAATATGCCTCAATACATACATACATACATATGTATGTATGTAAGCACTAGTTCGAGATGTTTCCGATCTCTGACTAGGGCAGCAGGTAGCCGGCGATCGACTGGCCAAGCCTGATGCATGGAAAATTTCCAACTGATAAGATGAAATTCCAGAACCAGATTTTCATTTAGCTATCTCCTAACAGCATCTTTGAGAGCAAACGGGAAAATGAAATGGGAAAAGGTTGCGCAATACCAAAATCATTTAAGATACATACATATGTACATATGTACATACATATGTATGTACATCTGCAATGCAAGTTGCTATACTCGTTCATCAAGTGAAGAGAGTATATTGGTTTTTGATACAAATAATGTTTACATACACTTGTATACTGAAGCTTATTGACTTTTACAGTAAATTACATCATGCAAATTAAAGGCAACGCTGCACAGTGTGAAAATACCAAATATTAAATTTTTCGAATTTTTTCAGAACTTGTTAAATGATTAAATGATGAACTTGTTAAATACTAAAACGTGCCTTCTTATGTTATTTTTTTTATTTATCAGTTAAGCAACATTTTATTATTATTTTTTTTTTAATAAAGTAAATTAATGAGTTCATAAACATTTTATTTTATTTTATTCGTTCCCTTAGCTGCTGCTGTACGCTGTCAATAAAGTCTATTGATGCACTGTATACAGTTGCTCGCTCAATAGCTGATAAGTTTACAGGCTTTTTTACACGCTGAAAGCTAAAATAGATGATGTATAAATACATTTATGAAACTCGTTCAGGAATGAGCTTCATCTATTTGTCACTTCATGAGCGAGTATTATGCAGTCGTTGCACGAGCACAACACACTCACTCGTGTTTTTCGTTACCAAGTCCAAGTTTTTCGATAACCCAATTCTAGACAACACACGGACACACGGTCAGGTGGGTTTTCCCTTATTTCACAACAGGTGATTATTGTACTCCTTTGCGAAGGTGAAATGAGCGTCATGTCGTCCGTTCGTCTGTCCGCCAGAAAGTAGAAATTTGGAATGTAAATAAGTAAACAAAATGCTGCTAGACATTCGAGTTGCACCTGCAAAGAAATTTCGTGAGCGTTGCAGCAGCCGTTGGTAGGGCAAAGCCTAAACTGAAATCTGCTGAAATACCAGGCGAACAGAAGTGAGCAGTAGGGCAAAAAATGTTAGTTAACATTTGGTTAACATAATTATGTTAAGTCACTGTTAAGTAACATAATTATGTTACCTCACTGTTAACTAACATTATTATGTTATCGCACTGTTAAGTAACATTGCCCTAACAGTGCACTGTTAACTCCCTGTTAACTAATACTTGGACCCTGCTACTGATTTCTGTTCGCCTGCTATTTTATCAGATTTCTGTTTATATTTTGGCAGCAACAGCTGCAGCCCCTGAATGCTATGCTATGAAATTTTTATAACTGAACGTTATTTTTTGAATTTTTCTTAAAAATTGAGAGAAACAATACATACTTAGTTTTGTTTTATTATTTACTTTTATTGATTTTCAATTAATTTGAATATATATAGATTGATAAAGTAGCCAAGTTGATTGCATTGCTATTGTTTTTTATTATTTTCTGTGCTTTTACTGATTTCCTGACCTAAATTGAAATGGAATTTAGCTGGAAAGGTAAGTGAGAGAAATAGCCAAGAACAATAATAATAATAAACAAAATACATAATAATATAAAATATACGAATATATACGGGAACTATACGGGAGCCTACTACTACTATATATCTCCACAATCCAATATACAAATTCATTTATTTCGAAACTAATCAAAACAAATTGTACAAAATGATAGTAAACTTAATCTGTGTAAAAATATGTTTGAATAAACCTGAAGCCAGACTGAAACCCGATAGCAAAATTCAAAAGAAGAAAGAAAACCTTTCAAGACGGGTAATTTGAACTGAAATTTGTAATAAATTTCTTATTTAAGGCATATGTGGCGGTTGAAGTGGTCTTTAGATATATTCATATTTATATGAAACGCATAAGTTGGGAACGCTATTCGCACGGATCTGCGGGCCATATTCTGTTGTGTTTAAAAAACTGGGACGGTTTTCACAATGACAAAGGCACGAATGTGTTTGTGTGTGTTTGAGGCTAACAAAGTTCTCCACGTGAACTCAAGACTTGGCTTGTCATTTAAAAGAAGAGTCAAATCGAATTATATGGCAAATATATAGCATCTCAATCGGCGCCTCTAATTTAAAACTTGCAAACATGTTGAATTTATTGCTAAACTATTTTGTATGTTAAGCCGAATGAATATTTATGAAAATTAAGCTTTAAGTTTTATAGAGTTTTGAAATTCGGGCTTCAACCGGTTCAGTGTGCGCATAGAGAGTTTCAGGCTAGACAAACAATACGTCAGAATTCTATTGAATAAATTAATTAGTCAAAACTTCAATCGATCAATGAGAATTAAAATGTGGAACTTAACAGCAAAAGATACAGAAATAATATGAATTAAGAGACAATTGAAATAGATATTATGTTAAACATATATATATGTATGTATTTGTAATATATCAACTAATCATATTTATACAAAAGTAAATGTAATTATAAAGTGCAGTCACGCTACAACATAAAGTTGGAAACTTGCATGTGCAGAGCTCCAAGTTAAGATAAGATCGTTGCACTCCATGTTTCACCTGACGTGATCTGATTGATGACCAATTATATCTTATTGGCTGAGCTTATCGCTCTTTAGTTTGAGACTTAAGTACTTAAGTGGCTTGCGAAACTTATCATTAAGCAAATACGAATACTTTAGCAAAAGGTAGACCTATCTTGGCAAATACAATGCAATTGTTACACATTATCGAGATATACATATATATTGTAAGGTAATGTTATGCTAGAATTGCACAAGGTAATTGCTATTGAAAACAAAGAACATGACAGAGACATTGTGTGTTGTGTTTGTTTGCCTTTTGCAATTAACTTAAATATTAAACATTTATGCATGTGTTTATATTTGTTTATAAGATTAATTGTTAGTATATTTATGTGTGTCTTGTAAATTTAGTTAAAGCAGCTGCTCGAGGCCGCTTCAAGTCTGTTCAGAGAATTCCTTAAGTGTGCTAGTCGTACAATTTGTCGTGTTCCATTCTCAATTCAAGTGATTCCATTATCAATATTTTCATTATTTGTTATTTTATTTTCGCTTTTTCCTAAAAATAATTCATAAAAATCAGTCAGTCCAACGCTTTCTCTTTTGTTTTTGTTTTTTGTTTCTATGTTGGTGAGTGCCTTTGTTTTTGTTTTTCTCTTTTGATTTGGATAACTTAAGTTTGTGTTTGTAAACCTTTTTGGATTTCAATGTCAGTTGGGGCACTCTCAACCCACCCAACTCTGGACCATGTCGTCTGTGTCTCTTCTTCTGTTTTCACGTTTCATCATTATTTTATAGAATAGTTCATAAATACGTCTATGCTGTATTAATTTCAATAGTTTAAAATGTAGTACGTATTATAGATATCTATGTAATTGTGTGTGTATGTTGTACAAATAATTTATGGGTTTTCTCTTACATTAATTTTATAAGTTTAAGCACTAATATATACTTGTATATACGTGTTATATTCCTATAAATATATATGTATCTATATATATTTAAACGCATCTGCTGTGGTATGCATAGAGATGTTATGACTGCTTAGTATGCATATATGATTTGGTTTTTGGCTACTTTGTTGCTTAAGATCTAGAATTCAACTACTTATTTCTTTTTGGCCGCCTTCTTTTCGGCCTTGCGTATGGCTTTTTCGCGTTCGCGACGCTCGCGCTCCATGTCCTTGCGCTCCTTTTCGATGCTCGCCTTCAGGTCCTTCAAACGCTTCTTCAACCTGTTCTTATCGTCGCCGCAAACGCCCAAGGTCTTGAAGTCCTTTGAGTCGAGCGTCAGCAAAGCGCCGCCCTCCACATTGTGCTCCTTGAAGACAGGTATATAGCGCTCCAGCTCAATGCCCATCAGCCAGTGGCCCACCTGCGATAATCAAATTGTCTCTTATATAAACAAGCTGTTACATTGATATTAGCTCACCTGTTCCTTGGTCCATTCATGCACTGGGCCGCCTTTGTAGTTGTAGCAAGCAGCCGCAGCTTTTCTGTCCGAGAAACTGGAACTGGAGCCGGATAGATCCAAGGTCCGGCTGGGCGAGTATCCGGGCGAGGAGCAGCCCGACGACATGCTGGTCGGTGACGGCGGACCTGTGGCATGGGCCGACTGCGTCTGATGATGATGCTGTTGCTGCCAGGGCACTGTGCCGGGCGGGGAGAGCGATTGCGGAACAACTTGTTTAACTTTAGATGATTTACAAAGCGGTTTTGTTAGTGGAAAGAGAGCGATCAAAGGGGGAGAGAGAGAGAGAAAGAGATAATAGTTTTATGTTAATACATATTCGATGCCATGTTGTATGCACCTTATGAGCGGATAGATAGAGGATTAGAGCATAAGATACGTAGAAAGGGATACGTTAAATGATATGGCACACATATTAACGTTCAATATAACAGTTGGGTATAACAGTATATTAAGTATAGTAAGGAATACGTTCAATATAACAGTTGAGTATAACAGTATTAGGGAAACGTTAAATGAAATGGCACACGTATTAACGTTCAATATAACAGTTAAGTATAACAGCTGAGTATAACAGTTAAGTATAACAGTATTTAGTATTATTGTTTGTCTTTTTAGCAATTTGGTATATGTATACAGCAAACAGAGAATGTCTTTATGTGCACATGAATAGCTGGCTCTCAACGGTATAAAAGTAGTTTGTGGATAATCGGGATAGAGAATTTGCGTTAGTTTTTCTTAAGATAGATAATCGAAGAACGGTATGTGGTGGCAACCGTTATTTTTGATTGTTATTTCACCTTTTGGCTGTGCTTCATTGACCGCCTGGCGAATCTCATTGATCAGCGTTTTGCAGTTGATCGCTGCGGCGCTTTGGTTCTTGTTGATCTCCGTGTAATCGTCGCTGGAGTGGCGCGAGGAGCCGTCCCCAAGACGCCTGCAAAATTCCGAACGTATAGTATAGTTTGTGTAACAGTGTGTTTGTGTGTGTTCGTGATCACCCACCTCTCACGATCGGACAGTGCTTGATTGAGCTGGTCAGTGAAACTGGAGCCCGGCAGCTTGGTGCCATTGGGGGCGACACGCCGTCGACTCGGATACATCCAGTTCTCGCCCTGGTCGTTCGCCTCGGCCAGCTTATCATTGGAGCCCACGATTGAGTCGTATGAGCTGTTGAGATCACGGTTGCTGGCAGTGCCAAAGGTTGTCATGCTGCCCCGATGAAAGTCATTCAGGCCGCCGCCAGCATCGGCGGGCGAGCCCAGCGAGGTCTTGAACAAACTGGTTGCCTGATGCTGTGCCTGCTGCTGCTGTTGCTTGCTGGGGTCCTTGTGTACCTGGGCGTAAAGCTGATTGATTTGTGCTTCACGCGCCGTCGACTGATTCGACGAGCTGGACGAGGCCGATGTCGACGTCGAATTCAGCAAAATGGCCGTTGTGGTGCCCACATGTCCGTTCGAGGCTGGAATAATGCCACTGCCAATGATGGCGTTCGAGGCAGGCGGATGACTCTGCAGCAGGTTGTTCATGTTGGCCAGCAGATGCGAATTGCCATTGGATAGGCTGATGCCCTCGTGGCCCGTCGACACGCTGGATGGCAAAATGTGGCTGGTCTGTTCCAGCTCCACCTCCTCCTCCTCCTCCTCATCGCTGTCGTCCAGTGTGCAATCGGAGCTGCGGCTGTTGCTTCTGCTGCGCTTCGACAAATTGCCATTCAGCAGCAGCTCGCTGGCTCCGTTGGTGCTGCTGCCATTGGGCACGTTCGACGAGGGCAGCTGGCGATTGGCTAGACCACCCCGGGAGGCTTTTGTTTAGATTTTGTGTGTTCGAGGCGAGGTTTTGTTTTGCATTTTCATTCATATATATAGTGTGTGTGTGTGTTGAGGCGTGAAAGTGGTCAGGAGGCGCAGCAGTGCGGTGATAATACCAAATCAAACGAACAAACAAATATATGGAACGCACACGATCACGCAGCAGATCAAAAACACAAATCAAATGGAGCGACAGCGGCAATTTACAAAGAGTATGTATGTGTGAGAGTGAGAGAGAGCGAGAGAAAGAGAGAGAGAGAGAGAGAGAGAACAAAAAGAAGAATAACAAAAACATTTAGCACAGAGACAAAGCGTTTGAACTGCATCAAAGAACAACACGAAACTTAATCGATCAGATCTTCCACACACACGACAAAAACAAAATCGAAATTGAATTGATGAAGTGCGAGCAGCTGAACAAGAGTTAATAGTAACTGAACTGGGCTACTCACCGAGCTCGCTCTTGGTCTTGTTAACTGAATTGTCCAGGAGCTCGTGCTGCGGCACGGCCGCATCCAGTTCGTCCTTAACGGGAACTTTGCGTTCCACTGTTGCCGTTTTGACGCCGTCGCCATCGGGCGAGAGATCGGAGATTTCCGTGTCGGACAGCTCCGTTTCGAGCTTGTGGAAGAGCGGCTTTGGCGGCGTCTTGCGCATCATTTGTGGCGTCAGCTTTAGTGTGGCGCTGTCGTAGGGCAAGCCGACTGGGAAACCAGCCTTGCGCTGCGTCTCCTGCAGCTCGTGCTCCAGATTGATGACACGATCCTTTAGCTTCTTCACCAAGGCATTGTACTCCGTGTCCTTCTCCTGCAGCAACTGCTGGTAGAACTCCTCGCGATGGCACATGTCCAGCTCCCGCTGCTGATACTCCCGCACCAGCCGCTTGGCCTTGTTGTACTTCTTGTCCAGCGCCATGTACTGGGCCTGCGACTGCTGCAGCATGTTCTGCAGATTGGCCGCCTCCTTCTTGATGTTGCCCAGCTCCCGCTCGCTCTGCCGCAAACGCTCGCTCAGCAGCTCGTTCTCGTTGCCCGTCGTCTCCAGCTTAACCAGCTACAGGTAGAGGAGCAAGCAGAGGATTAGAATTAGTATTGATTGCCTAAGCATTTGTGCAATGCGATGATATGAGATGATGACGAAGAAAACATGTTTAAAGAAAAGTATGTAAAGAACAAACCTTCCGCTTAAGATTTTGGATAATTTCTTCCTTAACCATGCAACACATTTCGCTCTGGATGAAATAAAAGTAAACAAAAATCAAATAAATAAGGAAATAAAACTGAAAAATGATGTAAACGATATACCCTCGACAATAGTTCCTCTTGCTTAAGACTAACGCATAACTATTCTTATAGCTTATAAACAAAATTAAAACTTGATGATGCAATGAAGTCTGACTTTAGTCTAAGCCTTTGTTTCTCTAGAGACATTTTTAGTTCGCTTAACCAATTACCGCTTTATGCTGTGTTTCAATTTCCGCGTGGTACAAACCAATTTTGAAATTCAGCAAAAGGAGAGAAAAAGAACACGATTTTAGCACAACTTCAAATATAATTGTAGATATTTAGAATCTTGTAGTAGACAAACCTCCTGGAGGAGCCGCTTCAGCGACTCAACCTCCTGCGAGTGCGTGGCCTCGACCTCCATTGGATGCTCGACCTGTACGGGACTAGAGGGTCCCTCGCAGACACTTGAATTGGCGGACACGGGCTGTGTCGAGTCCTCAGAGTAGTCGAGCGTGCGACGCAGGTACTCTTCTTGTTGACTATGAATGAACAAAGTTGAATAAGTAACTGAATAACTCAGAAAGTCATTCACTTACCGCTTAATGCGTTCCTCTTTCTCTCGGTCCGCTTGCAGACTCAGCCGTATGAGCTGCGCGACCTCGGAGTTTTCGGGATCTCGTTCGCGTCCGATTTGAAATTTGACTAGACCGGATGTATTGCGCAATACTGAAGCTGCGTAAGCTTGGGTAACGCCCACCAGACTCTTGCCGTCCACCTCGATTATCTGATCGTTGACCTGCAGACAATACAAGATTATAAATAAGATATAGATATTGTTAAGGCTCAACTCTGCTTACTTGTATGCGTCCGTCACGTGCTGCGGCACCGTTGTCCGTGATCGTTTTAACAAATATGCCCAGTTTCTCCAAGCCAGCGTCGGCTCCAACGCCCATGCCAATGATGCTGAGACCCAAACCTTCAGGACCTTTCATTAATTCAACGGGAAAAACGTGCATCTTTTCGACACGCTTTTCCAGCTCGTATTCGGCTGACGCGGCCACCGGATCGACATCTTCATTGCGGCGATCGTAGTCAGTCACGGAGAACGTTGAATATACGTGTATGGGGCCGGAGCTGAAGCGCACCTTGGGATTCTTCCGAACTGTGATGGGCGGATATGAGCAGTCGTCGTCGTCAAAGTCTAGCAGACCTTTATAGGGACGAGATGAGAGAGACATTTATTAAATAAGGCAAATTAAACTTAAAGGTAATATTTCAGCTCACCAGGCACTTCCATCCAAAAGTTGCCATCCTCGAAGTAATGCACGCCCGCCTCGACCAGAACCTCCTTGCTGCGCACCGGCGGATACTCCGGTATATAGTACTGGCTATCGTCTAGCTCGGTTAGGCCAGTGCTCAGTAGAGTGGAGCTGGTTGCCTGCTCTACATCGGCTAGCGAATATGTGGAGTTGTGCTTGCTGGAGATGATGCTGTCATCGATGGTGGTCGTCTGATTGAACGTTGCATCCGATTGAGTGGACTCGACGGAGACAATTGACTCGTGCAGCGACTCTCCGGTGATGTAGGTCTGATTCAGATCGGAATGTTTGCCCTCAATGGATTCGTAGCCATTCTCAACTTCTGCCCGATGTGTCGAAGTGTTTGTTATTAGCAGATTCTCAAGGCTGCGCTTTGGCGCCTCTAATACATCGCGCAGCCACTCGGGCTCGTCCTCATCGTGCCTGGTCGTCGATGCTGTTGCAGTCGACGGAGTTGTTGTCGTCGTTGTTGTTGCTGTGTTTTCTGTCTCTGTGCTATCCGCCTTAACGAATGTCGCATTCAATGCAGCAGTTGTGGCCACTGCATGTCCTATGCCCACAATGTTCACCGCCTCCACGTCATCCGAGTCAAAGTCTTCCTCGACTTGCTCCTCCTCTGCTATGGCTTCGGCTTCGGCTTCGACTTCAGCTGGCGCAGACACTGGCACAGCATCTACTTGTCCGTCTTTTGTCTGTTTGTCTGTGGACTGCTCCTCGATGAGATTCTTGATGCTGGTCGGCGATGTTGCTGTGGCAACAACGGCAGCAACAGCCACGCCCACGTTGGGCGAGACGTTGAGTATCTGTTCAACTTCTTTGGCCTGCTCGTCAGACAGCAGCGACTGTTGTCTGTCAATTGATATAGATTGAGAGATGCGAGATAGAGGCATTACTAATATGATTAAAGCAGCAGCTGCAGCACTGAATGGATTAAAGTCAACCAACAAACCTGATTTTGTTTTCCAAAATGCTACAAACACATACGCAAAAGTTTTACATGGGAGGACAGTGAACACAAGCAACAATAACAGTCAAGTACGGCACAAATGCACACCAAAATACAAAAAGAAAATGGCAAGAATAATGCAAATTAAATTTATGTTAAATAAAATTAAAATAAATAAATATAAATATAATATAAAATATAAGACTATAATACTATAATATATATAATATATAATATAAATTAAAATTAATTAACGTTTAAATAACATTCATGCTCTCTTAGGCAAAGTTAGTTTTGTTGTCAGATTAAATAAAATAAAGTTCCCCCAGCTTAAGGCAGAGAGACGCGGACGCCGACGTGTTATATGAATATAAAATTATTGCGTATACGCCACTTTGCATACCTGACACCTGAGCAAGTGTGGCAGGAGCAGCGTGAGTGGGGTGCATTTAACGTTTAAGTGTGTTTGTGTCACTCTCGCCAGGTGCGTGACGTCACGTGTTGCCACGAACTAACTTGTCATTATATGTTGAATGCGTGTGTATCTGTGTGTGTGTGTGTGTGTGTGTGTGTGTGTGTGTGTCTGGTATTCTTTGTCTGTGCTTGGTAATTACTGCCAGCAAATGGCAAAGTTGCTGTCGTCTGCTCTTGTTGTTAATCAGCTAAAATACACACACACACACACACACACACACACGCATATACCTACACCCATTTAGTACTCAACTGTGCTGTTGCTGCATGTTGTAAGAGCTTGATTATGTTGTTGATAATGAGGTAAGCTGCCACGGCAAACAACACACGCAGCTGCACACGGCTAACAGCAGTTTTGCATACCTTGTTAGCATTTCTCTCTATTACCTCTTTCTCTCATTCTCACCCTCTAAATAGTTATGTTTAACGAAGCTAATTCCTAAATATATCTTAAAATGAATTTCAATTTGTTTGTTTTCTTTGACAAAAATCTACAACAAATTAGCATTGAATAAAATTTTATGCTGCAGCTAAAGAAAGCAAACAAATTGTAGTGTGTTCTGTTGTTGCTACCTCTTTCTAGCTACATCTTCAACAGCCATACATGTCGTATACTTAGCGCAATGCAAATTCAATATTACGCATACGCAACGTAAGCCTATGAATATGAAAAGGCAAGCTGAGGCAGTTAGTAAACAGTAAAAACTAAACAAAAACTAGAATTTGAACTGATTTCTGATATAAAATATATAAAAAATTATAAATAAATGTAATAAAATTACAAATATATTTTTAAAACAATTTAAATATATTAAAAAATTATAAATAAACTTTTAAAACATTATAAATAAATTTTAAAAAATATAAATACATTTTTTTGTAATTATCAGCAAATTTTAAAAAATTATAATAAAACTTAAAACTATTTATCTTGTTTTCCCAATACTGAACTAAGTTTAGCCTCCCGTCAATACGCAGCACACAATTTATGTGTGCGCAAACACAATAGAAACGCAAAGAATGTAAAAGTCAAATGTAATTATGGGCAGAGTGAGTGCATGAGAGAGAGTGAGAGGGAGAGGGAGAGGGAGAGTCAACGTTAACCCACAGTTAACATCTGGGCGCAATTTTTATGATTCTAGTGCACGCGAGATGAGTGAGGAGTGCAGAAGAAGTCGTCGAGGTTGGCTTTTATTCTTACTGGAATACGATTCGTGGCATGCTGATGGAGCGGGGCAATGCTCATTAGGGAAAGCCACCAGAGAGTGGTTTTCACATAAGGACACACCTTGCCTCTGTTTGTGTGTGTGTGTGTGTTGAAACAAGGTCAACTCTTATGGCATTGTCATATGGTTTTAATTAATTTAAAGAACAACAGAGCGAAAGCCTGAACTGACATGGCTAACATAATCAAATTGTAGCACAAATGAGCAGCCCGAAAATAGCGGGAAAACAAAACAAGTCTCTCTGCCACCCACTCTCCCAACCACCCACTCACTCACTCATTTTGTCACTATTGAGTGGTTTTTCCTTCTTTTTTCTTTTGAGTGCATTCGCAAGGTTGACTCTACACACGATGACGTCATGCGGCCGACACGCAGCCCTTGTTGATAATTATTATTGAATTTATGTTTTGGCCACCTCTGAACAGTTCAGCTCCTGGCCAACACCTGGAAAAGGTTGGCGCTGCTGCCCTTTATTAATAGCGAGCCGGCAAGGCAAATAAAGCAACTCGTCTGCACTTTTCAATGCCACTTCGATAAAGTGAGTTGTGTGGCCTGATTTTTGGCACTCGCCTCCAATAGCCCAAACTGAGTCAAGGTGAGCGATGACGCTGTTTGGACAGCGCACAAAAACAGAATAAACAGAATCCAGACTAAACTATGCAACAAGAGTGCTCCCGAAATGCCGGGCAGCAGGTAAATGTAAAGGGCATGGAGTCAGGTATTAGATTAGTTGATTAGCTTAACTAATTTAGTGAATTTAACATTAACAATATTAAGTTCATGGGAAAGCAAAGAAAACTGGCGAAAACCTCAAATATAACAAACTTGAAAGAGAAAGTTTGTGCTCTCATTAACTGGAGTCAAATTTGAATAAAGACGGAAACAGCAAAAGAAGGAGGAGCAAGAAGGAATGTGCAAAAGACAAACAATTATTGCAAATTTGTTTTTCTTTTCACAACAGTTTCCAAAAGGAACTTTCATAGAAGAAAACTTGATGTTTTCGCTGCCTTTGCACTTCACTCCAGCATTTTTATAAGGTATCCGAGTTGACCAAACATTTGCGAAAGCATGAAAGCCATACACTATAGCTAATCTGTTAAGCTAAAGATAGTTAAGTTAAGCAGCCAAACTATTCAGAAATTATATAGAATTATTGTGATTGTGACAGGCATATTAGGTAAAGAATGTATCAAGGATCAAAGCATATAGAGTATATACTACAGAGAGGCTAAAGAAAGGCTTAGATGATATATGATGTATGATGTATGATACATTATTAAAAATGATATGTGATATATGATATATGATACATACATATGATATACATTGATACATTTATATATGATATATGATGCATTGACACATATATATCTCATTAATCAAAAAACCTCAAAATTCTAAATTCCACAGAGTTCTGAAAAAGTCTAACTAAAGCCGCAGCGCATCTGTTCAATATATACAAAATTGTCCAACAAAATCCGAATTCTGGCCAAGTCAACTTAGCACGCAACGTGGTCAAAAGGCTACTCAAAATATAATATTGCTTTGCTGGCTGACTCATGCCCAGGCTAGAAATATATTTGAAGACTGCCAAAACACCAAACAGATGCTAACAATTAATAATTTAGCAGCTAACACAACATAGACGACATGCCATCAGAAAAAGTAAACAAAAATTGTATAAAAAATAAAATTATTTTCATTATATTTCGCACATACCCAAAGCACTTGGCTTAAACAGCTTATTCCTGAAGTTTTTATGACGATATCCTAGCAATTTAATACTGTAACATGGGGCGTATGCGCAACGTTTTAATTAAACTTTCTTCCGAACCGATTAAGCTTAACTTTATTTTCTGCGGTTTTTGTTTTTGTTTTTTGGTCGCCCTTTTCGCTCATGCACAAAATGTTAATTAAAACGACGCTGAAACACGATACAAAATGCCAATTGCCACAACAGTTTTCAAGCAGCTGCAGGAGCCGTGCAACAGCAATGCGACAGGCGAACGAATGGCGGCCATGTGATTGCTTTCACTGAATTGCAACAACAACAACAGCAGCAGCAGCAGCAGCAGCAGCAGCAGAGCGGCGGCAGCGGCTGTCGTTTATGCTGCACACTGCACGGCCACTGCAAACCGAAAGCGAAATGAGTCAACGAAGGCAGCCGACGAGCGCGACCGAGAGCGAGTGAGAACAGAAACACACTCAACAGCCAAGCACATAGCCAACTGTACTCAATGTCTGTCCCTCTCGCTCTCTTGCTTGGTTTCACTCTTGAGTTGGCTACGCTGAGTCCTTTTTTACTGAGTTGCCAGCAAACCATGAGTGAGCTGGAGTGACTAGAAAAACACTCAACAGCTGGGAACAGTACTCAATGCGTTAGTCTCTGCTTCGTTGAGTTCGGCTCTCGAGTGCCTTCAGTTGAGTGTTTTTGTGCTTTTGCACGCAAATTTAGGAACAGCAACAAATCTATGACTGGAATGGCTGACTAATTGACATAGGAAGAGTGGCTGAAGTGAAAAGGCAATTCTATATTTAGACTTTATACTAAAAGTTTGTACATAACATTTCGAATATTCTTTTGAATATATACATATGTATAAAGGCAGCGATCCACTCATAAATGCAGCTGCTGAAGCCAAATCAGGCCAAAAAGCCAAATAAATAAGTGAGAAAATCTACTGAGGCCAAATTGCCCTCCAGCCATATTGTGGGTCATACCTGGCTATGGATACGAGGCAAAAGCAAGCAAATTGATGCATGGCCAGAGCATTAAGATTATGGATAACAAAAAGGGGTAAAGGTCACTGTGCCCGGCTGCCAGACTCCAGGGAGTGCGGAAGATGCCTCCACTCTGGCTAAGAGGTTGAAGCTCTGTTCAGCATTCCAAAGAATATTCTATCTAAAGACGGCTACTCCTAAGCTGCACTCTGGCAGAAGCAAACAAGGCGAGGCAAGTAAAGAAAGTTAGGATAAATATGTAAACAAGTTGGGAGTGAATGCGTCAGGAAGAAGGTCTGAAGAAAGAAGACTAAGAGCAGAGAGCTGCTTAGACTCTGACTATGAAAAATGTGGAAAAATGTCTAAAGGAAAATTAAATAAATCAAATTAATAAATTATGTTAAAAAATAAATTAAATTAATATTAAATAAATTAAATTAATTAGCTCAGGCAACGTGCTTTCATAATAAACTAAATTAAATTTATAAACAGGCAGGCTTTACCGACCGCATAATACTCGTTCATTTTTGATTAATCTCTCAAAATATATAAATATAGATAGATATATGGGAAATATAATCTTAAAGATACAGTTTTATCAATGCACTAGAATTAGTTAAGACAAACGAACAAGAGGACACACTAATATACTCTTAACACTACGCAAACGAGTATTATATAAGAGCAACATGCATTAGCACATCAAAGACAGAGAACTCACCTTGAACTCAACAGTCGCTCGGCCTCAGCGGCTGTCATCGCATCTGGCAAGCTATCATCGCGCGGCATTGCCGCTGCTGGGGCAGCAGCCGAAGCAGGTGCCGGCGCTGGTGCTGGGGCAGGTGCCGGCGTTATGTGCACCTTGATCATTTCGTCAATGACATTGCTATTCAAGTGCTGCAGCATGTCCTCCTCGTCCTCGCCAGCGCTGGTGTCCGCATACTCCAGATCTTGCAGCTCTAGAGCTGGCGCACAGCGCTCGGGCAAAACTGGTGCCTGCTCTTCGTCCTCCTCCTCCTCTTCCTCATTCAGCACATCCACATATTCAACAGCCAAATGCTCGTCCTCCTCGTCCTCCAGGTTGAGCTCCTCTTCATGCGTATCGATGGAGGCGATAGGCGCTATGCCCTTGACTGGTGACATTTGGGGAGTGGATTTAGTGCTGCAAGTCTCATCGTTTGCTCCCCCATTTTGCTCACATTGCTGTTGGCCGCTGCTGCGCCTTATGGGCGAGACCACGCCCACTGGCGGTGAGTTAAAGGCGCCCCGATGCAATGGCGACCCATCCACGCTTGTCGTCGGCGACTGCAACAGAACTCGAGCCGGCGCTGCCAGCGGCGGCTCCTGCTGCTGCTGCTGCTGCTGTTGCTCCGGCACAATGATCGCATAGACTGTGCTCGATTCCTGGACGAATCCGTTGGCGCCATGGAACTTGCGCTGCATATCGCTCACCTTAGCCGTGACATACAGATCCGCCTCGGAGCTGAACACCTCCCGCGACTCGCTGCCATCGGGATTGAGACGATAGCCCACGTCCACATAGTTGAGACTGTGTGGCTGCTCCTGGCTGCCATCGCATGGCGACTGCAGCTTCGCCTTGAGACCATCCTTGCCTTCGTCCTGGCAGCCCAGCTCATCCTGGCTGGCTGTCGAGATGATGCTGGGTGGCCGCTGACCCAGTCCAGCTGCTGGCATGTTTACGGTGATGCTGCTACGCTTGTTGGCCACGCGCTGCGGAGAGCCGTTCACGGAGCTGGAGCTGGAATATTGGTGCTGCTGTTGAGCTGGTTGACTTGGTTCGTCCAAAGATTTTTGACCTGAAAGGGAGAAGGGTAAGAAGTTAATGGAAGTTTGGCTGACAACAGATACGACAGACCTAAAGGGAGAAACCTTTATAAAGGAAGGATGGCCTGTGATATGATATATTATACACCCTCCTTAGACCCAAAGCATTCCTTAATAAAGAAACGATGACCTGCCCCACTCGAGGCATAGCCTTCTTGCGCCTGTCTGCTCATGGATCCTACCATTTCTGTATATAGTAAAAAGTCTACTTCATTGTCATATGACACGCAGATGTTTATTGTCCTGCTACGTTAACAAATTAAAAAACGATGGGTTGAGTGCTTCAGTCAGACAATAACTTGACCAAATCGTTTTGCATATTGAGCAGCATGAAGATTCGCTCCTTCTGTGCATCCCCAGCCGTGTTGGTCTTCAAGTCAGCTTCAGTTTGCCTGTGGCGGGCGTAGAACTCGCGATAGCGCGTCAGCTCGATTTCCAGATAGTCATCCGTCTCCTTGCTCTGCTGGCCGTGCAGTTCGCTCCTGATCGCCTGCAATAGATATTGCATATCTATGCGCGCCTGCTCGTCAATGGGCGGATGAAGCCGCTGTGGAGCACAGTTATCCGCCAGGCTGTTGGCAAAGCCGTGCTGTCCTTTCACCAAGTGCTTCGCCTCGGCAACATGACGGGGCACGAGTTTCGGTCTCAATTTGCATGTGACTTTGTGGGCGGGCTTTTGTTGAAGGCGCCGCGTGCTGGTGCCACCGACAGACCGAGAGCCGGATTGCTCCGATTTGGCTAATTTTCCGCAACAGTTACCAGGTGATACTATCGATTGTTGCTGCACCATAGATGCCATATTCTGCCAAGCAGACGCGTTGGTGCCTGCTGCTGAACAGCATGCCACTTCATCGTTCCTTTCGGAGAAGTCAATCCATTCCAAGTGCTCCTCCGGTACCTCGTTGAAGACGCCGGTCAAACGCTTCCTATGGAAGCACACACTCAGGTGGCTCATGTACTCGTGTCGCATGCGCAGCTCATTAAACGTGTGGCATTGCCAGTTGATCAGCTTCTTATACCAATGCGAAGCCAGTCCATAGTCCGTCGACTTCGAACAGAATGCTTCCTCGGGCTTCGGCGTTACCCTCACCATCAGTTGGAAATCTTGCCTCAGCAGGTCATCTGATGGAATCAATTCCTCATCGCTGTCCTGATCATAAAATCGACTTCCTAGCTGCCTATTCCTGATGCTGGTTTCGCTTACTTCCTTTCTCTGGCCATTGAAATCCGACATTTTGATTGCTCCTCCAAATTGGTGTGGGAGGCCAACTCAACAGAGCAAGAAATGACAGCCTATGGCACTAGTCGGGCGTAGTGCTGTGCAGTTGGTGTCCACTAGAGTAAAATCACTTTGGGCCTGTGCGCCTCTCACGTCTTTTAATTTTGTTGTTTAATTTAGAACGAAAAGCTCCGAAATTCTGTCACTTATTTGCTTGTGTTAATGACAATAAATTCTTAGAGTATATGAAGGGGGCAACAAGGCCTCATTCTCTGGCTATCGGAGAGTCTGGGACTACTCCGATAGCCAAATCGGAGTCTGGGACTACTCGAAATAGACTCCTTAAGCTCGTCGCCAGTGAAAATATCCGTGTTCCATGAGGAAAGCGAACACGCTTAGCAGCTGCCCAATAAGCAACAGATAAAATGAACCCTGAAGAATTTCCAAAGTGAGCACAACACGCTTTTGGCGCCACTCCATGCTGTCTGATGCTGCATCTTCTGCCTGTGGCTCCGTCTGATCATCTATTTCCTCGAAAAACTCATCGGACTGGGTTGAAGTCCGACTCCTTTTGAGAACATCCATTCGCCACCAGTACTGGAAGAAGCCGTGTTCATAGAAGGCACTCAACATACCCTGAAACTTATACCGGAATGGTGAGCCCATAGGCAGAATATAGGTGCCCGGCATAGATCTGAGATCCTGCTTGAGAATGTGATAAGAGGGCCGTCCCGCGTCAGCGTTGTATGTGAGTGCCAAAAACTCTTTGGCTTTGTCACTACGCATGACAAACGCTTCTTTCTTGTTCCGACGGATAAGTGGAAGCTCGTAAAATTTCTCGCTATCGACTAGAGGATGCACCCTGCTGTTTGCCATTAGCACATTATATTGACGTTCTGTTAGGGAAGCTCGCACAGCATCAAACATTGTGTTTATCCCATGCACTCGTAAGCCAAGCGGCATTAACTGATCTACCGAATCTATCTCCGCTTCAAAGCTTGGCTGGACAAAGCTGCTTTCCAATTTGCCGAAGTATATCGTCGTCAACACATAACTGAAGAGAATCCAACCCATGAGGAAAATACGTAGCGAACTAGTGGCAGAAAACCGATCCACGGGCTGGCCCAAATGCGTCTTGAAAAGCATTTCGAAAACGTCGTACCAATGGCAACGTGGCTGTCCGACTATTTTCTCCAAAATCCGCTGTAGTCCGGCAAAGAGGACGAGCCCTATTAGGAAGCTCGCTAATAGTAGATGCCACACTGACCTCTGAAAGGCAGTGACAAAGATCCGAAACTCTGGCTGCATTCCCGCTGCAGGAACCACCAAGCTGATGACAATACGGCTGTAAGGATACAAAGCTTCCACGTGCGGCGAAATACATTCTAGCACGAATCGAATGTTGAGTCCAATATGAGTCGAACCATTCATCAGATCTCGGATTACACCCGTGAAACTGCCATTGGGCAGGCAGCGCCCATAAGCTTCATTATCACTGGGCGCAATGTACCGAGCTGTAGCATTCAGTTTCTGGGCTATAAGTCGGGCAGCGCTCCCATCAATAGCGTCGTAGCCTTTACTTTCAACTGGGTTCAAGGGCAGAGCGCGCAGCGGATTTTGAAACATTGAGACTCGGAGTTCAAATCCGTTCCAGTTGCTCAGCTTATCAACGTAATAGGCATCAGAGCTGGACATCAACCGCTTCAGCTGAAAGCCATCTTCACCAAACGGTTGGAAATCGTAGACAGTATCTGGTCCGGTAATGGCCAGGCCAAAGAGCAACTTCTTGCTCCAACAGCCTTCAAACAATTCCCTGAGCTGTTCCTCACGAGCCTCGGGCCACACGAACAGGTATTTATGGAAATGTCGGTGTGGCTGTCGAGGATTCAGCATGTCCAGGATACGACGTACCAGAGGCTGACCCCCGTCGCCAGCAGGAATCAGAAAAATATTCATGCTGTTCGTCTCACGAATCGGCTCAAGTTCGTGGGCCTCCAGGCTACGCATGCAGCTCGGCAACTGGGTTGCAATACATTGGTGTAGCTCCTGCTCCAACTCCAGATAGGGAACGGAACTAGTTGCAGGGCAGCTAACGCAGCGATAGATGTAGGTGATTTGCGCTGCTTCCGTTGTGGCAATGCGACAGGCAATCTCTGATAGATCCAGTGCAGCAGCATAAGTGTTAGCAGCAGTGCTGCTCGATAGTCCGAGGACAATACCAAAAAGCGTCCACATTTCAGCTTCTCCGACTGGACAACAAGTAATGAACACGTCTAAGCGCTAGCCCACTAAATTTATATCTGTTAAACACGCGTGTTGTTTTAATTAAGAAACAATAAAAGCCAATAACAAGCGTAACTCGCTTTGGGCTGACCGACTAGAAGTTTCCCTGAAATCCTACGGTCAGGCGCATATATCCTATGTTCATACATCCTCTTAGATTCATTAGACTGTGTATATATCTCGTTTTATGGTGAATATATATCATGATAGCCCAAGGGAATACATCATACATAACAGCTGTTTAATTAACAATAGGACAGCCCTCCCAAGAGACCCTGACATTAACTTAACACAAATACGTATGTTGAGTTATGTTCCTCTTCCTTTTTTTAAGTAATATGATTATTTATTAGGCCAGATATACGCATGTTTGTTACTAACCTCGACAGGTTTCGAATAATTTTCGTAGAGTGAGACACATTTTAATTCACACTTGTTTTGAGTTCACTTTAGATTGGACATTGTTCGGCGCTAGAAGAAAGAATATTCTCGAGATTTACATTCGAATTCAACCGTATTTTAGCGACGACGCCACTGAAAATATCCGTGTTCTATGAGAAAAGCGAACACGCTTAGAAGTTGCCCAATAATCAACAGATAAAATGAACCCTGAAGAATTTCCAAAGAGAGAACCACTTTCTTTTTATGCCATTCCACGATATCGGATGCTGCGTCTTCTGCCTGTAGGTCCGTCTGGTCATCCAGTTGGTCGAAAAACTCGTCGGAAGACAAAGACCGAGTTCTCTTAAGAACATCCATGCGCCACCAGTACTCGAAGAAGCCGTGTTCATGGAAAGTACTTAACAGATACTGAAACTTGTAGAGAAATGGTGATCCCTTCGGCAGAATGTACGTGCCCGGAAGAGATCTCAAATACTGCTTCACAGCGTGATAACCAGGGCGTCCCAACTCTGAGTTATATGTGACTGCCAGGAACTCCTTAATTACATCATTGCGCATAAGAAAGGCTGCTTTCTTGTTCCGCCGGCTGACTGGGAGCTCGTAGAAGTACTCGCTGTCTTTAAGAGGATGCACTTTACTGATAGCCATAAGCTGATTATATTGACGTTCTGGTAGGGAAGAGCGAACGGCGTCAAAGAATGTGATCACAATGTGAATGTGTGTCTATCTCCTCCTCAAAACGAGGCCGGATAAAGCTGCTTTCCAATTTGCCGAAGTATATCGTCGTCAACACATAACTGAAGAGAATCCAACCCATGAGGAAAATACGTAGAGAACTCGTGGCAGAAAACCGATCCACGGGCTGGCCCAAATGCGTCTTGAAAAGCATTTCGAAAACGTCGTACCAATGGCAACGTGGCTGTCCGACTATTTTCTCCAAAATCCGCTGAAGCACAGCAAAGAGGACAAAGGCTATCAGGAAGTTAGCCAGAAGCAGCTGCCACACAGATCTCTGGAAGGCATTGACAAGGATCTCGACCTCTGGCTGCACTCCCGCTGCAGGCACCACCAAACTGATGGTCAGTCTGCTGTAAGGATACAGATGCTCAACGCGAGGCCAAATGCAGTCTAAGACAAATCGCAAGTTCAGCCCAATATGAGTCTCATCGTTAATCAGATCCCGGACGACACCCGTAACACTTCCATTGGGCAGGCAGCGCCCATAAGCTTCATTATCACTGGGCGCAATGTACCGAGCTGTAGCATTCAGTTTCTGGGCTATAAGTCGGGCAGCGCTCCCGTCAATAGCGTCGAAGCCTTCACTTTCAACTGGGCTTAAAGGCAGAGCGCGCAGCGGATGGCCGAACATAGAAAATCTGAGTTCAAATCCGTGCAAATTTAGCAACTTATCGACATAGTAGACATCCGTGGTGGAACTTAACTTGGTCAGCTGCATGCCATCTTCACCAAACGGTTGGAAATCGTAGACAGTATCTGGTCCGGTAATGGCCAGGCCAAAGAGCAACTTCTTGCTCCAACAGCCTTCAAACAGTTCCCTGAGCTGTTCCTCACGAGCCTCGGGCCACACGAACAGGTATTTATGGAAATGTCGACGCGGCTGTCGAGGATTTAGCATGTCCAGGATACGAGTTACCAGAGGCTAACCCCCGTCGCCCGCAGGAATCAGAAATATATTCATGCTGTTCGTCTCACGAATCGGCTCAAGTTCGTGGGCCTCCAGGCTACGCATGCAGCTCGGCAACTGGGATGCAATACATTGGTGTAGCTCCTGCTCCAACTCCAGATAGGGAACGGAACTAGTTGCAGGGCAGCTAATGCAGCGATAGACGTAGGTGATTTGCGCTGCTTCCGTTCTGGCAATTTGACAACTTTTGGCTGCCACGTTTAAGGCACTTTGGAATTCCGAGCACGAGCAGCTGGCCAAGCCAAGCACAAGAGCGAGTAGCCTCCACATGCTGATAATGGCGACTGACCGCAAATCTACAGAGTTGGAGCTTGGACAGGACACCCACCCTAGCGTATACTTAACGCCAATTAGGAATCAGCCGTGTCTCAATTAGGCAATCATGAATACTTAATGTGGGAGCGAGAGAGGCGAGTAGCAAGGGCGAGTGCGTGTTAATGGGGCGAGGGAGGTCGCATTTGCAAATGCATTTCCGGCTAAGTAAATAAACTTGATAAACAATTAAGAAAAGAAAAACAGATAAACTAACGAGCGAAGGTCAGCCGAGAGGTGGAAAGTGGCTTCCAATTGAATTAATGATGCGAAAAACCAAATGTGTTCAGATGTGCTTAAAATCAACAAAACATTAATAAATAATTTCGAATCGACGCAGAAGAAATGCCGAAGAGCTTGATCAAAATACAAAAAAATATAAAACGTTTTGAGAAACTAACAAAAGTCTTGGCTATTTGGCTATTTAGATACGCTGTCAGGCAGTCAAAAGGAGCATATTGGTTGCGTGGAAAGTCCACAGTTTCCTTTTGAGTTATACAAATATATATATGTATATATTAGATTTTTTGGGCGAGTATTTTGGCCTCGTAGACGCCCGCTCGCAACGTTCATACTTCGTTTTTTGTTGTGTTTGCTGTCGCCAGACGAATTTAGACTGAATTTCTAAAATTGTTAGCATCGGAAATTGCCTTCATTGTTGCTGTTGTATGTTTTATTTTGAGCGCTTGTTGCTATGTTGCAATAATGCCAAACCTACAGCCAACTGAATGCGTTAGACAAATATTTTCAGCGAGCCCTTGCGTCTATAGTTTATAAAGAACTTGGAGGAGCCTATAAAACATCATATCTGATATATCTAAATTAATAGAGAAAGACTAAACAAACAACCTCAAATTCCAGTCAAGTTCTAACTTTAGTTAACCTTCTGTAATATATCTCTATAAACTCTTTAGCTCAAATCTCTGCCCACTCTTTCAACTAGCCGCTCACATAATCAACACCTTCATTCAACTCGAAAACTACAGAAATATCGAACATCTCGAGCAATATTCAATCACGCTGCGAACACATGTCCATGATAATGCCAGCGATTAATCGTATCTCTTTTCTTGCCGCACTGCCAAATCAAATTTGAAAACGCACAGCACATTTGATTCCATTTTACACTTTTTCGATTTTGCTGCTCAACTTTTCTTCACAATTTATCTTTGAATATAAATATATATATTTATCTTGGTTTTATTTTACGTTTTGACTAGATGTTTTAGGTGTTTGGGCAATTGAAAGCGAGCGTAGCATCAACTTGAATTTTGATTCTCGAGGCTTTATCAATGGAAACGCTACCGAAACGCGACATTAACTAAAATGATCAAGCGCAAAATTTTGTAAGATTGAAAGAATTTTTGTTTCTGCAAGTGAGCAGCAAATGGGAGCTCTCTCCCGCTCTCTCTCTCTCTCTCTCTATTTCTCGCTCTCTCTGTTCGCACTTTTTGGCAGACTGCCCAGCGCTTGGGGGATTCGCAGACAGCCAGCAGCCAGACAGCCCAAAAAGTTTCGTTGCACAGGGTGTTGTACGGGTCACAGGGTGTCTCTTTAATATTGAGGTGATTTCTTGGGCAGAGCTAGAGAGCTAACAGTTAGAGCAAAGGCTGCTTGGGAGGGCTGGCATCTCATAAGAGAAATATGTCCCACAAGTAAGCCAAGTGGCTGTCAAAAATCCACGCAATATGAGGCCATTAACCTCACTAAATAATAATGCATCGCATGCTTAACTGACTAGCAGATCCCCTGTGCTTTTGTATACGCTCATATACATAAACCCAATTATATATATGTATATGTATTCTGTGATAACTTTTACGCCAATTCATAAATTCAAACTCAAAATTATCAAAAATTGATTACAAGACCTGAGCAGCTGACGCCATCTAGCGGCAATGCAATGCTAAAAGCTTTGCGCTGGTTGCTACACTCGCTAAGTTCGGTGGTCGTTGCTTTGGTTTGTGCCCACGCTAAAATACGTGTTGCACCCTGTGTAGCCACGGCCACTGCGTCACAGCTGCAGCGTTCCAGCTTAATCTCTGTGGACACACAGACAGACAGACAGACTCAGCGACTCTCAAAAATGTCAATATGGCATATGTATGAATGGATTAACCATAAGCAAGGCACATCTGTCTTAGCCGTTGACGCCGCTGCTTTGTCTCTTTAATTATTTATGTATATATATAAATATCTGTGCATAGAAAACATAAAGTGGAGCAAAGCTGTCAAACGTTTTGGCAGCCACGATATATAAATTTTCAAATAGACAGAGGATTTGCGTTGATATTAGTGCTGTACAGGTCTCCTCCCCCCTTGCCCCTTGCCCCTTTGCCAGTGCTCAAGTCAAGTCCTCCTCATTTTATTTTATTTATAGACTCATGCGAGCTGTGCCCCAGCCCCATTCAGCGAGTCCCACACCCTCCATGCTGTGGCATTCAGTTCCCATTCTGTGCCTAAACTCTAAGGCATATGCAAATTCCAATAAGAACTTTCCAATTGGATAATTTCCTATAAGCACTAAAAGCGAATCGTGTCAATTTTGATTGTTGTTTAAGTCGCAGCGCGAGTTCACTTGAGTCAAGATTAAGACAGGGTATTTTTCGCTGGGTGATAATGCCTGGCGTTGCTTTGTCTGCCACAACAACAATGTGATCAATAATCAAGGTAAGGCCACGCCCACACGGCTCTGAGCACTTAAGAATTATGAATTAAAAAATGTTGCAGGCCTCAATGCACTTCATTTGATTTCGCTTTCCTAGAAAACAGCTGCGCAGATATAGAGTCAGCTCGCATAGCTGCGGCTGCGGCTGCGGCTGCCAGTGGGAATTATCAGAGACGTTGAGTGTGCAGTGCTGGCCATCTAGCCGTTTCGCAGCAGATCTAGCCTTTTCGCTCTGTAACCAACTTGATATTGTAATCAGCTGCAAGCCTCCCTCACGCATCTCTGGCTGCTGCAATCTAGAATTAATTCAATTTCTTGTATGGGAACGAGGCAAGGAGAGGCCAGGGACGGCGTCTCACTCGATTGCTGGCCATATCAAGAGAATCCCAACAAAATCCGCCAAGTCTTCGCACACAGCAGATTGCCGCCTTGCTAAACTGAAGACCCTGGCGACGAGGAGGAGATGAGCATAAAGCTTGGAATGCTGCTGTGGCTGCCCGAGCCGTGGGGGCTGCATTTGATATGCCTGCTGTGTTTGACCCATATTGGAATGCGCCTCTGCCTATGCCGAGTCGAGCTGCGAGCTGCGAGCTTCGAGAGGAGGCGGTGCTCAAGGGACGGCCGATTGCAGTCACGAATTGTGTGCAGTTTAAAAAGAATGTTACAATAAACGCTGCGATGGCTGTAAGGGCAGCAAAGCAGGCGACCAATGTGCGCACAAACTAACTCCGCGTCTCTCTGTCCCTCCCTCTCTCTCGCTCTCTCTCTCTCTTTCTCTAGTCTATACCTATGCCCAGGGGCGCTCAGCACAGACACACAACACACATCGGCTGAGGTGCTTGAACTTAGGAGCAACAACAACGAGGCATGTTGCAACGAACTGCATAATACTCGTTCAAAAGCTAAAAGAAGCTAAACTGCGGAGGATATGCCGTGACCCCGCATGAGAGCCGTATTGATGAGCTTATCTGTAGGCCATGACTGATTCTCTGGCACAGCTTCGTTGTGCTAGATTTCCTAGCTTTATAGATAATAGATAGTTTAGATCTACGTTCCTAGAGGTTGTAGATATACAGAGAAGATTAATCCTAGACATATATAGACGTATATTCAAGTTCAGCTAGCTTACGTCCGTCCGTAAATATACTCTTTATGGTAACATTAAAGCTTCAAGTTTTCTATTACAGGAAAGTCCTAAATAATAGAAAAATATAATCCAAAATCTCAAACTCACCTTCGTTCTCGCTGCGTCGTCGTCGTCTGGGCACACTGTTGTATCTGCTCTGATAATGCTCGTTGTCGGACTTCTCTGTGGACTCGTTCTCTTGCTTCTCGTCCTCCGTGTAAACGGGTGAGGACGGACCCGACGATGCGCTGGCCTGATCGGGCGAGGCGGAGGTGGCCGAATTGGTGCTGCCGCTGAGTCCATTGCTGTTGCCTGCATAAGGTGCTCCAGTTACAGGTGCCTCAATGGATCCTCGCTTGGCTGCCTGCAGATGGGCGCTCATCGAGCTGGTGGGCGAGGCGCAGGATGAGGGCGTCGAGCAAGTTGTCGGCACTGCATCCTCTATAAGATCAATGGACTTTTTGCGCGGCTTCTCAGGTGGCACAGGTGCAGTTTGCTGCTGCTGCTGTTGTTGTTGTTGCTGCTGCTGCTGCTGCTCCTGTTGCAACAGCGCTGAGCGTTGCATGGCCGCCGTCACAGCTGCCGACTTGGCTGGGGGCGGCGGAGGCGAGGCTTCGGCGCATTTGGCAGTCGCCGCGTTATACTTAACGGGACTGACATTCTTTGGCTTTACGGCTGGAATGGGCGGCAAGGGGGGCGACTTAACGGGGCTACCAATTTTGCCACTTCGCGGCTTGATCTCGGGTGGAATGGAGGACGGCGGCGGTGTGGCACCCGGCGGTGTGGATCCGGCAACCACAATCGCATGCTGACGCAGCTCCGGACTCGCCTTGGGCGTCCGCTCCACATCCATAATTAGACCCGTGCCGGGCACCGTGCGTATGATATCGCAACGATTGAGATCGCTGTGCGTGCGCGTTGTCTTTGTCTTGGTGAAGTGCGAGGTCCACTTCTTTTGCTTCTCAATGAGCTCCCTCGAATTGAATTTCCGTTCCGGCTTCTCCGGCTTATCTGCGCCTCCTCCGCCGCCACCGCCGCTGGCAAAGAGCGCACTGACCGAGCCACTCGATGGCGGCGTCACAACCACCGAACTCAACTCCTCCGACTTCAGTCGTGCTATATTGTGTTGTGGATATTTGGCAGCTGGCGTAGGATCCACAATAAATTTACTGTTACTCAGACGATCCGCACAGTTCTGGGAAATATTGTTGCTCTGATTCAGGCTGGCGCCAGATGGGAATGGTATGCGCCGCTTCGGCGGCGACTGCGAACGATCCGAGGAACGCGATGAGGAGCGATCGGAGCCTTCGTATAGATTATCTTCACGTGAATTGCTGCGCATCAGACGTGTGCTCACATTTGTGGTTGACTCCACGCCCAGCTTTTCGAACAGCGCACGAGCATTGTTGAATCTGGCCGAGTGGGATTCGGTGCGAGCCGTTGGATTCCCCGCAGCTGCTGCGGCGGCGGCAGCGTGAGCCGCTGCGACGGCACTCAGCTGCTCGACGGGCTGAATTTCAATGGGTTTCCGCTGGAATATGTTGGCAATCTGAGAGACTTTCCCAACGGGAGCGGGCGCGTGCTGCATGGGCTTCTCCATAGTGGATCTAAAAAAGAGGGGAATACAAAAGTCAATAACGTGTCAAATATGACTAATTATAGTTATTAGATTTAATACTAAGACTTAATGGAAATGTGAGAATACATAATAAAACTGTCTGTACTGTTTTCATACATGATCTAAAACAAATACATATTGGAACTAAAAAATGTACACAACTAGAAAAAAGTAAATAGAAAAACTAAAATTAGTAATAATATCATTTTAACCTTCGTTGGGTTACCAAAAATATATATCAAATAGATAATAAAACTGTCTATATGGGATCTAAAATTATTCATGGCCATGGTCTAAATATAATGAACAATTAAAAGTCACAAAATTAGATAGTAAAGCTAAAGTTACTTCATTTTTAATTTCGGTTATGACTAATTGATCGATACCAAAAAATAGTTTGCCTTCAATGACAAAATTATGAATTTTACCTGTGCCATTATTGCACCTTTGCTTTAACTTTCGTTACACTTTTCACTTTCTGCTTTCAATATGATTTAATACTATATTTATTATTGTTGTTTTTTATATTAACGAATGCAGTTTCTCTGGACGGGTCTGATCGACTGCTAAGCACCGCTTGTGAAAGTCTTTGGCAACGTTTACGACCAAACTAAGCCAAAATATGTTAAAGACTGCCAATGAGGCGTTGTCAAAGAGAGAGAGAGATAGATATATATATAGGCAGAGAGAGGAAAATGAAACAGAGAGAGAGAGAGAGAGCGAGGTGTGTGGCAGCTCAGTAAATGTTTTTGCATCGACATTGAAAGCTTTTTACTGTTTTTTTTCTATTTTCGCTTCTCCTGATAGGGTAAAGGTAATTGTTATCGGCACACCGGGTGTTTGAGCATTAATTTATAGATGGGCCCGAAGCGAGTCTTAGAGTGCGCCACAGCGATTGCCAAGGTGTGAGTAATCAGTCAAAATAAAAACAACCCAGAAGGTTGTGAACAGGTGTCGCCGAGTGCCTAATACTCGTACAGAGCTCAAAAACATTTAAATAAATTTTAGTACATCTCAAGAAAAACTGAATAGTAACTCACGTACTAAATTTATGGGATTTAGCCTAAAAACTGTGAAAGTTTGATGCAGTTTAACACGCGCCTAATGGGCTTAGATATATAGAATCTCATTACCAGTAGACAATCTAAATTTAGAAGATAATAGAAGTTCCCTTAGTATATAGTATATAGTACATATATAGTATATAGTATATATATAGTATTATATACATATATATATATTAGTCTTTAGTATCTCACGATTTGCCTCGCCCCTAGTAAGCGTAGCGGAAAAGTTGAAACACCTCATAAGATGAGCTTAGCAACAAGTATATATTCCAAATCAATGCCGGACGGACAGGCGCACGGATGGAGAGCAAGACGTGCATTACACCCCGCCAATATACTCTCTTCACTTCTTGGGCGAGCATAAAAATAAAAGTGCTCGATGGAAAGTGTTATCAAAATTGGATTTTCAATAAAATGCTGAATAATCCCATTATACAAGTGCAAAAGTAAGCCGTAAAGTGAGCAAACAATGCACATAGTGGCTGAGCACAATGAATAATGAATAATGAAATATTATTATTATTATATGTATAAGTGTGTGTAGAGCAAATTGGAGTCACTTGTTTTCGACTTGTGTATTCGGCTTATGACAAAATTATCACAAAGTCAATAAGACTGCAACAATAAATGACGGAGAGCGCAAACAAATGGCACAGATAGCGGACACACAATGAACAGAATTGTGCACTATGTGGAGGCAGGCAAAGTTGGGCCACATAACTAGTTACAATGCAAGAGAACAAAGAAATATAGACCAAAGCGCACACACACACACACGCACACAGGGGCACACATTGATACCGACACGAGCAGCGCAGCGTTTATCTAATCTGCAGCTAAAGTTGTTATGGCATTTGCGGCCATGAACAAGATAAAAACTAAACTAAGAGCTGAGATAAAAATAGTCTGTGATCTGTATTAACTGACTACGCTAGTTAGTACATTGCAGGAGGCTATGAGATAAGCGATAAGCCGAGCTGATAAAACGTGCTGCGGTAGCTGCACTTCAAATAACACGTATACGACGCGCAGGCCATGGGGAAGTGCAGAGACACGAGAACTGAGCAATGCATTGACAGACATTAATGATGCGTCCAATTCAAATATATCAAATTACACACATAATTTGTAGAGCACAACAATTAACGAGCAAACACCACTCACATTAGGCAGGCACACAAAATCTACTCGATCATGTTTACACTTTGCGCCACAACAATCTGCAGCAATACTAATACTAATGCCAATGCTAATGCCCAATATTTGCATAAATGTTAATTAGTGGGGAAAACGTTAAATTGCGCTCGTTAGATTCGACAGTGTTCAAGGATAGCCAAAGAAAAGCAGCGCAAAAACTTCAAGGCAACACGTGCCGGCGTCTCGCTGACAGCAATTACAACAACAAACAACCAACAACAACAGTGTGATATAATTGTGTCAAGCAAAAAGAAAAACAATGTCAACAATGAACAATAGCTCCCAGCTCGCTGGCAGTTAGATTGACGATAGATTGCCACAGCTCCAACCAGGTGTAGGAGCGAACAGTTGCCATAGAGATTGACTGCAATTAGTGAGGTAGCAAAAAGCCAAGCTCGAGTGCTTGCCACGCAACGAACATAAGAGGTAAGCACGACTCTTGTCAGATGATTGATAGAACAAAAAATCAAAGTCTATATAGTCTATAAATATATGTTGAAAGACTTCACTGGTCTATAAGTCGGAATTCATATTTAATATAAGAATTTATATATATCCCAATTGCAAGTCGCCAACTAGTCTATATATCCCTAATTAGAAAGACTTCATTGGTCTTTATATCTGAATTCATAATTAGATATAAAAATTTATATATATATAAATAACAATATAATAATAAATAATATATATAAATAAATGAACCCAATTGCAAGTGGCCAACTAGTCTATATATCCTAATATATCCCTAATTAAAAAGACTTCACTGGTCTATATATCTGAATTCATATTTAAATATAAGTATTTATATATATATAAATAACAATATAATAATAAATAATATATATAAATAAATGAACCCAATTGCAAGTCGCCAACTAGTCTATATCTAGTTATCTAGTCCCTAATTAGAATTCATATTTTACATCAGATTTCATAAATCTTTTCTTTTGCATATTTCAAGTATTCATAATTCCCAGGATTTCAACAGACTTCATTCGACTTTGGTCTATTGTTTTGTGTGTTTCTGATTGCATTCGGGTTTCGAGATATCAGCGCTAGACAATTATGTATACGCTGCCAACTCGAAAGAATTTTCGCGTAGGCAACAGACAGCAGCAACGGCAGCAAGAGCAAAACAATTCACAGAATTCACAATTCAAAAAGTGTTTTTGATACACGACAAAGCCAGCAACAAGAACAGCAATGGAATAAACAGGTATGAGGGTTCTAGAGCGGAGTATCCGACTAGCATATACCCTGAACCATTAGCAAAGCTGACAGTTGAGCTGGTCTCAACTAAATCACTCATTTCGTCACTCCCTATACACTCGCTATATATCGCCACCCACACACTTTCACCCACCAAGCATCATACCCCACAATCCCCGTTTTCAATGGGTGCCGCAAGCTACCTTCGCTGCTGTCGGCTGTTCTTGTTCGACAAATTATGCCAATTTAATGGTGGGAAAACGAGTTGGCAAGTCTCTCTGCAAGTGGGCTCTACTTTGTGGTTTGCGATGTGTGGAGTTCTAAAGCCAGTCATGGATGAGGCCAACTTGCCAACTCGCCAATTGAAGTCATTAATCTCGCCTGCCTGGCAGCTGCCAACGCAGTATCATGAATATGACCGCAAATCACGAACGAATCAAAGGATGCGACGCTTAATTGAAATACTCGACGCAATAGAAGGCGTACAGCAGCTGCCACATGCCAGCCAGGTAGCGAGCAGTAGTAGCTGAAGCGGTTACCTGTCGTCTTATTAAACGGGAATTCTATTAACTGTCAATCGAAATTTACTCTGCAGCCACATGCAATTTCTTCATTTTTTCTCAAAATATGCAACATTTCTTCATCAATAATTTCACAGTACAAAAATAGATATGTCTAGACAAGCATCATCTCCCTATTACCCAGACAGTAGTAAATGTTGAGGCCTTTGCCATCGCCGACAAAGCTGATCTTGTTGTTCAGCTTGTTGAAGGCCACGTCCCACAGATTCATATTGTTGCCGCATTGGAAGGACAACGCGCTCTTTGTCGTCCGGACGTCCCACACCTTGATCGAGCCATCGAAGGCGCCACTAACAAAGCGCTGACCATCGGGCGAGACAGCCACGGACATTACAAGAGCGTCGTGTGCCCGCAGGCTCTCGCGCAGTCTTCCGCTGGGCAAATCAATTAGCTTGATCGTCTTATCATCGCAAGCAGCCAAAGCCTGCCGCATGCTCTGATCATAGACTAATTTACGCAGCGGCTTCTTATAGTTCCGTCGACGCAGCACCTGCCCCGTGGCGCCATCGAGCAGCGTGAAATTGCCGGCAAAGTCGGTCGAACCCACCAAACGCTGATCCCCACTGATAGCCAAGCCCATTAGATTCTCACAGCGATCCGTGTCATAGCTGTGCTGCAGACCACCAAACTTGGTGTCGTACTTGTAAATCCGACCACTGCCCGAGCCCGCATAGACACAGTCGCTGTTCCGACTGAAGGCCGTTGACCAGAAGTTACTAATGTGACAGTGGCTGACCCGGGGCAGGCGTACGCCTCGCTTAACACTTAACAACATCAAATTGCCATCCATGGAAACGGCCGAAATGCAACTGTTATCCGAACTCAACGCAACATTGTGTATACCCATGCCGGGCAACGGATGGCTGTACTCATGAGGGAAGACATTCTCCTCACTGGGCGAGATTTGAACGATATTCAGTTGTGGCTGAATGCCGCCCGTAATGACAAACTCCTTGGCCTTGGCCTTGGCCTTGCTCTGAGTACATCCTTCATCATCCTCTGAACTGGTGTCATTCTTCTGCCGCTTGTTGATCAGGCCCCAGGCGCAGCACCACACTCTGTTCTCTGGCTCATTTTCGATGCTTGTTGTTCGCTCCATGTTACTTTTCCTTCCGCTCTACTTACTATAGTGTAGTTGTTTTCTAATTGTTGACTGTTGATTGTTGACTTAATACCGCCTGCCTAGATAGTGAGTCAAACTTGAGAGGAGCAGGCTAAGGCCTTGTCTGCGAGACAATGGTTAAGGCTTAGCATACTTAATTGAAACTTAAGCTTAAGTGTAATTGGTTTCGTTCCCGCCTTTGATAAGGCACAGCTGTCTGCCTGGCGCACCTTCAGCTCATTTTTCAGGCTTACACAACTCAATCAAAGATCTGTATTAATAAGTTCTCATTGTTACTCGTCTGGCATATAACTCATACTCTACTGATATCTCACCTGTCTTAGTTTCCTTGTCCTGTGTTGCTTCGCTGTAGCTTTGAGCTTTGGAATTGACTTTAGTGTTTGGGTTGTGCCCCCACAGCTAAGCGCTAAAGGCAGCTGAAAGCTTTGGCATTGCAATTGTGTGTTGGCTGTGTTAATTCCAGGTGGTGATAGTTGCTGCTGCTGCTGTCCCACCTACTCCTCTCAACGGATGACAGTCAAGCGTGGAGAGCGTCGTTTTCGTTACGTTTTTTTGTTGTTCTTTCGTACTTTTGCTGTTTGCTAATCAAGCAACCGCCGTGCCAAGCATTTTGTTTGTTGTAAATGCAAATTTCTGCAAAGAAAAATATACGAAATTAAATTTTTGCTTGCAGTTGAAGAAAACTTAGCGCGCGGTTCATTGAACCTCGCCTAGCAAAAAACGAACTCAACAGAATTGCCACATTATTTGTGTGCGCCTATCGAAGCAACGCCAAAAAAGGCAGTCCAAATGAGTTTTTGTTTCCCCGTGTCTTTTTTCGGCTCTTTCGTCTTGACTTGGCTCTCAAAGTATTTCAAACGGAAGCCATTAGTTCCATTTGTTCAAGTCGCGCAGCTTTGCCGATCAGAGGTTGAATGCCCAAGGCGGCGCCCACAGCAACAGACTGAGACCCACAGCAGCGAGAGAGAAAGTGCTGCAAATTTTTATACAAACCGCGTTGACGCCTCAACTGAAAGCCTCCCAATGCGCAACAAATAGCCACCAAATTTCAATAGCCGTCAGCAATGAAAACAAAAGTCAATACACTGAAAGCGAGAGGGTTGCATGAATTTTGGCATTGTCTGTGGAGCTATATGGAGTAACTGCTCTGAATAGAGCTAGCTTTACTGATCTGCCGAAACACCTTGCGGCTAAACCAGTCTTGGAATCATCTTCCGTTTTTAGTTTCGACTTGCTATGTACAGAGCGCGCCATAAAAGGTCATGAGCAAGCTGTTGTTCGCTTGGGTCAACTGGCGATGCCATAAACAGTCAACGTGACCATGTGGCAAGCAGCTAGAACAGAACCAGAGCGCTGAAGAGCTGAGGATACCGAACACGTTAGCGTGAAATCTTCAATGTAATTTACAAGATTTATCAGACTTCCCTATCGCCCAGCCAGCCTCGAGTTACACACTTTTTTATGGCTATTACAAAAAGCGAGAAACTCAACATGTTTGCGTAGTGCACAACAAAACGCGGACAAGTGGCTTAAATCAGACAAAAGTCAACAAAAGCATTAAAAGCAGACATTTCCAAATCCCACACTCGATGAATTCGCCAGCGGCCTTCATGTGAAACTCTTCAGCCACAGCAAATTGCCAGAGTTAGTTTTATATCATCGAATCATCAGCAAAGCAATCAACACATTATGTTGCGATGTCTCGATGTCATTTAGCGTATCTGTGTTGCAATCAAACACTGAAGCGGGTCAAGTGAGTAGAAAGGCGTTCCCCTTTTATTAGACATTAGCTCCAATGGCAATTTTAATTATAGTCTATTAGAATTGATTATGTATCTATTACACTCTATTAGAACTGATTATATATATATATAGAGTCAGTCTTGATCTAATTTCTTTATAAATTCTAACAGATAGTTAAATTTCAGAACAATCATTCTCTCCCCTCTCTCTCTCTCTCTCTGTCTTCCTCCCCCTCTCTCTCTCTCTCTCTCTTTCTAGCTATCACATTTCGTTTGCCTTCTACCACAAATGGCTACACACCTGAACGAACTCACGTTATTTCTCATTAATTACACACCGTTTAGACCAGACTGCATATACATATCTATTTGAGGTTTATCATAACATAAATTGCCTGCGCGCTGTACCATGTAAATGTTTTACTAAATGTGGGCATGGCAGTATTTTCATTGAAATTAACTGTGAATATAAAAATTAATTTTAGTTAACAAAATTATTGAATGAACAAAATCTTGAAATTGCTCATTAATTGTTATTAATTTCTAGTTTTTTTAGTTCCTCGGCATTCTCTGTTTCCACTTAAACTTTTCGGCATCTCAACTAACTGCACGGCTAAGACTTACGGCTAAATGTGAGCAGTATTTACATGTTTTGCTTTAGCTATTCCCGCACGACTTCTCGGCTTAAAATGCCGATTTAGTTGACTTGCGGCTTCAGCGCCAGTTGACTTGAGTTGAATGGCTGGCAATGAACCTGACACTAATAGGACTTCTTCCACCGCTTTCTGTCGGCTCCCCTGGGAGCGCCAGTGGCCTGGCCACGAAAGCGGACACAAGAAGGAGCTTTTGCCCAGCTCTCCGCCAGATAAGTCAATCGACTTTGAAGTCTTCGCAAAAATGCGGATATGCGCTTTCCAACAAGCAGATCCGTCACTTACAATCGATTACAGAGATTTTCATGCCCGTTCACAAAGTGAAGAGGGTATATTAGATATGGACTATGAATTCCTAATTCATTAGACTTCAGCTTAGACTAGAAACGGATATTATGAACTCCTATACGTCCGACTCGTATGCTCTAGAGACTGGTATATCATATGAAGATTGCAGTCCTTATCAACTATCACTCAAATACTTTGTTATCATCATGATCAACTGTAAATTATACGAACTATATATATTGCTAAGCTGCATCATATTGGTTAACAATTTAAAATCGAAAGCGATAAGTTGCAAAGTCAAGCCGTGTCGCGAGACGACAGTTGACAGTTGACGGTTGACAGTTGACAGAGTCGAGAGTCGAGAGTCGAGAGTCGAGAGTCGATTCACTCTCCAAAGTGAGAGCGTGACAATGTCGAAAAGCAATTTTAAGCAAATTACATTAAAGCGTTTATAACCAATTGTTACGCTGCGGGCAACAATACGAATAAACAACGAATCACGAAACAAATTCAAAATCAATATTTTCCCATCTCGATTCTTCGTCAAATCTCGTTTACTGCGTCAAATTGCCATTTGATTTGGACATCGATTATAAGAACATAAATCAATCTTGTTAGTTTCTAATTGGTTGAACTGGTCTGAAAAGGCTTTTGCCAGCTTCGAACTGCACTTGTCTGAATCATGAATGATCGTAAAAGGTGTATTGAGGCTAGAAATTTGGAGCTTATGCTCCTTGATGTCCGACGGACGGACGGATGGACAGACAGGCACAGCTAAGTTCACTCAATTCACAGTTCTGACCCTCAAAACAATATACCCTGCACAATTTGATACAGAGACCATACAGTAACTGATAGCCACGATGTCTGCCTTGAGAATCTCAATCAATATTAGATTCCATGAGTCACATCAGCTGTCGTACGCCTCTATCTTATCAACAGTATAGTATATATATATATATATGTATATATATAGTCTGAGCACATAATAGAAATTAATCTTCCTAGTTTTTTGGTGCTTGTTAATTAGCCTGTCAACAAACAAAGAGCTATTGAGCAGCTAATCAGTGCTAAAAATCATTTGCTATTCAATGCGAATCTTCGCTTGCAATCAAAGTAATTATTCAATTCAATTAAGTCGTAATTGGTTTCCCTCTCTCTCTCTCTCTATATATATATATAGATTCAGCTGAATGAAACACGATTTTTGCGCAGTGTAAATATATAAATTGGCTCCAACTCTTTGTGCATGCTGTGAACGTGCCAAATGGAAGTCGAAGTGCAGCCGGAGCCGTACGGAAAGGGATGGAGTACGGCGAGTGCAAAGTTGAGTCAACCTTAAGCACACACACTTCACACTTTGCGTCCGCTGCGTTTTACTGTACTTTGCAGAAGCTGCACTAAACTTACAAAAAACGCATGTAAAAATGCAAAGCGAAGCCAAGAAACAACCCTTAGAAATGCAAAAGTTAAGACGCCGGACGATTGGGATGCACAGCATAGCAAAGAAAAGAAAGGAGAGTAAAGGAAAGGCAGAGAAAAGCAAAGCAAGCCGGGAAAATGTAGAAAAATCGAACAACGGAGCAACTACAATGGTAGTAAGGTAGACAAAGTTTAACAGACAACAACAACAATGGCCACCCACCTCCCTTGCGGGATTCCGAATCCACTCATGCCCAACCATGCGCAACGGAATGTCATGAGCAACGTTTTTGTCATTATGTAAGCGGCGTAGGGCTCCAGGCAAGTCGACTCCGGCAAACAAACCTTCTCTCCTGCACAGCCTCTCACGCTCTGTCTCTCTCTCTCTCTGTTTGTCGCTCTCTCTCCCTCTGTCTCTCTCTCTCTCTCTCTCTCTCTCTCTCTCTCCTTCTCTCTCTGTTTGCTGCGTTAAACACATGAAATTCAATAAAGCAAAAGCTCTGTCTGAACTTCCTGGAGCATCCAGACACGCACTGTTCACCCGTTTCGACTGATAAATTTGCACTCATCACTTGGCCAACTGCCAAATGGGGCTAATAAATGTAGGCAACGATGTCCAATGCACACACCTCACGCATTAACTGGTCAACCGAATCTAATATAGCCAATTTTCAACATTTTTGGGGCTGGCATAAAATATGACTAAAAGGGGTCGCCCCAAAGGCAGGGCCCTTGCCGGAATCAGCTTAGGTAGGCTAATAAATTAAATGATTATCGATTGGCCACGTTAGTATGGGCCTGTGCCGTCCTCTAATAGCTAGCCCTATTTATAATTTGAGGGAAGCCAACCTTGATTAAATAATAATTACGGAATATACCAAATGAGTTATGATTGCTTTAGCCTATATGTATATCCTGCCTCTTACAGTTTCCTCTTACACACACTCAGGAAACTATTTGCTCATAGAGCACATCACTTAAGGCCCGCATTATGCAATTGCATTGTTGTCTGCCCGCTGCCGCCTCCCTCTCTGCATTCAGCAAAAGAACACGGCGTAAGCAACTTATTCTCGCCAGTTGGCGATTGTTTCAACAGCTGCTGCTGGTGCTGGTGCTGATGCCACAGTTGCTTAATCTTGCCTCATTCAATTTCAATGGGCGGCTGCAAAAAGTGGACATTGCATTGTCTAAGCACAGCATCAAGAAAGGTTGAAGCACTTGAAGCAGTCGTTACATGCCTGCCGGAACGAGTAGGCAGCACCTCTAGCCCTTGCCCACGTCACTGCCCTTGTCGCTGGCCCCCGGTTGGGTCAGCCAAATGAACGACTGCATGCCCTACCCACGACAACTAGCGGCTGGGTTAACTTTGCTTTTTATTACATTTTACAGTTGCAATTTGTTAACCCGCTTTGTAGACTTTTGCTTGTAACTGTAATTTCTGAATAACTAAATGTTTCCCGACTTTTGTAGACAATAGAGGTACTGTCTGATCGCAATTATCTAAGCCATAGCGATACACTTGCTAAATTATACATTACTTCTACATTCTCTATTTTAGTTTCTATCGTCTAATGTTGATCATTTCTTATATATCCTCTATCCATATCTAGATTATACGTTCTTTCATCTATCTTCTAACTTCAAACTTCGATCGTTTTAGTTCTTTTTTCTATTGTCTACGTTCTTCTATCGTCTATCATCTGTTTTCTATCTCCTATCATATTTCTTCTATATTCCAACTTCAATCAGCAATCACATATCATCTATCTACTGTTTTCTATATTATGTCTTCTTTTTTCTATCAGCTTTCCTCAATGATTTTTCTATCTTCAATCTTCCACCTCCTATTGCTTTCAGAGATCTCTACTAAATTCACTAAATTTGTAGTATATTAAATTTATTGATTTATGCACAAGCCAAGTTTTTATTTGAATTTTGTGAACTTTTTTGGGCAAAAGTTAATTAAGAATAATTTGCAATTAGTTGCGAGTCGCATTTGACTAATTAATGGGCGCAAGCGTAGGCGATTAACAAACTTAAAAGCTGGCGACAAATTAACACACAAAAAATATTAAAGACAAAAACTGATTCCACAAACGAACTGCAAGCCAACGGTAATCTATAAATAAACATTATTTATATAATGCAAAAGGCGGCACACGACTCGCTGTGCAAGCGGGCGGGAGACCCCAGAGCCTAGGCCCCAGCAACTTTTTGGGGGAGAGCCAGGGAGAATGACGGAGAGAGAGAGGGTGAAGCGGAGAAGGCAATAAAAACAAAACAAGCAGCAGCAGCAGCAGCAGCAGCCGCCGCCGCCACTGCTGCTGCTGACATCGACATCGCAACTGTTTCTGCTGCGGCAAGACAAAGAAGGCAAAAGAAGAGACAACAAAAAAACCTCAAAAGCAATAATAGCAAAAACAATAACAACAGAGAGAGCGACTTTGAAATGAAGGCAATGAAATTAATATGTTTTGTAACCAGAATTCTACACTAAAAATAAACAAAGAAGAGGAAGAAGAAGAGCTCTAAATAAGTGGACAGGGGAATGCATATATGTATATGTGAACTTCTCTACATAGACAGGCATGCAGAACTGTAAACACACATGCATACAAATATGACTGCAATAACATACACATATGTGCGTGCAGAACTGTTATGCATACATACATATACATATTATGTCAAGTACACACACACATACGAACGCTGAATTCTTGTTGCGGAACTATAAATGTAATTGGAGTCTTTTGCACATTTGCATAAATCGGAGGCAGCAGAGCAAGCACGAAGATCCATTGAAACAACTGCACGATAACAAAGTATAATCAAAAGAAAGAACGAAGACAAGAAGAGCCTAAGACAACACAGCCACAGAACAGCAGCAAAAGCGAAAGCTGTAGATTATCACATTCATGTATTGTTTTTCTTTTCTTTTTGCAATGTTGGCGACTGTTACTCCCGCTCACTCGCTCTCCATCATTTTTTCTTTGCCGCTCTCTCAGCTATGTTGATCAACGGTTTTTTGCTTGTTTGACCAAATACTGCGCAAGTCGTACTAAAAACCAGTTATTAAACGAGTGCGAAAGGAGCAATGTTTTATGTTCAAGCAACTGTAAATGCAATGTGTCAGCTTTTGGCCAGGTGTCCCAAGGTAGCAAGAGCCAGCTGTTTCGATCAGTTGCCATAAATATCTTCAAATTATGCTTGCATTTTGCATGTTCAACTTCTGAGCAGTGTGACCAGGCGGCAGCGAAAGAAGAGAACGATTATAAGATATTTGGCATAATTTCGACATCTTTTTTTTTGTTATTTAATCTAATTCGTTTTACAGTAATAGTTCTATTTGCTCTGTAGAAATTTTGCCGACACTCACTCTCTCGCTCACTCAAACACACACACACACACCCTATGCTTGTTGGTGTATGTATGCATATGCGAAGTTCAACTCCGGCGCAGCAGCTCTCGCTCAATCTCTATCCACGCACAGACGACAACGACGACGCCGCCTTTTTACATTTAATATTTCTTTTTTTCTTTTCGCGCAAAAGGAGTGCCGTCCACGTTCACAACTTTACGTTTGCAGCTTGTTTTGTATTCACTTTAACAAACACATATACACACATATGCATGCATACATATACTATACATTTATTATTTAGCAACACTTTTGCTTTTTGTCATGTTCTTTCGCATATATTCAACTTGGTTTTGCGTACTCCTTTTTTTCAAATTTGTAAATCTGCCAATTAACAGTTATGTGTACACATACTCATGCATATATCATTTATGTTGCAAAAGGGGTCGTTATTTGTTTATCTTTTTATAGTTAAGAATCGTTTCGGTTTAATTCAAACAATTTGAATTATTCAGCTTGTTCGTTCACAAAATACACGTCCGTCGCGGATATTAAATTATTTGAGTGATGAACAAAGAAAAATTTCGGTGCCGCTCAACACGCTCGATAACACCATGCGCCGACGACTCGTACACAACTAACTGTATCTATGCAAACTCATGCAGAATAATCGAGTATGAAAATTAAAGAGAGCGAGAGAGTGAATAACAGAAGTAACCACGGAGAGAAAACTTAAACTGTAACGCTCAAGTGGCACTGTTAACGTTTTACTTATGGGTGACCATAGCCCAACTGATTCCTTAGTGAACAATCAGCTGCCGAGCAACAAACATTCGTCTAACGATGCGGGCTTTACTTTCAATCATTTTAATTGTTATCTGCACATCGAGGCCAAGTTTTTCGAAATCCTGTTCCGATTTCCTGCGTGAACTGGCCAACTCTCAAATGCTTTTCATTAACTGCAACACAAGGCACGCGCTGCCCGTAGACAAGACGCGCCTGTGCAATGGCTGCAATTTAACATTTGACGCAATGTCAACCGCCTACAAAGATCTGATGAGCTTTAAGAACTGCTCCAAAATCTACACAGATGTAGATCGCTTGAATATCTTGACGACCACGCAGAGCATGCTGCAGGGACTCTGGGATCGTGCCTATTGCGCGGGTAAGGCTGACTAATCCGAATATGATTCAGATGATTAGCGTGATTAATCCACTCTGAACTTTATCCATGAACAGAGTGCTTCAAACACAACAATTCCGAGAACTTTGAGAATTTGTACAGGGATTTCTCGACCTGTTTGGTCGAGAAGCCCAAAAGCGAGTGCACCAGCTGCGTAACGGAGTATATAATCATGAACGACTTTTACAAGAAGTTGGACAAGGAGACCAGCGGCAAAATCTGCTTCGATATGCAGGATATAGTGAGTGCCAAGCTAAATCTTGATATTCCCTTCTCACATTTGCCACTTCAACTCTATTAGATGAATAAAACGAGAGTTTTATGGTCCATGGATCTGAAATGTTGCAAGCGCGAGGAGAAAATGTTAACGTTCCTGAGCACCGTTGTCGTTGTGGCTGTGCTGCCCATTCTGCTGCTCTACAGCGGCGCCATTGTGCTGACCAAGCGGCGAGAGGCCAATCACGGGCTGCTCAACGAGCAGGAACCCGGACTGGACGCGCCTTCCACATCCCAATTGATCACAGCTGCGGTGCTGTCAACGCCGACGCTGCCGCCAGCTGTTGTGGAGTCAAAACTCAATAAAATATCCGACCTGTTAAATGCGCACGACTCCGATTTATCGAGCGATGATGAACCAGTTCTAAATCAAAAAACTAAGTGAACAAGTGTTCGTGGGGATTCACCGTTATAAGTGTTTATGCATTACACACACATATATAATCTTCCCTAGAACTTAGTGTAAACTGTACGAATATTTACTACGGGCTGTTTATGTTTATAATTTGATATTTTTGATTGGTCGAGTATCGTTCTTAAGTATTTGCCCTTTACATTGGATATACACAGACATGTACAGTTAAGATATTAAAAATGACTGGTCAGTTTCAAAATTGTTCCTTTTAAATAGAAACAAATTAAATTTAGTTCCATAACATTGAAGAGCTTTATTATAAAAACCAATTTATACAAATTAAACAAGTGTGCCAAAGTTTTCTATATCAAAATCTGTATCCATTGTTGATCTAAAGCTTGTCACGGGCTGTTCCTCCTGTTGATCTAAAGTTTCAGCGAAAAATAACTGTTTCTTTAACATTTTGGCATCCGTCTGATCGCGTCCATTGGCATTACTTTTGATTAGGTTCTTTACATAGTTTTGTCTTGCCTCCTTTTCCTCTAGATTTTGTATCAAATGTTCCGCTATAGATATCCGATGCGCGACTATATCTTCATTTAGTGATACAGCTGGAACTGTTGTCTCTAGATCCGCCGCTGGCATCACTTCCAGCTCATTGCCCAAGCTCTCCAGTACGCCCAACTTGGCCTTCAGCTGCTCATTGGCCACCAACAGCTGGCGCTCTGTCCTGTAGATGTCGTTCACCTGGTTGGCCAAGCTCGTGTCCAGCCTGTCGATCTGCTGCAACACCTCGTCCTTAGTGTGGTAGGCGTGGCGCATCTGATGCTTACGCACCTTGGCATGCAGACGCAGCAGCTCCTCCTCCTCTCGCTGTAGACGCATATTCAAAGTGTAAACCTTTTCCAGCCAATAGATGTGCGTATCGATTGGAAGTTTAGAAACTGTCTCAGCGGGTTGCTTAGGGTCAACTATAAAGATATAGATATTTTGGGCAGTATTAATTATATATTACAAACTATGTGAAAGGTAATTGAATATTGCACCAAAAGTGTATGACATATGTACTAAAAATATACTAATATTTCGCTGCAGCTGTTCTAAAAACTTAATTTGGACTATACATGTACTAAAACATTAAAACGTACTAAATTTATGCAATTCTTACAAACAAAATAATAATAAAAGATACAAAAATATATTAAAATTGTCCTGAGGCAGTACTAAAATATTTTAAAACTCTAAACTAAATGTCTGTCTTTAAATTCTAGCAATTAACTGCTGATTTCGCACTATAATTATACTAAACTGTTCTACAATTGTACTAAATGAGTGATCTTACCTTCATGAATGCACGCAGGATGTGGCTTATTGAGCCTATTGCAGCTTGTTACGCATTCCCATTGATCTTCCGGACTATCTAGCTCTTTATCTGGCGCTTTACCTAGAGCATTCAAGTATGCATCGATCAAATAGTTCTTACCCAACCTCAGAGCCCTTGCTCGATGCCTTTCATCCTCAATCTTCAAGATCTGTTGCTCCTTTTGACTAGATTAGAGTGAGAGGACATTGAGAGATATACCCAAAGAGAGAGAGAGAGAGAGTTTAACTTACTTCAGCAGATAGATTTGTCTCTTGATGGTTTCATCTTGCGCCAATATAATATTCATAAGGTGTTCATTTGGATTCCGATTGCAAGGCTGTGGCTGCAATGGTTTGGTTTGCTTTGGTAATGCTGGACCTTCCGTAACGCCCGTTCTGTGTGCCTTGCCTCGCCGCCTACGATAGCGTTCACTTCGCGCACTGCCCACGGGACTGCCCATGCCGCTGTCCTTATCCGTGGACATGGATAGCATCGAGAACATTTGGTTTTCCATCTGATGGCCGATGCGCGCTGAAGTGTCGACTGCGAGATTCCTAAGCTGGAGCTCGCACTGCAAGCAGATATATTAATCATAATACTCCCGATATATATATTTATCTATACCTGATTTTTGGTCAGCATGACATCCGTGACTCGCGTGCTTCCATCTAAATATTCCTCGAACCGACTGTCCCGCAATTGTTTAACAATCACATATTGATGTAGTTTAGTATTGAGACCCTTGCTATAAGAAGTTTGTGCATTTTCTTTGGTATTTGTTATTGTTGTTGTGGTTTGGCTAGATGTATGAATGGATCTGCCCAATCGGTTGCATATTGCTAACTGCTCACTGCTCTTCCCCTCGAGATCTTTGTAACTGAGTAGCGCACATATCAGATCGGTGCAGGTCGTGCTTGGCTCCACACCAGAGACCCAATGCTTCTCGCCATCAATTGTGATGGGGACAACACCTGTCGAGCTATCCCTATCAGGGCTCATACCAATGTCCGCATTACAAGAGATTTCCTCGCTCTGTTTGCACAGATGGGCGTAGTTGGAGCTGGGAGCAACGACTGTGACCGACGCTTTCTTCAAGGATCCCGATTCCTGCATCAGCATTATCGTTGACACTGTGGAGGAGAGGGGAGAGAGAGAGAGGAAGATACATTAGTCTGAATAAGGCAAAGTAACCAGAGTTTGCTGCATTCTTTCACATTTGTTGTGAATACTCAGGTGTGAGGCAAAGGTAAAGACTTAATTGCTTTGGCTTCTCAGGTGAGTCACAAATCAAAGCGTACAGAAAAGGGTACTTCCGTAAGAGAACTGCTTCTGCTTTGTTTGATTTCCTAAATGTAAGCGATATTTACAGACGACAAGCAGCTAGTAGGGAGTGCTCGACTAGCAGATACCCAAATTAAAAATCGAAAATATGGAAATAGTAAACTGGCGATAAGACTAAGACATCAGCTAAGATGATATATCACGGTCAAGCTATCGATTCTTATCGATAACAAAGATAAGTTATCAACGAACATGAGGGACAATGCTACAATTGATATATATTTATATACTATATACATGATATAGCATATATATACTTTATTTTGCCACTGCGAAATTTTGAAGACCATTAGCGTGAATTCCCATGCTCAGGCTATAAAGAGTGGGAGTATGAATTTAGACCAGCTTCACATTGGAGTTTTCGTAACAGCTTTAGACCAATTTAGTTCTAGCTTTACCACTTTTATTATACCTAATCAACATAAATGTTAACGACAGTCTTTATATATGTAAAGAGTAGACTTTCGGACTTTACAAATTTGAATGGGCGCTGGGAAAAAGTCTATATATATATACTAGCATTGGGTGTATGTTGTGACTTGAACAGAATTACAAATCGGCGACACCATGGCATTTTGGCCAAGCTACGGCTCGTTAGTAACCAGACAGCAGCGGCAGCAGCAGCAGCAGGTTTACCACACCCAAAACGAAGTTTGTTTGGCATTTAAAATGGAAGCACTAAAATGACCAAAGTAATTTATCGCATTGATCATGGGCCAGCACCAACTTCCAACTGTACAAAAACTCTTTAACGTCAATTTATAATGATCAAATTGAGTTGAGAGCGTGGAATTTAGTTGAGGCTTAGAAAGTTACATCGCAGCGCTGTAAAGTACGCATGAAGCTTGGCTAACAAACATTGTTAAGGGAATTTAATTTGGAAAAGTTTGTAAGCACAGCTCAGTTTATGAAGGCGGGAGGAACTGACTGCAGAATACTCGCTCAGTGCATTAATGACTAAAGTACTTGGTCTACTTTGGCAGGCTCCACTGTGTGTTATATAGTTCTATTGCCTGATATCCCTCCCCAAGCTTAGTTAACTTGAAGATAAATTTTAGAAATGAACTAATATATGAACTAATTTATTTATATATTTATTATATTAATATATTTAATTTAGAAATGGTCTAAATATGATAGATCCAACTTAGAAATGGACTAAATATAATAGATCTTTTATATGTAGTCCATTTCTAGAGAAGCTTAATAGTTAACTCAACTAATACCATTTTTTTATGATTCTAAGAATTAAATTATACAGAATATAGTTTTTTCTCGATTTACCACGCCCACTAAAGGTGTACATATTTAATTTTCGAGCAATCTCCAAGTAAAGAATATTACGCAAGATCCAGATATTCCTTTCATTTCGTAAACAGCTCTTAACCTGTCCACTATACAGTTTCTCTATCCACTTTTACCACGCCCCCCAGAGGCGTAGCCACAACATTCGTACAATCTCCAACATTGCACAACATCCATATACTCCTTTCATTTCTTTTGAAGCGAGCATAACAGCTCTTTCGATTTACATAAAAGTGGCAATTATAACGGTTCTTATTTCTTAAGCTAACACACACACACAAAACACCAAAAACTACACGCTTCAAAGCGCTTGTTATTGTTGTTGTTGTTGGACTTGTTCTTTGACACTGTTTATTGTTGTTTTTGACTTCCGATTTGATGTTTTCTCCAATTATTTCAGTCATGAAAAACTTGTTACGATTTAATGCGGCGCACTATTCCTCTAAGTATTTCTTTTTTAATTATATATTTTTATATGTAGGTAAACATACATCGTCTTTTGTTTCTTTTCCCGTATTTACACCTGCTACAACTGCTTGCTGGCCCGCCGCCAAGCCCAACCAACTCTTTTGGCGTCGTCTCTATAACTGAAGACAAAATCGAAAAAAGAAGAAAAAACAGCAACAAAAGAAAAAGCTTTCAACTCTCAGGTGCAGCTTGAAGAGAAACTCACGCTTCACGCCGAAGAGCTTCAAAACAAGCCGCACATTACTTACATACATATATACATACGTACAAACACACATACATACATACATTGGCAGTGGGCCAACTTAGCTAATACTGTGTCGACACACTCACACTGCTAAACACAATTTGGTGTGTTGCTGCTCTCTTCGCTCTGCTTGCAGTGTGTCACTTACACTCAATACAATAAATAGTTCTTTAGCTTCCACTCTCTTCACTCTTAATAACGGAGCTAGGCTTACACACAGTCATTCTAAACCAAATTGTTCTCTCTGCCTGCAGTGTGTCACACACACACAAAGCATTCAATACAAGTAAAATTCTTATACTTCGGTTCTCTTCTGTCACTTAAGCAACGACGCATCGTAGCTCAGTTAACGTAACGGATCCTGACTCAAGCACGCCAGCTGGCATACTCACACACAAAGTCACAATGGTGACCAAAAATTATTGCTTTGTGTCACTCACACACACACTTACTCAAACCTCTTCTTGTTCTTGTTCTTCTGCTCTCTTTGCTCTTAATGTAACGACAAAGCTTAACTGATCTAAACACGATGGCTCGTAAATTTTCTGTTGTTTTAGCAGTCGATTGTTTGTTTGTTTCGCAGTGCTATAAAATGTTATGAAACTACAGATTCAGGTGTATAAATAGTGAATAAAAAGACAATTACCAAAGAGCTTTTATGTGTAGCATAGCCGTTTGTGTCTAACAAGTTTGCCTAGGCAACTATGCAACACTTTTCCAAAGTTATTCAACTGCAATCGTCAAGTCTGGTTTTGCCTTCGTTTAGTCCATTTAAAACGTGACGTCGTCGGTCTCCTCCTCCCCCTCCTCCACCTGTTCATTGTTTGCACTTGCAAAAAGTTGTTATTTTATCATGTCTTCAAGTTTGTTTTTTTTTTTTTGTTACGCTTTTTAACCTTTCACTTTCGGTTTAGTGGTTGCAACTACTGCAAGCGTTGCCTAAAATTTTAATAACTTGAGAAGTTGACTTAAAAAGCTCACAATTGCTTCGTGAAAAGCTTAAGCCTAGCAGAGTTTGGTAATTGATCATTAATGATGATTTGTTTAATTTACATATTTATTTATGTTATTTTAAAAATATTTCAAACCAAAAATTTATATTTATAAAAAAAGAACAACACATACCAATATTATTAGTAAATTTATTATAATTATTTATTCAAAACAAATATAGCATTTAAATTATAATAGAGCTTTTTTAGTGCATAGCTCATAATCCCATAATTTGAATCTTGTCTAACATTCAGCTCCAACTCACCACGCTGAGTGCAATTAACTGCTTAGAGTCAAGCTGAGTTCACCTCTCTCGCTCTCTCTGCTCTCTCGTGCTCTCTGTGCAATTGAAACGAGCTTCAAACCTGTATTTTGGCTCAGCGTCACAGCAACAGGCATTTATAAGCCTGAGTGTGTGTAGTTAGAGAAAAAGAGCTTAAATAGAGATGTGCAAATGGCAAATATTTGAGAGCGGCCACAGCACAGCAAATTGTTGAGTTATTGTGTATTGAATTTGTAAATATTAATTTTCAATTATTATTATTACTTATTTATATTTTTAGTTTTATGTATTATTTTATACGTTTAATATTTATATATATAATCTTTTTATTTTTATTTTTTTCAAACTTGGCTTGTTTTTCAGTTAGTGAGATTTATTTTGCCTAAGAGTCAGCCATCCCACATCATTTGTCTCCTCTGCTCGCTTGAGTGAGCACGCCACTGTGCCATCTCTAGAACTGAAGCCGAGTCGACTAAGCTAGCTGAAAATCGTAGCAGCTTTAGTTGTTAAACAATCGTCAGTGCGCGCTGTTAACTTGTTGGAGCGGCCCCAAAGCGCTTGCGCAGCTGAGATAGTTTAAAAATAAAAAAGAAGAAACAATATAGAAGAGCAAGAAAAACACAGAAAGCAATAATAGCGCAACGTACGAGGCTAGGTACGGCTACTAGAGGTATTCAAAGCAAACGTCAATGAGTACATAGTATATCTGTGTATTCGGGTGTTGTATGAGTATATAAGCATTTTGGCGTTGCACCCACGTTTATAAAGCCACAAACGGATTGTTCAAACGAAAATGTGTATATATACATATATATACATAAGTATATGTCGCGTGTGGGTATGTGCGACTGTGTGTGTGTGTATAATGAAGCTCAATCTGCAGCGACATTTAAAAAGGGAAAAGCTTTGATTGCGTCGATTTTTTGCATCATTTAATGGCAATTATAAAACTAATTGGAAATTTCTCTCTCTCAGACACAAATAGTCCATTAGATATATGTATCGAAAGCAAATTTTAGCCTCTACTAAACAATGCTAATTCGACGTTTTTCTTTGTCTCTACCTGTACAGGTATTTCAAGGTCGTTAACGTATCCGAAGCTGAGATATGCCTCGAAAACTGCTGAAATTTTTGATTATTTTCGATAATACGTCGTTGCTGTACTTTCCGGGCCAGTTTCTGTCGGGACGCGTACTAATTGAGCTGCAGGATGAGACTCCAGCTCTGGGCCTGCACTTCCATGTGGTCGGGGAGGGCGTGGTGCGTGCAGGTGGGCGCCAGGAACGCACCTACGACAAAGAGAACTATATAGATTTCCGTATGCGCTTGCTGGGCGATGTGGATCAGGGCCCAGCGATACTATCGCCAGGCATACATAGTTTTCCCTTCAAACTGGGATTGCCCATAGGCTTGCCCTCGACATTCCTGGGCAGCTTCGGTTGGATACAATATTTCTGCACCGCCGCATTGCGTGAACCCAAAGGCCTGACGCACAAGAACCATCAGGTCTTTATCGTTATGAATCCCATTGATTTGAACCTGGAGAAGCCCATACTATCGGTAAATATATCGGATGATCTTGGGTAACCTAGCTTAATCTCTGCTTAAACTCTCAACAGCAACCCTTCACCTGCGAGGTGGAACACAAACTGGGCGTGGTCGCCTGTGTGGGTGGCGGTCAGATCAAATGCCGCGTGGTCCTGGATCGTGGCGGCTATGTGCCCGGCGAAAATATACTCGTCACAGCCTTCATATCCAATGCTAGCAATGTGACCATAAAACGCACCAAGGCTTCGCTAACCGAGGTAAGTTTCGATTGACCTGCTCTAACATCTAGTCCAATCTCATCCACTCTCCTCTGCTAGACCATTGAGTACTTGGCACGCGGCAAGACAGTGCAGACGGAAAAGCGCGCTTTGGCTGTCCTGGTGCGTGGCAAGATACGTCCGGGCGGCAAGGACGAGTGGCACAACGACAGCCTCTACGTGCCGCCGTTGCCGCCCACAAATCTACATGGCTGCCACCTGATCAAGATCACTTACGACGTCTTCTTCGTCATCGAACCGAAGTCTATGGAGAAGGAAATCAAATTGCAGCTGCCAATTGTCCTGGCCACATATCCGTTCCGCAACAATGCCAACGATGTGTCCAATACATGGCCCGAGTCCGTGCTAAAGCCGGACACACACTATCCGTCGACATTGCCCATATTCCGTCCGTGGCTGCATGAAAAGCCAAATGCATAACAAATACGTTTAACGCTCGATACGAACACAGAATTGTTGGATTAATATTTTTTGCCATACATTAATTTATAACTTATTTAACTCTCTTAATAACTTGTAAAACTTCAAGGATGACAAAACTAAAAAAACAATTAAGTGGGCTCTAGTCGGGCGCATCCGACTTGGAGATACCCGAACAAACCCACAATGAGCTGACGTTTCAATTGTAGTTTGCTAATGATATATATCTATATAGAAATGGATCACTGGATCAATGGATCATACACTCATACAGGTATGTATGCTACTTCATGCCTTAATACAAGACTCTAGCTTTAAGGGGAAAACTACAGATATTAGCTTGCTCGATTAGTCTCTACTTCATACATTCATACCAGGTGTTCTCTAGCCCAGGTCTTTATCTTAGTTTCATATATATTTCAAGATTATGTATATTCCATTTCATAAACCACGCAGATTACTTGTATCTCCTTTTATTTACATATATAATACAGCTGATCGTTCACCGACAGAAAACCGCCTTATCCGTTCACAAGTGTAGGCAATATATGCTAAATCCTTTAAGTTTTAAATATATATCATTATATATACTACATACTACATATATTCTGTCATACATATGTATCAAAACAAATGCATGTGTGTGTGTGATTTATTTACATCTCATATTTGGCTGTACATAGGCAAAACTACTTAAGATTGTTTGTTGTTTCTGTTCTGTTCTGTTCTGTTCTGTTCTCCACATGAAGTTCAACTCTTAAAACTGTTTAAAATTAATTGCGAAATTCATATAAGGTTTTATGACAAAAGAATACAGCTACTTAAGGTTTAGCTTCAGTTATTATAGACTTATATATAATATATATATATATTTCTATATATATATTTAAAAATACAGTAATATGTATATTAGCGCTGGCTAACCTCTACGTATATTTAAATTTAATTGCAGTAAAAGTAATTACTATTTTAGTTTTACCTATATAAAATCATTATTATTTTCTTCAAGCTTTTGCTTTTGTAATGCTTGCGTTAAACCCAACTTAATCCATTGTAACCTCCTGTACCGATTGCTTGCGCAATCAAATGACTTTAATTGCCTTGACCAACAACATTTTCTCGAAAACTCTTGATTTTTTGTACAAAAAACGATTCCAGCGCCTCGGCGCACTTGTAGAATGAGGACTCCTTGGGATTATAATAGCGGCAGTTATCAAAGATTTTCGTCATATCGCCAATGAACTCGGCGAGCTTACTGTACGTGTTTGATTCGAGTTTCGTTTCCATCTGCTTGAGATCTGTGCGTGAGAGTAGATCGAGTTTAGACTAAAGTATACTGTTTATATAATAGTATAGTGGATCATACCCATGGGCTCCTTAATCACTTTGTAATAGTCCGGTGCCTCTTCCGGATCAACCGGTTCCATAAATGGCCAGGCACTCTTGTGGGACTGCAAAGGAGAAATACGTTTAAGTCAGTTGAAAGCCAACTCGTATTTTAGCTTAATTAACGACTTACCTGTATTTGCTTGATTAGGCTTTTGAGTTCAATAACTTCACTCTGCGATAGGCTCTTTATATTTGCTATGTTCGCATCCGAATTGCGCTGGCACTCCGGGCAGACGTACTCGTCTATATACTCGGCTTCGCTTTGGACGATGCCAACGCAACGGCCATGGAACCAGTCCTGGCACTTATCGCAGCAAATGTAAAATTGTGATTCATCGTACGGCTGCCGGCAGCTGCAATAAAGCTGTTGAGTTTCACGCGCCTTCTGGCAGTCGGTGCAAATGAATTCCGTGAGCTTCTTGGACGCCTCCTCGGTGATGTTGACGCAGTCGCCATGGAACCAATTGCTGCACAAATCGCAACCCACATAGAATCTATAATTATCAATTATCAATTAATGGTATTATATATACGATATAGGCACTATTCGGTGCATTACTTGGTGTCGTCATAGGGCTTGCGGCATACACAATATAGCTTCTCCTTCTTGCGCGACATCTTCTTGGGCCTGCCCACGCTGTGCCTGCTGTGCAGTGTTTGCGGCTCTGCGCCAAGGCTGCGGCCAATTGAAGTCTTGGTGTGACTGCAACGCGAATGATATTTTATATTGATCCACATTATATCAATTATATATTTTCCTTACCGCTTGTGCTCCGTATTCTGATCCATCAAACGCTCAGCAAACACTGACGTGCGCTCGTTCTCGGTTGGTTTCTCTGGAGATGTTGTGCTCATTGCTCGCACGTGTCGATTGGACTTCGCCTCGACTTCCTCACGGATCTCATTCTGCAAATTGCGCTCCAGCAGCGAGCGTTTGCGCAGGATGCTCTTCTTGAGCAGATCTTTATGGCGTTCCAGCTGCGTTTGCTTTGGCTCACTCAAGTTAGCAGCAGCAGCAGCATCCTCCACGGGCAGGGTCTTGCGACTGATTTTAACTCCGCTATTGTTGTTCTGGGTAGCAGTGGTCGGGCCATGATGACGCTTGGACGGCGTGCGTATCTTCCACTCATCATCGTCGTTGTTGTTGTGCCGCGATGCAGTGCGGCGGCGACTAGAGGTGCTGGCGGATTCATTTATCGAATTCGATTTGCTTGCAGAGGGCGTCCACTCGCCCAGGTTCTGAGAACTTTGCTGCTCCTGCTTCATGCGCATGTTCACGAGCTTCTCCTTCAGCTCGGGACTCAGATTGCCTTGATTGAGTACATTTGTAATGGCTGCAAAGAGTTGTTTGACGGATTAATATACAGTAAAGAGATCTGACCGATTGCATGCTTACTTTCTTGTATATAGCCGCTGGTCACGACGAAATCTTCGGTTTCCTGCTCGATGCCTGGCGCCAGGGATGTGGCACTGAGATCGCCTGTCGACGCTACTACCGCGTAGTCTACGTTCTCCGCCTTAGCAGTTGCTCCAGCTGCGTTGTTGTAGTTGCCGTTGTTGTTGCTGCCGCTGGTTGTTGTTGTGATGATGCTACTATGCTTATCAGCTTGGGCAAGGCAAGTGGAGTCGAGGTCGACGCCGACGCCGATGCCGATGCCATTGCCAGAGGCAACGTTTGTGCTGTCGTTGGCTGGGGCTGCTGCCTCACTAGTAGCTGAAGGCGCGGCGGCGTCGTTGTCGTTATTGTTGCTGTTGATGCTGGTGTTATCGTTGGTCTGCAATATATATCGATTGACGGCTTTAGCACTATCAAATTCATTTAATTTCTGCATATGATCATTATTAGATTGTTCATTAACTACAGTTAGCTCTTCACATTCCTCTGCCTCTGACTCTGACTTAAAACTAACTTCATTGTTGCTATCGTCGCCGTCTTTCTTGTTGTTGTTGCTGGTGTTGCATGCACTATCTTTAGCTCTAACCACAGCACTTGGGGTCTCGCTTGACGCTCCAGCTACTGCTGGAGAAACTTCAGTAAGAGTCACCGCCTGCTTCTTGCGCGGCGGACTGCATACAACAATAATCTCATCGTCATCATCATTATTATCAGGCTTGGCTTGATCGCCGCCCGGCGCAACATAATTCGAGCTTACAACGTGCACAATTGAGATGCCACCAACCTAATGGTATATCGTACAACAACATATTATTGACACCAACTAATTATAAGAGTCATTACATAGATATAGATTTCGATATTAGAGTAGTTAGACTTAAGGCATGGTAAAATGGTAGATATGAGAAGGCACCTACCTGGCTTTAATCAGAGATCAGTTGTAGTATTTATTCCAGGCAACCTTTTACGATTTTTGTTATGGTTTGTAGCAGAGTTTGTGGTTGAGATGTTGTTGGCGTAGTTGGTTTGGCGAAGAGATTAACACGTTTTTTTTTTTTTTTTGTTTTTTTGGAGTTGTAGTTGTTGACACACGGATTTTGTTTTAGGCAATGCATTTGATAACGTTTTGGATTTTGTTTTCGTTTTTTTTTTTTTTTTGGTTTTTTTGTATATTTTTTTTTAAGAAGTGGCAGCATGGATTTATATAGTTTAAAGGTATTCGAAATTGAATTTTTAATGGTACAAAGTTAGTTCTTTAAAAAAAGCTTGCTTTTAAAATATTTATAATGAAAATTGCGGCAAAAATGTTTTTTTTTTTTTTTCGTTTTTCAAACGTCTTTTCGTGTAGTTTTGTGAGCTGTGATTGATTGACTGACTGACTGACTGCGTGTCTGTGTTAGTGTAAGTGTGTGTGTGAAACTCTGGTTCTTTTTTTGAAGTGTAAAAATTTATTTCGATTTAGATGAGATGATTACAAATATGGTTAAGCCTTTGTGTTATTAATTCGTATATATATATATACAGATATATATATATATATATATGTATATATATATATATATATATATATATATATATATATATATATATTTATAGCTTTTTTGCATGCGCTTACGCGGGACGTAGGGGTAGAAATTCGTCGTTTTCGAAATTATTTTTTGCCATTTGGTATTAAAATACCAGCACTGCCTCCGATTTAAATATATATATATATACATATATATAGTATATTATATATATATATATATATATATTATAAGTCAGCCAACTAAAACTCTGTGTGTGGGTTAATCTCTTCAGCAATATTTATATATATATATATATATATATGTTTTTATAATATATATATAAATTTCGATTCATGTTTTTATTAGATTTTTTTTAAAGCAAATTCGAATTTGGCAATGGAAACAAATTTAGTTCGGTCTCTGGTTTTTTGTTTGTTAACTAATTCAACTGATATCTGATTAAAGTCTTGGGTTGTTCTCTTTTCAACATATGTAGATCGAGTTTTGTTTTCGTTTTCTTCAGTTTTGCATATATATGTCGCTTACACTTGGGAATTACAACGATTTCTTTTCATACATACATTTTCGAGTCACTGCATATGAATATGTATATGAATGCATGCACACACATACATAAGTACGTACATACATGGTATATATATATATATATATATATATATATATATATATATATATATATATATATATATATAGAAAGCGAGCGCTTTTTGTCAACACAAAGGCCAATTTGCAAATAATCATCCAACTAACTCAGAAACAAAAATTTACGCACCACAGTTTCAACAGAATTATTTGTGCTTGGTTTGTTCAGGTTTAAATTATATATATACATAATATATAGAGAGAATAATAGAGGGGCGGGCTTTGAGCATATGGAGCAAACAAGTGCGTGTCAGAGCCTCAAGAGTTATTAGCTTTAAATGAAATTGAATTACGCGTTTCTTTCGTTTCTTTTTGACGTCCATTTTTTTGAGCGTGTGTGACAGGTGTTTACAGGTAGATAGTGTGTGAGGCTATTGATTAGCTAACCCCTCGAATTAACAGTTAGGCGACAGTTTCTGCTGCAATTTTGTTTATGTCGGAAATATTTACAATGCATAACATAGTTTTTATATTAGTTATAAACTTAAAACAAAACTTAATAAATTTAAAATTTCTTTGTAAATTGAATAAAATAAGTTGAATTAAATTTATGCCCATTTTAAGTTCGTATTTTTTTTTAAATTATGTTTTATTTGATTCCTTTTATAAATTAGTTTTTCTATGTTTTAGTTTGTGTCTCAGTAGAATCTATCAATATAAAAAGTGAGAATTAATAATCGTACAGCTACACTTATATAAATATATATTATTCTAGTTTTTTTTTTTAATTGATCTGCTCTTGAGTTTCGATACTGTATGAAAAGAAACAGGATTGGTCATCGTTATTCTGTATATTTGAATACATTTCGTTTATTGCAAAAAGCGCTTTACATACATTACAAGTAACATAGAGAGTAGAGGATAGAGATAAGAGTAGTTATAGAACCAAAATTGATGAAAATCTAGGCAAGAAAATTCAGTTTGTCTAATACTTTTGCCCTGGTCACAGTCTATCGGTAAAGGTAAAGGAAAAACTCATTTGAAATGCTCAGCTCAGCGAGCGAGACAATCTGTGCTCAACTATCCGCTAATTGTTTTAGTTTCTCTCTTAAGCTTAAGTATTAAAATGGCATTAAATTAAGATTACATCACTAATTATAAACATAATAAAAAATGTACTAAATTAAACAAAGTAAATAAATACGTATTTTAAGTGATTATAAAAGTTGCTGAAGAAAATGCACGTTTCTAGAATATATATTCGCCAACTGCATAGTTATAATTTATTAATGAGAGTCTGAATATATATATTTATATATATTGTTGTTTGTGTGTGTATCTGTGTGTATATGTGTGTGTGTAGTATTTATGTGCGTTTTCTGTGTGTTGGAGAATTAGTTGACAAATAATTATATTGCAAAATTAAGCCTTTTTGTTGTGCAATTTTTCTGATAACCAAACAAATCCTTTGTTGGGCAAATTGCTTAAATCACGCTTTTCTCACTTTCCACAGTGGAATGTGCAAACTGTTCGAGAATATTTCAAAATGTTTAACAAATCAAATAAAATTTAAATTAAAAAAATATATATAGGAAAATATAAATGAAAATTACTGCAAATCATAGCAACATGCGTTTTGATCTCTGGTAAATATTAACTTAAAATTATAAATTAAATTATTAATTGATATAACAAAGTGTCTTGAATATTTGTCGACTGGTTTGTTGGCTGGTTGATTGGTTTAAGCGCTGCCTACGTTTTATTTAAGTGCTTACGAGTTTTCCGCGTGTTTGCTCTCTCGCCCCTATATGATTTTTGTTTTGTTTTTTGCATTTAAAAGCTACTCACTTGTTGATGGGTCGCCGTTTGGTGCACGGGCGTTAGAGGCGGCGGCTGTGACGATTGCGCCGGTGTTTCCGGCTGCACGGCCAAATAGATTTTGGTGGGGCCTAAAACGCCTAGCTTCCCATTAGATTCTTGGGCTGATACGAAAGAAGATATATTAGTTTGGACTGCAACTGGGATATGCATAACCTTGTTCAATTACCTTTCATTAGCTGCTGCTTCACCTGCGTTTGCACTAACTGCAGTTGTTGTGCCGTAAAGTCATTGCCCACAAGTCCTTGCAGCACAATGCGTGGTCCGTGCTCGGTCTGCAACACTTGTGCCGTCACACTTTTGATCACTGTGCCCGGCGGCTGATTCTGCAGGAGACTCTCTTCAACACTCAAAGGCTGCTGTACTGGCGCTGGCGCTTGCTGCACCACTTGCTGCACGATATGCTGCTGCTGCTGTTGTTGTTGTTGTGGTTGCTGCTGCACATGTTGCTGTTGCTGCACAACAACTTGCTGTGGACTTTGTTGCACAACTGTTTGCTGCTGCTGCTGCTGCTGTTGCGTCTGTTTAACAGGTGAGCTTTGTGGACTCGCTTGCGCTACTGCAGGCGTGGCATTGTTGGTTACAATATGGGCATTGCCATCGCCCTGATGCTTAATGTGCGCCACGATTTGAGCTTGATTGTTGCCCAATGGCTTGACAATGACTTGCTGTCCATTAATCGTCGCCACTTGCAATTTGCCTTGCGCCAGTTGCTGCGCTAATGTTGAGTTGGGCACGAGCACTTGTTGCGTGGTTGTCTCAGTGCTTTCTGCAGTACTGCTCTGTGGTTTCTCTTCGATTGCTTGTGGCTGCTGCTGTTGCTGTTGCACCACCACCTGTTTGACCAATTTTGTTTGCGTTGTGGGTGCCGCTTGAACAGTTTGATTGGCTTGCACCACATATTGCTGCTGTGGCTGTACGATGTGCTGCTGCTGTTGTTGCTGCTGCTGTTGTTGTGTTTGTATTTGCTGCTGGACCATTTGTAGAGCTTGACTTTGGGGTACATTCCGTTGTGTAACGATTGTCTGACCAGGACTCAATATTATGCGCTGCCCACCAACAACAATTTGCTGCTGCACGTTGCTCGTGTTAACAATCTGCTGTATCACCTTTTGTGTAGGCTGACTGCTCATCTGCTGGTTGACCACAATTTGCTGCTGTTGCTGCTGTGGAGGCGCCTGCTGTTGGATATGCTGTTGAATTGTTTGTGCTTGAACAATTTGCTGTTGTTGTACTGTTGCAGTGCCTTGTTGCTGCTGCTGCTGTTGGCTTGACGACGCAGATATGATAACCTTCTGTCCCTGCGAACCTTGTGTCACCAGCAACTTTGAACCGGGCTGAACAAACAGTTGCTGATTCGACGAAGGGGTTGTTACCACTTTCTGCACAAGTTTCTGGACAATTGGCGAAGCTGTGGTTGTCTGAACAGTTTGTTGTTGTTGCTGCTGCTGCTGTTGTTGTTGCTGCTGCTGTTGTTGCTGCTGTTGTTGCTGCTGCTGCGCAAGCAATAATTTATTTTTCACTTGTGCTAAAGGCAGGGTAACACGTTGAGACGAAGCGATGGTTTGCGCAGCCGGTGATTTAGCAATGTTAACATGTTTTACTGCAATTTGCTTGATCACTGGAGCTGCATTTACCGCACCCGTGGCCGTTGGCAGCGTATGTGAAGCTAACGGCGCTGTTAGTGTTTTTATTGGCAGTTTGCCCTTGACACCTGAATAGGAACGTAAGTATTTAATATATGTAGATAAATAGCAACTGCTTAGACTACTTACTTGATGTCACTGTATTAGATGTTGTCGTCGTTAAGACATGCAGTTTGCCATCCGGCATCTGCACCAGCTGCTGTCCTGGATTAAGTCCTCGAACACTTACTTTGCCATCGGGCCCACGTATAATTTGTACTTTGTGTGGCGTGGGTGCGGTTGTCGTTGATGTCGCACTCGTTTGCGAAGCATTCGAAGACGGCGCGGGATTTGACGACGATGTTGCTGATGCTGAAGTACGCGCCAATTGTGTTGTAGCCTGTTGTATGATGCGCGTTGTGCCATCCGGATTCTTGACTATCACTCGCCTACTACCAATTACTTGTCCTTTAACTGCAAGGGTTTGATTATGTTAATTTTGTATTTGATAAGATAATTCAAAAATTATTTACTTGGTGTTGATGAACGCGTCACCTCGTTGACACCAATTACTTTACGCTGCTGATGGGCTGCGCGTTGAAGCTTCAATTGTTGTTCCATCTTGTCCTTGACATCTTCGCCGGCTTTCGGTGCCAACAGCACACGTCCACCGCCTGGACTGGCAATAGCAGACGTACTGGAGCCGGAGCCATTACTTGACTCCAGTTGCCGCGATGTCACCGACCGTGTCACAGTGGCCAGCCGTGCCTTCTCTTGCTTCTCGCCAATGAACTTGATTTCCCACAGCTCCAGCTTATCCTCATCCACCCATTCCTCGCTTATTTGCGGCTCTGTCGGCTGCGGGGATTCGGCACGCTTCCGTTTACGCAGACCCGAACGTATCGATGTTACCTCTGAGAAAGTTGAGTTCATATTTACATATTAATTAATCAAGAACATTTTAATTTCAATTTAATTTCCTTACCCCTGATCGTCTTTGGCATTTCCAAAGGTATAACGACCTTGCGTCGGAGATAACTCGTCTTCTCACCATAACGACCGGCATGGCGCAATTTCAGCAATTCTAGCGTCACGATCTCATTCTCTGTGGTAACCTGATGCTTGCCATCAGTGGATGGCGGCTTGGCTATCATATCATCCCATCGAAGGCAAGACCATAAGATTCTCAACTGCAGCGCAATGCTTGATAAGGTTGTTGCATTGGATGTACGATATGACCAGCATGTACGGAACAGAGGCCTCGAGCACTGGTATTGCCAAATGCAGTTATTTTTGGCGGCATGATGAAAGCCACTCGCCGGTGATTTACCGCCCAGGCGGGATAGCTTAAGCAGCTCGTATCGTGGTAATACCAGAAGGCTACGCTTTTGCTTATGGGTCAGGAAATTGGATATGAGCGGATAGCGCGCATAATTCGCCTTCTTGACAATTGTGGTCTTATCATCAGCTTTCACAGATTGCTCATACAGCTTGGACTCATCGCGCAACAGATAGACGCGACCTCTCGTCGAAGTCGAGGAGTAAACACGCTCATTGCCATTCTCGAAATATTCGCGTTCATATTTAGTAACATCCTCACGCTTAACCGGACGTTGGGTGATGGGAAATCTACGATTTTGTTTGTTGAGCGGTATGTCTTTGTCCAAAGTCTGATCTAATACATCTTTGGTGCCAATATATGCCTTCTTAGGCTTAAGTGTGCGCTTCCGCCGCAAACCCGGGAACATCTCAATATCGTCGATATTTGCCGTCGAGCTCGCTGCCACAGTCAATGAATCTTCTGTGCTCTCTATCTCGACATTACTGCACACATCCATGTTGTCAATGTAGTCCATTTTGTCCGAGTCCTGAGTATTTGAATCGGGATTCAGGCTGCTAGCTGCACTCTGCTCTTCCTTGACTTGCACCTTCTCTGCATCTTCGGGCTCCATCTGTAGGCAGCCCGTAATCAAATTATCGTTGAAGATGACAGCATGCGCTCGTGCCTGCTCCCAGTCTTGCAGCAAGTCAAGTGGTGTTTCATTTTCAGGTGTTTTGTGATCATCGGACTCATCGACGGCCAACTGGACAGATTCCTTTTTACCCTCTGTTAATTTCTGTTCGAGTATGGACGGCTTTTTCACGGCACCCAAAATCGCAGCGACCGTCTCCTTGGAGCCATTGCCAGCCGTGTGTGCCTTGCGCAGTAGCAACAACAACTCCTTCTTTGCACGCGCTTTCTGCAGGCAGAGCGGGGAGTAACAAGTATTCTGAGTAATTTGCGAAACAGCATTTGAGTTCGTATTGCACTCCTTTGTGTAGCAACGGAAGGTCTTCGCGTAGCGATTCAGCTGGCTGAACTGCAAGCGCACCGTCTGTATTTGCTTGGCCAGTGAGTTGACGAGATCTAAGTTAACGTTGGATGGAATAGTCCTGCCTGAGGTTTCGGTTAGGCGCATTAGCCGCTTCTCCAGATACGTTTGCTTCTGGCTGCCTGCCCCATTGGTTGTTGTTATTAAAAGTGGCTTGATATCGCTCTCCGCATCCGATTTGATTGCAATTTGTTTCTCCACCTCTGCCAATTTGGTGCGCCGCTCCAGCAAATCATCCAGGCGACATTTGCGCGCCACCTTCGGATAATAGATGCGCCCGGGCTCACTCAATGCTTTACTGACATCAATTAGACCATTAACCCGCTCCCCAACATCCTCAATAACATCGACGTGTGTGTACTGTTCCGGCAAATAATGGCACACCTGGCCCGCATCATGCACCGTCTTGCATTGCTGAATGAAGCGCTGAGTACGCGGATCAACGAGGATAACTTCATTGATATTCTTCTCCTCACCGCACGTATAGTGTATATAGACGCGATTGTGTGTCAGAGGCTGGGCACGGGTACGCCGGACACGAACGCCGCAACGTCGACTGCTGGATAGCCAAAGCCAACCCCATTGGCCATGTACACGATACTCCTCGCCCTTTTGCTTCCAAACCTGATGTTTTAGGCCCAGCGAGTACTTGATGTAATTAAATGCTAGACGATTTCGCTCCTCCTCGTCGTCACGTTCACGCTTTTCGCGTTTCTCTTGCTTCTTGCGCTCCTCACGCTCGCCACTTGTGATCCGCTGCAGATGCATGTGCCCCAGCTGCTCGTGCCACACGTTGGCAAAGACGACGGTCTTAAGCGACGACTGAAACAGCAGCATAACAGCAGCGAAATCTGTGGCCCGTTTAGCATTCATTACGGCATTATTCCATATTTTCTTATTGCTTAGCCAATTGATGTTCATAAAGGACGCAGCTATATTCGATTCAAAGTTAAGCAGGGTCTGACGCAGTGTTGTTATAGTATTTTCGCATGTGCCCATTGTAATGCCAATCCATTTGAAATCGGATGCAGTTGTTAGCGAGAATTTGTGGGAGAGATGACGCCGCTTATCGCGTTCCTCATTCCTTTGCGGCTTGTTGAGTGCTATGGGATTGGTGGCGTACTGGTTGACATAGTTCTTAAAGCCCTGTTCCATGCCCAGTTTGAAGTAGAGCGTGCCGCTGTTTAACTGATTTGTCTTTTGACGGGTTATCATTTTATTCTCTTCGACTTTCTTTTCGCCCGCCTGATCGTTATCTTCTGTCGACATATTGGACGAGTCCCTATCGAGCAATTCTTGTGTAGCCTCGTTTTCTAGATCTAATAAGGTGCGTTTGTTATGTTTGTGCTCATTGGTGAGCGACTCCGTTAACTTCATCTGACGCTCTATTTCCTCCTGACGATCAGTCAGCTGAGTTACAAGTCGCGTCTCCAGCTCTGTGCCATCTAAGCGTTTCAGCAACAACTCCAACTTTGATGTTGTGCTATAGTACCAACAGGTAACACCGTCAATCTGATCCTCAACAAATATACGTCGCGCAATAAACCAGTACTTCCGACCATGTCGATCCACGCCGAGACTATCGTGACGTATGAGGACGCCCTGTTTCTCTTGAGCCAGAACGCAATCGACAACGCCAGAGACTTTGTGGGAGCGACATAGACCACACTGCCAGTCCTCGGTAGGTACATCGTTCATAGGCGGATCGACACACTCCAAGTGATAGACAGCAGGGCATGTCTCACAGCATAGCAGATCGCCGAGGCGATGACAGACCCGGCAATGATCATCATAATGTATGGGACCCTCCTGCACCATCACGTCTCGCACCGAGTTGGCAGTGAGAAATTGATCAGTCAAAAACTGCAATACAACCAGACGATGATCGACGCCTGTATAAGGATATTCGCCAGTGCTGAGTATTTTGTAAACATTGCGATCGAATTCTCTGTCACTCTCCACATAGCTCCGCAATACTTCTGGCCATGTAATGGCATCTATCAGGTATAGGCTAATGTTAACGGTGTCCTTTTGATCGAGCGGACCAAAGTGAGTGCCCTGGACATCCTCTTCGCGTAATATCGCCTTCAGGAGCATTATATGAACGTCCGTAAGCAGTGCACTCTGCTCCTCACAGACGAGTGCCGCACAAAAGTCCTCGAATCGAAAGGGCGACAGCCGTACCAAGTGACGGAAGCGTCTCAATACTTCGTAAATACTTACAGCGCGCAAAACATGCGCATTGTCTACAAATAAGTCTTCCGACGAATCGGGCAATTCAAGTGCCGGAAATTCACGTCCTTCTTGGAGCCAAATTGGCTCCGGGCTGGGCGGACGCGGTGGTCGGCCTAAACCGTTCTGTGTAAAGCTGCAGACTGAAAACTCGGACTCACTCTCATTGGCAGCGTCCAAGCTCTCGTCATCGCTGGGCGTAAGTAGCAAATCGTCTTCATTATCGGTTTTCTCCTCCTCCGAATCGCCGAAATCCGAGCCATAATGATACTCCGACTCGAAACCTGTCACAAATGTGAGACGGTGAAACAATTAGAATTTCAATAACATATCGAAGGGAATATCCAATATATATCTCTGTGCCTATATGTTCAACATTTACCCTTTAAACGACCAGAGCTAAGGCCTGTCATTTTAAACTCTGCCTGTCTTCTTCTCTTTAGAGTTATTCCTGAATTGAAACCAAAATTTCCAAAGTCGTAAAATCCGGCAAATCGAACGTAAATTATAGATTTTTATAGCCAATTCTTCACTTTTGTGCTGTGCGGACTCGTTTTAAACCCTTACAGCGTTGCAACTAATTACAATTTGTGAAATTCAGAGGACAATAGCACATTACTTTACTTGTCAATCGGAATAGAGGAGTTTTAATAATTTGCTTTTGTATGAAAAGAATTCTGACAGTTATTGCCAGGACTGCTGAGACCGGACAATATTCAGATGAAATTCAAAAGGTTGATCGACGTATAAAAATAATAGTGATACCCTCGGATCAAACATTGTCTAAACACTACTTAAATCTATATTATTTTGTTTAATTAACATACATTTACCTTTTCTTCCTGAATAATTGTTGGTACTGGTATTAGCATGAACATTTGATTTCCGTCCACGACCCCTTTTTGATCCTGTACCGCGTCCGCTGCGATTGTTGTGGCTGCCCCGACTGCATTCGTCGCTCTGTGGTGAGATGCAGCGTGACGCCGAGGGAGTGCTAGGCTGGGATTTACCTTCACTGAGATATTTTGGCTTCTTGAGCAGTTGATAGTTGAAACGTCCCGTTGAGCGCTCGTTTGGCGTCTTTGGCGGGCGTCCACGCTTCCGGCTACCGCGACCACTCATTATATTCTGATCAGGCCTCTGCGTCGTTAAGAGCGTTTGATGCCTGCCTTCTTCGCCACCCACTTTCTGCTTAAAACTATCGTACGTACGTGTGTGTGAAAGTGTAAGCGTGTGTGCGCGTACACTCTAGTATCTCAAATATGATTTATTTCTCTTTCAGTTCTTCTCGAAAAACGCACATTATCTAAAAGCACATGAAAATACAGTGTGATAAAAACAAAAACAATTTTTGAGTGGTTTAAATGCAAACATCAACTATAACTGGTATTTGTCGTTCACGTTCATTTGCGCATACAGTTGTATTGGCGCATATGCGTATATGCATGTACATGTGCAGAAAAAATCGATAAAATTCACAAAATCTCATAGAAAAAGCATTTTTTGTTTACAATTCGAATATTGAAAATGTTTGCTAATTGCATATATGGCGCCAAAATAAAATACACACACATACACACACACGCACAAATCACACAGTTAAGGATGCTTTGCCCTGAGCCAGGTTTGCCAAATTATACATTCACAATACTTAACGTAGTGCTAGGTACTCTACACACACACACAATTGTTCGTGTCTGTATGTGTAATTGAATAAGTGAGCGTGTTTGTGTGTGCGTGTGTTTGTGAGTGTGGCTATGGAGCTGAAGCCAACGCACATTGTCCGCCATTTATAAAACCGAAAAATTTTTTACAGACTGCCACAGTTATGTATGATTTGCACAATTGACATTTATATTTAATGCCATTTACCCATTGCACTTGGCATCACATTGCGAACGCGTTATTGTACTTATTTTTCAATATTATTTAACTATTCTTAAGCAAACTGTTGGAGCGACTTTTACCTTACATCTTACTTCTGCACTAGTAACCCGAATAGCGTACAGTCAACCAATCACAGCGCGTCTTTCATTTGCTAATGTCGCAAGCGACCTCTATTAGTCGTTTAACAAACTATATTGTACATGGTTGCATGGGCATTAGACGCAGTGCTGCACTCGCATTTGTTATCGATAACTGTTCATGAAATGCTTACATTTAAAATTGATAATCGAATAATGGTTATGCCGGTATCGTTTTATTTTTTGCCCAGTCAACTTATTCGTTGTTCTTATAATTAAAAATCATCAATTAAAAGGTAGATATTATGTTTTGCAAACTAATTTTAAAATACTAGCGAGCTCTGTAGCCCTGACATGATATTTTGTTATCTTATCAGTGGCTATGCGCCTACAGCACTTATGTATGTGCCAGACGCATTTATTCGCTAGTATTACTTCATGGTGCGCGCCCATCGGTTGCGTTTTTAAAATAAGGTGTTAAATGTTCGTAACGATATTGTGTAAGAAAAACGTTTACTTATTTTGATAAGTATTATTCGATAATTTGTAATAATTGTGAAGATAATAATATTCAGATAATAAACAACACACATATACATACATACACGACACGGTTAACTACAAGCAATTTGGCTTATTGACAGGTGAGTTCCGTATAAAGATTCGCGTGCAATACACGCACACATACACCTGTCTCCCTTGATGCTTAATTTGTGGCATGCACATGTGTGTTGGTGCATACGTTATTACAGTTATTATATTCCAGCAACAACTGTGTTGTTTAAGTTTTATATTACAAGAACAACATCTCGCCACCCGTCATGCTTATCATTGCATTTTAATAAAAAGGTTTTCATTTATATGTGTTTGTTTGTATGTTATATGTATATTTACTGCTGTTCTTCACTTAATAAGAAGAATTTCTGATCAGCACACTCATTAATATGACGTCATAGGTGCCAACGCGCCTTATAATCGGAGCAGACACGTTAAAGATAATACAAACATGCGCATTGTTGTTGATAGCCCGCTATTTTTACGCCGAACCCATTGATTATAGCTGTTTTCTGCAGTTAAACATAAGTAACTGTATCCAGGAATTTTATGCGTAATGCAGATACATACATACATACATGTGCACACACATGCATACATGTGCATTTGATCTGGCGCTAAACTCTCTCTAATTGAGCATCTCCGTTTGTTTGTCCATCTTAATCTTAATATTTGCATTGCTTAATGAGAGCAGATGAAAACGGGCTGCAAAAAAAACTCAGCTCTATTTTCGAGTGAATATGGGCAAGCTAGAAAAATGAGTGCAGTTGCAATATAGTTTTAATTACTCTAATTACCCACACGCTGGTAATCATAAATTTAATTAATGCTAATTATGATACAGAAAATTATAATGCTACGGCACGTTCATCTCAAACACCAGTGCACAGAACCAATATGCTCTTTTTACTGCTTGAGTGCAACTGACTGAGCACGAAAACTAACTGCAGTCTGCAGGCGCTCAAGAGCTCTGCTTCGGTTTGAGTGCAAATGTCTCAGGTATAAAATGACAAGCTTGCTGCAGTTCTTGTTCAGTCGTCTCTCTCAGCTTGTTCGGATCGGACGTGCTGCGCCGTCCGTTGCGAGATTTATGTTAAAGAATATTTGTTTTCTTTTATTTAATATTTTATGTCATTTTGAAAATTTATATTTAATGATAATTTTTTAATATTATTTAATATTTCATTTATTAACATACAAACATGTTTTATTTTAAAACATATATTTGTATTTTGTTGTATTTTTTATTCAATTGTCTTTTATTTACTTTATTAAAATATATATATATATATATATATATATATATATATATATATATATATATATATATATATATATATATATATATATATATATATATATATATATATATATATATATATATATATATATATATATATATATATATATATATATATATATATATATATATATATATATATATATATATATATAAATATCATGTTAATTAGCATGATCATAATATTAATCGTGGTCTATATATTTTATATTTATACTTTTTTCCAAGCTCAATTTAATCAGCGCTTAAAATTTGTCTTTCTTTTAATTTGTTTTCAGTTTAACATTAAAATATTAAATATATTATAAATATAATAATAACACATTTAAAATGGGCACAAAATGCTGGATAAGTGGACTCAAATATTATTTAAAAGTCTATCTTGTCACACATCTCTGCATGCTGCTGATGTTAACGCGAGCTGAAGATGTTTCCAGTGTAACGGAAATATTGGATTCAAACAGGTTCTTGAGATTTGTTAACTTTAATGTACCGTTTAACTGAACTACCTTTTATTTATAGCACAGGCACGACAGTGGAGCAGTTCCATAATACAACATCAACCGAATATTCTACGACTCCAATGCCAAATGTTACGGCCGATAATGCGAATACAACAACAACAGTGCCGAGCACACGGATTCCGCCGTTGCCAGCCGTGCAGAAACAAGCTCAGCCCATGGACTGTTCGCAGCGCGAGAAGTCCCGAAGTCAGCCCATCCCTTCGTCCAGCTCTCGCTTGCGCAAATGCTGTCCACTGGGCGAAAACTTGGATTTTTATCGTGAAAACCAGAGCGATTCCATGTGTGACAATGCCGTGCTCAGCTTTGAGCCAACTATCATCAGTGCGGTCCTCTATGACAATTGCATAGAGGATTTGGAGGTATCAACGGAACTACCCATTGAAATTGGCAATCCGTGTAATAGGTAAGGATCTGCAATAGATCTACAATACCTTTAGAGCACACCTCGTAATCAGCCCAAAGTCCATTATCTATACATATGTATGTATATCTTTATAATTGTGTTGTTGTTGTTGTTCACGTTTCTTCTGTTGTTTTATTGTGTCGTTTTTTTTGGTGCTCTGTAACTCTTTGTATTTATTGCAGTGTTAACTTTTTCAGCTCGTTTCAATACGAAGATACTGAAGATCTATTTTTTGTGCTGCAAGATGGTTCTCTCTTGATCATCGATAAGAATGGCAACGAGTCGTATACGGTGCAGGAGAACTACTGCCTGGATCAGGACAAGTCTGGCCATTTGGTGGCCTTCATCTGCATCACGCAGGTGGAGGAGGTGTCCAAGGCGAAGGTCATTATTGTGGCCATCATGATGCTCATTAGCATGCCCTGCCTGCTGCTGGTCAGCTATTTGCACCTGACCCTAAAGCTGTTGCGCAATCTGCACGGCTGGTCCTTGGCCCTAATGTCGCTGTGTCTGGCCTGCGGCTACTTCGTCCACTCCATGGTCCACATCTATGGCATTCCATCGGGCGGCTTCATCGGCTACGTTATTCAGTTCTTCATTCTGAGCTTTTTCTTCTGGTTCTTCTGCATTTGCTGCAATATTTTACTAAATATTTGGTACAAGCTGCCGCGCTACATTCAGTTCAACAAGACGTGGACTATTGTGAACTTCGGCGCCTATTGTGCATTCGCGGCCATTGGCCCAGCTATTCTGGTTACGTTGACAGTGCAAAAGGGCTTGCCGGGCATGCCCTCATATTTCCAGCAGGGACTCACGGAATCCATCAGAGAATCACAGCGCTACTTCATACCGCCAGTGTCTACTCTGTTGGGTCTGAGCTTTTTGGTAAGTTGGGGATTCAAATTGATCTATCTATAAGTTTGCATAATTCAATAATAAAACTTTCTTCTCATTAGGTAATGGTAATAGCGTTCTTTGGCTTCCAACGCATCAAAACCGACGGCTATCTGCGTGCCAATGATGACGAAAAGACTAGTGCTAATCCCGCACGCCAGTTTGATCAGCAGAAATACGAGGACGTTAAAAAGGAGTAAGTACATGAAATCGGAATTCTGTTCAAATATAAATTGATTTCCTCTTCCATCAACAGCGCCAAATGCGTAGCTTTGCTGGGCATTATCATCATCTTAGCTTGGCTCTTCGAAATAGTTACGTTCTACTCGCCTGGCAATGAAGGTAATATACCAATTACATAATATTAGTATACAGTTTATAATAAATGCACTCTTCTAGTTTATTTACTGCTCTGTGATATGATAAATGGACTTCAAGGCCTGTGGATCATGCTTATCTTTCTGGTCGTGCGCAGACGTCGCACTATAATATTGCGCTGGTGGTACGATCGCGGCACGCACACGATCAGCGAGGGCACCGAATTGCAACCGGTTAACAAACCATTGAATCCTACATAAGAATTTAGTCATCTAATAATATATTTATTTATATAAATTGTTTATTGCATTTCATAAAGAAAATTGTTAATATTGTGTTTTCCTCTTGTTGCTGTCGTCACTTTTATACATAAAGTGTCATTGAGTTTGGGGGATTTTGGATAAAGAGTGAGAGAGTCAGTGTCAGAGTCAGATAAGTGTATCAACTATGATGTAATGTCGTTTTTAAGGATGAAGCAGTTTCGTTTCGGTTATTTCTTTGTCGATGTCAAATACTTCTAAATCATGCAAATCTAATTGTGTTTTGTTTTTATGTGTTTCATGATTACGAGGAAAATTCATTATATGATGATGAATAAATATTTGTGTCATACTTTTGGATGGCGCAGGGCTTAGCGCTATAATACTATTTACATATTGTATGCAACGTAAATGGGATCCAACTGATCAGCCAGAAAGCCATCCCGTAAATGCATACGTTGCTTCTCGCCACGACTGTTAATGGGCACAACACCTGATAGACAAGAGGTTCAATATATAAGAGACAAATGTTGATTCTGTATACAAAATTGATATTACCAGGATCTACGACTACAACGACGCCCACTATGAGCTGATGCTCTTCCAGTACCGTGTTTGTGACTAAGGGCACCAAATCCAGCGCTTCCGATTCATTGCCATCAAGTTCAACAACAACAACCAACAAATTGGTCCAAGTGAAGACGGCGCTAAGGACGGAAAAATGCGGAAATTTATTTACTTTTATTTCCCATCGGTTGTTTAGTGTATAACTCACCATTCAGCGATTTTCTTATGACAACGCAACACCGAATTCTCAATATCTATTGGATGATAGTTCATGCCGCGTAACGATATTACCTCGTCCAGTGCGCCCACCACATAAACAGCATCGTGCAATTCCTGATCACTGGAGTTAACCGCACCACCCACCAGACTGTGCTCCGAAGTGCCACCCAGCGAAGTGTTTGAGAAGTTCAATTGCAATTGGCTCATTGAGTTCAAGGACTCTGTATCACTGTCACGACTTGCTACGCTTGGTGTGGTCTCATCCAATATCGAGGCTGCCTGAGAGCATTCGGTACGCCGTAAGAAACCCAGGTAGCCGGTGCGCGCGTACATCTCAGAGGTGGCGCCCGTGACCAGCTTAGCATTGAAGTGATCATTGTAGTCCGTCTCATCGCCATAAATAGTGAAGTAACCATTAGCATTGTGCGGAGCTTGCACCTATGTAAAGAACAGGAATTTTCCATTAAAATATATCTAATATAATATCAGACAAACAACCTACCCAAATTTCACCTAAATGTGAATCGCCGCAGTGGCCCTTAGTTTCTGGATTTGCTATGATTACTTTTACGCCCGGCAGCAATTTCCCGGATTCAATCAAACACAGCGAATTGGGCGCACCTCGCTCGACCAAGGCAACACGATTGTTGCGCAGGGCCCGAAGATCGACATACACCTGTGCGCTCTCAGCCGAGCTAGCGCCCTGAACGCATATGGCTGGGTTAACGCGACATCCAAAGGAAGTTGAGACGCAGCGAGTATTCAGGCCGAGGCCCTGGAACAGTTTGCAAAACTGTTGGGTCAGAGTCACGCGCGGACGCTCCTCGCCCACTACGACACACGTGCGCACGCATCTCAGATCCACGTTGCGTTGCTTGAGCGACGGCACCGAATTGCTCAAAGCCTTAGTGCAGAGCTCGATAACGCCATACGAGCAAAAGGTGTCGCGTACGCGATGCTGCGACAGCGTCGAGAGCCACAAACTGGGATTGGCCTCCACCTCGTAGGGAGCAATCAGAATGGAATGGTGGCCACTGTACACGCCTATCAGAGTCCACATAACAAAGCCAAGGCCACAATACGGATCCAGGCACAAGGCGACATGACGCGATGGATACAACTCACAGGCCAGTTTTAAACTGGCGCACAGACTAGACAGAGATCTGTGGATTAAATATAGAGCATTAGATTATAGCAAGCTAGGTTTAATTGCTGATTTCATACCGATGAGTTATATTGACGCCACTTAAACGACCGCATGTCGATACACTGAAATCTAAGTAGGCGCTGGAGTCCAGCGAGACTGTGGCTATGCCAGCCAATTTACGCTTTGGATTGTCATCGATATCGAGTATGGGTGGCCAGGTCTTCGGATCGATGGATGAGGCCGCCTCCCGCGACTTTAGTAACTTAATAATCGGCTGAATAGAGAGCACAATGCCACTTTTCGAAACGTCGACAATCATGCGCACCGTGGGCAAAGTTGTTATCAAATTTTGTGGATGCGGCGGCCGTATGGTTATGGGTATGGCGCCCAGATAAAGACAGCCATAGAAGGCGCACAGCAAGTCCAAGCCAGGTGGAAATATGAGCGCTGGATGATGGGAAGTAGAAAGTTGTATTGACTGTTGTAATGCTTAGAAGTTGTGGCAGACTTACCAACATGATCACCCGGCTCAATTTTGCCACGCTCCTGCAGCAGTGCAGCAATCTTTTCAGCGCGCTTGTGCAGCTCCGAGCAGGTCAGCGTTTTGGCTATGGCGCCTAGACAAAATAAAGAGAGCTTTAGATATAAACGAGTTTATTATCATTGCGTGTGCTCCGTCTTACCCTTTGAGTTGAGCAACGTAAATATAATGTGATCCGGCGAGGTGTTGGCGCGCCAACGCAAAACGCCTGTTATCAATTGGGGCTGTTTGATATAGATTATAAGTTAGTTATGAATTGAGTGAGTGTAATTAATGACCTACCTTACGCTCGCCGTCTTCAGCCATGCCCACGTCCCGTCCGTGTGCAACAGCCAAACGATTGCCCTGCACTAAATTTCCAACCATGACGGAGGCGGGTCCTACGCCCGTGTCTGTAATACCGCCAGATGTTGAGCTTAGTTTTGCAGTTGTTTGCACACCTTTTTTTTATTTTTTGGTTAGTAGTAGTTGTTTTTGTACAAGGATTTCGATTTAACAGTATGGAGTTATATAGATCGTATGCAAAATGCATTAATTGTGAATTTTGTTAATTTGAAAGCACAGCAAATGCAATTAGTTGTTGTTGTTGTTGTTGACATATTTTGATGGTATTTGTATTTGTATTTGTATTGTTGTTTGTTTTTACAGTGTTGAGGTGAGTGTTTGTTTGTTTATTGTTGTTGTTGTTTATTAGTGGTGCGTATTTATTGTAGTGGGCATAGTGGGAAGCAACCGCAGCATTTCATTTGTTGTTGTAGTTGTAGTTGTTTGTTGTTTGGTGATTAATAAAAAAGAGGAAAACAATATTTGTATTTTTATCCGATACGAATATGTATAAAGAAAGCACAGATAGGAACCAACAAAGCCAATAGATTAACAATAGGTTATATGCTAGCCGTATATCCAAAACAAAACAAAACGAAATCATTCTCACTCACCTTGATGCAATTCCCGTGGCTTTGGTAGATTCGTGACGCACGTGTGCGGACACATTAGAACATTCGCCGGATGGAGTGAGCCCTCCAGGAAGCGACGCCTCGCCTCGCACAAGTGTATGCCGCCCAGCGGGGTCTTGGGCAAATGATTGGGCGGCACGAGGGCCAGACAGTAGATGCCAACTTGATGTATGGAATCGACAGCCTGCAGCACGCGTGACATCCATTGGAAGCTCTCCTCCTCGGAGCAGTCGGGCCGTTGCTCGGCTATGACACAGACGCGCTCATCGCGCAGCACTTTGATGCTGAATACGGCAATGCGTCCTCGATAGATGAACCGCATTGGTTCGACGGCCAGCACCGTGGCAATGATGTCATCTGCATTGTGCTTGCGACCTGTGACCGTCATCAGGCCATCACGTGAGCCACACACGAACACCAGCCCACCGGGTCCCAGGAAGCCCAAGAGACCAGAACGGACATAGAATTCTTCGCTAAGTGGCTTGGGGCTGCTCACAATGGTGCCGCCGCTCTCCTTCGGCTGCTCCGGATCCTCCAAGAGGGGCTGGACTTTAAAGGTCGAATTCGTCATGCCGTCGAGGCCAAAGTAACTAGCACCAGTCGAGCCACTCGTCACACATATCTCGCCCACCTGGTCCGTTTTACAGAGCACCGGTGCGCCCTCGGAGCGAACGACTACCATTTGTGCGGCTGGCATAACTTGCCCGCAGTCCTGCAGTGTGAGCGAAGTCAACGAATCCTCGCTGTCAACTCGAACGACGCCGTGTGAGAGTGCGGCCATGGATAATACTCCGCGTCCAGTCGCCGACTGGCAGAATCCAGTTGAGGACGAGCGCCCCGGACGACGCAGTGAGACTGTAAAGACCTCCGAGCTGCTGGCACAGGGGCAAATAGCGTCTGATCGCAGGCCTTTAGCTTGGAATACATTTAAGAACTGATCACACGAGGACAACGACCAGGGATTGGCGCCGTCGGCAACAAGCAGCATGCGCAACGAAGCCAACGAGATGTCCTTGTGATCCTTGGTCGCCAACAGGCCCCAGTGCAGATCTCGACTCTTGACCAGGCAACACGAAGCACGATGCTTCGTAATCAGCTGCATCCAAGACGATGGTCGCAATTTCATCAGAGCATACGGAATGAACACCACATGCATGCCGTTCAGTATGGAGGTCAGAACGGCATGCCAGAGGCCGACCTCGCGCTTAAAGTCCAACACACAGACAATGGTCTCACCCTCAGTGTAATGGCAGGCCATGGTCAAAGCACGACAATGATTGATCATGGCGGCGCGGCTGACAGTAATGCCTGAAAAGAAGAGTGAATGAGTCAATGAGAGATGGATAAATACATTAAACAAATGCCAAGCGAGTCTATCAATTGCATTATCACAGTAACTAGACTTTATGCTAAGTATACTAATTACATTTGTTTATTTATAAACTTCTCTTACCCATTACACTGCCCTCCTTATCAGTCGTATACTCAATATACGCCGCAGCCGTTTCCTCAATACGCAAATTGCCCACATTGAAATCTTTGGGTGGCTTGGGCAGATGCTCGGTCACAAACCATTGCAGGCGTGGCCAGCCTTTTAGCTTGGCTATCTCGCCCGTGGCCGACTTGGGCAGTCCCTTGAGGCAGGCCTCCGATGTTAGAGCCACGGTTATGCCGCATGAACTTAGCAAGAAGCCCACTTGCTGTGGTGGCGTGTCCGAGCTGGATAGCGGTAATTCTATGGGCAGCGGCACCAAGCCGCGAAACATGCAGCCATACCAGGCTGTTATAAAACTGAAAGGAAATATTTAATTATATTATATAAGTCCATAATACAAAGTTTGAAGTCTAAAACTCACCTCAAGGGATCATTGTTTGGATACACCAGCGCCACGCGATCACCTGGCTTGAGTGTCACCTGCTCAGGTCCTTTGCTAAAGATTTTGGTGGACAGCGCATAGGCGATCTTTTGTGCACGCGACAGTAGTTTGCCATAGGTCAGGGTCGTGGTTATTTTGCCATTAGGATCTAATACGGTGGCCATAGAGCTCTTAAAGGAATTCATGCCATAACGCTGCAGCGCACACTCCAAAGTGCGAGGCAAGCCAGCTGGTATGGAGAGCTGTTCACCTTGCACCGGTGTCATGGTGCTGCCTTCCGGCTTGGGTGCATTCGGATCCTTGGGATTGGCCGCTATCTCCAGCTCAATGTCATTGTCCTCATAGAACTCGGGCAACGGTCGTCGTTTGGGTCGTTTCAAAGTGTTCAACAACTGCTGAATTTTGGCCGAAACTTTCCATTTGCCATTCGCGTCGGTTTCATTGAGCTCCGTTTGAGAGACATTCACATAACGTGTCACTCGATCAGCAATGCGGTGAGCGTTGTTAAACTGGGTAATGTCGGGTGCGTTGTCTATAGAATATAGAAATAGATATGTGATTAGAATGATATAGGGTGTGGACAGAGAGATATGCTTACAATGCTTCTGTTTATATGCCTTGTCAGCGAATTCATGATCTCTTTTATACCCAATGGGTGGGGAGTCTGTGCTCGAAGTGTCTGATGTGGGCTGCAAAGGGAAAACAAGAGATTTTAATATAAATCTAACCAACAGTCTATCTGAATCTCTGTCTCTTTCATTAGTTCGTCTCATTTGGTCATTTATAATTGTTATTTTTTCTTAATTTGAAACTATGAGCAATCAACTCGCGCACACAACTGTAATTGAATATAAATAAAGTTACCAGAGGCGGTAGATTCTGCGGTGGCCGTCGTTCGGCTGCGCTGCCCGACGATGGATATTTCGGAATTGGCGCTTGAGGTTGTTTAACATCGTGTCGTAAATGCTGTTGCTGTGAGCTCATGGATGATTCACGTATTGGTGGCTTTATAATGGGCTCGGGCGGCAGCATGCTGTTGCTAATATGATCACGCGGATAATTATACTCCTTGTCGGGTGATATGAGCTCCTCCGGTATCGATTCGTCATCGCTAGATGAATCCAATTCATCATTGCAACCGGGACTCCGATTGAGCACAGAGCTGCGCTTGGAGGGCATTGGCAGGCTGGGCTTGGGTCGGCTCTTGAGCGCCGCCAGTGCCTGTTGTACAGCTTCCTGGCGCACCTCTATTAGAATAAAACTCGACTCAATTAGATAATTGTATTTGTTGTTATATTACTTGTTGACCCACCGGAATGATATCGTTTCTCATTGTGCGTTACTTTACGTTGTGTGCGCCGCTGTCGATGCTGGCTACTGTTTGATGGGGGATGTGCACCGTGGTTCTGGAACGTGTTCGGCTCGCGGGTATTCTGATAGCCGGGATCGCCGACGGCGCCGCCTTGCGGTCGCATATTCTCATAGCCAGGTGCACCAGGTGTTGCCGACGACGACGATGATGATATTGATATGGCTGAGCTGGGCTGGTGGAAGTCAGACTTTTTGGAATGCCTTTGTTGTGATGAGGGTAATGATGGTACTTCAGTCACATAGCTATAGCCTTCGCTAGAAACGATGACGCCATCGCTGTTCACGTTGCTATTGTTGCTGTTGTTGCTATTGTTGCTATCTTTTATGTTGTAGTATGGCGGTGGCGGCAAGTTCTTTGCCTTTTCCACATCGTTTACTATTAATAATGACGTTGTTGTTTCCGTTAATAAAGCTCATTTGGCCAAAATCAAAATGGTCAACAACATAATGATATACTTACATTCCTGTTTCTTGAGATAGGGTTGCAATAACTTGGCCCGTTTCTTTTCATATCCTTTCTGTGTTATGTCTCCTGGAATATGTCCGAACAAATAGGTTTAATTTACAGGAAATCTGATATGATATACATATATATATTTCTACATTTGACCCTATTCTTGCCCATGTATCATTACCATAACTAAATATAACCCAAACCCTGTTCAAAATATCTAGCTTATTATTTACATACGCCGAGCCCGGGTTTTGGGTTATCTTTAAACTGATAAGCCACACCTTATAGATAGGCCTCGGAGTAGTATCGTTATTAATTGATTGTGCTATTTACATATACATATATATCTCTATATATACGCATATTAGATTAAACTGTCTCTCAAAAGAATTTAAGAGCCCATCTGTTCTATGTATATATATAAATATCTATATATTTATGTAAATAATCATCATGGCATATCATCAGACGCATACAAACCTACGAATTGTATGTACTACGAGCACATCTGTAATCATGCAAGCGCATACGTCTACATGCAGGCATGCACATACATACATACAGACACACGCACATACGTGCATATGTATGTTCATGCAGACACATGTCGTTTATCCCACAAAACCGCACACAGGCAGACGCTTTATATGAATAGCAGTTAAAGGGGTTGGCGCGATGACAAAGACCCCACCCCCCTCGCCTACCCCCTCATGCTCTTCCCCTGACTGCTGTCTGCGGTAAGCTCCTAGTGGAGATATCTGATGTTACCCATGACAGGTTACGAGTACATCGTGTTCCAATTTTACATTATCGATATTATCGCATAGAGCAAGAGCAGTTTATTTAGAAACTATTTATTAATATGCCTATTGCGTTGCAAACTTCAAATATGTATAAATTTCATATACAAAATCAAAAAAAATTTGATACCTTCAGATAGCTCCAAGTCCAATTCGGCTAGCTTTTCGCGTACATCAGTTGGCAGCGATGAGATAAGGTCCATCCCCAAAAAATTGGCAGCCGTCGCAGACATTTTTGCTGTGGACCGTTGCTGTTTTTCTTAATGGCTGGAGTTTTCTATTAGTACATAAGAATATACATACAAATGTATGTAAGTTTACATACACACACACACGCACATACACACAGACACACCGCTAGTTTGCAACTTCGTTTCTAAAAATCGATAGATTTGCAATACATTAAATACATTTAACGAAGTTGACGTTTACGTCAAGCACAGTATTTAGATAATCAATTTGTTCACAATTTTATTAATATTTTGCATTTTGCTTGCACAAATTAACACACCAGCCCGTGCTAAAAGCCCCAACAGTAACCGCACCGACAAACGCGTATATATAAACAAAGAAAAAGTAGAAGCCATGGCGGTGAGCCGCATAGGTAAGCAAGTAAATGAGCAACACTTGGCTCTCACTGCGCATGATGTCACATTTTAAGAATTTCGTATATATGCGAATTTGTATATTAAAATATATTATAACAATTAAATAACTTTGTTATTATTCGCTATAAGCTTGCTTATACGACCATTTACAATAAAATAAAATCAAATATATATAGTGAGCAAGCGAAATTTAAAATGTGACGTCACATTATTTCACGTTCACTGCGAATAGTGAATGGCTGCAAGGCACTACCTTTTGCTTAGCATTAAGCATTGCAAAAGGAATGGCAAAATATTAAATATTTATATTAAAATCAAAGAAAAGTTGTTCATTAAAATGGAATGGATTTTGCTTATCTGCTTATTTTGTGTTTATTTTAAAGCAACGATATGCACGTCTGATTTGCTAAAAATTATTGTTTAGATGTGAACATTTAAAGCTGACTTCGATTATATTCGATTTTTTAGGGCTACTTGAAGATATCGATAGGTTTCTTTCTTTTGACATCTCGAAAATTCAGCTTGCATTACGAACAAAAATTTGTGTTTTGCGCCTTTTTGCAAAAACTGCTTTGGGAGTTTCTCGAGTCGGTATAAAACATTTTGTGTTGTTCATTGCTTAAGGTTGCTGCTAAATGGGTGCGCTTTTGATTTATTTAAAGGTTTTTCTATTTGAAATTCATATAACATGTTTTATTTTCATTATTAGACTACATCAAACTGCAAGATGAGCTGAAAGCCTTGAAGTATTTGGGTAAGATTAATAAATAAACAATGACGGCGAGTATTCATGTTTCTTATAGGCCAAAATTTGGAGCACATACTCAAATTCGTCAGCTTTGACATTTCCGACTTGCCAAACGATGTTATAATGCTGCTGGACAAATGCATTGAAATTCAGTCATCCGGAAATCTGACCGATCTGAACTTGAATTATTTACGCGAATTTTACTGTGCTAAGAAGCGTGAGAATATCGAGAAAAAGTTGACCGTGGCAGAGCAGGCAGCCAAGTTGAAGAAACTCGACCATTCGTTAGAGGAGGCAGCCAAGGATATTGAAATACTGGAGAAGTGGGATTATAATGGAATTATATCAATTTATTCTAATTCTGAACTCCCACAGCTTCACCTCTGACATCGATAAGCGCATGACTCCGCAGGCCATCCAGCAGCAAATCAATGAACTCGAGGTCAAGTCCAAGGCTCTGGTGGGCAGACAGAAGGGCCTGAAAATCCCACTCAATTTCAACATTGAGTCGCTCATCGAGAAGATCGACTTGTTGGCGCAAAAGAAATAAATATTTCTTTTTTGTATAAAAATGATTTTAATATGTTTTTATTTAATCAGTTGATTCAAAAAAAATATTACCATAACACAAAATCAGCAAATCTAAATTAAATCGAGCTTTAACTCTTCCGCTTAGGTTTACAAATAGAAAAACTTTAGACGCTTGCAAATAAATCGATTTTTACTTTGATTCTATTTTATTGGAAGTTAACCGTTTACAAAATGGTCAATTGCTGCTAGTTGTATGTTTGTATATTTGTTTTAAAGAATTATTAAAGTTTTAAAAACCGTTAAAACCAAATTTCGAACGGTTTCTATCAGCTGCTTAAAGCATACAAATGTTTCAAGTTTCAACCTTTCCTCCATGTTTTTTTTCCTGTTGCTCAAATGTTTCCAATGTGATTATATGCATCATATATTTATATATGTATATAAATTGGTGTTTGTTTGTGTGTGTGAGTGTATTTATAGAATTAGTAATTTCATATTCATTAAGTTGTTGCTTGTTGTTGTTGTTGTAATATATAAAGGGCGGGTATGTGGCAGACAAACATTTCAGCATCGAGCAGCGCGCGCTCCACACGCCGCCTGCCTACTGCAACGCTTTGAACCATCTCCTAGCGGAATTCGGGCGCATCGTCCTGCGTGATGTCGCCGTACTTCCAAATTGCCAAATGTGCAGCCAAAGCAGCTTCCTGTGCAGTCCTATACTGCTCCACCAGCTCCTTGAGCCGACGCTCGCGCCTCTTCTCAACGAGCACAAGGCCATCGGCAACGAGCTGCTTGCCCAAGTCCGTCTTCGTTGTGGGATCGTGCACCGTGGCCAGATGTGGACCACCGCCGACCTTCAACTCAACATTTAACTGCACTTTGTGGTTTAGCACGTCGTCCGAAAAGGCGCGCAATGCCTCCTCCTTATCCTCATTGTCAGCGGGCAGTGCGATTAAGGCGAGTGCGTACTCGGTAGCATAAGGTTTCTCGCTGCTAAAGGCAGGCGGCAAAGCGGCCAAACGGCTAATAGGCAGAGTCTGCAATAAGGAAGATATAGATTAGTAAAACAGATCTTTCAACTATATATATATATGGTTATGTCGCACACTGTAGACAGTCGCTGGACCATGTCTTGGATGCCCCCAACAAAAAGCGTGTTATACTCAGTGTGGAGCAGGCAGACTTAGAGCCGCTTTTGCTGGCTGATTGGACCAAAAAATATGATCCAATCGCCAAGTCTAGGTACGGTTAAATCAATGCTCCTTGAACATAGACACACTTATGTATTGCTGTAGAGTTTGGTGTGCATCGCTCCATGGTCGCAGCTAACGTCTGACAAATGTGCCGTGTTTCTCTGGCAAACTTATGACTCATGCGTTTCGCTTTGAGACGGAAACGGATCTAAGGAGCTTGCGACTGATATCAATCAACTCAATACTTACTTCCTTGTTGCCGTAGTCAATGTACAGGACACTGGCGTTGTTGCCCTGAATTCGCTCCACCTTGGCCCGGTACCATTGGTTATCGAAGGTGAATTGAGCCGCGACGAGGTCACCGCGCTTGGGCGTATACGAGCCGGCTATTGGCGGATTAGCCTGGAAGTCGGCGTGCAGCTTGCTCATCAATGTCTCCAGCTTGGGGCCGTTGTCGACAGATTGGGCAAAGAATGTAAGGGTTTCGGTAATCTCAGTCACGATTACGTTTTCATAGTTGACTTTACGTTCCACAACGACCTTCTCATCCTTGTCCTCCTCAACGACAACCTTCTCCTCAGGCACTTGTTCGACGTAGTTGGCCCAAATGTTCTTTTTGGCAGCCTTGGCACGATCTTCGGCGCTCTTGAGCAGTCGATAGTATTCAGATTTCTCGGCACTGAAGTGCACCTCAGCCAGACCCTCCTCGACCAGAGCCACGGACAGATTAATGTTCTGATCAGTCCAGAGCCAGCCAATGACCGATGAGCCTGCCTTATCGGTGGTGTCAATGTGCACAGACACATCACGCTGCAGCACACGCTCGCGTGTAAACGTCAGCGCCTCGTCGCCGAAAGGCTCACCCTCTTGGGCGGGCACTCCGTTGAGAGCTGGACGCGATGATCGTGGGCACGAGATGCCAGCAAGCAGGAAGGTAACCAGGCAGCTGTCCTTGGGCACGTATAGACGCAGTCGGGAGCCGCTGGCAACGAACTCAACGATAGCTTCTGTGCGCAGGGCGCGTTGCCAGGAAGGCAGGTACTGCACTTTGATGCGGGAATGCTCAACAGTTAGATCGTTGACGCGCAACGTGGCATTGTCCTTCTTGGCGTGAAGTCCCTTCAGGCCCTTGATGGCTTGCTGCTCGGCAGCAATCAGTTGATCGTAGGCCGATGACCTCTGGTCATCATCCTGACGATAACGCACACAAGTGGCCAGGCCCTTGGCTACCATTGCTTCAGCCACGTTCTGTCCGCCGATGAGAACGGTGTAACAATGCTTCTCCGGGAAGTTATCACGCAGGGGCGAGATATAGTCCAGATTGCACTGCACCTTCTTGTTAATCAGCTTCTTGCGCAGGAATTCACGCGCATCGAACATATGCGGAATTTCGTAGAGTGGGCGATAGTTCTTGCCACGTGGTGGAGCCTTGACGATTTCCTCGCCATCGGTGCCAACTACAGCGCGTTGGTCGCGTGGCGGCCGAATAGAGGAGAAGAATACCTTCTTCACCTGACCATTGGCAAGACGCACGTTGATGGCATCACCGTTAAAGACCTCGACGACGGTTCCCGAGAAATCCTTCTCCTTGGAGTTGAAAGTGGGCGTTTTCGCTTGGTAATCCTGCCACTGTCGTAGCCGCTTCTCCTTTGCAATACGTTCAGCTGCTCGCAGCTTATCAGCGCCTATAACAGAAAGTCTTATAAGTAAGCTATACAGGAGTGGGATTGATTGTGTATATATGTAGACGGGGTGAAATGAACGCAGTGACAATAATGCAGTCACTGTATTCTTGGAGTCCGTCAATTTTATCTGGCAAGCGGCAGTTGAGATTACAGAGTACAACACAAGGCATTAGCCAAAGGGGCACCATATAGCTCAAGTCAATTGCCAAAAGTAGTTAAGATGTTCTATACTAACTCACCTGTCTTCATAACAGCCATGGACCAGTCCACACACTTGGCCAAGCCTTCACGCAGCAGCGACTCAGCAATGTTGCCCTTGGGGTACAGAATCGTGCCAATAAAGTTGGAGTTGTTAACAGACTCTAGCCTGATCTCGACATCGCGCTGCAGCAGGCGTGTCTCCACATAATAGCGCGCTTCATCGGCGAATGGCACCTTGACACTGAGGTCAGGTTTGCCATCGGCATCCAGCTTGACACCTGGACAGCGAATGCCCGATATCATGAGCGTAATGTAGTGGAAATCGGGCAATAAAAAGGCACGCACAGTGGAGCCATCGCGCACATGCTCGATGATGGCCTTAACGGGCTTGCCGCCGTAGATATCAACGATGTGCGCTGGATTCTCATGCGCCCACTTAATGTTTCGGACTTTATCGGCGGCGTTGACATTGTGCGCCCACTTGCCACGGTTAGCGGCACGCGCCTGATCCTCCAGTTCGATGAGCGTCTGCTGCTCGGGCGTGGGACGTCCCTCGCGACGCACAGTTACGAGACCTTCGCGTACAATGGACTCGACAACATTTTCGCCGGTTTCCTTGTCCTTGCCTACCCAGACGAACCCGTATTCACGGTTGGAATTTGCGGGTTTGTCAAAGGTGAATGTCACCTCGACGCCGATCAACTTCTTGCGCAGAAACTCTCGTGATTCCCAGGCCCAGGGCTCATCCTTGGTTTCATCGCCGCCAGCGCCAGGCCGGCGAGCCAGTTTCGGGGCGAGTACATGAGAGAAAGTGATTTGTTTCTCTGGCGGCGGGGCTCCTTTGGTGGCGCGAATAACAACCGTGTCGCCAGAGAGCACCTGCAAAAAACACGCGCGCCATGAGCAAGCAATGAGGTTAAAATGAAATCAATCTTTGCAGAGAAAGGTAATTTCAGCACGTGTTTTCGAGAGCAACTAGGCATGTGTCGATAGGTGGCGCTAGTGACCTCAAAGGGCTGCACCACATATGGGTGTGACCATACCCTGGGCATGTGATAAAACCTCAATTATATGCAGGCAAATTCAGCAAAAGTATTTTAAATATTACAGATTACGCCCTAAAATTAGCATCACATTTAAGTACAATTTTAACGGCTTGTCTTTAAAAATAAATATATTTTTGTAAATACTTTGAGGTGCTTTTACCTTTTGTAATATAAATAAGAATAAATATCCTATTTAATGCCAAATTTCCAATAGTATTTAAATTGAGCAGCGCCTAAGACATAATTTAACCAATTTTATGACCTATTCTTTTAAGCGCAGCGACCTGCTGAACAGGTGTTGGCTTGCGACGGCTTTGCGGCTTTTTAAATATCAACAGGTCTTTCACCTAAACTTTGTAACATCAAATTCAAATTGGAATGATGACGCGGCATTGAACCGGACCAAAGTAGGAAAAAAAAAAACACATCGACAAGAGCCGCTTGCAACGTCATCAATTATGAAGTTGAATTTAATAAATTGCAATTGATAACTGTTGATAAGCAGCTTTAATAGCAGCCATGTGCCATGGTTTGCCAGATAATAAACCTGAGCATCAATATTAAATATGAAATACACAATAATACAATTGCGGAACTACATTCATACATTTTACATGCAAACTTACATAGATATGTATGTAAGCATATATGTAGTATGTACATATGTATGTACAACTATGTACAGATATATGTGCATATATTTTGCGCCTGTGCAAGCGCTCTTTTGAGGTTAGAAACGAATAGTTTCACGGCAAGTAATTTTGTGCCCTATGTATGTACGTATGTATGTGTGTTTATCAGATAAAAACGCATGTTTCAAAACGCCGGCAAGTCGCCGCCGACTGATGACGTTGCCATTGTAAATTGTGGTAATAGCATTAGTATGCCTGAAATACATATAACAGCGTTATATGTAAATGAATTCATACTCAATACATTTTACAACCGCAGCTGAACAAGAAAGAAAATCTGCCAGGTTGGCACCTTCGATAACTTTCGTTTCTTTACGTTATGCTATTCAGCCATTGTGTGAGTGTGTAAGCGTGTGCGACGTGTCACTCGCACACAACACGCATATATGAGCATCTCTTTCGCACATGCTTCAGTGGCATTTGCCGTATTTGCCACGCTGATAATCGCATATTTTTTATTAGTTAGACACGATTTACTTATGCCATGTAAATGAGTTTACATTAAAATAGTGCCCAGAGTGAAAAGCGCTTGAAAAGCATACTTACTTGTTTCACAATGCCGTTTAAAGTCTTTGCAGGCGCTGGTGCATTTGGTGCAGGCGCACCGTCTTTCGCTGGTCCAGCTGTCGTGTTAGCTGCAGTTGCCATATTTCCGTACGCGTGCGGTTTTTACCGGCGGACCGTTATACGTGGCTGTTTTAGTAAGCGGGTTGAAATCCTCACGTTGATTTAAAGTGCACCTAACACTGTTTTTAACTTAATTAAGTTAATTGAGTATGAACACACCACACAATACAATCACCTCAGAATTTTCACTGCTCAGTAAGCCGTGTGACCAAATTTCTCAAAGTCCGAAATACCTTTTATTGTCGGAAATACCAATTAGAAAGTAATTTCTATCAAAAATACTAAATACGCTCAGATAAGATTTAAATTGTCTATACAAATTGAGTAAGTGTTATAAGAGTGTATGTAAACAAATATATTGATATTTTCATAAAAATGCACATATATGTATATTTATATATATATATATAAATAAATAAATATATATAAATAAATAAGTTATAATGAAAATGTTACTTTGTTAATACGCCTATAAATCAAAAATAGTGTGCCCAGATTAAATATTGAACCAGTTCATAACTTCCATCACTATTAGCATTGACTACAATAAAGCGGGAAATTTTTTTGTTATTCTACCAAGTCAACAAAGATGAGCCGTGCAAACAGAATGTTCGGCGATAATGCCTTTGATTTATTAAAGGATCTTCAGCGCTCGTCACAGACCATACCAGCCTTTGATGATGACGGTGTGCGCCAGGTATTGGAGGAGATAAAGGCTATTTTCGAGGAAAATGTCGCACAGGCATCGAATTACAACAGCTCAGGAGATCGCAGTTTGTGGCCCCTGCTCAACTACAGGCATGCGGCACTTCAGCGAAATAAACGATGCCTGCTAGCTTACCTATATGAGCGCATGCAGCGTATCAAAGCCATGCGTTGGGAGTTCGGACCCATTATACCCAGTGATATTAAGCCGGCGCTTTGTGAGCCAGAAGTGACCTTCTTCAACAACTATTCCAAGTCTCTGGCTGCATATATGCGTTCCGTTGGCGATGGACAGGGAATTGACTTGACAGGCAACTTACGTCCCCCCAAATCTCTATACATCGAGGTGCGATGCGTGGAGAATTATGGCAAGTTTGAATTGGACGACGGCGAGGTGGTGCATTTAAGGAAAAACAGTCAGCATTACTTGCCGCGCGCACAAGTGGAACCGCTGGTACGTCAGGGCATTCTGCAGCACATAGCTTAAGGTATAAATAAAAGACTTAAATAAATTATAGATAAATGTTACTTAAAAGTTTTGTATTTTTCTGAAAGCTTAAATTGTTCAGCTCGTTGATAATCGTTACGAAAGTAATCGATAGTTTTGTTATACTCGATTGGTTATGTTATTTTGCCGGCTAGCCTTTGATAACTAAAGTCATTTTTAGGTAACTTGGAGCGTAACTCATGATTTGAGTATTCATGAGAGTTTTTAATAATTAGCATTGTCTATGATAATGTTTTATTTCATATGATCATATCATGTTTTATTTCATATTCTTTCAATTTTAGCCAAGTATCGGTAGTTTACCTAGTAGCAATCGAATATGCGCTGTTAATAATTTAACAGTAGATGTTAACTGTCTGTTGTGCTCTCAGCTGATTGGACTGGACATCATTACGTGAATGCAAATTTAGTGAATTGAAATTTGGTTTAAAAATGAATCAAGCCGATGTCAGCAAGCTAATGTCACAGCTGAGAATCGCTGTGCGACCTAACAAACGTAATTTAAAGAACCCCAATGGCCCAGAAGGCCGCCTGCTGAAGCTGCGTAAAACCGTGACGGCGCTAGTCAAACACGAGCGAATTGAATTGTTCTACAATCGAGCGGATGAAGCGCGTGGATACGCTGAGTTGGTGAGTGGAAAAGAGAAAGAAAGAATTGTTACAGTTTTGATTATCTATCAATTCTTTACAGCTCATTTCAAATGCCATACGCTATGGCGACCGTCACAAAGCCACCATGGAGCTGGCGGACTACTGGCTGCTGGAGAAACAACTTGTGCACAAACTCTTTAAGGTTTTAGTGCCGCGGTTCGAGAACTCCAACATCTCCTACACACGTATGTTCAAGGCGCCACGCGATTATCCCGGCATTTACTATAGGAAATCTGTGCTGGAGCTGCGCGGAAATCCTTTTCCCGTACTCACGCAGGACAACAGCCAGAATCGCAATTTACTGCACAACGTGCTGCTGGACGAGGCGCGCAAGGAGTTCCGACGTGAGAAGCTAGCAAATTTGGCTCACAAGCTGGCAGCGGAGACGGAGAAGGCAACACCTGAATCAACACCTGCACAAGTAACTGTAAACGAAAAACAGTCGGAGACGCAGCAAGCCGAAGAAGCGCCCAAAGCATAGTCAACTGTAAACCATTGGAACTAATACATTTTTCTAAGCTAATTTATAATATAAAGAGATGTTAAACGAGTGTTATTTACATGTGTGTGCGAGAGACAGAGAGAGAGAGAGAGAGAGAGAGAGGGAGGGAGGAAGAGAGCGACATAGAGAGGAGCGAGCATGCCGGGCGAGAGCGCAAAGCTTGATAAAGCTTTAATTTGACCATCCCCTTTGAAATAATCTCGCGCTATAAATATATATGTAAATATATCTGTATATATACATGTATTTACACTTGGGTATATATGTATAGGCACATGTATATGTATTTTTATACATAATTATTAAAAAGGATGGGCCCAAAGCCTCTCCGTGTGTATGTGTGTGCGTGTGCGCGTGTCTTTATCTGCAGCTTGACGCTGATAAAACACGTATGAAAGCTTTGTTAGCTTTTTGTAATTTATTACAAACTCAACCGAGTAGCCTATCAGCATGGAATAAGCGTCATTTTTTATGTCAACTCAAAAGGAAATATAGGAAACCGAAATTAAAAGAGGAAACAGAGCGAAGCTACAATAAAAAGCAATTGCTTTATGTCTTTGCGGCAAGCTTTATAGCTGTAGTCGGGCAGAGAACAAAGTTCAGGCTAACTGGAAGTGTAAATTAATTAAAAATAATAATTTGAAAGATAGAGATAGATTTATATATGTATGGATCTGTTGATGTAAATGCTATATATAGCGTATATATGGTTATATGTGGCTAAGAGTATGTCTTGAGGCATGAACGCCTCCTTTTGTATGCCCTAAGTCTATGGAATATGTCAAGAATGTGAGGCATATAAAGGAAAATATAGTTTACAGCTTATATAGTATGCCTAGATTATATGACCATAGCTGCATGCATAAAAGATGTGTGGATAGGTTGTGTTCAGGGTATTTTCTAGTCAGGCACTACCGACTAAAGCACTCTGCCCTATTCTCTCTTTACACAAATGCGTAAGATATGCTTTAATATTCGAGTTAGGCTCCTCCACATTCTAGATGGGCCCTTGGCTAACTGTCGACTGTCGACTGTGATTAACTCAGGTGATAATTGTAAAGCTCATAAGATGACACCGAGTTGGCCTTGCCAACAGATAATCTTATACATTATACGCTGCAGCCAAGACAAATCCGTAAATATTGAAATTGAAATCAAATCAAATCAAATTTGAAGATCGAGCTCATATTATTCCTTTTATTAAATATCAGTCTTGTAGAACGTGGCTAGCAAGCAGTCAGTCGGCGAGGTATAGTTAGAGCTTGCTCACGTTGCAGTGGCTGAAGAAGTCCGTCTTCCAATCTGTAGATTACAATATTAGTTGTTGCTCTATAGAATTGATGTATGTGAGCCATACCTTTGCCGGTCAGACAGATCTCGCGCAGCATGTCGCAGTGGCTGTAGAAGAACTGATGCTCGTTCGTGTAGGTGGCGCAGATGGGCAGGAAGGGATCGCACTCGTCCAGGCCCTTGCAGCGGCTGCTCAAGTAGTCAAAGGCTGGCAGGGAGAAGACACAGAGCATGGAAGCCACACAGATCAGCAGTAGCAGAAGCAGCGAAATCTTAGATAAGATGCGAAACGAAGGCATGCTTCGGCCTTTTAGCACTTGTGGATGAGTCACGGTTCTCTATGAAGTAGATGCGAATGAAACTCTTCAATGCAATAGACGTGTGATAAAAGCCGCTTACTTATTGGCACATAGATTGGGTTATATATTTTCTACGGACTAAACGATAATACTCCATGTGTGCTCGTGTTGAGAGCAGCGACTAACCGAGCCCAACTGATAATCACTCTGGGAAGCTTGAGCTCTACTGTGCGCTCTCGCTCTGTACTCGACGAGCTGAAGCCCCCGTCGATTGTCATGACAACGCGTCGATTGTGGCGCATTGCTATTGTTATTGTTATTGTTGCTCACCGACACAATGATAAACATTCGCGCTATTGTTTATCCCGCTATTGCCGGCAAAAAGCCCCATGAATTCCGATGCCGTTGCTCATCTAACTGGAACACCGTTTCCAGCTGAATCGGAAGCGTTGCTTAGCGGAAGCGTCGCGTGCAGCCGAAACCATATTTGCGAGCGGAGTTCGTGAACTTTATGGGTCAGAAAAAACCGGACACCAGGCCGATCGAATAGACAGAATTCTGATTCACTCACATATTTGTCATATCATAACTAGTTATGGAAATCTTGATATTTCCACAAATATAAATTCTCTGAAATCCACAAACTTACATCACTGGATGACACTTTGCACATACTTAAGTATGTATTTGTGTGCTGCTTATGTGCCCACAAACGTCAAGATGGCTGCATTTCCTGCTTATGCTTTTTATTCCTGCTAGCATCCGTGTGCTGAGTTTGTCTCTGCGACAAGCTTAGATACCTACATATGGAAAACAATGGCGAGATAGCATATGCATATAATACGCATACATACATACATACATACATATAATATACCTACATAACATCTCAGTATATCAAGTCATAAAATCAATATAGAGCTTCACTTATTTAAGCATAACTCGCACACCTTTTGCGCTAGCTTTACCAAATTTTGCACATAGTTTCTTCTTGAGTAAATAGAATTTTGATTTTTTTATATTTTAATTACCAGCTACTATTTGCACAAAATTTACTAACCAAAGCTTCAGTTGCATATATAGTTGGTATTTAAAAGAGCTTCTATTATTTGATTACTTTTCACATATTACGTGAAGCTTTAACTTTGATTTGCTGCAAATTTCATGAAAATCCGTTAAGTAATGCAGAACTTATTAAAGAAAACGTGTGGTTAATTGACTGTCACGTGGCAATTAGCGTTGGTCTTAAGTACTTTCTCTCTCTCTCTCTCTCTCTCTCTCTCTCACACACACACACGAACATACATGTCAAAGCGTGCATCCTTATTGGCATTCTATAAATAGCACAGCAAATGCGATTGAATTGTATTTGATATGCCGGCAGTTTCGTTATGCATGTGGCAGCTTGGTTGTGGGTGGAAGCTGGCGCAGAGGGTAGAGGCGAGAAGTTATGCGCTGTATTACGTGATTAGTGAGGCAGACTCAGGTTCGAATCCTGACGAAGAAAAGTCTTTGTGATTTTGAAGCAGAAAGATTTTAAAATATATTTCTTGCATATTTATATATGATTTTGCAGCAATAAGCTTGCATAATTGAAACAACAATAGCGGAACCATTACTAATGTTATCACTAACCCAAGTAAGGGTTAAACGTAAGGGGTTGCTTATAAAGTATTTTAAAATGTAATTTTCTTATTTTAAGCTTTTATTTGAGCTATAAATAGCCTTAGTAGCAATAAAATGGCTACGCTACAGATATGAACCAGCTATAACAGGCAATATATTTTGTGTGGTTTAATCTTTCAGTAGGCAATATGAAAATATTATTGCCGAGCACAAGTCAATAGCAGCAGCAATAACCTACAACAAGAGCAGAGCCAGCAGCATTGGGCAGCAGCTCAAATGAATGCCACGCACACGAGAAGGCTACAAAATATTGGCAAAAGCCCAACCCAAGCCCATCGAGATTCAGCGCAAGTCGCGAACTGCTGAAGTAGCTGCAAATGTATACCCTGTAGATGTCAGAGGGAGACGGAGATAGGTAGTTAAACCTTTGTCAGACTTGATTAGCAGCAACTATATCTATATACCTTATATATACATCTTTACTATCTGCATTGACACCTTAACTCATCATCATTCCAGGGCATCCCTTAGCCGCATCGACTCGAGCTTTCATCTTTGTTACTATTGGAATTTGCTGATATGCGCGCACCGATATCGACTTGTTTTTGCGGTTGTGCAAATGGCGGGGCAATCGGGGATTTATATGGGTCAGCGGACAGCACACAGCGTACGGCGTACACATATCATGTGTGTAATATTAGCCAGAATCCATTTGGCTAAACCAGAAAAAAAGGTTCAAGTGTAAGCAATAAACAAATATTTCAAATTACTCCCATGAGATGCACGGGATTTGCCTTTCGTGTTTATTGTCGATTATATTTATCATTTCATCTTTATTATAAATACACGTCAAGTGTAGTAGAGCGATTTTCCGTGACCAGCGCACGCTGCAATCGGGAGTACACGACTATGTAGTACTTGTACCGGTTTTAAAACTAGTTTTAGTTGACAAATCTATCTAAGGTTTTGTAAGTTCTGCATTCTAGCTTTAGACTTGAGCTAGATAAAGCGCCACGCCCCAAATGGGCGCAGGTATATATACATATTTACTACATACTCTGAGTTGAGAGCTATTAAACGAGTATATTTATTCCCATTTTGACACACCTTAAAGGGGCGTAGCCAACAAATCTATATACTGGCGGGCATATAATCCTCTCTAGCTGCCTCCTTATGCACAAAACTAATACACTCTTTTCCCACTTCATGGGCGAGCATAGAAAGTTGAGTGGTTTAAAATGGGAGATGTCCATTTCGGACCTTTGACCCATTTGTGCACTGATGTGCACTGTTTTACACCCGCACAATTAGGAGGGCAGCGCACATGCTGTCTTTATAGACATTACAAATTACAAATGAATTCGAGGCACGTGATCTGCTGCTTGACTGCATCCGTTGGCCAACGCCAACGCCAACGCCAACGCCAACGCCAACGCCAGCACTGCACAACTGGCCCAAAAGGGTTGCAGCAGTTTGCATTAAGAGCTGGTTATATGGCTATGGGCTTCTAGTTGATTGTTCTCAAATGAGATATAAAGTGTTTTACAGTTGGGTGAATAAATATTATATAAAAAATATATAGAGATAGAAAAATGTTTTTTTTAATTTTTTAAATCTTTATTTCAAAATTAAAATTTAAAAATATTTATTTTAAAATTTTTTTTTGCACAAAATTAAAATATTAATAAAAAAAATTCTTTTATTAATTTTGTACCAACAGAATATCCCAATATATCCATATCCAGCTTAGTCTAATAAGTTGCATATGTAAATCAGCGTTTCAGGTAAGCACATTATCCCAGCAGGTGGGCAGGGCAATGGGGGAGTATTCCGTTCTGAGTTGTGGCTTTTGGGTTTGCCCCTTAAACTGCGTTGCTCATGAGTGCTTCAATATTTCATTGGACTTTTCGACCTGCGCTCGTCGCTCGGACTGACCGTGTGACTAAATTACATTTGCATTATTAAATTTTATGACAGCTGTTGGTCTCAATAGCCTCGGCGCGTTTGTGCTTCAATGGCCCTGCCACAGACACTTTGTAGGTATATATTAATGAACGTCTATATTAAGTACGCATGTGTGCATGGAGTTGAGACTCATTTATCTAGATAATTTTGCCAGTTTATAATAATAATTATAATTATTGTAATAAAAGTTATAGTATCAGCAGTATCAGGGCATGTCTATATCTATATCTATATCTATATCTATATCTATATCTATATCTATATCTATATCTATATCTATATCTATATCTATATCTATATCTATATCTATATCTATATCTATATCTATATCTATATCTATATCTATATCTATATCTATATCTATATCTATATCTATATCTATATCTATATCTATATCTATATCTATATCTATATCTATATCTATATCTATATCTATATCTATATCTATATCTATATCTATATCTATATCTATATCTATATCTATATCTATATCTATATCTATATCTATATCTATATCTATATCTATATCTATATCTATATCTATATCTATATCTATATCTATATCTATATCTATATCTATATCTATATCTATATCTATATCTATATCTATATCTATATCTATATCTATATCTATATCTATATCTATATCTATATATATATCTATATCTATATCTATATCTATATCTATATCTATATCTATATCTATATCTATATCTATCAGTAGATAGGTTCTTATCCTCTCAGTCCATTATCCTTATCCTTATCCTATAGTCTATCATTATCCTCTAGGATAGTATGTTCTTCATACATCTCATAAAGTTGATTAAAACTCCATTCTTCTTTACACCCTATCACCCTAATCTCTTGCTAATGATAAGAAGGTATTTGAATAAGTTTATTTTCATCATGGAAAGGCTGCTTAAAGCTGCAGCAAAGGGCAACACATCTTAAAACAGGAAGCGAAGCGACTGCAGCTGTGTGCGGCGTCTATTTTTGGAACATGCGCAGCTTTATTATGATAAAAGCGAGAGAGCGAGACAGAGCGAGAAAGAGAGACGGAGAGAGAGGGAGGGCCAGAGCATGGCAGATAGAAAGAGAGTGTGTGCGTGTGTGTGTGTGTGTGTGTGGCATGTAGATGCGAGAGCATAACATCCTTCAGGATACTCCGGCTGGGGCTTTTTGCAGCTTTTCGCATATTTTGGCCATTCAGTTTTAAAGAGACGCGCAACGACAGCAGTTCAGGAAAAATTCGTGCCGTAGTGATTCCCTGGTCTATAACGGTGCTCAGCTTCATCCACAGTCACAATCACCAGCCTGGTGTGAGAGGAGGTGGAGCATTTTGTGTGTGTATAACGGTTAGTTCATCAATTGTGCTACGCAGTTAGCGACTATAAAAAGTCAAAGAAGAAAAAATCTGAGAACGAAAATCTTCGGGATTTCAAATATCTTGCATATCTAAGAAAAATCAAAGCCCTTGGCGAGAGTTATACCGAAAATCTGTGCTTTTCCAGAGTTTCTCGGTGGCAGTGTCTGGGTTCATCACATCCACAGCACGTATTGCGTCACTACACACTTAGTTGAGCATTTCTGAGGACGCTTTGTTTGCACAGGGTAAGCGAAAAATTGGTTTCCATTTTGTTAATTTAATTAAAAGTTGACTCACGGGGGCGTCAGGGTTCGAGGAGTGTAGGCAGGTGACTTTTCCTGGCATTTTTTTCTGTCCCTGTCAAAGAAACTAGAAAGTTTACTTATATGTATATGCATATATGTAATCCTACGAAGAACATGGACCACAATGTCCTTAGTTGAATATATTTGAATAATTGAATTGCATTGAATAGTTTTTGAATTATTTATATATTTATTAATTTATTTTTTATATATAAAAATTAATTATTTTTAGTATTTTTTTTTGAAAGGAATTATTTTCTATATAAAGTAGTAATATTTAATATTAAATATATAATATTATATAATACTATTTAATATTAAAATAATAATAATAAAATATTTTATATTATTTTTGATATATCTCCAATTTTTTTTTTTACCTTCAGGCAATCAGCAACCGCACAATGAGTCTCAATTACAAAGGGCTGCTGCTGGCCATGATCTTAACATGGTCAACTCTGCTGGCAAATTTAGTGAACGGCACCACAGAGCAGGAGACGCCACTCGCTCTGCCCGTCGCCGAGTTTACCAAGCCGACGGCGGCGACACAAGGTGAGATCTGGGAGGAGGATGATCATGAGGTCTTAATACGCAATGAGCGTGGCACCAAGAGCGATGGTGAGTTGAGATATTAGTTAATCATAAAAAGGAATTTTTACTATAATTCTTTTATTGCAGGACTCTCCTGTCGCTATGGCAAAAATCCATGGACCGAATGCGATACCAAGACCAATACACGCTCACGGACTTTGACATTGAAAAAGGGCGATCCGGCTTGCGATCAAACTCGCACCATTCAAAAGAAGTGCAAAAAGGGTAAGGATTATATGCACATTTGAATTCTTTTAGAGATTTTCAAGATTTTTAGAGTTATTTAGAGATAAATTTAAAAAAGTTTTCGAGTTTTGAGCAATTTCAATTTGAATTTATGCAGCGTGTCGATATGAAAAGGGTTCCTGGTCGGAGTGTGTCACTGGCCAAATGACCAGAGCTGATAAATTGAAGGCCACGAGCGATCCATCTTGCGAGTCAACACGCATCATCAAGAAGAACTGCAAGCCCGGCAAGTCCAAGGACAAGAGCGCCAAGGAACAGCGCAAGAACAAGGATAAAGGTAGGTTGAGAAAAGCCTTTATGGATATATAACTATAACTCTATATATTTCACTTCTTTTTTAAAATTTTTTTCTTGCCTCATCACATCTCACAGCCGCTCGAAAAGGACGCGTTTAAGTAAACTCCGGTAGCGTATTTTACGGATTTTTTTAAAGTCAAATATAAGATTATTTCCCAGAAACTCTCGTTTATCAAAAATATATATATGAACTCTAAATAAAACCGTAAAAGAATAAACCTACATAACCGTAAACATTATATTTGAATACATAAATAAATTTGTAGATTTGTTTTACAAAAAAAAAGAAGATAACTTAAAATCTATATTGAAAATAGAGTTTGAACAAATGAATAATTAATTACAAATATTGTGTGGAACCAATGAAAAATCAAAGAAATTTAGTTCATTCAAGTTTTATCCAAGTTAAAATGAAAAGAAAAACCAATTCGACTGAACCGGAGGATAATAGGATACACTTCATAATCCGGCAGATTGTCTGACAATTCTTATAAAGCATTAGCCGAGTTATACATTAACAAATAACTTAACGTAACACATTAATTAAAGACCTCCCTCATACTTAACTAAAAACAAAAAAACAAAAAGTTATTCAAACATATAATTGATGTAATGATGTAATGATGTAATGATGTAAAATGTTCGTCTGAAAATATCAGCTTCTGTATTTGATCTCACTAAAAAAGAGAACAGAATGAAAATGGAAATGAAAATGGAAATATGACATGAAATAAGTAAAACATTTAGGCATACAATTAAAATGCAAAACATTTAATAAACCAAAAAAAAAAAGAAGAAAAAAAAAACACTTAGTGTAAATATTGTAAAGAGTAATACAATAGTATTGCAAAAGTAATATGAACGAACGATGATCGATGAGTGATGAGCTAGGCCAATGGCTCCAAATGCCGATTGCGTATTTTAAAACAAAACCTACATATTATATACCCTAACTTTATATATGACTAATAGTAATGTTCAGAAATCTTAACTACCAACGGATCGTATGATTTCACTTCAATGAGAAATTTTATATATAATTTTACCAAAAAACAAGAAAACCTTTTTATCAGTTAGAGCTGATAATTCTAATAGTTGTAAAAGTATATCGGTCCGGTTCTAATTAAAGTGAAAAAAAAAAACATTTTTGAACCATTTCATACCATAACTGTATGATCCATTAGTCAGTTTACATATGGGCATACCTTCGTGTACATCACAATTATGCAAGTGTAACGAAATATACATACCCATGTGTAAAGTTTATATGAATATTTTATGTCAATGTGTTTAACTGAAATTATTTTCCAACAAGTAAATCAGAAATTATATACATACAATATAGTCATTTGCATTCATACGTATTTACATACATAAGCTCAGAATACCATGAAAGATAAAAATAATACAAAAAAAAAGAAAAGGAAAATAAAAATAATAACTGAAATTACATCAAATATTATAAATAAAAAAAACTTGACATAAAGATTTAAATAAAAACCAAATCTAGAAGAGTTTTTTCTAACCTAAACGAAATGTTTTTTAGTCTATATAAATAATGGATATTATAACCAGCAGCTTTACTGGGCTCGAGGTATCCTCCAGCAGTGCAATGCCTATGCTAGAGCTTTCTTGCCTGAGCCAAGCATGTCAGAAAGCTAGGGAGTGTCCAGCTGGCAGATATCTCGACCACTAGCTGTACTCCTTTTATTCTAATTCTAATTTTAGCTTATACATATGAATGTCTGCTCACCTAATAGGTGATAATACTTAATCTTATACTTATAATACTTAATCTTATACTAGTTTCAAAGTCTGAAGTTTATATGCATATTGCTGCCTGCTACATAAATTTTAGCAGAACTAATATAACCTAAATACTAGTTCCCTTTCGATTCGGCCTATAAAAAGCTTGGAAATGCATAAGACGTCGACAAGGGATGTTAGGAAATTCAACTTAATCATAACGTCATAGCGTCAGGCACGGGGCGTGTCTAGTTAATAAACTACGTTAATTAGAGATTTTTATATAGCATATATTTATATGGAACTAATTTAGTCATTTTATAGTTTTAGATACTGTTTTAATAATTGCCTTTCAGATACATACATACGTATATGCATACACATGCATATATTTATGTTCATTCATTTCATATCTTCCGCATTTACACACACACACGCATACATACATATGTATATACAAAGCCATTGACATTTGGAACTGTTAAGCCAGGAATATGGAACTGCGAAATATTCAGCGTGCGCATTTAAATCAAGCGTAGAGAAGTGTGAATAAAGAGCTGAGTAAACAGCAGAGTCATCAAAAAGCATAATACATACACACATACATACATATGTAGCAGCTTGAACTGTGGGGTCGGTATCAAGTTGCAGTTGAATTTGATTGTGTTTCTGCAAAAAAATCGTTCGTGTTTTAAGCGCGTCATCTTACAGACGATTGGACAAAGTTGCTTGGGGTAAAAGCTACATACATACATACATATGTATATGAATGGCTGGATATGTGTATAGGTATATGAGTGTAAAACACGCTCATTAAGCTGCCGTTTCCCACATTAACAATGTAATCACAGCAATGGCGTCAGAAGTCATTGATAGTCATCATATAAATACATACAAACATACATATGTGCATACATACATAAGTGCATGTGCAAGTGTGTGCAAGCAGCAAGAAAGACTGCTTCACTTTTGCTTACACATATCCACGCTCACACACAGACACATGCTGTTGTTATTGCAGAAATACTACATAAATAACGTCTTAAGAAATGATATAAATTATCGCACACCCATAATAATCTGACATAAGAAAATTCCTGTGAAAAAATCCGGGCAAAAAAAAAAGGTACATATCACAACACATCAACATATAATTGAGATGAAATTTCCCAGTGAATGTGTAAGGCAAATGCAGAGAGAAAGAGAGAGAGAGCGAAAAGTCAACTGAAGCCAACGAGAGCGTGAGCAGCATGGAAGCAAAGAGAGCAGGTCCGTAAGGAGAACGCAAGTGTAGAGAGAGAGGGAGAGCTAGACTGAAAGATGGATATTTTAGCATAAGAGTAGAAGGTGAATGCTCATGCGCAGAAAAAGAACCAAAAACAAAAGTGGAATGAAACCAACATACTGTAAACTGAATTTTAAAGCCAAATCCAAGTTGTTTACGGTCTTCGCTGGGAAAACGCGAACTCTGCACATAAACAAACAAATCTAGTCGGCTGTCTGTAAACTTGCAGCCTTCTGGCCTCTCTGGCGACTGGTCAAATACACACAGACTTCGTGTATAGACAGACACGCACACATACATAGATACGTGCAGACATGCAAACACACAAATGCAATGTATGTATGTATGTACAGACGAAACTGAAAAGTAAACAAAGAAGCAAATAAAGAAAATAGATACAGACACATGAATGTGTGCGTGTGTATATGTATGTATAAGGCCGCCTTATTGCCGTACAATCTGTGACTTCTAACAGCAAACGATATAGAACACGCATATATACATACGTGTGTACATACATATGTATGTACATATGCATGTATGTTTACTGTATACTCCATTTACATTCGTTCGTTCATAAATTCAGTTTTCGGCTTATATGTATTTATGATATCAACAACATCAGCGTTATTTTAAATTTATTTGTTTGCTTCTCTTTTTTATTTTCAAAAATTCTTAATTTACTTTTCATTGCCAGGCTGCTGACCATTTGCCTTTTTCGACTACCACTTGAAAAGTTTCTTGCTGTTGTTGTTGTAGCACCAAAACAATGTCCACATTGCACTCTGCCGGCGACGACGTTGAATTTGTCTTGATTCTGACCCACTCAAGCAAAAACTCACTCAAAAACTTGTTTCCTCCTATCTCTCATGGCATGGCGAGTACTCTACACACATACATGCATAGAGATACACACACATACACACATACATACGTAAAATATGTTGTGGATCTGGATCTGTTTGCTGTTACACAATTGCGTACTCTCAGCGTGCATTAAAACTCTCTTGGCTGGCCTTAGTAGAGGGTGACCACATAGGAGTGATAGCAAAAGAAATTGCTGTAGAAGAGAGAGATTTTGAGATATTTTGTTGATTTTGATTTGATTTTGAAGCTACAGTCTTGCCATTTTATATGGTTCAGCATTTTAATTAGATTGTCAACTAGGCTTTACTGGCAGGGCTCTGAGCGTAGGGTCTAATTTGGTTTGATTCAATTCAATATATAAAATTTGGTACCGAAGTGAGTTTCTTAAGGTTTCTTCAATCTTGCCTGCTTTGGGAAGTATCTTTTGTTTACTTTAAGCCAATATACATTGAACTATTGGCTTAAGATACTATTAATTGCACGGAGCTGAAGTTTGTACAAAATTTAAAAATTTTCTGTTTTAGTTTTGATGACATGAGCTTATATATTATCTAATGGCATATCCCTTTTAATATATACAAATTCAGATTTTGTCCTTAGCTTATATATCTACTGAATTGTAGCCTTTAGTAAGAGTATCACTCTAGCTGAGTCAGCTTTTTTATAAATATAATTTCTTTTATCAATGAATTATGAATTTCCTTGGTGCTTTTTAGCAAGTTTTTATTTAAGCGCAGCACAAATAAAGCTCTTTATATAAACATATATATATTCATTATCTCAGTTGGTCTTATCGGTAATAATATGCATTTACTTTCCATCAATCATATGGATGAATAGAGGCTGCTGCTGCTGTGGCTGCTTGGCGACACTTGTTGGGACGTTGCACTACAATAACAAATATTTCAGATAAGAGTTGCTATATATATATATTTATATATATACCAACATACATACATACATAATATATATACATCAATAAATACACATAAAATCGTCTATCATCTTAGATAATCCCATAGATAGCCCAACTCGCCTTCAACTCACTCACTATTTCGGTCAGTGTATTGAGTGTGTGTGGCAAGCTGAGTTGTTTTGTTGCCTCTCGTATTTCAAGTGCTGCTTGTTGCAGCGTCGCGGCGCGTCGCCTCGCGGCCAGCTTCACTCAGTTCTCGCTCAGCTCTGGACAGCGTCGATCGGCAGTGGCAGCGGCAGCGGCAACGCGTCTTTAAAATACAAAAAAAAAAGAATTGATTTTTATAGTTTTGTTAATTGAGTTTTTAATTTAAGCTTTAAGCCAATTGAACAGAGTGCATTAACTTCAGGTAAACGTGAACCTTTTGAGTGATTCTCCCTCTCTCTCGCACTCTCTGGAGTTGTTTTCTGTGTTGTTGTTGAAGGTGCGCGCCAAAGAAAAGAAAAACAAGAAATTCTTGAGTAAAATTATTGAAATTTTTTGATCAACTGAAAAGTAACTGAAAGATAATGCTTATAAGAATTTCAAGAGTTAAGATCGAGCTGAAATATTTTGAATTTAGAACAGTTTTTCTGCTGGCTTATGAAGTGTATAGAGTATTTAGAGTATTTTTGTGAAAGATATTGCGCTTCTTATAGAAACTAAAACTTGAAATTTGGTATAAATATCTGTGTGAACTTAAAAAGGGTATAGATCAGGTGGATACCTACACGCGGAGCGTAATATAGAAGTATTTACTATATCTTTTGGTATGAAAATGTAGACAATACTTGGAATTTGGATTATTATTATATATATTATATATACTATATATAGTATATGTATCCAAACCCAATTTAAATCATAGCAAGACCTATAAAACTCATCATTAATATTTTAATAACTATAACTCTATTAATTTATATTATTCCTGCCCATATGCTCTATAGATCTATATATCTCCGGCCTGTATAGTATCTCTATATCTTCAATCTGTTCTCTAACCACGCCTACTATAAAGTAGACATATAAATACAAATCCAATCAAGATCATCCATGGCCTATTTAAGAGCAAAATAGATTCTCATCTGGTTATATAAGCAAGCGCAATGCTCGTGGCCTTCTTCATGCTGCGTTCGTTGTCTTGGAAAGTTCTTACAAAAAGTTGTCGTTGCGCTCATTGATTTCTCTTACTTGAAAGGAATGCAGCACGACGAATAGAGATAGCAACTGCCGTAGGCTGGCCAGAATGACAATGGAGGGGATGCCATTAAGGCCGAGCAACAATGGAAAAGCCAATTGGAGACATGCATGGGCTGGAATGTGGTCAAAAGAGGCGGGGGATGGGTGTGCATGCATATATGGACATATCAGGATATTGGCAAAATACAGCTGGGCCTTTCATGCTTTGTGATTTTCTGAAAAGAAAACAAGCAGCGAGCCAAGTTAACAATAGAACTGCAAAGCAAACAAAACAGAGCTCGAATCGAAAGCTGAAAAGGCAGCTCAGCAGGGTTCCAGGTACAGGTATCTGCTAGTGGGGCACTGCCGACTAAAGCACTCGAAATTGTTTCAGGCTAATTGTGGGTAAATAAATTTTAAAAAAATATATATTTGCTTTGCACTTATAACTGAAAAATAACTAAAGTCAAGTAGGAATTGGAATTTGTATATAATATATATATAATATCTATGTCTAATTACTAGTTTGTGTTTTTGTCGCTATCTGTTTTTGCGTCAACAACTTCAGCTAACATCCGAGAGCGGGCAAAGCTGCTGACTGTTAACAAAAAAAAGCTTAAACAAAAGCATAAATTAAGCACTCTCCAAAGGCAACAAAAACAACAACTTAAAGCAAACAAACAGCGAGGAAACAGAACACGAACAAGTGCCAGAGTCTAGGGCTAGCCACAAAACATTTTTACAATTTGCACTTGCAGCTAGTCAACAAAGTTGCAAACTTTGGCTTAACCCGAAAACAACTTTGAAATGAAAGAGGGAGAGGGAGAGATAGAGGGAGAGGGAGAGGGAGAGCGAGCATAGCTTTAAGTAAACAAGCCCAAGTTTGTCAAGTTTCAAGTATCATTTTCATTTGAACAAGTCAAACATGAACAACTGAAATTTCTCGTCTGAAATTCAGATTATTTTTCGGTACCATCTGCCCTCCGAGCGGAGAACACTAATCTATAAAAAACGTTCCGGCCACATCTGGTAAACATGTGCAGCGAACACCATTTCCTCTGGCTGCAATGGGAAAAAAATATATTTTATGATATTATTTCGTGACAAAGGCAAATCAGATTTTGATTAAGCTAATGGAAAGCGTTTAATAGCAAAACATTGCTAATATTATGATATTATTTTTGGCATATTTCGTATAGTTATGGGGCTTCGGGTTATAAATAAAATGTTGAAGGAGGCGTGGAGACTTAGTAACTTGGGTATTACTTAATGGATTTTAATGAAACTTATAGTATAACATCTGTATAATGTTGTGAATATATTCCAATTTAGTTTAAGTACCCATTCCTTCACATCTGGGCTATATATACAACTAAACTTAGATTACAAGAATTTGGTATTATTTTGAGGTGGCATCCAAAATATAATAAAAATCAAAATTTTAGAAAATACACATTAAACCATATACAAAATTTGAAGACTCTAGCTTTCAAAATGTACGAGATATGATTTATTAACTGAACTTCATATACGGCCGGATGGACGTAAGAATGAATAGGAACTGATCAAGAATATCTATAATTATACTTATCATTATCTTTATCTTTATCATTCTTATTTTCATCATTATCATTATCATGATCATAATCATTATACCTAACTTCCTCTCATACTTTCAGCTCTCCTGAAATGTCTATTTCAACTCGCATAACTCTGCGGGCCTTGGTCCATTGCCTGGCCGCATTGGCGCTGCTGACCACGTTGACTCATGGCCATGGCCATCATGGCGGTGGCAAGCAGCATGCTGCAGCACTGACAGAGCTGGCCAGTGGTGCTAGCTTGGTCCTCGAAAGCTACTCCGGCGATGTGATAGTGCGGCCAGCGCGCGAAGCCGTCACGGCTAAGATGCTGCCAGCTGCAACGACTCCCACTGCGGATGGAAATAAACGTGTCAAGCACAAAAAAAAGTCGAATAAGGCCAACAGTCAGATGCAGCGCGCTGATGCGGCAGGTGGTCGCAAGCCAAGTTCACGGAAATCGTCTGCAGCAGGTGGTAAGGAGCAGTTGCAGCGCCACATGATAAGGCCACAGACTGAGGAGCATCAGCAGCAGCCCCATCAGCATCAGCATCGTGCCAACAAGAGATCGGGAGGCAAGGCAAAGGCTTCTGAAAATGGTGAGCTCACAATTTCTTAGCTAATATCTAAATAATATATATATGGAGTTATAGAAGATATAGAAAAAATTATTCTCATAGTGAAAATCCTATAAATCCAAACTGACACAACAAGAGCAATAGCAAAAGAAATTGAAATAGATCAATAATGATTTGAGATATAACGTTTTTTCTAGTTTTATTTAAATGCTATATCTATGCCATTATGCAGGAAATATTTCAAAATTGAAAAGGTATTGACTGAGTTGACTATGTGGCCAAATTTCTACTTCACAACTGACAAAATTGCAGCATTTGGAAAAGTTTCCTCTTCAAAAATGACTCTAACTTTTGGTAAAGTTTATATTTCTAAATTACTACCACAAACTTGGCAGATATATATCAATTCCTAATCAAATGGCATATCCCATTGCGTCTTTTAGTATCAGCATATTATCCATAATTAAAACTACTGCTATAATATAGTTATCGTAAGTAGTATCACTCTTGTTGGGTCAAGCGTTCCAATTAGAATTTCTTAGTATTTGCCGCAGATAATCCTATTAGAAGTTGATTGTTTTATATATATATTACTCAGATTTGACTTAATATTGTTTACTTAGGACACGCCTGTCGCTATGACAAGAGTTCATGGACGGAATGTGATGCCAAGACCAATATGCGCACGCGTACGCTGACTCTGAAGAAGGGCGAGTCCCATTGCCTGCCCACTCGCTCCATACAGAAGAAGTGCAAGAAAGGTGAGTGAGAGGGCAGCGATATGATATGTATACAATTTATATAATACTCACCTATATACCTGTCGCAATTTCCTTAACTTCAGCCTGCCGCTATGAGAAGGGCGCCTGGTCGGAGTGCAAAGCTGGCCAAATGACACGGGAGGATAAGGTCAAGGTCTCGGAGGATGGCAGTCAGCAGAACTGCAACTTGGTGCGCTCAATCAGCAAGAAGTGCAATCCAGGCGCAGCAGCTAAAAACACAGCCAGCGGCGGTCGCTCCAGCAAAGTGCGCAAGCACAAGGAGAAAGGTGAGATAACTTGGCTATAACAACATTCAGCCAACAACAACTGAGTCTTAACTTGAATTCCAGGCACGCGTCAGACACCGCCTCAGGCTTGAGGCGTGGGGCACAGATGGAAATCAACATAGTATTTAGCAACATCCACAAACATTAATAGCGTTAAGATATCAATTTGTTGATTTATAATAACGATGCCCACGTAGTAATATAAATATTTTTGTAAACTGTTTTTAAATTATTGTCTTCGCTGCATTTCTGGACATTCATAAAAAAGAAAACCTCTTTTTATTATTATTTGTATATCATTTGTATATGCTTTGAGGATTAAAATCTTCATGTCGGTATATAATGTGGCAATAAATACGAAGTGGGTGATGAGAGGATGAGTTGAATGGATGTTGAAAACACTTGACAATAACTTAGCGATAAGCTCAACAATGTTCATTTAATGACGTGCTGAATTGGAGAATCTGTTGCCGTATGCATAGCCGGAGCCGGATCCGGAGCCAGCGCCGAAGTTGCGTTGCCCTTGGCCTTGGCTGAAATTGCTTCCGGCCTGGCTCGTCGAGCCAAAGTGATTGCCGCCCTCGCTGAAAGCGTTATAGCCGCCACGGAAATTGCTGAAATTATTGGATCTTCCTGATGTCCCGTTGCCGCCATTCGTGGCGGTTGACTGGTTGCCGCCGCTGAAGTTCCTGCTTGATCCGCGATTGCCACGACTGCGTCCACTGCCGCCCCCTCCACCTGAATCGCGGGCTATGTACTCCAGTTCTGGATTTATATTCTGATTGGCCTCTCGCAGTATCTCAATCAAGGCGCGTGCGCACTTGGCATTTTTTCGCGTGAAGAATGCATACGAAGTGCCAGTTGAATGCTTGCGCCCAGTGCGACCAATCCGATGTATATAGTCCTCCGATGACTGGGGGAAATCAAAGTTAATGACATACTTAATGCCATCGACGTCTAGGCCGCGCGCCGCCACATCCGTGGCCACCAAAATGTTGGCACGACCGCTGCGAAAATCATTCAAGACATTATCACGATCCATTTGGGACTTGTCACCGTGTATGGAGCCGACGCCAACACCAAAAGCGCTGATAAACCGAGCCAACTCGTCCACCTTCTTCTTGGTGGCCACAAAGATGATAATCTTGCCAGGCATGCCCGACTGATCGTAGATGTGTGACAGGAGATCCTTCAGCTTAGTTCCTTTCTCATGCTCAGCGCAAACGTCTACATATTGTCGTATATTATGATTGGCTGAGAGTTCCAATGAACCGATATTTATCTGCGAATTGTTCAGTTGCTATATACATTATATATGTATATAAACGTTTACTTACCTGAATATAGTTGCCGAGAAAGTCCTCGGCTAATTGACGCACTTCCTTTGGCCACGTCGCGCTCCACATGAGTATTTGGCGGTCTGGCCTGATTTGGCCAAGTATCTTGCGTATCTGTGGCTCAAAGCCCATATCCAGCATGCGATCAGCCTCGTCCAGCACAAGGTATGTACATCGCCGTAGATTTGTTGTGCCGCTCTGTAGAAAGTCCAGCAGACGACCCGGCGTGGCAATTACAATCTCCACACCGTTCTGTAAGTCATAGGCCTGCTTGGATCGCGGTGCTCCGCCAAAGATGCATGTATTCCGCACATACGAGCTGGACCCAAAATCATTGGCCACCGTCTGTATTTGCTGGGCGAGCTCGCGCGTGGGCGCCACGACAAGTGCGATGGGACCATCGCCACGCTTCAGCGGCGGCTGCCCGTTGATGTGCACTATGGCGGGCAGTATGAAGGCGAGTGTTTTGCCTGATCCTGTTTTCGCAATGCCAACCAGATTGTTGCCCGCCATGACAATTGGCCACGCTTGGGCCTGAATTGGCGTGGGTTCCGTGTACCGTTGACGGCTTATCTCATTCATACAATAGTCCGGAAAGCACGTCTCGTCGAAGCACTGTATGGGATTGGGCGCCATGCCGCGCACAGTGATCTGATGCTGTATGCGATAGCCCTCGACTTCCGCGGGCGAACGATTACGCGTCTTGGGATGTTCCCGGTAAAAGTTCGTCTGAAATGGCTGCAGCCGCATCTCCGACCAGTTCACAATGTCCAGGCCTGGGTGAAAGTTGATGATTATAGCAAATAGTTAAAGGAATATGAATTTTCTTACCGTCAAAATCATCATTGCCAGCACCAGCTCCGCGGTTGGAGCCGCCACCACGACGTGAGCGGTTATCGATGCGACCAGAACGTACTGGAAAACATTTTGAAATCAGTTTAAATTATTTTGGTATTTTATATGTACATATATATATTCCATACATACCACCTCCATAACCGCCATAACCAGATCGTCCTGAATATTTGTTTAAATTATTGCATAGTCCTTGACTTTTACTTATTATCAAATATTATACGTACCGCCATTGCCTCCGCCACCGCCACCACCACCGCCTCCCCCGCTTCCAACAAAGCCACTGTGTCGAGGTGGCGACATTTGCAGTTTACTTTGCTCTCAACACGAAACCGGTAAAAAAGAAACCCAATAATAATTTTGGGCTTCTTCCACTTTCGTTGTGTTTCGCCGCTTTGAGTTGTACTTTGAGTACTTTAAATAAACATTTGACAATTAGAAATGTATTGAATTAAGAACACTATTTTTTTGAGTAATTTTATTAAAATTTTGCAAAATTATGTGTCCTTTGTTGTATTGTTTTTTTTTGTAAGCTTTCTTCTTCTTGTTTCGATATCTTCACCTAATTTGACGATCTGGCAGCGCTTATTAAATGAAAGAGATGGCAGTGTTTGCATTTGTTTTGTTGTTTACATCTCAACCTGCTTCTCGTTTCGATACGATCTGGCAGCACTAAAGTTTGTTTTAGCAAGCTTAAGCGCGCGCTTCATTCAAATTCAAATATATTTTCTGTTTATTTAACATTAGATCCATATATTTGTTTATTTAGATATTTACAAGGATTGTAGCAGTATGCGTACTTATTTTTGTCATCGATTAGTGACCATTCAAAAATCAACAAATTAAAGAAAAATTCCTCGGCTGATTTAAACAAAAATGTCAAATTTTTCAGTGGCCATTTCGTAAATTGGAAAATCAAAATAATTCATTTATTTGAATCTGCAGACATACGTTGCAATTTGCAAATGACTCCAATCGCACTAGGGCGAATGCTGTACGGAAGCTCACGCTTCAGCCGCAAGCTCATAAACACCTCACGGGCGTTAACATCGGGCTTATGGCAGACGATGATCACCACAGTCATGCTTCACACACAGGTGGCAATCAGGTGCACGGAGAAGCGAAAGTTTTCCCCGGGTAGTACTATACATTCCAATTGTTTGGAACCACCCCATCTGGTGCACTTGATCCATCGTCGCTATTCCACCTGCGAGAAAACTTCAACGCAAATTTTGTCGAAATTATTTCCACAGACATCCATGGAGCTGGATGACGAGGCGAGTCGGGATAGACGTAAGCGTGAGGAAGAGGAAGAGCTCAGAGAAATGGAGCGGGCCTGGAAGCGTATGAAAATCGGGTTTGGGGTGTTCGGTATAGGAGGTGTCATATTTTCGTTTTGGGCAATTTACTTCTTTGGCAAGCCGCCGCTTGATGAACAAGGAAACGAGTTAACAGATGAGTTCAGTTCACTACCTTTGGCTCAGCAATACATGGCGCGTACTTTTAAGTCGTTGAATCACTTTCAAAAGTTCATTCAGGAGCCCTCAAGTCAAAAATTGCTTCCAGATCCACTGCAGGCGCCGTACATTCAGCCGCCCTACACGTTGGTACTTGAGGTCAAGGACTTGCTAATCCATCCTGATTGGACCTACCAAACGGGATGGCGTTTTAAAAAACGTCCGGGCGTCGACGTGTTCTTAAGAGAGTGCTCCAAGTATTTCGAGATCGTCGTCTATACGGCTGAGCAGGGAATGACGGTGTTCCCACTGCTTGACGCCCTCGATCCCAGCGGATATATCATGTATCGTCTAGTGCGCGATTCAACCCACTTTGTAGGCGGTCACCATGTGAAGAATCTTGACAATCTAAACCGTGATCTGAAGCGTGTGGTCGTCGTCGACTGGGACAAGAACTCGACCAAAATGCATCCGGGCAACACGTTCTCGATACCCCGTTGGTCCGGCAACGACGACGACACGACTTTGTTTGATCTTATCTCGTTCCTGAGCGTACTCGGAAGCAGCGAAGTGGACGATGTGCGCGAGGTGCTTCAATATTATAATCAGTTTGAGGAGCCCATTGTCAAATTTCGTGAGAACCAGCGCAAGCTTGGCGAACAGATGCAGGCGGATGAGTTTGAGAAGTTGAGTAAGCCGAAGCCGATGGTGAAGAACTGGTCGCGCGGCTTCATAAAGCCCTAAAGGTGCATCGTACATCGTACATCGTACATCGTACATCGTACATCGTAGCAGCCTTTTAGGTTTAGACATTTACGTTCCCTTTGCATTTTTGTGGTTTAACAAATTATTATCAAAATAATGTGTATATAATATTTATTAACTCTTAAATCGAAGAACTCTTAATTTGGTTTCATTCAGTCGGAGATTCGATAGGAGTTGAGCGCCACATCGAGCCTCTCCAGCTGCGCGTTGATGTCCTGATGCAGCCACTGCAGATCCGCCAGCTGCTCTATTTGCCTGACCCTGCTGGCCCCGCTCTGCATCATGCTGGCGTGCAAGATGTTCCTGGCCACATCGAACGTCAGCTGCTCCCGCTTCACCTTTCTCCTCACCTCCAGCTGCAACTTCTTAATGTTGACAATTTGGCGTCTGCGCTTCAGGCTGTGGAGCTGACGCTTCAGCGTGTAGAGGATGAGTGGCACCCAAATGGTCAGCATTAGCACAAAGTTGGAGAGCTCCATGAGTACTTGTTATGTATGCTTCCTGGTGGCCTACACCCTCCATTGACTAGATTTAGTGATGCATTCAAGCATTCGTAATGTATTTGAGCTGAAAGTGACAGAAAACTCAGTGGGAGCAGATGAATGATGTACGTATGTGATGTATGTATGATGTCAATATGGCATAAATATGGCATATATAATGTACAGCCCGTTGTAGAGATGTGATGTATAGAGATGATGTATAACATATATATGATGTACATACGATGTACATATATGATGTATTTAAATGATATATATTATCTATGATTATGAGTTGTATATTTTATGTATGCGTGATGTATTTTGTATATATATCTGATGTATGTGATGTATAATGTATATATGATTTATATAAATGATATACGTAAGGTGAATTTATATGATGTATGATAGATGTATTCTATATATATAATTTATATTTGATGTATTCACAATGTATGTTTGCTATTTATATATAAGATGTATGTGTGATGTATTTTGTATGTATATATGATGTATGCGTGTGATTTATAATGTATATATGATTTATATAAATGATGTATATAAGGTGCATTTATATGATGTATAGAGTATGTATTGTGCATAAGATGTATATATAATGTATGTATGTGATGTATATATTGGATGTATATAAATGATGTATATAAGGTGCATAAGTATGTATGAAAGATGTGTTCTAAATATATATATAATTTATATTTGATGTATTCATAATGTATATATGATGTTTATATAATTTTACTGCTATACAAGTCTTGCTGATTATATATTGGTCAACGTTCTATATTCAGCATAAATCTGTATCAAAAGCAACAAAAAAATTAAAGTTTTTAATTGAAAAAGTTTCTCCATTTAGCAATAAGCCATATGCAGCGTTCACAATACAAGGAATCACAAGTAATAACACTCTCGTCGGGCGTCACTGACTGCGTAATGCTCGTGCATAGATATATTAAAGATATATTATATATATGTATATATATTGGTATTCTATAGGCTAGTATATACAGTTAAAATTCCAAGCATAAAACATTTTCTCAAGTTTAACATAAACATTAACATTGATATGTACGTTAACATTAGCAGTAACATTAATATGTTATTTAACATTAAAGTTTAACACTTTATTTAAAACATTTAACATTGATATGTAAGTTAACATTAGAACATGATTAACATTAACATGATCTATAACAGTAAAGCTTAACATTTCATTTAAATGTTATGTTATTATCAACTCTTCAGACAGATGGACTGTTGGCAAGCTTATATACTCTTTTCACTGTGTGCTTGAGCATGAGAACTCGGAGCTGGCTTCAAGGATAATATCAAACCAGCCAAGGCTGCAAATATGCTGACTGCCCCTATGTTAAATAGTGATTTTGATATGAAATATATATAAATATATATAGATATATAGATATGTATATATATTTGTGTATAATAATATGCTAAAGGCATAACAACTCTACTCACACGCACACACACACACACACACACTTGCAGCACGCACACGTGGCTCTCGCTTCGCCCACGCAAACTCAGCAACATGTTGCCGGCTACAATTTGTGCAGCGTATGCCGCGCGCGCTCGTGTGTGTGTGTGCGTGCGTGTAGTGAGTGAAACACGTGCTAAAACAAACCGAAAACAAATTCAACAATCAACAATTCACAATGTCCACAATGTAGCATGCGCCGCAGCTGCCCGAACAGGAGAAAGTAATCGGCCGAAGCCGAAGCGAAGCCGAGGCCGAGGCCGCTGCCGATGCCGCTGCCGATGCCGATGCCGAGGCCGAGACTGAGGCCGAGGCCTTCGGCAACATTTCAATGTTTTGGCTAATGAGATGCTGCGGGCGACTCTGAGTGGCCAATGATGCTTTGCTAAACATAGGCTAAAATAGTAAGACTAACTAAGTCTAGTCATAATTTGGACTGGATTTTGATTTCGACTCAGTGTTCGAGCTGGCAAGGCCTGCTCTGCCAGCAGTCGCTGCATGCCACAATACAATGCAAATGGCAACAACAACAACAACAACAACAGCAGCAGCAGCAGCAGCATTTTCTTAACTCTCGCGCATGCGCCACTCTGCCTAAGGATATAGAGAGATGCCGCGCTCCGCTCACTTTCACTCAAGGAAATTGGCGACTTTTGGCGAATCTGGCACATCTGCTGCACGCAACTGACATTTGGGAGCTTTTTCATCAGTTGGCCGAAATATAGCTGCTGAAAAGCGTGTGTTTTCAAATTCCGTCTATATGTATGTGTATATGTGTGTGTGTTTTTTTTTTGCTAAAAGCTTTTGGCAACGCCGCAAAGTAAATGTTATTCAGTTTGCACGGAACGTACGCTGCGTTCGTGCGTCGCGCCGCAGCCTTTCGGTTCGTAACTCGAAGATGAATGCCAACCAGAGCTGCTGAGCGGATGTTACATACGTAAGCGAGTGTGTGTGTGCGAGTGTGTGTGCGAGTGTGTGCGTGTGTGTGAGGGTGCTTAAAAAATAGTAAATAAGTACATCCAAATTGATATGAATTAGTGATTGGCTCAAGCTGCAGGAAGTTTGTGTTTCAGACTTAAGTTAGTTCAATTTGGTGGAAATTTATTGCTATTCACTTTCCTTTGGGCCATTGGACATTTCAGTCTGCCTGCAGTGAAAATTTATAATCAAATTAGGCTCGCTCTTCCATCACTCCTAATCAATAGTGCACAATATGGAGACGAAGTGAAGTGCCTCGGGCTGTGCCTTGATAGCCCAATAAGTAGGCTAAACAAAACGCGCACTGAAACACTTAAAATATTTTAAATAAATATACATAAGTGTGCACAAATGTATGTGCATACACACACACATCTCTACACACACCGCTCTGCACACATCTGTTTTCGAGCTGCTCAAAAGTTGGCCAAGCTGAAAATATTTTCATTGCATTCGAGCTGCGAAAGATGTGAAAGCTTTAAGTGTTATATATTACTTACTACACGCTCATCTGGATGCCAATGCACACGAATTGTCAAATACGCTTGATAAGTTTTACTACAGCCACACCCTAAACATGTTGGCTTAACCAGGCGCAATGTGCGCGCAGAGCAAACGCACAAGAGGAAAACAGAAGTCAAGTGGGAAGGGCAGGCTAAGCGATGAGAGGGCTATTTATTAGTTCATTACTGTGCAAATAAATAAAAATAATAATTTTATATATAATTTATATACATCTGGCATATATAACTACTTTATGCCGTCAAATTATCTCAAACAGCAGAAAATGTAGAGTGACCAAGTAAGAGTGATAGCAAAAGAAAGTGCTAAAAATTCAAATAAACTTCAACATAAACTATTAAATATAATTTTATTTAAAAGCTAATTTTATGCCATTTTGTATAAAACTAAACAAGTTGACTCAGTGGAAATATAAATATCAAATTTATGCTTTGCAACTGCTGGCCTTAAAGTTTGTTTGCTCATTGCTCATAAATAAGTCAGCTGGAGTTTGCTTAACTTTTTGTTTTAACACATTTGGTAAACAAAACTTAATTTATTACAAAATGGCAGGTCTTTATCAATATTTCTGCAACTTTATATTTGCCATAACTCCAACAACTGCTGACACATAATTTTTACAAATAGTGTCACTCTTGCTTGGTCAGCCTTCATATATTCTAACCTTCACTTCTACTTCTCTACAACCGCCCCAATGTGTCCATTGCACAAGTTTAGGTATCAGTCAAGCACAATGGCAACGGAAGCCTTTCTGGACATGGTAAACGATCGGGCCAAGTTAACGAAGCGCCCCATTAGACCAAAGATACTCAAGCTAACAGATGTGACGACGCCGCATCGCAGCCGCAAGAAAATCAAAATAAAGGTGAATAATTCTTTATGCCTAATCTAACTCTCATTAAATTCCTGCTCCTCCACTTCCCAGTCAAAGGATCGCTCGGCCGCTGTGCGCGATCGCATCTATGACGACCCGGCCTACACCGAGGACATTAGCCACTTGGCCAATCCGCTGCGCCGCAGCAGCATTTCGGGCAAGTCCTCGGGCGACTACAAGCTCTGTGCGGAGGGCGCCGCGCAGGCGGCGCCCAGCAGCAGCTCCTTGGGCAAGCGCAGCCAGCTGACCAAGGACTTCCTCAAGTACGCGATGAGCGCCCCGACCAAGCCCAGCAGCAGCACCACCAGCGGCATCGTCAGCATTGAGTACGAGCTCGACTCGAGCAGCTCGGAGAACGAGCCAGGCAGGGCCTTCAAGGAGGGCAGCCTGCCCCGGAGCGTGCTCAGCCTGGAGCGCAGCCTGGCCGACAAGAGTGAGAAGAAGGCCGCCAGCCAGAAGCGCGTCTCGAAGCAGAAGCGCAACCTGAGCCTGGACAACAGCCGCAAGGGCGCGCAGCTGCAGCTGCAGCAGCTGACGGCGAAGGCCAAGCAGAGCTACGAGAGCGAGACGCGCACCAGGAAGGATCAGCTCGGTCGCAAGCAATATCTGGAGGCGGAGGTCAAGCTGGGACGCGGCACGAGCGACCAGGACGAAGTCTATTCGGTGCGTAGCTCGGCGCAGAACTCAGAGGCGGCGGTCAAAGTGCCCATTGGCCGGCGCCTGCTGCGCGGCGAAATTGGCATCAAAAGCTTTAACTATTATCTACTCAAGGAGGGCCTGAAGAGCTCCAAGAAGCTGGACAAGCAGCGCAGCGCGCCCGAGAGCGGCAAGCAGCTGCACACGCGCAGCGAGGAGAACATCTACGAGGAGATCTTCTTCAAGGACACGCCCAAGGGCCCACCGAAGACAGCCAAGCCAGCCAAGGCAGCCAAGCCAGCCGCAGCGGTGCAGTCCGACGATGAGATACAGAGCCAGAGGCAGGGTCAGAGTCAGGGCAAGGGCCAACATCAGCACCAGCATCAGCAGAGCCTGCCCGAGGCTGGCGTCTTTGCCGACTGCGAGCTGTGCATGCAGCAATGCGCCAATGAGAACTGCAAGTACTGCCTGCTTGAGGCCGAGCCGACGAGGACGCAGGACGCCGCCCAAGAGCAGCAGCAGCAGCAGCAGCTGCAGCAGCAGCAGTCGGCGGCGGGTCGAGCCCTGCCCGCTGCGCACATACTCGAGTTTCAGTCCTACAATCCCAACAATCCGGGCGTCTATAAGATCGAAACGACGCCCGTGGCCATTACGGGCGAGTACAATCCCATACTGCAGTTCCAGAAGTCCACGGCGGCAGCAGCCACAAGCACCGCAACCATCTCCGAGCAGCAGCAACACAAGCAACAACAACAACAACAACAACAACAACAACAACAACAACAGGTCTATGCTGCCTTCAGTCAATATCAGCCGCAGCAAAAGTCGTACCAGCCCCACGTGGGCAGTCATCCGTTAACAAATCACTACGCCGTGGGCGGGGGCCTGCTGCTGGCGCAGGTGACGCCGCGGCGCGGCCACCAGGGGCTGCCGCAGGGCTACATTGTGGGCTATCAGAATGGAGGTGGGGGTGGTGCGGGTGGTGCGGGTGGTGCTGTGGCCACACCCGTGCATCGCCTCAACACGAAGTCCTCCTCGTCCAGCGACTCGCTGCCCTACCACAAGTACAACACGATGGCGTTCGCCGCCCCCGCCACGGGCGACATTTACTACGCCATCGAGGGCGTGGCCGGGCAGCCGCTGCACCCCCTGATGTATGCCGCCAGCCGGCCCATAGGCGGCTCGCAGATCCTTGTGGATCAGTTCGAGTCGCAGATGTACAAGAGCGACTCGAAGGCGTCGATACTCAGCGAGTTCTCCCTGAGGAGCAGCGACAACTCGCAGCGCTACACGCGCTATCCGCATCGCTCCGGCGGACTCTTCTCCTCCGCCAACTCCAGCGCGCACCAGCGGCGGCTCTTTGGCAGCACGGAGAACTGTCGCGTCGCCTACGACTGCCGGCGCTGCAGCTTCGATGGCGTCATGAGCGCGGGGCTGGAGGCGAGCCGTGCGCCGCCGCCGGAGCGCTGCAGCAACTCGGACAACAGCCGCTACGAGTGCCGCAACTGCGACTGCTCCTCCAGCTACTTCAGTTCGGACTTCGACGACATCTACGGCTCCATGGCGCGTGGCGGCAGCAGCGGCATTCCGCGCAAGACGGCCGCCGGCACCTTGCCGTCGAGTGGACCAACCGAGCCGGAGCAGCCGCCTCAGCCGCCTCAGCCGCCGCCGCCCCTGGATCTCAAGCAGAACAAGTACGCGATGGACTTCTTCAAGCACGTGAACGATGTCAAGCGCAGCATCTACCAGTCGGAGATGCAGCGCAACAACAGCCTGGAGTCGACGCGGCGCGGACACCGCAGCAACCACAACAACAACAACAACAACAACAACAACAATCCCAGACTGAGCCCGCCCGAGCCACTGGAGGCGGGGCCCATCATCACGACATTGCCGCTGAGCAAGGGGCGTGGCAGTGGCGCCGCGAAGCCAACGCCTGCGCCCAGGACCAGTTTGCAGAACCAGGCGAAGAAGCAGCCGGCGGAGAGGGCGACCCACGCGCCCAGCAGCCGCAAGCCGCAGCCCAGCGAGCGGCGGGAGTATCCCTCCTTGGACCGGCTCGTTGCCTCCTCCACGGGCGCCGTGCCCAAGGTCTGGCCAGGCCTGGGCACCGCAGAGGAGGAGCCCAAGAGCAGCAAGCCCAGGGCCAAGCACAAGGACAGCGAGCGACGTGAGCGCAGTGCTCCCGCAGGCTCCACTGAGGCGGCTGGAGGATCTAGCTCGCTGGGCAAGAAACATCATCGCAGCAACAGCGGCAAGGCGCACTCAGGTGGGTCCAATCCGGCGGCGAGCTCCCGCCGCAAGGACATACCCGCTCCGCCGCCGCCCTCGCCGGCCACCTACTCCGACCTGCAGGAGCTGAAGGCCAACATGGAGGGCCTGCAGGACGACACCAAGTCGCGCTCCCTAGAGAGCGAGGCGAGCGAAACGCCCACAGCCATAGATCTAGCCTCGGTTAGGAGCAGTCTGGCAACGGTAAAGGAAGTCGAGGCAGCCCAATTGGCCACGGCCATCGAGAAGGGCGCCCGGAGCAGCGGCGCAGCGGCTGCCCTTAGAACTGCATCGGAACTGGACGACGACGATGTCTTCTACGACGCACGCAGCGAGCACTCCTCGGCTGCAGTGCCGCCGCCACTGCTGGACGGGGCAGCAGCTGCCCCGGATCCACTGAAGCTGGTAAGGATTTGATTGGGCTAAAAATAGATTTTTATTTTTATTTAATTTGGATGGAAATGGAGCTGGAAACATGGCAGTCTCCATGTGGAGAGCAAATTAAAGTCTTCTGGCCTTATTTCGCATGCAAGAGCGGAAGTAAGCTTGTGGCGCGTCGGGCATGAACGACTGCATAATACTGTTTCCATAAGATAGAGTCTCTAAGATAACCAGATTTTTGCTTTGGACAGCAATACTCTCTGCTATATAACAGTTATAAATAATTATAATTTTTATATAATTTTTAAAAAATTTACAAACTTCAACAATTTACAGGATATGCCCGTGGTGCAGTCGAAGCTTGATAAAACCGAGATGTTGACACCAGCAATGGGCCTGACCCCGAAGCTGGATAAGAATAAGCAACAACAACAACAACAATCACAACAACAGCCCAAGGCCAATGAGGAAAACGCATTAGCAAGCACAACAATGGATACAAGCACAACAGCCGCATCGACTGTATCGAGTGCGGAGCCAGGGCACGCTGAGCATGTTGCCGCAACAGCGGCTGGCAACAAACAAGATGGCGATACATGTTGCCAGAGCGAGCCAGCAGCGGCGGCAGCGAGTGGGCAGCATGGCGAAGCAACAGTCAAAACAAACCTCGAAGCGGCGAGCAAAACAAAACACAATAATGATGCGAGCGTAGCTGAGCCAGCGACCAGAAATGTTGACGCAACCAATGCGGAGGGGCAAGCGACCAGTGCGCTGGCAACAAATGTTGCCAACGCGAGCGATTCAACAATCGTTGGCGCAACATTGGAGCTCAGTTGCAAGTCGGCACACACGGATAGCGCAACGCTAACGAACAGGTACGCGCGTTAACGTGAAATACACACACACACACAGCTACTCCAAACTGCCGCTAATCTGTAATATATAGATACACACACACACATTTACACACACTTACTACCTTCTGCAAGTTTTTAACTAACTAATTGTATAAGTGAAACACTTGTTGTGTGTGCAAAGTGATTTTGCTCTTCATATTTGTTGCACCTGTGCATACAATCGATAATCAGCAGTGAGTGCCTTACGGTAAAACGTTTTACAATTTACAAACACGAAAAGTTGCAGAGCGTGTGTGAGTGTGAGTAACTCTGCCTGTGTGTGTGTGTGTGTGTGTGTTGAGTGCAAAAAGTTTTCATAATAAATCTGATCAATAATTAGCATAAATGCAGCTGCTGACCAGGCGATATATGTGCGTGGAAATAGTTTGATGCATGAAGAGCTCGAGCTAAAGCAGGCCAAAGACAAGAGTTAATCAAGCTTAAAGTGTGATTTTTTAATATATTTTTTTTATATATTTATATCAACTCTATAAGAGAACAACCTCAGAGTGCAACTCCCTTATAGCCCATCACAAGTTTATGTTTATATTCAAGAGCCCCTCTGAAGTGCTTTACTCCCAACTCCCTCTTTAAGAGGGTTATTAATAGCTCAAAGCCTTTGCTTGACCTTGGCATTTGTGGCCATTATATTCATTTGCATAGGTAATGGCCTAAATGGGCCAGCATTAATAAAAGCAAATCAAGTCTGGAGCCATCAGCTTCCTTTCCAACTGGAATCCAACTTCAACTTCGCGCTCTGATTGGATTATGTTAAGCTAACATTGTCGGCCATGTTAATGCTGCAATTTGAGTAACTGTAATAGTTGCTGCGCCTGTAATTAATTGGCTAGCCGCGACAGGTCGTGCTGTCATAAGTACATAATTAATTCCACACACAAACTGCCGCCAGAGATGTGATTTATGCATAGCGCGAAATGTGAACACAATTGTCCAGGGATTCCAATTAGATAGAGTACTGTGCGAACTACAGGAACTCGAGTGTGGCCTTGAGGCAGTCGAGCCAAGTCGACTGCATGCAAGACGTAAATATTTTCAATTTCTGAAGTGGCAAGAAACCTAAATTGGAAAAGCACAATTTTACATGATTTTGTTGATGTTTATTGCATGGGTTTTTATATACATATTTATTGGGCCAACTAAAGATAATAAATGTAATAAATTTATGGGCAAAAAATAAAAAATAAACTTAAAATAAAATATATAAAAAAATTAAAGTAAAATATAAAAAAATAAATCAAAAATATAATATATTAAAAAATATTTTTAAAATATATATATTTAAAAACTATAACAAATATACATAAATAATAATAATAAATAAATTGGGGAAAAATATAGTTAAAAAATAAATATAAAAATGAATAAAAAAAACATTTAAATATTAAAAAAATATATATATATATTCAATTATATAAAATTATAAAAAAATAAATATATCTTTAAAAACTTTAAAAGAAAATAAATACAAAAAATTACATTTATTAAATGAAAAAGTAAATAAAATTTTAAAATTATAAATTTTATAATTTAAAAAGTATAAAAGGCGAGGTAAAATATACAAATTATTTTCGAATTTAATATTCAAAAATTCCGCTAAATCTTCATTTTTCATCTGAAGTAAAAAATAAAAATTCAATTTTCCTTCAATTCAGCCCATCTTGAGTACCACTTCAAGCTGTTCTTTAGCATTATAATTTATTGAAATATTCTAAAACTTCGCTCCATATTGAGTCACAAATTGAATTGCAATTCCAATAAAGCCCAATCGACTTACAGTTATGCATATACTTTTAGCCTTTAAGCAGCCGCAATTCACTTGCTCAGCTCTGCTCTGCGCCCATTTTCATTATAAATACTTTTCTCAATATGCTTCTAATATCATTTTTTTTTTTTTTTTGTAATCAATAATTTGCGGAAATATATATTTCCTGCGCACGAAGCTAGGCACACAGATATATATATATATATACATATATATATATGTATATGTATATATATTTGTTGTGCATATGTGCGTGCGTGCGTGTGTGTGTGTGTGATAGTATTCGTTGTATTCTATTTGCATTTCGGCAGAAATACAATACAATGGGAAAGTAAACACGACCACAAATCAGAGAGAGAGTAGCATCCATCGAGTATGTAAGCGGGTTGCCAATCGACTGCTGAGGGGCAACAAAATTGAAGCGAAGCCCAAAAATGAATAAATATACATATGTATGTACATATGTACATATGTATGTATGTGGACATAATTTCATAAGGGTAAATCAATCAGTGCTAGAAAATATTAAGTATACGCAAAAATAATAAAAATATATTGAAGAGTTTTAGTAGGAAACTGAAGTGATTGGGAGCTGTAGCAAAAAGCTGTTCAATTTTCATTATATATTTATGAAAATGCTTTGAGGACTCGTATTTTAGTTGCTGATAAAAGGAGTCAATCAAGCTGAGCATCAAGTTGTCGATCTGCCTGCTTTTGGCATATGGCACTCTCACTCACGCCCGCTCCCTCGCCCTTTGTCTAATCTGAACTGAACTTAATTAAAGCAATTTCTGCATAGAATTTCATAAAGGTTTGAACTTCTTCTATGCTTAAATATTTGCCTCGCATTGTTCACTTCGTAATTAACTTGGAATAGAATTCATTGGAACTCATTGTGCTTGTTCTGGGAAAGTGGAAAGTTCGAATGAAACTACTTGAAATTGCAAAGCAGATGCTGAGAGGCAGGGCTCGTGCATAAGGGTGCTATAGTCCTTATATATATTTCACATTTCATATATATTTTATAAATTAAATTTATTTTAATTATATATTATATATATTTCATTAATTAGTTTATATAACTATATTCAAATTCTTATTACATTCCCTCAGCTGCCAGGCTCTGCTCCATCCCAAAAGGTCAAAGCTGCTGTTGCCCCGTAACTAGCAGCATTCCATGGGGAGCAGCTGCTCCTTTAAGGATACCCTTATGCCTTGCCCATTAAATCACAGCAGCCTTGCTCGCATATAAAGTACTTTGTGTTCATACTAAAAATAACAAATTAATGCGCAATGACCTGTTAGTTAGCCGCACCTGAGTTATTCCTAAAGGGAGTCTATTAAAGGTCATATGGCTATGACTGTATGAGTCCATAAGAGCCTGGCCAGCACTGATTATCCTAGCCTGCTCTTCAATTGCCCTTTGTTGGCCAATGAGATGGTTGACTGATTAAGCTGAGGATTACCTCTATGTAGACTTATATATCTGATTATGATGAGGATGCAATGTGTGTAAGAGAAATTGTTAGATAAATGTTTTATAGAAGGGAAACCCTGGAAGATGGCATCATTGGAGTATATGTATATAGAGATATATGTTCTAGGGGGTGTAATCTGTTGAGTCTATGTAAGCACATGGACAGAAATCTATTCTTATAGACATATATGTTATATCTATATTATAGATTTATATGTTATAGACATATATCTCCAAGAACTTTTCCTATGCCTAGGCATTATAGGCTTGTATATCATCTATCTCTATTATTCCTATATATGCCTAGACTAGCCTCTACATATATCCTAAGTACGTGCATACCCTACTCTACATACCCTACCCTACTCTATTTAGCCAGCTTAACAAATTCCAATGAAGCCTTTGTATTGCGCAACTAAACCACAGTTAAAACTTTAGTCTAGTGGCTGCGTAGCATAGCGCACATCACTTGATGTTGATTATGTAAATTTCAGTGGGCAAACGCTCAATTTAGTTAATATGAAATGTCGATGATGGGCGCACTTGGCTCGCCCTGACTTAAGTGAGAAGATATTTCGGCGAAAGGGTTCATAAAGTGTGGAAGAGGAAACACCCACGCTTGGCCCACGGCCAGGCCATGGCTGTCAGTCAAGTGGCAAACCCAAATCAGAATTAAACTCATTTTTGCTAAGCATATTGACTAGAGCAAAAAGTCTCTCTCTCTCTCTCTATATATATATATACTAAAAGTACATCAGTTAAAAGTCTTGATGAAATATTGACTCGTAATTGCTTCGGTATATTTTGGCGCAATGGTTTTATTGAGGCGGTAAAACTTGTTTTCTATGACCGCCACATAATTTGCTCTTGGTCATTGGCTTGCGACGATTGGCAGCCGCCACGGATCGTTAGGCCAGTTTTGCAATTGCATTTGCAGAAACGGCCAGCACTCGCGACTCTCGAAAGTGCAAGTCAAAATTGGCTGGCGATGGCGATGGCAAGTGCAATCGATTTACCCATACTCAGCATACAATAGCTCGAGATGCAAGGCATGCGATGACAAGCGAAAACCAGTTTTATAGCTTGCGCTGCAAGCAGCATTCCTGATGGATACGCAAGCTACTATGGATAATAAATATAAATAAATATATATAGAGGCCAACAAAAGAGGCTTTAATCTGCACTATAATGCTAGAGCTCTGATCAAATTTTGCCTTGAGTCATCTCAGTTACTCAAATCCATTCCACTCAATATACCCTTTGCGGCATCTACCGGCACTTACAGGGTGTCAAACTTGTCTCTCTTGTGTGTAGCCATGGCATTTCCCGTTTATTAAGTGCAAATTTCACTTTCCTTTAGTTCGCTAAAAGAAAAACTTTAAGTAAACTACATAAGGAAGCAACAATTGGTAATTTCTTGGCTTATAAATTGATATATTTGAACAATTATCCAATTGTGACTCAGTGAGTTTGCATTGAACCCAGCGGGCAATGACCAGGGGAGGCCAATTTGTCATTCAAAATCATTTTGATGGCTTTTTGATGTGATTTAATGAGAGTAGTTAAAGTCTCCAGAGAGCGTAGTAAAAGCAGAGAAAAGCTGAAGGATATCTATATATCTATCTTGCCTCTTATTCCTATCTACTTATTGAGACTAATCATCTATGCATATACCTATTAATATGCTTAACTCCTACATATATTTCTATATTTCCACCTTCGATGCATGCCAGAAATTTCGTTGACATTCAACACATGACCAAAGATAATGGCCAGATGCTGGGAAACATGGCACATGAAGATGATAGATCGAATTGTATGTGAATTTTTGTTGTTCTAGTGAAATTGATTGTTGTTTTGTGTTGCCCATCCATATCCATCAGACGCACACACATTAAAAGTTACGAAAGATGCGTGCCTTATGTACATACACACACATATATATATATATATACAGTTATTTGTTGGTAATGCTGAATAGCACAACAACATAAGCATAAGCCGCATATGGTCTTCGCTCCAAATTTGTATTTAATGGAAGATGAACTTTATTTACTGCTTAAAATAAAGGTGAGAAGCACAAAGTGTGTTCTTTGCCTCGTATATATTGCATAGCAACCAAGCAGATATACATATTAAAAAAAAACAAGTAAGAATGCTCTAGTCGAGACGGCTCGACTAGGAGATACCCTGAGCCCTGCGAAGTGCCGATACTTCATATATTATATGCTTACTTTACATATACATATACTGCAAGCAACACATACACACACACAGACGCACGCTCAAGCACACGCTCTGCCAACTGCGCAGTTGACGTAGCGACAGCGCTTGGACTGCAAGACGCCTACGCTATGGGAAATTAAATGTTTAATAACTTTTTTTCTAGCAGGACTTTTTGATTCAAACTTTCAGGGCATGATTATGTTATTCATATGTGTGTATGTGCCGAAGCACAAGTCTCTAGTATTTGAAATGCGTTTTTTGCAAATTTAGGGCCAAGGGGGCGTGGCATCCAAAATCCAAAAATTGCAAAATGTCTGCATTCACAACAGGAATCTATATAGTGAATTTCAGGTCTCTAGGTCTTACGGTACGTAAAAGAGACGAAAAGTTATCGAAATTTATCGATAAAAAGAGAACGGGAAGAGTTATCGAATTTTTGAAAAAAACTCGTATAGCGTATGGTATTCAGGAGTATACATGTCAAATTTCAGCTCTCTAGCTTCTGTGGTTTACGAGATCGCTGCGTTCACACAGACGGACGGACGGACGGACGGACGGACGGACGGACGGACGGACGGACGGACGGACGGACGGACGGACGGACAGACGGACAGGGCTATTTCAACTCAGCTCATCGAGCTGATCAAGAATATATATACTTTGTATGGTCTGCGACGTCTCCTTCTGCCTGTTACATACATTTTCACAAAAACATTATACCCTGATTTCCCATTTTCAATGGGCTCAGGGTATAAATATAATTGTCTCTGACACACACACACACACGCGCGGCTCTCGAACCTAGGTGTCCTTGCTCCACACGGCTTTCGTAGGCAACGCCTCACCACACTGCACCACTTCAACACCTTTCCCAGCTGGGACGAATGTAAAATTAAAGTAACAGCAGACAATTCAATCACAATTGCTATTCTATTTATAGATTGCGACAGAGAACGGACGCATTTGCATGTATGTGTGTGTGTGTGTGTGAGCTGTCTTGAGCTTGGCACTAATCTAATTGCCACGTGACTTTGCTAATTGACCAAACGTTTGCTTAAATAACTTCTGTATTACTTAATGGATTTCAATGAAATTTTCAGCAATGAATATTAACATTCTCTAGCAAATGCGAAAATTCTAAGAAATTTATATATCCGTTGTACACTGTTTATATATGCAACTGAACTTTAATTTGCCTGAATTTGTGGGTTGGAAAGTAGATATATAAAATATGAAAAAAATCAAAATTGTATAAATAAGTCAAGATACTAAATACGAATTTTTGTGTTTTTAGCTTTAAGCATAAGCGAGATGTGCTCAAAAAACCAAAGTCTCCAGTCTTTAGTCTATACTTTAAATATGCTCAGATTATAATAATTAGCGAAATGCATTTATACAGGCATCGTTGACAGATGCATCAATTTCGAGCTTATTCGATTCATAAAGATTTCACAATCTTTTTTGAAATATATTTATATATAAAATACATATATACATATATATAATATGTATATCATTTCGATACAAGACGAAATGTGGTAAAACATCAATGCTATATTTGGTAACTAGAAACTCGAAGAATTTTTACCATGGCTACAGACTCAAGCTCAAGCCCACTTAAGGCGCAAAGAGAAACGAGTTGAATGAGATAGAAAGAGAGAGAATGAGAGGTGAACAATAAGATATTTTGTAAGCAAATGTATATAAATTAAATACTTTTAAGTTACTCAAGCGCGACTTATAGAAAAATATATTTATAACTTACAACTTCATGATACCCTTTTGGCTTTACTGCTCCGTTTACAGGGTATAGAAACCACCTTCCCTATATGGAAAAGTATTTACTTCAACTCAAAATACATAGAGCCATATGTTCAGAGTTTTTTCTCTGCTTTTTGCTTTTCTTGTGTGAAGAGCTTCTTGCGTTGATAATCTAAGGCAAGCCACATTTCATGAGTATTCGTGGGTGTCAAAAAACACGTTTATAAGTCTAAGCTGCGTTTGATATAGTTTTATTATCAAGAGGCCTACGCAAACTTGGCTTAAACTTGAATAAACTTTAGCTCTTCATGTGTCTGATCTAACCCCGTCTGTCTGCCTTTCAGAGATCCTACAGTGCCTACGGAGACGGTAATCACTTGCCAGGACCTAGCGTGCCTCGACTCCAGTGAGGCCTTTTCCGACGATAGTCACCTGACGCGCGACTCGGTCACGCGCGAGTCCCAGAACGACGAGCTATCCTCATCGACGCACGACAAGCTTGATCTGAGCACCTTGCCATTGCCCGCCTTGCCGCCCAAGCGCAGACGCACTCGACTACGCACCAGCCCCTCCAAGCACCAGCAGCAGCAGGCGCAACAGCAGCCGCGTTTGGAGCACCAGGAATATGGAGATGCGGCAGAGAAGTCGCCGCACAGGAACAAAAAGTCGCAAAGGGATTCAGCTCAGGATTCGATAGATGCTGAGCTGCCCAAGGTGCCGCATGACAGCGCGAGCGTTAAGGAAAAGCAGCTGCAGCAGAACCTATCCGCGTTCCAGCAGTACGTTGCCAAGCGACGTGAGAGTCTTGAGGCATCCACGCGAAACTTCAACGAGAAGCTGGAGGCGCGCAGAATGCTCTGCCACATGGGTGGTAGTGGTGGCGCCGGCGGTGCGGCTGCAGCCTCCACAGACGCCGGCGTGCCCACCTACCTGTTTGGCGAGACCTTCTACGGCATACCGGACGCCATGCGGAAGTCGCACTCGCGTGCCGGCAACAAGGAGGAGATCTTCCTAAACAAATCCGGCTGGGTGCAGGTCAGCAAGAAGCTGAACCCCAACAACGACACCAAGACCCGACGCGTCAATTACAGCCACTACAACGGGGAGGCCGGCATGATGGACAAGGGGCATGGCCGCAGCTCCATGCGAGTCGATCATGGGCAGCGCCCGGAAATGACCAGGTCCTACGGGCATCAGTCCTCGAGCCGATGCGAGCGGGAGCCCAAGTTCGTTGGCTCCAAGGTCGAGGAGCTGATTCAGCGCAACGAGGCGCGACTGGGTGGCATCTCCTCAAGGGATCCAGCGCTGCGCCCGGGCTATCGGATCATGGATCCCCAGCTGGCCAGCATACTGAACGAGCGGCCCGGCTTTCTGCCCGTCAACAACGATCTGGACTCACCGCCACCCGTCACGCCTATTCTCTCGCCGCCGCCCGCATTTCAGGACAACAGCAGCAACAGCAGTCGCGCCCTCCGGCACCAGGAGCGCCGCAAAGTCAATCTCCAGTCGTACTCGCCCAAGCCACAGCCGCGAGTGGTGCAGCCCCCGCAGCCCAGGCAGGGCCCCGTCGCCGTCAATGCCGCGGCCAATGGCAAGGGCATGGTCTTCTCGCGCAGCTTCGAGTACGACACGCGTCGCCCGGCGCCCACCAACAGCTATGTGGAGACCTTCTCGCGCAGCTTCGACGACAACTTGTCGGAGCGGCCCTTGGCCATGCCCTCGCTGGCGGTGCAGCGTGAGCGCTCGCTCAACTTCAGCACGCTGACTGGAAACTCGCCGAACTACTTAACCAAACGCGAGGGCACCACCTCGGCCAGAGCCCTGCGCAGCCGCGACAACTCGCCCAAGTATCTGCAGCCGCAGACGACTGCCTATCTGAATGCGTCCGTCAAGGAAGCGCCGCCGGCCTACAGCGTGGCCAGCAGCAATATGGCCAAGTACTCGCCCCGCTCCCGGCACGAACGCACCTTCGAGCGCTCCAAGAGCCACAATGTCATCGGGCGATCCCGGAAGTCGCAGTTCAACTGCGCGGCCAACACTGGCCCAGGTGCTCAGCCACCTGTCGCCCTGGGCATGTCGCGCTTCCGCAGCCTCGACATGACCATCAATAATCGACTCAACTCATGTGATAGCGGCGCTCGTTCAGGTGGGATATAGCTCCTATAGCATGGGATACTATACTATACTATTGCTACTATAGCATGGGATATAGCTACTATAGCATGGGATACTATACTATACTATGGCTACTATAGCATGGGATACTATACTATTCTATAGCTACTATAGCATGGGATACTATACTATACTAGTTACTATAGCATGGGATACTATACTATACTTTAGCTATTATAGCATGGGATATACCTACTATAGCATGGGATACTATACTATACAATAGCTACTATAGCATGGGATACCATACTATACTATAGCTACTATAGCATGGGATACCATACTATACAATAGCTACTATAGCATGGGATATAGCTACTATAGCATGGGATACTATATTATACTTTAGCTACTATAGCATGGGATATAGCTACTATAGCATGGGATACTATACTATACTATAGCTACTGTAGCTACTATAGCAAGGGATATAGTTACTATAGCCACTATAGCTTGCGATAATATACTATAGCTACTATAGCATGGGATATTATACTATACTATAGCTACTATAGCATGGGATATAGCTACTATAGGATGGGATACTATACTATACTATAGCTACTGTAGCTACTATAGCATGGGATATAGCTACTATAGCCACTATAGCTTGCGATATTATACTATAGCTACTATAGCATGGGATATAGCTACTATAGCATGGGATATAGCTACTATAGCATGGGATACTATATTATACTTTAGCTACTATAGCATGGGATATAGCTCCTATAGCATGGGATACTATACTATACTATGGCGACTAGCATGGGATACTATACTATACTATAGCTACTATAGCATGGGATATAGCTACTATAGGATGGGATACTATACTATACTATAGCTACTGTAGCTACTATAGCAAGGGATATAGTTACTATAGCCACTATAGCTTGCGATAATATACTATAGCTACTATAGCATGGGATATTATACTATACTATAGCTACTATAGCATGGGATATAGCTACTATAGGATGGGATACTATACTATACTATAGCTACTGTAGCTACTATAGCATGGGATATAGCTACTATAGCCACTATAGCTTGCGATATTATACTATAGCTACTATAGCATGGGATATAGCTACTATAGCATGGGATATAGCTACTATAGCATGGGATACTATATTATACTTTAGCTACTATAGCATGGGATATAGCTCCTATAGCATGGGATACTATACTATACTATGGCTACTATAGCATGGGATACTATACTATACTATTGCTACTATAGCTACTATAGCATGGGATACTATACTATACTATAGCTACTATAGCATGGGATACTATACTATACTATAGCTGCTATAGCATGGGATACTATACTATCCTATAGCTACTATAGCATAGGAAATAGCTACTGTAGCATGGGATATAGCTACTATAGCATGGGATACTATACTATACTTTAGCCACTATAGCATAGGAAATAGCTACTGTAGCATGGGATATAGCTGCTGTGACCTGAATCCTAATTAGTATCGTTTGTATTACTGTTAAATGGTATCAACATGATCATTCACTTCGTATTCCTAGACCTCTCCAATGACGAGCTGGACAACGAGGATGGCAGCTCGACGGAATTCCTCTCGGCCACCAATTATCAGTTTCCCAATCTCAGCACGGGCAACGTCAGCATCTCGCCATTTAAGAGCCAGCGCCAGCGATCCCTGACGCCCGATCGCAACGACTCGCACAGCTCGTCGAGCAGCCTGCGAAAGCAGCGCTCGCTCACGCCGGAGTCACGCTCGCTTACGCCGGAGGAGAGGCGCCGCAAGGGCTCGCAGATTTCGCTGATTGCCTCGCGCCAGAACTCGAGCTCGCGCAGCAACACGCTGGAGCGGCGACAGCGGCACGAGGAGAAGACGCCGCCGACCATCTCGCGCAGCTCCTCCAGCTCCAGCTACAGCGGCGGCGAGTCGCATGAGCTGCTGAACGGCAGTCCCAGCACGGCCACAGCGGCGGCTAATCCGCCGGGCTCAGTCAATTATCGCCGCTCCGCGGGCCGCACAGCCACCAAGCAGGCGGAGCAGGAGCATCTAGTGCGCCGCTCCAGGTAAGATTAGTTCTTGCCCATTTACGAATTTTATATATTCATACCTCCCACAGCAGATCCCTTCAGCTGAGTGAGCGCTCGCCAAACCGCTCGCAGAAGGCTCTCAAAGGCGGCAGCTCCATGCAGATGCAGCAGCAGGCGGCGGTTCACTACCAGCAGGCAAACGCGGGCATGTTTCCGAACTCGCTGCGCGCCACGGTCTCGGCCAGCAAAGTCCTGCCCAGCTCGGGCAGCAGCTCCGCGCGGCAGCGCCAGAACGTGGACGTGGACAAGGCGCGCTCCTTCGACTTCGACTACAACAACTACAATCGCGGCGGCAGCAGCAGCACTGCCGCGCGCTCCAGCCACAACAGCGGCTGCGTTGCTGATCAGAGCTTGCGCCTGGAGTGCGACAAGAGTCGCTCCTTTGACGAGGACTATCGCGAGGCGCTGCACAACAACAACGGCGGCAGTGGCGCGGGCATACACTTTCTGCAGCCGGGCAACGAGTCCACCTCGAATGTGCGCTTGCGCCAATCCAGTCCGGGCCATGAGCGGGGCACAACTCGCTCGCCGCAGTCCTCCGGCTCCTCCTCCAACAACCTCCACCTGTCGGCGCAGCGCACCAACAGCCCGCAGGGCAACAGCTACGGCACGCGCCTGTGCGACCACGAGCTGACCTACGAGATGCTCCGGAAGTCTCCGATCATGAACTTCCGGCGCGGCGACAGCGACTACGAGATTCCCGTGCAGCTGCGCAACCGCGAAACGATCAACTCCGGCGGCAACAGCGAACTGAACTTCATGAGCAACGAAACGCACATCTACGAGCACCCAACGACCGTGCTGAAGCCGCAGCGCTCCAGCTCCCGCGACGAGAACCTGTACAGGCCGACGACAGGTGCGCTGCCGCGCAGCAGCAGGTATTGAGTGAACTCTGGGCCACCCACTAACTATCCCGCTGTCAACTATATCTCTAAAACGCACGAAAGGTCTCCACTACCGCAACACGCACAATTCCAAAGCCAAGCTTCAGCGACTAATTCGACCAAAGCCCGCTCCCAGAGCGGGCCTCCATCTGTTGTAACAAGACTGCTTATGAACACAAACTAACTCGTATTTACTCCTACTGCTAATACTATCGACTAACTAACCAATGGGTAATGGACTAAATCTAATTTAAGCCAAAGTAACACAAAGAAAATGAAAGTCACCTGGGAAAACTGGGCATACCTGGCCCCTGGACAGTTTTAAGTCTCCTCTTAACGCATATTTTGCAGTGCTCAAGCCACGCGCGCGGCAAGCAACAAGCAGAGCAAAAAGAGCCTAACGTCGGGCGACTATTGGCCACGCTGCGACGCGTGCAGTGCCAGCGGCGCCAGCAGCTTGCCAAACTTTGCACCAGCCAAAATGGAGGCAGCCTCTATGCCTGTCGTCGTGAAGGATCAGCCTCAGCCGCAGCCGCAGCCGCAGCCTCAGCCTCAGCCACATATTTCCAAAGTGGCCTTAAATGGCAACTGCTTGAAATTCGACATAAGCAAAGCATCAGCAATAGCTCCTCGCCTCAGCACTGCAACTGCTGCACCACAGTGGACCTTCCTGTGCAGCGGCGGCGTCAATGCGGCGTCCAGCAAGAGCAAAAGCCATCGCCAGCCCACGGCAGTTATCAGGCCTCGTGTTATACCCCTGACGGCCAGTTCACTTGTGCTCGTAGGTGGCTCCGAGCCACCTGTGAAGCAGCTGCAGCCATGCAGTGAGCGCGCAATGGAGGCATCCACAAGGTAAGTTGAGCTAAGCTGAGATAGAATTTTAGAGAAGTTAAGTAGCAATCAGATTAATAATTATATAAACATTTTTAACATATCCCTAGCAACATTAAAACTGACTTGGATAAGGCCATTTCCTCCATTGCCAATCAGAATTGCCAGCCAACGACAATCCGCCAGAGAAACTCCATAGAACCCAGCTCAACTCGAGCTTATAGACGGCAGCGTTCTAGCTCGCTTCCCAGCAGTATTCCAGCAGCGCAGAAACCACCTAAATTTGCAACTGATTTGAGGTAAGTCCGATATATATATATAACTCGACTTATTTTATACCCGACTCATTAGCAGAGTGCTAATGTAGACTTCCTGTTGGAACTCATTTATTAAACATCAAATTTCTGTGACAGTTCCGAGTCCTTTTTTTCGAGGAAGTTAACTTTTGTTGAGTGGCTCACGCCACGATGACAACCACACTCAGTGAACTGTCCTATAGAAGCTAATAAATCATTTAAAATTCTTTTATCAAAGTAACAAACCTAAACAAGGAAGAATGTAAGAGAATGTAAGAGCCAGGCATAGCCGACTGCGAGATGCTGCTTAAGGACTCAAGAACAGTTGAAGTTGGTCAGATATCGAATATGTTAGCTATAGATCTATCTGTAAAGACCTATTCAAATATCGATCATATGCTGCATAGATATATCTATAAAGACAATCTATACTGCTTCATCTACAAGACCTGATGGTAATAGCTCTAAAACTGCAGACGATATATTGTCTATATTCTCATCTCAACACTTCATAGAACTAGGCCAAGCAATACTCTTAGCCAGTAGACTCAACAAAACCAATATGCCCTTTTCACGCCTTGAACGAGTATAGCTCTGTGCCTAGCGAAGCAATTCTAAGACTTGTTGACACAAAGCCAACGACTCCAATGCTTAGCCAAGTTCACTGAACCATTGCCCAGCATCACTTTAAACACACATACACACACACAGACAGACATACATATTTATTTAGACAGGCGTCGAGCTCAGGCTATTTACTATTTTCACTCAGTATTTTCTTTTTGGCGGCTGGCGAGGCTATAAATAAGTTATGAGCCTCTTTGTTCATCTGTCTGCAGGAAAATGAGGAGCGAAAACAGAAAGTGCGTATGCTACTAGGACAAATGGATCAGTGGGTCAGTTACCTCTGTATGAGATGCTACTAAACATACATATGTTTCCCAATATGCAGTTATATTTATTTATTTATATAAGCGACACACACGCCAGCCATAAACAAAATCCCAAATGATGCATGCCTCTTGTCTTTGAAGTGCTGCTGCTATTTTCGGAATCAGACTCTTACAGCAACAGCCTTATAATCTAAAACTTTCTTAAGATTTACATCAGACAAGTTTAATCTGTCTTTGATGGCTATTGACGATGCTTCAAACTGAAAAGGGATTTTATAACAGACGCGTGTCTGTATGCAACTGGCATACACTCACATACATCTGTTATACTCTTATACGAAATTCGGAAAGTACCAAAAAATGTGTGTTTCACTGCGCATGACAAAAAGTTAGAGATTGTAGCCTACAAATTAATAAATTAAACTGAAAATTGGAACTTATTACATTATTAAATTTGCATTAACAAATTTAATTATATATAATTAATTCAAAGGCGCGAAACTAATGATTTTGAATTGTCTGTTAAAACAGAGACCGATTCTATGCAGTTAACATGACCATTTGAGTTTAACAGTGCCAATGTGAGTTGTGTTGTTGATACCTGAAAACTTATCGCAAGTCGATAGCTCGTGAATTATGTTTGTTGTTGAATTATTGTCGAAGAATAAGCGTCGGAGACGGGTGCATACCAGCTTCAAAGAAGCATGAAATATATTGACAATAATTAATTTACATTTTGTATAATATTAATTACTGAATTAGTCAATTATAAATGAAACAAGAAATAATTGTGAAACGCAATGTGTGTCAATTTATCCAATTAAAAGAAAAGTGCACTCTCGCCGGTCGACGCAATAATTAATGTGCATACATACATATGTATATATTCGAATGTGTATGCATGTGCAGTATATCAAAAATATATGTACGCATGTGTGCAAACCAAGATGGTTATAAATTGAGTGAAAAGCAATAACCTTAGCAAACTAAACATATTCAAAAAGCCCACGCTACTTCATTATTGGCAATGTCTACAATAATAAGTTTATCGCAGCCAGCATCGCCCAAAGAATTTCATGTATGCATTATGTGCGTGGAGCAGAAAGAAAAACCCGAAGCATCTGACGAAGGTGATTGCAGCTCTGCCAATAGTTCGCGTGCATCGGCTAAACAATTAGATAGTGTGCCCATTGCAAATTGTGCCAATGGATCAGTGCAATTAAACCAAAAAAACGAAGAGCAATCAAACGAATGCGAATTGGCAGCAATTCCCGCATATTACCAGCCAATTGAGAACAGCGTTACAGTGAATAACGCAACAAATATGTGCTCGAATCATGTAACGCTGCCAATGACTGCACCTGCAGCAGCAGCAGCAGCAGCAGCAGTCTGTGCGCAATCAGACCAGATGTAAGTTAACAGATGCATTTTTTCTTCACTTCCCTTGTTTACATTTTGACGACAGCTGCACACTGTGCAATGCCATTGCACATATATACGTATATTGTGTATATTCTGATATGAAACGCCCACAGATATATATTTTTTTAAAAAGGTATACTTAAAAATAGATGACTAAGTGCGAAAATGTGTGACTAAATTTTTTAAATAATTGACGTTACAATTTGTAGAGAAAGTGCTGTGATGCAGCCAGTTAACAGGACCATTTTGAGCTTAGCAGATACATTTTCGCTTTAGCGTTTCCATTCTGAGTAAATTTAAATCGTCGAGAGCATTTGTTGTTTTTTAATCAAGGCAGAAACAGCGCAGCGGATGCAATTTGTTTGCAAATTTATTTCATAAACTGTAAAAAATACAGAAAAATTCGTATATGTTCGCAAATTGTGTGAAAAAGGCTTTATAGATATTTTTAATTCATAAAACTTGTTTTATGTGCTGGAAGTGCAGTCTTGCCGGGCGACGCTAAAATTTGATGCGCAATCATATACATACATACATATATGCATGTGTGTATGCGTTTTGGGCATTTTGCCAAAAATATATAAATAAAATAACAGCAAAAATCAATAACAAAAAGTAAAAAATAATAAATTTGTTAAATCTTTGCACTGACTGTGTGTACACCATAATGTGTATTCATGTCTATGTCAGAGGCGATATCAGTTGAGCTAAAAGCAGCTATAGTGCTCTAAAACATTAATTTGATAGTATGTCCATCGAAAATTGTGATAACGTGCACATGCATGGCAAACAGCCCACAGATGACGCTGCAACAGCATTCACTGTGGCGCCATCTGCGCAGACGTAAGTCAAATTAGCTTTTAATATATATGAGAAAAGTGTTAAATATTTATAAATCTAGTAAATCTTACCCTCAGGCATTTCTATCTGCTAAAAATGAGGAAAAATCGTACTCAATTATGAAGCTAGTTCTGCGACTCTGGGCACAGCCTTGCAGCTGCCTAACTATGCCCATGTCTAATTAAAGTTTTGACTAACTAATTCATTATTTACCAAATTTCTTTACACTTCAGTTGCGTTGTGTTTTAGTGAAAAGCGAACGTAACTAGTTGCTTGGCCAAAAATAAAGTTTTCCTTTTGGGTAACTGCCGCAAAAGCGTTAGCTATAAAAGCCTTTTCTTTCAATTCACATTCCGTTGTAAGCATTTCACAATTGATTGCTTTCAGTCTTCATACAAGCAAAGAAAATGTCTATGACAGCGTTGTGACTCAACTAATAGCTATAAAAGCCGAATTCCATACTTATTATCAAACATTTTTAATTGCTTCTGCTAGAAAGGTGATAAAGCCAAGACAGTGGGAGATGTGCCTAAGGTGGTTCCATGCTATACGATGTATAGTTTAGTGATATATGGTTTCTTGGTGCTGGCTTGGCAAAATTGATGTCATTCAATTCATGCCCATAAAGATAAGTTAAACATTCATCCAAAACATCTAGAATTCTATTTATATGTATTATAAGTGATATTGATAAGAAATCTGATAACGTCATTGTCCGCTGGTAAACACAGTCTAGCAATACGAAATTGTTTTACTATCGAACGTATGACGACTGATGTCTAGCTATGCCAATTCATGCTGTAATCGATGTTTACCTCGCTTTAATCAGATTGGAATCCAGATATATAGTGCATTTAGCAACTATATAGACATTTGATGGATTGTTAAACTACGCAATTCTGAGAGTGTGTAGGCTCAAGTGAGTCTTCAAGTGCAGGAAGCTGCAAGGACCGGGCATATCCTAGTTAGGTACTTCCGCGTAGAGCTCTATTTCATGTTCCCTTTTGAGCATGTAATGGGACTACTTCACGCTCATGTTAACTGCCAAGTTCAATGACATTATTTAGTTGTTCATCTTTTATGTTTCCAGGAAAACAGTAAGTTTTACAGTAAAGAAATCATAAAAGAAAGAGGAGATGGGCTATTGTCCAGCTAATTACTACAAGGACTTTAATGCCTAATGCATTGCCTGTTGCTAGAGCTGCCATTGCATTCAACTAAATTATAAACTACAATTGTATTTTCCTAATTGAATCTTGCTTTCTCTCAGAGTGATGCCTGAGTGTATCTGGACAGCTCTATACTTAGTCCAAATGTTTACGCTGCTAATGCAGTCTGCCTTTCCCTTGAATCATTCACTCGCTGGTAGCACGTGTTACACAGTCCCTGCAGCATGGTGTCTATAAATGGAATTTCTACTTCTCGTATAATATACTGTATATTCTCTCCGCGCACACACAGCCGTAAGGTAGCTGCAGAGTGGATGGAGAGCGAATACTATATACACCACCACGAACTGGTTGTGTGTGTGGCATTTCGGCACTGGCAGATGTTTCGTTACTTCACATTTGTATGCAGTCTCCTCTTCTTGATCCTTTTCGAGCGCATTTTCGATACTTCTGAGTGAGTTTTGCAGCTGCTTTGGGTTTCTTCTTAGGTAAGGCCTGAAGGAAACTCGCAACAGCTGTTTCCTTGAGAGCTAAGCCGACTCAAGGATCTCTGCCTGACAAGTGTTATGAGTGGCTGGATTGTCTTCCTGTTGTAGGAAGATATGGACATCCGTTCTTATATGTTATCTATAGATTTATAGGCATATCAAACATTTCCATGTTGTCCTAGTCTCTGAGTTGAGGCCGCTAAATAGTGGAAATCAAAGCAGTTGAACTAAGCTGATAGCCCTCTATGCAGCTCGACGACAGTTGGTGCCGAGGGTTGTTTTTGAGCCAAAGATCAACAATGTCTAAAACTCACTCAATGTGCATCCCTCGCTATTTCGAAATTGAGCAAAAACCCTGAACAACTTAGGGAGGGTTGTTTTCTGGCTCGTTTAGCGTAGCAGCTTGAGTACCCTGTTGATCAGTCTGCCTTAGTCAACATCGTCGGCACAACTCGCATTTCGCTGCGAAGTACATAAAATAAATTATGTGAAGCCTGTGTACAAACTTTAACTTATTTGAACTCTTAAATTGTATATATAAAGACGGATATATAGGCGTAACTATAACTGGTTTTAGCCCCCTTTTGAAAATGAAAAAACTGCGGAACACTTATAAAGCGGATATGAAAATGAAGAATACAGAATCAATGACTGTTTCAATGCAAACTGCATTCGGCAATCGCTTGAAAACGAGTGGAAAGTGCAAGAGGTTTAATACGCGTGTTTTGCAAAGGTGAGACGAAGTGAGAAGAGCTCGCAAAGTGGAGGTTAAGGTGGAGATAAGGATGATATGTGTAGCAGATCTGCAAACATCAGTTGCACTTGTACATTGTTATGCTCAAGCAGAGATTCTATATATATGTATATAGTACATCGTTTTATGAAACGTGTCATTTGAATAGCTAAATACATATGCTACCGGCGGTACCTGCTTGCCTACGCAATGCGCACTGAGGCGCGGTGAAAGAATTTCATTCTTCAGCGAGCTGCGGCACCATTTCCTGTGTTTTCCAAAGAATAGAATTTCACTCATTTCCTATTCTTGGTTTGTTTATACTTTCCTTGGGTTTCTTGCTATGGTTTTTAGCTATTTTTGTTTGCAATGTAAGCTGAAGCTACTTAAGATTGAATATCCTATATACCATACCCTGTTTCCTATATTTCATATCCTATATCCGGTATGCTTTACTTACCTGTAGTATTTACTTACCTTAAGTCCTTTGCTTGCCAGGACTTCCTATAATGTTTATAGCTAGATTTTGTTCTAAAAATATGAACATTTTAACCAAGTTACCCTAGGCAATGCCTGTTCTCTGGTTTAAACTGCGCTCTCTTAATGCCCAAACTGTTTGTCTACAACAATTATTTTCGGGCTGCGCCCAAACACACTTTTACCTGAGTGTCTATAACACTTTCCTTGGTGTCGGCGCAGTTCCAGCACATTCCAAGTGAAAAACTACCTCATTTTCCGCCTTACAAATTTTGGCACAGATTTTACAGGCTGTGTAAAAGTTTATGGCCAACCCTATACGCTCATAAATCACGTAACTTCAGGTAGCTCATGCAATTAAGTTTGCCAACAGCGAACAATTGCGCAAACCGCATTAATTCTTCCCGGAATTCTAATGAATTTTACTCAACAATATTTTACAATCTTTTATTCTTATTTGTTCTCTTCCAGATTGCCCAGACATGGGAAGGATAATGTCAGCATTATTGGCATACGATGCAATGGATTTAATGAGTGTCTGGTGAGTATTTAAAAGATATATAGATATAGATAGGGATAGAGATAGAGATAGAGATAGAGATGGAGATAGAGATAGAGATAGAGATAGAGATAGAGATAGAGATAGAGATAGAGATAGAGATAGAGATATAGATATAGATATGGATAGAGCTAGAGATATAGATATAGATATAGATATAGATATAGATATAGATATAGATATAGATATAGATATAGAGATAGATAGAGTTAGAGCTAGAAATACAGATACAGATATAGTTCAGCATCGCAGGCCAGCCCAAGCAGACTTCATTAACTAACTTAAGATTGATGACAAAAATGAATTGAAAATTGATTTCGAAATCAACGTCAATCAGTTCGATTTGAATGCCATCATCGTGATTGGCCCTTCTCAAGGGTAAGCACTCATCAGGCTAGACAAAAGCTCAGCTGCAACAATGTATTTGCATAAGGTGACGACCGACGGCCCAGGGCTGGCAGACAGGCCAGTGAGGGATTGTAATGTGAATACAATTGACAATGGCAGCATTGTCAGAGTGTTGGCTCGTGCTCCATCAATGCAATTCCTTGGCTAATCTAATAAAGGCACTTGACTTCTGACTAAATCAGCAGATGCTCGAACCCTTAGCACTGAATGCCCGCTGCAGACAATCGCCAATAGCGCAACATAATAAAAAGCACTCAGACCAGAGTCAGCCCCACCTTCCTGGCCAACGCTTATCAAAACTATGCCTACACTTTCACAACAGAAGGGCACACACACACACACACACACACACACACTGCGCACACACGCACACGCTCATTTGTATTTGACGTCGAAATCGACATCGGCATCGACTTTGTGGTCGCTGCGGCAGCGTCGCATTTGCAATTGTCGCACTCAGTTATTATTTATCACGTCCACCGTTGACACTTGCGAGCGGGCGGCGATTTTTAGCGCCAAGTGGTGTGGCTTGTCAGCAGCGCCATGAAGAAACTGATAATACCCACACTCATGGACACCTATGGGCTGATTAAGTTTTGGAGCTTCGATGACGGTATGCCGGACGGCCCCAAGCAGTCCGGCAGCAGCAAGAGGCAGACATATTTTAGCCGTTTGCCCAGCGATCAAATGCCCAGCGAGCGACGCTACAAGTGGCGAATCCGCTTGCCACAGGTAACTGCTAATCGCCCAACCACCCCCCTCCCGCCCCGACTGTTGCTGTGAATCAGTTTGTAATCAGCAAAGGTGTCTCTTTTTTCGTGGTACCACTTTTACAGTTATTTAACCTTTTATTGATAAGTTATTGTTCTCGTGGTCTCATTCTGTTTATGGACTTTATGCGCATAACTTTGCTCCAAAATTGTTTTTATCAGTTTTATTGTGAAATTTACAAAAACCACTCGAGAAGGTAAACAAAATCTCGATAAGAACTGACTGCGTGAAGCACGCGGAATGCCTGAGCTGAAACCTAAACAAAAAGTTGAGCTTGGGTAGCAGTGTATCCATTCTGCAACTGAGAACTGGGAATGAACTTCTGTGAATTTCATTATTAGCATAGCATAGTAACTGCCACAGACTTACTCTTAGGTAATAGCTAGCTATCAGAACTATATTAATTATTGTTGTGGTTGGCTGTGGTTTCATCTGGGAGCGCAGGCACGACTTAGTCAGCTGCGCTGCCTACGCAAGCCAGAGCTAAAACAGTAGCCACACGCGCATGCTGAACAGTTTTCTTATATATAATAATATGTATTCCTTTATTTCTTCCCAGTCACAACAAATGCGCGCCATTTCCAGCCCAACGTTAAGCAGCTCAGCGGAGTCCTCCAAGCAAGCTGCAGAAGCGGCTCAGACTGTGGACACAGCAACTGAAGTCAGTAATGATAGCAGCAACGGCTTGGGCGTCCTACAGAAGTTCAAGCGCACATTCAACTACTTGAACAACAAAAATCAATTGCAAATTACGCCCTTGCCCACGGCAGCAGCAGCGGACACCAAACCACAGCCGGAAACTGCAGCTGCTACGGCGCCAGCAGCAGGCAAGGCTCCCACAGGCAACGCCGCTGCCGATGCCAGCTGCGCAAAATATCGTTTTGGGCCGTTGATTTGGCGCTCTTCAAAGGAACGCCGCAAAACGAAATTCAATCGGCGTGACAAGTGCAACTCGGGCGATTCTGGCATACAAATTGAGCTCGAGCAGGATGAGCACTATATGCGCGCGCTGGCAGCCGGCCAGCGGCAGGGCGCAGCAGCTGCGCCAGTCAACATGCCGCATGCCACGGAGCCAAAGACACGCTCGATACGCCGCTGCCACTCAGCCAAGGCAACGAGCATACTGGAAAAGGATGCTGTCAAATCGCCAGCCTTGGATCAGCTCAATCTAGACAGCAACTGCAACAGAGAACGCGAAGCGCCCGAATCACTGCCCACTCGTTCGCTAAGCCAGCCCAACGGCCTGGATACGTATGGGAAGTGCCGCACCGACAACGAGGATAGCGATAGCGACAGCATCGCGTCGCATGAGGAGTGTAAGTTTGATGAGATTTTGTAGACGTTAATATGAGAGTTAATTAACTTTAATTGGACTTGAGTACTAATTGAAATATTCTCATTCTACAATTCTATAGCCAACAACTACTGTCCCGTCTATGCGGAAGTGCTGTACAACTTCACGGCGGCTGGTCCGCAGGAGTTGGGTCTCGAGCGCGGCACTTTGATAGAGATATTGCGCAAGGAGGTGGGGCCCTGGTGGTTTGGACGCATTAAGAAGGAGGACGCTAGTCTCGTAGAAGAAATACTCGATCCGGAACTGGGCTGGTTTCCAAAGGATTTCGTGCGCATCATACACAGCTGCGAACTGGACGCATACTTCAATGCCGATAAGACAATGTTGGGCGAGGCAGCAGTCGCTGCATCCACGGCTGAGTTTCAGGTTCCCGTGCCCGTTTGTGAGCTGAGCCCAGCCAATGAGGATGCCAATGCCACAATAACTGAAGATCAAACCAATATTACAACCATAATCATCGAAACGCCACCAACATCCATCCCACGCTTGCCATCAATTCACATTAATGTACTGCCGGATAGTTACGATGCCATACGGAATGGTGCTATACGCGAGCTCCTAGAGACCGAAATCAATTACGTAAAGCTGCTGGCCTCCATTTGCGACGGGTAAGCATTGCATTGCAGCTGGTCTATAAATTATCACTAATTGATTTGATCATCGTTTTATAGGTATCTTCCTGCCATGAGCAAACGCATCGACATCTTCTCGCCGAACAGCATTCGACTTATATTCTCAAACATCACCGCCATCTACAAGTTCCAGCGAAAGTTTTTGGAAGCCTTGCGACTGGGCATCGAACAGAATCAAATATCTAAAGTCTTTCTGAAGATGGTAAGTCGCTTAGATAATAGTTATGTCTCATAACATATTATATTATAGTGACTTGTTTTGTAAGTTGAATCTCTCAATCTTAATTATATTTTCTTTTATTTATAGCACAAAGGATTCCTCTGTTACTCCACCTACTGCAATGCTTATCCACGTGCACTCATTGAACTCGAATCCTATGAACGCATCAAAGATGCACACACTATTTTGGAGAAGTAAGCTAACCCCTCTCACTTACTTAATCTTTTCGCTAATCAATTTCATTAATTTTCCCCACATAGTTGTCGGGAATCCGAGCATCTGGCTGAGCTGCCACTGTCGGCGCATCTGCTGGCGCCAGTGCAACGCATCTGCCGCTATCCTCTGCACCTCAATGAAATTATTAAGACTGCCCTAAACAGCCACATTGCCGAAGAAGTTGCTGGCCAAACGGATAATTTAGATTACGATCAGATAGATGTATCACAGTGTGATATTCCCGATACGCAGGCCACCCTTAATGGGGCGCTGGAAAAGATGCGGGGCATTACGGAGGCTGTTAATGAAGGGAAACGGCACAGCGAGACCATTGCTCGACATCAGTCGAGTTTTCAGAACTTCAAGGGACCACCGCTGCACTTGCACAGCACGCGCTTCTTCCTTCAAGTCGACGCAACGCGCCAGAAGCAGAACCTTTGGAATAGCAGCTGCACCCTGTTCCTGTTCGATAACCAGCTGATTTACTGCAAGCGCGATATTATCAAGCGCAGCCACTTCATCTATAAGGGACGAATCTTTTTGGATCGCTGCCGCATTGTGAACGTGCGGGATGGCAAAATGTTTGGTCATACCATTAAGAATTCGCTAAGAATCTACTGCGAGTCCCGAGATAAGTGGTACGACTTTAGCTTCCGCTCGGCCAACCGCAAGCACCGCTTTCTCAATACGCTCGCCCTGGAGCGACAGTTTGGTGGCAAGGCACTGTACGTGTCCGAAATGACGGGCTTTGAGTTCAACTATGAGGAACGGCCAGGCTACTACTCAGACCAATCAGACTATGAGCTACCAGAGTGTGAGCACGCTCAGGGCCCGGCATCAGCAAGTGGCGACAGTTCCGTACCCGAATCACCAGCTAAGTCACCGTATCGCTCTTGCGATACGCTACCCAAAAAATCACAGTCACGCGACGCCATTGCCAGCGCTAGCAACGGCTCGGGGCAACAGCTGTCGACAACGTCAACTGGGTCCCTGGGCCGCCGCCGGCTGGGCAACTGGTTCCGCAAGCCAAAGAGTTCCAACTGTACACCGAGTCAGTCGCCAACCCACAAGCCAGGCTTCGACGCGGATCTAACGCTGACTGCCGCACGAGTTGCAGCTATCGAATTGGTTAAGGCCGCCGCCGAGCAAGAAGAGGCAGACAGTTCGTTTGCTTAGTTATCCTATTTAATACATAATTAATTATAATTTACAATACATGCATATGGATATATGCAAATACGTAGGCAGCGCAGTGCAGACATTCGAATACAAACCATATGAAGTGTTTAGAACGGTATTTTAATGCTGCCTGTGCAAATATCCACACAAAAAAGTATATTTAAATTATTTTAGATTTGTTGCTGTTATTTTCTTCTCTTTTTGTTCTTTTCGTGCATTTTCATATTATCTCTCGACCCGAACTCGTTTTGAAAATCGTCCGCCTGTTATCTGTACATAAATAAAAAGTTTTGTTTTTAAACATTTTACTATTATTTTTTCGAATACCCTTTCTTTTTATAATTTTGGTAATTCCTCTCCCCTCATATGCATGTGTTGGCAAACTAGAACTAACACACAAGAAACTGAATAACTATTATAACCATCTGTATATTACCAGAATATTAAATATGCGTTAATTAGCAACAGGTTATAACGATATCTAGCAATATTGAGTTACGAAATATAGAGACAAACTATCGAGCAAGTATATTTAATCGAATTATAACTTGTAATTTTTATTCAAAAACAAAACGAAACGAAAAACAAAAAGCAACAAAAAAAAAAAAACTGTTAAACAATTCAACATAACAAGGAAATTTTCAAAACATGAGCGAATTTAATTTTTCTTAAGAAAATCTCGTATATACCAAAATAAGTTGAAGTATATATTATTATTAAGATAATATTGAGTTAAAATGTTCTAAAAGCAATTTACTATTTAATAGATTTTGTAAAAACAAATATGATTCTTGCAAATGTTATCTCTGGACCACCCTATCAAGTATATTTGGCTGCCAGATTAATCAGCGATGTGTTTGAATTCCGGCCGTGATATCATTTAATCTATGCTTTTATATGTATGTAAACATCAGGCACGGAATTCACAAGTTAAATATAAAAATAAAATATATAAAATATTATAAATTTAGTTTTTCTACAGAGCAAAGAACTCTTAGATACTCTACTATATCAAAAGTTTTATCGATTGGGTTCAAAAGTACATAGCCATAAACCGACATTTACTTATTTAAAATTAAATATTTGATCGATCTTCGTCTAGCGGTTATGCGCTATAATATATTGATAAGATTTTGTTTATATTTTAGGGCCATTTTGAAGCTCGTAAAAGTTGCTCAATGGACATAGATAACAACGATTGTGATCGTACATAAATGTAAATAGAGGCATTGCCTAAGACTGTTATCAGTAGCTATTAACTAGGGCGGTGTATAGTTAAACTATTTTTCAAAATTTCGCGCGGTCTAAATAAACAGCGTTGCAGTAATAAAATAATCGAAAAGTAATCGATAAAAATACGAATAGAGAAGAGTGTTAAAGTTAAAAGAAATACCAAACGGTGCACATGTTAACAGCGCTGCAGCAGTAAGCAGAAGCAGTATTTTTCATTTATGCATTTACACAGATTAATAACATAGCAAATGTAAGGAATAGAATTACTGGTACTGTTAAAGTTACATTTGCTGTTAAGTTTACAGACTGTTATTATTGAAGTGCCTAAAAGTATGCTATGCAATATTTTATTTTGTTTCTTACAGATAGATTTTATCCAGCTGCGTTCTAGTTGTATCTAAATTCGATTTGTTTACAAGTTCGCAAATATTAATGAATGCCAATCGTTTTTCAATGTTGCAACTTACGCAAATCAAGCATACGCCCCATAAAACGCATGCTTTACAAATGAGAGCGAATTTAATTGGCAATTGATCAATCTGGGAAGGTGCACAGGAGACAGCATATGCGTTACTTAATGACTCGACTAATTAACAAATCAATTTCATTTGAATTCGATTTAAATAACTTGTAATAGCCATTCATAATTGCAACCGGTCGGTGAGTGAGAGACAGCGGCTGAGGTGCGACTAGTTCTGCGGGCGGACGGATTATCCGCAGATAATATGTTGGCCGTTGCTCAACGCTTGATGGCCGGCGGATTACCAAATCGACGGCATCTTCTGGCTAACTGGCTCAAGGCCGAGATCGGCTCGGCTCGGCTTGGCGCTGGAACTGGTCCCAGCTATTCCTAATTAAGACTCGGTTCTAAGTCCGCGCGCCGCCACTGCATCAAGCAGCAAATTGAATATGTGGCCGAGTGCTTTTAAATGGGATTCAAAGTGATTGACTTACGAGCTGCCGCACTTGCAACATCAACGGAGCCAAAGCGCAAAAAGCAAACTCGGCTCGGTGTCTCTCCGGTGCGCGCTGCGGTGGCCTCTTGCACAATGCCCAACTCATTTGAGCGCATTAAATTTGAATTAAAATTTTTGAAATTTCGCCCGGCAACGAAAGTGACAATTAAAATCTTTTTGGCTCTTGGCGTCTGTGCATTTCCTTAAGAGAGCGCGCGCCCAGATACTTCAATAAAAATGCCCCCAGGCCGAGCCGAGCCGGGCCGGGCCGGGCCATGTCAGCGCCGCCAAACCTCAATTATAGCAACGCCGGCAGCCAACTTGGCTCTATACCTATATTAACTGTTTTGCGCTCGCATATAGCACTCGTACTCGCACTCGACTCGACTCGTATATGGTGCCGGCACAGGTTGCCAAAGTGGACAATTTAATGTGGCTGTCATGTTAAATGCCAGCCCAATAATTTAAGCCTCATTTTTTCTTTCAGCCGGCCTGTGAAATGTTTGATGGGTGGTATGTGGCCAGTTGAGCGATCGGACTGCAACGAAATTATAGAAATTTTCCTAAATGCAATCACTATTGTGACTTCTGTGCCTTTCACCACGCCCAAGGGAAGGCCCTTAATGTGCTCTATTGCACGAACTAAAAGCGGGAGTTTATTAATAAATTTTGCAAAATTTGTAATAATTGGGAAATTTTGTATATACTGGGAATGCCTTTAATATACCTTTTATATGTTAATTATATCTAGGGAATGCCTTTATTATATCTTTTGGATATGATTTAACTCTAGGGAATGCCTTTAATATATCTATGACATATAATGGATGTCTAGGGAATGTCGTTTAGACATGATTTAACTCTAGGGAATGGCTTCAATATATATTTGACATATAATTGATGTCTAGGCAATGCCTCTAATGTCGTTTGGGTTTGATTTAACTATAGGGAATATCTTAAATACATATTTTCATGGAATTTATCTGTCGGGAATGCCTTTAATATATTTATAATTTGTAAATAGGGAATGCCCCTAACATAACTTTTGATTTATCATTTGCATTAATATACCTTTTTAATGTGATTTATGTCTTGGGAATAGCTTTATTAAATATTTGAGATTTCTTTTAACTCTTAACATGCCTTTTATGTATCACTTAACTCTAGGCATAGATATATCTTTTAACTGTAGGGAATACCCTCAATATGCCTTTAAGATATCATTTACCCTATGCTTGCTGCTCATCATCATCTTCATCATTTTGCCTTACCAACATACACAATAGTCAAACAATGCGTTAGCTCGGCATACCTAATCGTCTTTTATTGGACTCCATTTGGGGCAATTTGTAATAATTACGAGCACTTCCTTTAACATCAAACAAAAATTAGCCACGTATCGAACACAAAGCGAACAATAAACGTGCCAAACTTCTCAATTTTGCGAGAAATAAAATTTAAAAAAAATAAAAACCGCAAAGAAAATCAAACTCACTTGAACTCGCTTCGCGGTTTGCAGCTCAGATGTAAACCAAATGAACTTTTAATGAATTTTCGTCTCACTCAAATGAAGTTTTTTATTTAATGATGTTTTTTTGCGCAATAGTTGGGATTAAATATTAAATAAGTGTTCGAACTGTGTTTTTTATGAATGTCTCTATTTGCGTTCATTGTTTGTTTGTGCGATGCTGCAGCGATTCGATGCGAGTCGCTGTGAATCGCTTCGATTCTTGAGCTACATTCGAGTCTTGCGGAAAGGAGATTGTCGCCGCACGTTTTGCATATTACAAAATGAGTTATGAGTGTGTGTGTGTGTGTGTATTAGAATGCCATTGACTCGACTCGACAACAATTGAGCTTCCCATATGATGCGTCACTTTTACAATCAGCCATGAAAAATCTGCACAAGGCGATTTTCCATTGGCTTCACTCTCGATTGCAATAGATTTTCATTTTGCAAGCTGCGCTAGAGTTTTTGTTGCTGTTGTTGTTGCTGTTGCTTCTGCTGCCTTTGTTGTTGCAGTTTTGTTGGCAGCTTTTTATGGTGTTCAAACTAATTTGCAGTTACAAGCCCCTGTTGGCCCGTTTCTTTTCACAAACTGCGGCATCATGCCCTTTTGTTGCTTTTTATGTTGCACTCACAATGAGGTGGGTGCTCAAGCAGGGCATGAATATGAGCATGAGCATGAGCATGAGAGAGTGAGTGCGAGTGTGAGTGCACACATGGATTACTGTGGCACAAAGTAAGGCAGCGGCAAGGCGTGCAGGTGAGCTGTGGGGTTGGGGAGCGGCCAGATTGCCAAAGCGAATTATTGCTGATCTAATTTGGCAACTAGAGAACGAGCCTGGGCATTAGCTTGAGTTGACTATAATGAAAAGTTAAGGTAATATATATGTTATTAGGATTAAGTGCTGAGTTTTTGATGGGAAGCTAGAATTGGTTAAAATTGGGACAATTTTGGGACAGTTTTGGGACACCTTTTAAGACATCTTAATGCACATCTGGAATACAGACTGAAGTCAAGTGAGTACACAGATACTCACACATTCATATACTCATACACCCATGTACTCATACATTCATACACTCATACACCCATGTACTCATATACTCATACACTCATATACTCAGCCATATATTCATAGACTCACACAGTCGTGCAATCATACAGTCATACATTCATACGCTCATATATTCATACTCCCATGTACTCATATACTCTTATCCTCATACACTCATATTCATATATATAATTCATATATCATATATTCATACTCTCATATACTCATATCTTCATACACTCACACTCACACTGCCAATATCTCTCTCAGACTCACACACTTCGGCAAGTGTAAGAGGAGGACTCTCGTGCCTTCGCCTTTCGTTTTCTAACAATCACAAAATTATGAAAAATTAAATAAAAACTGTTGCAAATCTCAACTGTAAATTTCAATTTGCGTGCAGCAAAGTTCAATACCATAAATCGAACAGGCACAGGCGGAGGCACAGCCTACGACTCATATTCGAATGCCAGACGCAGGCCAGGCCAGCCCAGAGCTAGGCTACAGCCAGGTTAGCTCCAGTTCCCCTTCATTTGGTCTGGGGCAACTTTCATGCAATTGATTTTCCATGAACTTCATTTTGCATGTCTCGCGATTTAGAGGTTTTTTATCTGTATTTTTCGGCTACTTTGGCCTTTTTTCCGCAGTTTTTGCATACAATTGTCATTGTCATTGCTGTCGCGTGTTGTTGCTGCTGCTGCAGTTGTTGTTGTTTTTGTTGTTTATGTTGTTGACCTGTCTGTAGATTTATGTGAAGCTGCTGCCCATTTGGAGCACATTATGTAAAATTTGCATTTGAAACTGGTTCGCGTTCGCGATTTTCGTTTCAGCGGAATTGAAGTTGAGTTTATATCTGATTTGTTGGATTTGTCCTAGGTGCACTTAATTGGCCAATGCCGGGGCACAGTGAACACTCTCTTAATGGCTTCGTGGCAATTAAGCCGAGTGCTAGCTGACTTTCAGTTGAGTCAAGGAAACCAGCTAAGAGACAGTCGCACCAACTGAAAGGGCACTCGCTCTGAGCTAAGCTGAGATGGCAATCAAAATAAAGATCTGCGGCAGAAGCAGCTCTTGCGTAAGGCCCGTGACGAAGGCGATCAAGTCAAGTCGGCGTGTGGAGCGTTTTGTACTTACTCGAGCCCGCGTCACAATATTCAATTAACTCCAACATGAATAAATATAAATCAAATTAAAGCATTCCCATTTGCAATCAGTTACGCTGCTCTTGCCTTAATTGTAAACAGTCCGAAACAGTTTTGTGGGATGTGAGCATGGAGTGAGGTAATGTAGGTGGAAGATGTCTGGGAGTGTGAGAGAGAGGGAGAGGAAGAAGGAGTGACAGAGGTAGGGAGTGAGTGAGTGAGAAGCGGGAATAGAGAGAAAGATAGAGAGAGAGAGAGCGAGAGAGAGAGAGAGAGAGAGGGTAAGAAAGTATAAGAGCTTGAGCGAGGAAGACAGGGAAATGAAGGGAGAGAGAGAGAGAGAGAGATAGAGGGAGAGAGAGAGACAGGGACTTAGTGAGAGTCTGAGGTAGAGAGTAAATGGAATAGAGGAAGAGAGAGAGAGAGAGAGATAGGAAGCGAAACAGAGAGGGGTGAGATAGAGAATGATAGAGAGTGATAGAGAGTGATAGTGGGAGGGAAAGAATAAATGAAAGAGAGTGAGCGAGTGAGGCCCAGAGTGAGGAGAGTGAAAGGCAGAGGCAGAGAGAGCAATAGGAGAGAGCGAGATGGAAATAGAGGAAGAGACAAAGAGATTGAGTGTGTGAGGTGGAGAAAGAGAGATTGCGGGAGAAAGAGAGGTAGAGATAAATAGAAAGCAAGAGAAAGAAAGGGAAGAAAGAAACAGAGTACGAAATGAGTGTGAGAGAGAGAGAGAGACAGAGAGAGAGAGAGAGAGAGAGAGAGAGAGAGTAAGCCAAAGAGACAGCCAAAGAGACAGAGTCTAATGCAGAAAGCACCTTGACAGAAATTGCCTCGGAGACAGATAGAGAGTGAGTGAGAGCGAAATATACATATGTATGTATCTCCCTCTCTCCCTCTCTCTCCCTCTCAATCTTCTTATTGCCCCAATCAATCTGCTTTTAGGCCCATATACTTTTTATACTCTTGCAAAGGAAATGCTACTTCAGTAACCCAACGTTTTTTTCCAGTGTACAGCTCATTAATTTTAGTGCTTTGTAGATTCTTAGATAATTTGAAATTAGTTCTGTCGCAACTTTTGCTAGGCTTCAGTTTTCATGGCGAAAAAATTGCATTTCTCAGCGATCGTTAACATGAATTTTGCTCAGTGGAGTTAATAGAGCTCGTAACATCAACATTTACAGCCTAACGGTAGCGCCACGACATTGCGAGGCCTTAGCAACAACAATAACAGCATTGGCAACGATAACGGCAATAAACATTGAATAAGGTTAGCATCGCATGACACGATTGCGCTGCCCTCCCACCCCCTCTCTCTCTATTGATTGGCCCCCTTTGTAGATGGCATATGCCCGGTTACGAGCTGAGCCATGTGAGATAAGCACCCGCATAGCTGAGCAAAGCTATTGAAAACGTGGCCAGCCAACTGGCCGCAGCCATTTCATTATGTAAACACAGCGCGCAAGGAAAACAAGAAATCTGGCAACAAATCAATAGAAAAAAACTCAAACAAAACAAATAAAATGTTTTCATTTCTCATTGATGGGGCGTCGCGTCTAGTGTGGAACTGGGGCGTTCGACTCCGACTGCGACTGCGACTGACCGACTGACATAGCCTGACTGGCTGGCTGGCTGGCCGGCTGGCTCTATGAGCACGTCCATTGGGGATCTCTGCGGCGGCAGGCTGCAATCTGTATCGCTCAGAGCCTGAACCGGGTCCAGTTGCGTGTTGGCCATTATGAATAAACATGTGCCACATGTAAGCTGTCGCTGTCTCTCCAGCCGCATTTATTTAATATTGGCCAGCTTTGGAAATTGTAATAGAAATGAAAACGTAAACGAAAACGAAAACGAAGTCGCAAAGAGTGCAAAGTGTTTTTCATTTTGCAATTAGCCAAGGAAACACGCTTCAGCGCAAAACTCGTATTTCCTGGCCCAGTCTGGACAGGCTCCTGCCGCCTGACCGCCCGTCCGCCCGCCAGAAGATGCGCCTTGATTATTGGCTAGCCGCTCGTTGTGCCCGTGAGTTATGACAATAATTTCATGTTAATAACTTTCAAGCCAAAAACCTGAACTTTAGCTCTGTGAACTCAGCTGGCCAAAAATAACAAGAAAAAAGCCCATTTTTCTTCTGGTTGACTGGTTACGCCATTGCCAGCAATTTCAAGTGAAAAAAACACTACAAATTGTGTAATGAGACGTAGAAAACTCCGGATTTGCAATGGGGCGTATGCGTAATATGGAGCATGGCCAATTGCCGGCGCAGGCTTAATTAGACAATTTCTCTATTATGGATGCTGCCTTTCACAAACGACTCAGAAAACACTCAGCGCTCAATTATGGCTGTGGCTAATCAAAAGGGCATTGATTTTTATGAACTGCGAACAGGCTGGAGCTGGAGCTGGGCTGGAGCTGGGCTGGGGCTCGACTATCTCTAATGCTGGATGATGGGCCTGGCTTTTGCGAGTGGCCAATTGTTTGCCCTGGTGATGGGCGCGATGGCGTCACTTGTACAAATCTTTGCATTTAGCCAAAACGTGCTGCTGGCCAACATGATGCAAGAGCGAAAGAAAGTTGATCGTTGGCCCGGCTCATAAGCGGAGCAATCACCAGCTAGCAAAAAATAGGTTTGGGCCTTGCCTGCAAGTCCGGGTCCGGCCTCGCTGACGGGTCAAGCCTGTGTGGTGTGGCCCGTCACGTTAGGGCCAAAGCGAATTGCAGCTAAGGCAGCAGCAGCAGCAGCAGCAGCAGTGGCAGCGGCCTCGAGACTTGGCCATAATGTGCATATTGCAGCTTTTTTATCGCTTCTCGCTTTTGACAATAAATTGCCTTGGCGGTGGCTTTGCCCGCGTTACCTTTAACGAAGTGTGAAAGATGTCGGCTCTGATTCGATTCGATTGCGCCACGGTGGCATGCACCAGCAGCAGCACACGCTGCAAGCTTTTTGCGCTGCCTCTCAGCACCGTGAAGATGTAGTTAACAACGTGACTATATAATCAGCATCGGCTTGCCGAGGCTAGGAAGTCGCCCAACTGCATTGCCCCCACCCCACACTTGTCCCAGCAGCCGCCAAATGATTTTTTAAGCATTTTGCACCACTCGTTTCGTTACGTTTCTAATCAAATTAATTTCGCCAGCTGCACACATGTCTCAGCTCGAATTGGGCCTGCCGCTGCCTGAGCATTGCGCATACGCAGAGTGCGCCCGCCACACAAACCTGATGCAACCGAGCCTCAGCTAAAGGTGACGAGGTTAACCAAGATAAATTCAATATGCCTAGGAGTTTAGCATGTGTGTAATCTATTTTATCGCCGCTGTTTGTTCCTTTTGCCTCTTGTAATCAATGTGTTGTCGGCTTTGTTAGAGGATTTCTTGTTTATTGCTTTTGTAGTTGACAAAATTTTAAAAATTTGTTCATTAATGATTCTTAATGATTTTTTAAATATTCATAAATTTTACAACAGTTTTTTATGCCTCTTCTTTATTTCTTGCAGTGTAAGATAAATTAAATAAATTGGTTCTTTTTGCTTATATGTTTTATTTATTTTTTATTTAATTAAAAAAATATAAAAAATATTTTACTGCTTTAATTAATTTATAATATAATTTATTTTTCATTCTTTTAATATCTATTTTTTATTTTTTAACAATTTTTTCGCTCTTTCAAATATTTTTCAATTAAATAGTGAATTAATTGATATAATTTCACATTTGCTATGCCTATTTATTTGCTTGTGACATCTCGGGCTGTCTTTCAGCTTAACCCCTTCGTCGCCATCGTGCTATTTCTTTGATTGCATATATAGTTGGATCTATGCACAATCTCCCGTCTGCAGCCGCATCTCATCGTATTAGCCACGCTACACCCACTATTTCAACATTACGGGTTTTTTTTGGTGTGTCTCTCAGCCGTTTGCACATTCTGCACATCGTGCAGCACGTCGGGGGGAATCATGTCTATGGCAGCCACAATCACCTGGAAGACCAGCGTGTGAGAGGCAGGAGCTGCAGCCCAAGGCTAGCAGACTGTCATTGCTTAACGCACTCCAGACAGACACACACAGGCAGATATACATATAGATATAGATATATATACACGCAGGCTGAAGAGGAGTGGTAAAGGAGGCTGAACATGTCTTGGTGGAGAGGCGAGGACTAGAGGCAGCAGTGGGTCGCTGCTTGTGCTTGAATCGGAGGAAGCTCGCATACACAGATATATCGATAAACACAGGTAAACACACTCACACACACATTCATACTCCCTCCTCCGCCCACATACCTCCGTTGCTTGCATCAGCCGAACGGAAGTCAAACGCTTTTGTAACTTAATTTGCCACTTGACCTCGCCTGGCCGAGGGAGACTCTGCGCCGCTCATTTGTTTCTCACACTCGCAATCAATGAACGTATTCACACAAAATATTTATCATTGCGCTCTAAATTAACAGTTTTTAATTGACTTCGGCTGGACAACAAGCGACATTATTTACACGCACAAAATACAAACTGATTTGAGATAAATTTGCGTAATTTTATTGATGCAAAACATTGTTGTTTGCTGTTTCGTTTGGTTTATTTAGGCCCTGTCACTGCATTAAATTGATTAATGCGACTGATATCTTTATACGCCCATTTCAAGTTGTAAATATTTGACTTTAATTATGAGTTTAAATTGCATATTTGAATTTGTAATATATATTTTATTATTTTTTTTGTCACATTTTGTTTAAGTGAATAAACTTTGCCAGAGAGATACAGATATCTGAAGATATACAGATATCCAAAAGATACAAATATCTAGAGACATATACGTATATGTCTCTAGATATTTGTATCTTTTGGATATCTGTATATCTTCAGATATCTGTATCTTAAGATACAAATAGCTAAAGATACAGATATCTATAAGATACAGATATCTATAAGATACATATATCTATAAGATACAGATATCTATAGATTGATTTATTTTAAAATACAGATATCCAAACGCACAACTACCCGAAGATATATATGATGAAGATACAGAAAACTTAATATGCAGATAGCTAAGAATACGGATATCTAAAATATATTAAGATATTTAGAGTTAGAGACCTTTTAGGATACAGATAGCTAAAGCAGAATATATCGTCCATTTAATATTGGAATCGATTTGAATGATATATTTTAATTGATGAATTTGCTTCAATTCAACTTTATATCGGACTTTATCTTCAGACTCAGATCTTAAGCTCCACACAACGCTGATGCCACGCCTTTAGCACCTTTAGCAGCTCAAAAAAAGTACATTAAAAACACATAAAAAGAGAAGTGAATGAGCAAAAACTATTTATTTAATTAATATACTTAGAAAAGCCATAAAAAAGCTTAAAGAACAAAAGAAAAATAAACATAAAAAAACAGGAAAATAATAGTTATTAAGCACAAAGGCTGCTGCTAACGTAGAACACTTAGCAAGAACAGCCCAAGTGCTTGAGATTATATATAATATATATATATATATAGTATATATACTATATATATGCACATAGCTACACTTGCTGCACACTGTAAACCAAACGCCAGCAATTAGCTGTGGCCCGCTAAATTGTTGTCAATTTTAACAAATTGTACTTAATTAAAGAGTTTTGTGTAACACGGGCAGAAATGCTGTCTCGAAATTTGGTACCCTTAATTATTATAAATGGCTGCGGACTATGAGCTGGGATCGTGAAGCGCGCGCAATTAAACTTAAGCACAACGAATCTCATAAGACAAAAGAGAGCTGAAACCCGTTGACAATGCGACGGAAATTAGCGCTGGTTAATGACTCCAGCAGCCCGAAAATACACTGGCAGAAATGAGCGAGTCTTAAGCCGCAGTGCTGTTCTTGCTTGCGGCCGCTAATGATGTTGTTGCCGTTTGCCGTTTGCCTATCGCTGATGTGTGGCACATGTTGACAGCGGCAGCCGCCGTGGTCAGGGTCTGGCTGCCGCTCTGTGATCAACGGCATTTAAATGATGGCCCACCAGAAGCTGTTCATACACATTACTAAGCGATCGGGCTAATTGCGCCTGCCGCCAGCTATGAAAAGCCGTTCAAGAAAGTACCAATCATCGTTTCAAGTTAGCATAACCTGGCCCCGTTATAACTTTGACAGCCAGCCGCTGACAGCCTAGAGTGTGTCTAGCCTGAGTGTGTGTGTGTGTGTGTGTGTGTAGTGTGTGAATTACCAAGTATTTACCCTTTTGCCATGCGCTGCGCTATTAAGGCACAATTTGACGCCCCGTTGCGGTGCACGCAAGTTTCAAGTTTGTTGCCTGAGTCTTTTGTTTTGAAACGTGTTTTTTCTTTTTTTTGTGTTTTCGATTTATTATGTATTTACAAATTTTGGGGCAAGTCTTAACGTATAATTCGCATATATTCATTTTTTATTATTTTTTCGATTTTTTCGATTTTTTTTTTAGTTTTTTATGCATCGCTCAACTTGAGGTCGCGTTCGCTTGCGTCTGGTCGCTGGTTGCCTGCAACTTTTCGAGCAGCTTCTTCAACTTGTTGTGCTTCTTCAGGTAGGCGCTCTTCTCATGTGCCAGCTTGTAATTGGCAAACATAGCGGCCTCTGTTGTTGTTGTTGTTGTTGGCTGTTGCGTTGTTGATGTTGCTGCTGTTGCAGTTGTTGTTGCTGGGCTGCTGCTGCTGTTGGGCGCTGCAGTCGTGGAGGAGCCAAGTGTGTCAGAGTGCGCCTCCTTCACTGGCGCCGCCTCCTCCGCCGCCGCCTGCTGCCAGTCCAGCGCCTTCTCCTCCACGGGCAGCAGCTGCAACTGCAAAGAGATGATGCATGTGATTATGACATGGACATGGACATGAACGTGGGGACGTGGTACATGAGCATGAAAGCGAATGCGATTGCGATTGCGACTCGCAACTCGTGGCGAGTGGTGGCGACTGGTGGGTGGGTGATTGTGGCTCTGTTCAGGTGTGTGTGGTGGGTGTACTCTGTACAGCGATTGTGCAAAAAGCATTTACAAAAGTGTCAAAAGCGTTTAGATGTTGTTGTTGTTGTAGTTTTTTTTTCTTTTTCTTTTGGCTTTAATTTGTTTGTTGTACACGCAATTTGATAAAACGAACAACGGACTCCTTATAGCTATATGCATATCAGTAGCGCAGATAGCGCTTGCGATTATCGTATTGTCTTACATAGTTCCATGGCGCGTATTTGGCCTTCTCGTAGGCCTTGTACTTCTTGGTCTTCGCGTTGTATTTGCCCTGCAGCTTGTTGTTGTTGGGCGCAATCGCAGTGTACTTGATGCCCACCCCGGGCACGTACTGGGCAGCCAGCGCGGGCACAGTGACAGTGGCGGTTGCCGGCCTCGCTCCGGCATTGCTGTAGGAATCCACTAGCTGGCCATAGTTGTACTTGGGCGGCTGGTTGTTGTAGTTGGGCGGCGCATAGGGGCCGGCGGGTATGACCCAGGTGCGCGGCCGGGACGGAGGCGGCAGCACATAGCTGTAAAGAGATCTCGTTGAGAAGTGAGCAGAGCAGACGAAGTGGATGCCCGCTTACACATAGGGCTGTGGGTTGGGAATGTCGTCACTCAGGTCCTCCCAGACGGGCGCTGGCTCGCGGTACGGCCGACTGGGCGGCGCGGGCGTGGTGCGTGGCGGCGGCGGCACTATGGGACCCGTGTTGGTGCCCCAATCGACGCGTATCGCTTGGCTGCTCACAGCGAGGCAGATGACTAGCAGCAGGCAAACGGAAGGCTGCAACAGAGCAAACGTATAAGGTGAATGCATGTGGCAATAATTTGTCAAAAGTAATCGATGGCGAAGCGATTGCGTCGGTTGCTTCGATTAGGCATTTGCCTTGAGAACGCTCGCCCCCAATAGCAGCAGATATACACCTATATACATATGCGCATGTAGAACAAGTTGTACAAATTTGCAGAATGTAAAACATTTATTTGCTTGCCAACTCACTTTGCCTTAAAGCTTGTGATGCAATTGCCACGTTAGCAGTCGCTCGGCTAAGCCAATTAAATGCGCTTTATATAGCGATTAGATGCAACCAAAATTTGCTCTTGAACTCGATCATAAATAAAGAAAAAAAATATAAATTTATAATTACGCGTTTTGCAACAATGTCAAGTGTAGAAGTAAATAATAATAAGCGGCACAAATTGTTGTAAGCTTAGTGCCATTGTTTGTTGTTGTTGTGTGAAAATTTCTCAAGTTGTTAACACTATTAGGCCTAATGCAGACACTGTTCAAAAGTTCAAAGTCATTGTGTCCCCCTATTTGGAGCATGATTTATAGCGATTTGATAAATATTTATACGAAAACAGACATATATATATAGAGATATATTTATGTTCAGTCAGCATTTGTTTTGTTAATTGAATTGGTTTTTTAAATAATTGATTTATGTTGATTAATTAGGCTGCATTCATGGCTTTTTTATTATCTAACAGAAATAGATGTATGAAAGCTTAAGCTTTGGCTCCGCTTATAAGCGTTTATTATTTATTTATGCATTGCGAACATTGTCAAAGGTTCTCAAGTGTTTTTGCAGCTAATGATCAATTACGAGCCGATTAAACATGGAAATGAGTTGCAAGGAAACAAAAAGCTGAACGGCAGCAGCTGAAAGGTGCTAAATGCTTGTGCTTGGGGCAAAGGTGTGAGCAGCTGGGCCAGGGGCCTAATCGATTTTACAATACAGTTTTCACAATCAACACACGACGCTCTCCTTGGCCAAATTTGCCCGTTGCCAATTTGTCAATCGGCGGCGCTTTTGACAATGCGCACACACAAAAAAAAGATATCGATACTCGTGATTTATCGATGCCACCTGCAGCATGGCAATGCACTGCAGTATCGTTTGTCTGCATGTGCCTGCATGTGTGTGTGTGTGAGTGTGGGTGAGTAACTTTTTGCTCCTCTTTTTGCGCTGTTCTCTTTGCTCGAAGATGAGAACGTGTTGTTGTTGCTGTCGCTTGCTTTGCAAATTGAATATGTGTTTACTTGAACAATTGCCAGGCATTTGTTAACCAATATGCAGTGATCGTATGTTGTATTTATACATGCAAATCGCAATAAATATAGCTGGCATGCCTGTTGAATTAGGAGTGTGACCATTGCATTCTAATTTAGCAAATCCATTCTTTTCTAGCTAACGAACGGCCACTTACTTAGCCTATAAATCAGCGCTTGAGGAATAATTGGCCGGAGTGCATAATATTTGTGTAACTCACAAATGAATAAAGTTGTCAGGCGTGTTATAAGCTTATATCGATTCGTTGTTATTTTAGCTAATTAGAAATAATTGCTTGTGTATATATCGATGTTTATTGCTGCTGAAAGTTACTATAAATAAGACAAGCATCGATTCTGTGCCTTGGCTAATTAGTTGGGCTCCATACCGATGTTTGAGTTGCTATAAATATCGATTCTTAGTCAATTGTTCCCTAAAGTCACCATAAACAACGATTGTAGCTGACTAACTGCTATAAATCAGCAATATATAGGTTTCGTTCGACATCCACGCACATATGATTTGCATATTATGTGCACAAGGCAACAATAATACCAATTGGCAGCGATGTCGACAATGCGCCGTGTGCATAGCAAATAGGAATTTGTGTATTCAACTGCTGTGATCGATTAACCAAATTCGCAGCACAAGATATGCAAGTAATGCCTGCTGCTGCCGGAGTCTCACTGTTTATGGCTCGGTTCATTACCTGGCGATTTAATGATCGACAGACGACTGGGTCCATTAGGTTGGGAAATCTGCGATTAAATTAAGTTTTATTTGGAAGCTACCTTCGAGATGTTGTAATGCCGGCCAAATGGTATAAACAGATCATATCAGCCGGGCACTTTAGTTTCCGCTGCATATCAAATTCAATCCGATAATTTAATAATACAAAGCATTAGTCGAAGACGCCAATGAGATAATTTAATGGCGCAGTTGGGCAGCTCCACTCCGATAAGTAGCATGACGGCATCAGCAATATTATGCAACAATAGCCACTCAATTGCGATCGGGGGCTTTGGCTTGTCTACTTAGCGCTCTTTGTCACTTCCGAGACATAATTGCGTCGGCCTTGAACTTGAAATTCACTTGGCCTCACAGACAATTACACTAGGCGAAAAAACGTAGCTAAATCATGGGGGTGCGAGAGAGTTAATTGCGATGTTGAATGTATTGTTTACGAATGGGATGCTAAGACGGAATGGCGGTAGGGGCTGATGGATGCTTATATCAATTAAGGATATGACGGCAAAGCAGAATTTATAAAAATTAAGATGTTTTTAGAATTGTGCCTGCTGTGCATTGTGTATACGCCATGTGAACCTTGTCATAGTTTCTTTGCGTGTATAAATGATGTATTGTGTATACGCCGTGTGCAGCTTCTCACTGAGAGAAATCTCTTTCAATATCAATTTATTCATTTATTCATTTTGTGAGGAAAATCGAAATCTTTTTCCATTGAAATTTGTTAATTTATCTATTTTCTCTAAGTGTACAAATTATGTATACGCCCTGTGAAGCTGCGAAGTCAAGGTAACATTTCGTTTTTATCAACCAAATCTATTCACAAGTCGAAATTCCGTTTTCTACCCTCCAGTTTCTCTCAGTGTATAGCTTGATATATGCCCCACGTGCGCCTCAAGTACTCGCATAGTTTTCTTTCTTTCTCACGGCGTTTTTTTTGCATTTATCATGTTAATTAAAGTGCGAGACGCGGGTCGGGTCGGGATTGTTAGATTGGCATCGGGCTGCTGTGCGTGCGCTGCGGATTGGCGGGCCAATAAAAAGTTTTCAGAATTACGCTGCGCAATGTGGGTATTTTTAGGTGCCAGCCGGAATGCCGGTTGAATGAACTCCAATTTCGTGCACATGATCTTTGTGTAAAAAAGGCCTGGGATCTGGCATTAATTGGACGGCACACCCAACATGGACATCCCCGCCCACTCTCCTCGCCTAATGAGCAGGAGCGAGCCGTGATCGAGCGATTAGGGCGGGCGGTCGTTCGGTCGTTCGGTCGTTCGTTCGTTGTTCTAACCACAATCGACTAATTAAAAACAATCAATAAACAGAGCTGAGCACGTCCATAGCCACGGCCCATTATCATTAGAGTTTTGATTAACGCAGCTTAGCAGGAAAATAATCATTTATTATCGCAAAGCGATTTGCGCGGCATTCCGCTTGCAGCTCGGCTCAGCTGCAAATTAAGTGCTTAAAGAAACTGCAAATATTTTTGCGAAACGTTTAAGTAGTTTTTTGTTAGCTTTTTTTGGGTCAAGCTTAGATTTAATTCGGCTGCTAGGCGGGGGCGCCAGCAGCTGTCCAGTGTGGTCCAGCGGTCGGGGCAATCTTTTATCTGGCATCGAGTGCAACACCGACGAAGTCCGCCAAGCGCATTGTCTTTTATTGCACAACAACAACAGCAGCAACAGCAGCAACGGCAGCAACATTATTAGCAGAAAATAAAAATAAAAATTGCTAAACGGATCAAAGAGCTGGCATAATCATTTTTTAAACGCCCTAATTGAAATCATTTATAACTATCATGAGGGCATGGCCTTCTGCTGCCGCTGCCGCCGCCGCTGCTGCTGCTGGCTTAAATTGCACTTTAATTATTGATATATATATTGGCGAATGCGGGCCACTGTTGCATAATGAATAATGAATAACTGAATATATTCATGGCAATAAGCAGCTGATGTGGGTGATGAAAGTCAGTCGAACAGGCACAAATATCAAAGATCAAGCACAATGAAAGTTGCAACAGCGCCGCGAATTGGCTCTAAAACATAAAGAGGCCCATTAATCAAATGCCATTCAAGTTATCAATTCAATGTGTAATGAGCCATCACAATTTGCTGCCCTAGGGCAGGCCATGATGTTTCATTCACAGTTTGCAGTTATTGTTTAGCGTGAGTTTAAGCGGGCACATGATTTGTAGCCTGGAGAATTTTTGAATTGTTTATTACCTTTTTTTATATTTTTAAATATTTTTTTTAGTTTTTAAATTATTTTTGCTATGCTTAAGCTCAAAGGGGAAGCCCAAATTAAGCGAACTTAAGCGAAATCAATTGGAGAAAAATATTCATAAATAACTAAATTTGATGAGAGTCGTAAGATAAAGCAGATTCGATAGTTTTCTCATAGATAAATATAATATAATATAATATATATAAGCTTAGATATATATATAAATTTTATTCCTACTTCAAGCATATAGAAGATTAGGCTAAGAAGAAGAGGCAGATTTATAATATTTTAGATTACATTTGAGATTCAGATTCAGATTCAGATCAAATTTCAGCTCTTCCCTCTAATACTTAACTTCTGCCTCTCTACTAGCTATTGCCCAAAACTCTGCCTAGTCATAGTCTCTAATAGAAAATCATTTCTTCTAAGGCAGCACAGACTGCGGCCCGTAGAACAGGAAATGTCAGTTTAAAAGGCATATAGCCATGTATACCATAGGTACACATTATACCACTCTATACACACTATAGTTCTGCATTTACAAGACAACTTGATCTCAGGTGGGTGTGCTATCAATGTGTCAAAAATAGAGAAAAAATTATAAGTCATAAATTGTGTAGTCTACGTGCTAACCTTAGCGCACATAGTCATTAAATTTACATCTTAATCGCTTTTAGCCAAGTCCGCAAAGAGCAGCTGAAAGAAGACATCCGGCAGATCACTGAGTGGTCAGACAGACAGTTGGATTGTGATTGTGTTCTTCAGGCACAGCTGATCCGCTGACTCGCCTGACTGTCTGGCTGGCCTTCGGTTAGCGCTTGGAGCGTAGCTGACGCTTGACTCGAGAATCACACATACAGTGGGGCTATAAATAAAGGGTTTAGCAGCTACAACAACAAAATGACTTCATCTGCCCGGCAAGCCAGAGCAGTCGAAGCGTGTCAGGTAATTAGCTGCTGTATTACAGCGTCTCAGGTAATGCGCCTCATTTGCATATAAAAACAGCAAAACTTTGACTACCAGGGCTAACCGTTGACCTGGCCTAGGCTCCCCGCTAGCCAGCTGAAAGTCGAGACTCCGCTACTTCTGCGCAATCTTCTACTTCGTCTTCGTCTTCCATTCGAGTGGAGAAGTTCAAGGTTTGGCAAATTGTCGCTCACTGCATTCGAGCAGCCATCCATCAATTAGCGCAGCGTGCTTTGACGACGACCTTGTGGCCAGAACAAACAACAACATGACACATCGCCCCCATCGACACGTCCGTCCGCTTGTCTGTTCGTGCTGCGCCTTCAAAGCTGACGTTAAATTTTGACATGGCTTCTTAACACCGAGCTGCTCTGCCTGTTGGCTGCAATTGCCGCGGCTGCGCTCGTTTGTCACAGCCTAATGTTGGCCAATTTCATAGAAGCAACCGTAAATAATAAAAAAAATCGACAAAATACATCGAAATCAGCACAAACTTGTTTCACGCTTTTCAGAGCTGAAGCATTTGTTCAAACCATTTGGCATTAGGTCGCCTCTGGGCTTAGTCATTGAACGCTTTTGATTACCCTAGATTGGCAGTGTTTAGAGGGAGGCAGAGTGATTTTTGGTAAAGTTATGTAACAGGGGGAGTTAGAGAGGGAGAGAGAGTGAGAAAGAGAGTGAGAGTTCAAGATGAGGTATGCTATATATATAGTAATCGTAAACAATCAAGTTATTCAAGTCATAGGCAACTGTCTGTTTATCTATCTATCTGAGTGCTTATCTGCCGATTAGCTCATATATCTGTCTGTATTTCTAGTTATTAAATCTTGATCCATCGATCTATCAGTCTGTCTGTTTATCTGCCTAACTCCCTAACGGCTGACATATCTGTCAGTCTACATCCATCTATATATCTGTCAGTCTATTAGCCAATCGATCTAACTGTCTGTCTTGCTGACTCTTTGTATATCTGTCTCTCTCTCTGCCTGCCCATTTTGTCTATTTATCTGTTCGTTGATCGATCTATATATCTGTTCGCTTATCTATTTATCTACCACGCGATGACTTCTTGCCTGCTTTGCTCCCTATCTGTCCGTAACAACAGTTTCGCATCTCTCGCCTCCCTCATTACAGGGCATCTGCCCATCGACTATACCCCGCCAAGAACGCCCTCTCGAACATGTTTAAGATTTTGGTCAGCTCGCATTGCATTGCTCGCATTGTTCAATAGATACAGCTACATTCGGAGGCAGCTTCCTCGTCAGCTTTTGGCCGCCGCGCTGGCGCTCGCCCCCCCGTTTTGGGCTCGAGCTAGAGCTATTAACCATAATACGAGCCGACTCGCAACAACCTTGTGAGGCATTTCAGCGCACACGTTTTTGAATGCTGTGCCACAATTGTTGTTGCTGGCATCTGAAGTATTTTAGCGGTTTTTTGGATCACAAATTATGAAGATGGCGATGGTGTCGACGCTGTCGACGCTGTCGATGGTGTCGATGTCGTGTACCGCACACTACAGAAGATGCTTGACTTATGATAGTTGATTGGCGTGAATTCGAGTGGCGTTTGGTCTTAGTGAATGCACGAGCTGTGAAGCTTTCTAAAAATACATTTAGAATGCCCGAGTTGAGACTCAAACAAGAGCTAAATCATCTCTGAGTGAATACATTGCAGAATTTCGCTACAGTCAACAGCTTTGAGTGCTGGCAAATTCCTCAATCAATCTGGCTGCATCTTGATTAATTGCCAGCATGTTCCCATGCTATTGAAGCAGCCACAACAAAGGAATAATAAATATAAGTTATATAGAAACAAATCCTCATTGATGCCCAAAAACGATTCGCGATGCCAAAAGTCAAAGCTGAAATTTCGATACGTGGGAGTCAATCAGCCTCTAAAAATAATAAACAAGCGAAATTTAATAGCAAACGCAAATGCGCTAATAAATAAATAGACATCATGATGATTTCAATTACGTTTCGGCTGGGGTTAATGGAATCGCAAATCCATTCAGCAAGAGACAGCTCAATGCCTGCCCACCTGACTGGCTGTAGGTGTGACTGCTTCTATATATATATTATATTATCTGACTGCTGCTTATATATCTTCCAGGTGTTCGTAAACTTGACCTCTACAGAAATTTCTTGACACATTCAACACGCAATTGGCGTGTCAGAAAATTTAATTAAAAGCAATTTAGCTAAAGTCTCTGAACTATGGCCACTCGAAGCATCTTTGGCCAATAATATATATTAGCAAAAAGATTTTGCAACATTTTTGTTGTTGCAGGTCTGATTGGTCAGCGCGATATCCGCACGGCTCATTGAATTTGTGGCATTTGGGGGCGTAGCCGACGTTTCGCAAAAAATCTCGAAAAAAACCTTCAACATAATAACTTGCATTTTGAGTAGGGCATTCGCTGCGTCTTGTCTGTTGCTCAGAGGCTAACTGGGCGCTAATCATAAATCTGCAACGCAACTGCAGCAACAACAACAACAACAATAGTTCAAGCTGTAGCCATGGCTAATCAGCGGTTGGGGCGCTTCAAGTTAATGCCTCTCAGGCACTTAGCTGTTTGAACTTTTCGACGTTTGTCTGGAATTTCGTTCGTTTCGTTCGTGTTGTGAAAATGTAAAAATAAATAAATAAATCGAACTGCTTTCGGCCCCAACAATGGGCCAGTGCAACGGCAGCACTCAGCTGGCCAAGAGGTCAATGTGCTACCGTTACAGTTAACCAGCCGAATTGGCTGCCCATTCAATACCAGCCATTTGATTTGAGCCGCATTATTGAGTCAAAAGCAAACAAAACCCAAGTCCCAACCTGACTTTATAATTTGCATAGTTTATGCTGCAAATTTTGCATAAAATATGCATTTTCCTACGTTTGCATAATTTGATATCAGCATCAGCATCAGCATATATGCACAGCGTATCGATTCGTATTAGTTATGAGAGCCCCGAACCAAATCAGCATCACAATGGAAATTGCTTAGGATAATTAATATTTGCTTATGCATTTCCCATCGGCTAATTGGCTGACAAATTGTTTTTCGAATACGAAATTTAATGGCGTTTAGATAAGAGTGTGAAGCGTTTCATCAACTCAAGTTTTCATGAGAAATTAACTAACCAAATTTCTCAATCTGCGTTTATATGAGGAAGTTCGTTTCATTAAAAGACAAAAAAAATCCCAAAAAATTAGCAAAAAATAAAAACGTTAATTACACTCAAATGATGTGGCACAAATAACTTTATATATACATATATATGCTGTACGTATTGTCAATTAATGACGCTGATTTCACGAAGAGCAGAAAACATGCTTCCGGTGCGCATCTGTACAAGGCGCAAATCAAAAGACTTAAGACACAAACTTGGGCGAAAGCTTCTGACAAACCACAAGCGCCACACATTGTTCAACGGTAAATCACCAAAGCTTTGATACAAGAATATTGCAAACAATAAGCCACAACAACAACAACGTCAATTGTGGGTCATTGCCTTATTGTCAATTGTTTGCTGCGAAAATTTATTTTACCGCAGCCTGAGTACCCCTAGTGCTGCTAGTGTGTGAGCCAAGCCGCATCTTGATGCAATTGCGCAAATCTGTCTCATCCCAAAATAAATGATATTCCTCTCAAGTTTATGGCTATGCACGTATTCTCTTTGCGGTTGACTTCTCATCATGATTTATAATCACGAAGTGTGTGACAGTTTTATTTTTGTGTTTTTCTTTAATTTTAAATTTTGTTGCGGTTACGTTCGCTGATTAAATCAGTTCGTGCAGCTTATTAAGTATTTTAATTTCGAATAAGGTTGTGAGAAATTACGTATACGTTCCATATATATATATATATATATATATATAGTTAAATACACTTGAAGCAAGAAGGGAAATGTTCTGAGCATGAAGGTCTGCATACCTTAATTCTATGTGCCAAACAAAAGACTTAGAAAACGAACTTGTTAGGCACAGGTTTTTTATTGGAGTAGTCATAGTTGCTCATCTACTCCCATTCTATCCAAAGATAGAAAAGACTGACTAGTGTATGCAAAACAAAAGACTTAGGAAACGAACTTTATGTGCAGGCAAAAATTGTTTATATTTTATATTAGCTTAAGCTTGTTTCAGGCAAGCATATTCTTTGACTTGCTCAAATTGAAGATTGGCGTTTTTAAATAAATTTCTCTATAGGCCAAACAAAAGACTTAGGCAACGAACTTTTTTCTTAGAGCAACTATTTCTTGTAGTTAAATAGTTACGCTCAATTAAACTGTTACTAATGCATGTCAAGCATAGGGTTAGGACTGTACTAAATAAAAAAGGATTTATTAAAACATATTCACGTTCTCATTGCAGCCCTTTTTTCTCTCACTGTATTTGCATTTGTTGGCAGACAGCTGTGTGCAGCAGCTCAATGAATTTGAAAACCTGAAGCACATTCCACAAGATTAATCATATGCGAGCTGTACATACACACAGAGATCATATATTATTATATAATATATATCTGATATATTTATGTACATAGAAGATCATATATTAAATTCCTTCGGCCGCCTTTGTAGTCATTCTTAACTCAAGTTCATATAGAAATTTGTTTTGTTTTATTTATTACTTACCATATTTGTAATTTGAAACTTGTAATCAAAATTAAAGTTTAGCTGTAAAAATGCATAAATAAATTGTTGTTTTATTTGCTATTGATTATTGATTGTTGTAATTATGCGCATAAACTGGGCATACGTCAATATTTTCATTGATTCATTTCGCTTTTTGAGGGTCGTTGTCGTCGTTGCAATTATTTGGCATTTGATATCACACACACACACATACACACACAGCTTTTATACACACGTAATTGTTGTTGTTGTTGTACTGCTGTCCTCTATTTGCAATGTTTATAATGATTGTTATTAGTTTGCAGTCGAGTTTCACAGCTGTTTGCTAGAGTTAGTTATGAAAACATTTTCCATTGACAGACTGCGACTTCGACTGAGATTCGGACTTGGAGTCGGCTTTGGGACTGTGCGCTGTGCCGGTAATTGTAGACGCGCGGCATTGTTCGCATATTGAATGACGATGACGCTCAATGTGACAATATCAAATCAGATTTGAGGCGAAATATCAAATGAACTGAGCGCTCATTATGCAATCTCTGGACTGAACTCGACTGGACCCTACTGCCACAGTGAATGTCGCCTAAAGTTAGCTGCGATCGCTGCGATTGTCTCGTTTGCTGTGGCGACGCTGACAATTTGCTGTCTCAATTGCAGAGACTCGTAAATAGATCTGCGACCCGCGGACAGCTGATAATAAACTTCCCGTAATGTTCGCTAACTGACCTAGTCAAACTTTGGCTGCAGTCGCCGTCGCAGCCGCAGTCGCAGTCGAAGTCGTCGTCGTCGTCGCCGTTTGTCGCGCATGCGTAAATAACAATTTAAATGACAATTTTTTGTTGTTGTTTTAAATTTAAAAGTGCGCGTAATTTAAAATTGGTTTTGGGCTTTCGGCTGTGCCTCTCGAGCGCAGGCGCATGCCACGCATGCTAAGTGCCGCCTGCGCCGCGGTCCCGGCGCCACCAAATGGCATCGTAAATTGAAAAGTGTCTTATAAAAAGTCTGAAGAATTGTTATGTGTCATGGCTGCGGCCCAAAAAAACGTGACTATGTAGCAACTTAGCCAATCTCACTATATATATATTGATTGATAATGTCTGACTTCAATCTGAAATTTTTGCGTTTTTGAAACGTGTTTTTGAGGCGTCAAGTGAGCTAGTTACACATGATCTTAAATGGTATTGAACATGATCTATATACATAGACATATATATATATATATATATCAATTTAATTAGTTTGTTTTATATCTTAAGTGGAGAAACTAGTTTAGTTAGGATGAGTATAGGGGTTTTAATGAGTGGTGAACTCGTTTTGTGCACTGTACTTGAAACAAGTACCAACTAGAACTCGATTTGCATTCCAGTTCTGTTTTATATGGATTCCTTGGGTCTCTTTCCACATGCATTCAAAAATGAAGTTTTTAGCTTTTTAAGTGCCCGCAATTACCTAAGACTATTTCCGGCTTATAAACAGTATAAGTGACTGCCTAGCTGGGCATCTGAAAAGCCTCAGAAACAGACTCATTTCAATGCTGTTGCCATTAAAACGCGCGTTTAATTTCGTGTTATTATGCACACATGATATGAGCTTGAAGTAGGTTTTTTTTTAAAATATTTAATTTTCAATTATGCTGCTGGCTTTTCCCTTCCCATTTGATTTATGCGGCCTTAAAAACTGCAGTGCGCTAACGCTCTTTGAGGCATTTACTTCAAAGATTATTTGAGTTTTTTTTTAGTGCGTGCTGCAAGCGACTGCGACAGCGCCAGCTACAGCAACGCCTCCTGCTCAGGCTCTGAGGCTTTGGCTTTGGCTTTGATTTATTTATTTGCATAAATTTAACACGGCTCTGACAGCAGTTGAGTGTTTCTTTCTTGGGCTGTGGCCGGACTGCCTACAGGCGCATGTCAGCATAGCTACACGCAAGTTCGTTGCCTAAGTCTTTTGTTTTTTTTGCAGCAAGGAATTTGCTGTGCCAAATTTATAATAACTGAGAATTGCACTGGAGTATGTGTGTGTGTGTGAGAGTGTGTGCGTGTGTTATTTCTCTATTTATCATAATTAACACCATTGCAACGCGACTTTTTGCATATATATATATTTTTTGCAATTTTTTTGGCATCATCTGTTGACACTGCACATACATTGCTGAATTATTTGAAGCTGCTGCTGCTGCCGTTTTATTGAATGTTTACTGTGCTTGTTTTGCGTTTGTTTTCGTTGCGTTTGTGTTGTACCGAGGGCAGCGCTTTAAGCGTGACAAAACACATTGGAGACACGGGCCACACTGAAAGCAGCAAATGCGGTAGCATCAGCATAAAGTCTCAGGTCTCAGGTCTCTGGTCGGCGCGCTGTGCATCAGCTGCTAGCCGAGACAGCACGACTGGCTGTCGGCCAGTTCGGTTTTGGCTTCGGCTTCGGCTTGACTTTTCGTTTTTATTTTGGTTTTTCATTGTGTTGCCAAAGCGAGTTTTTCCCATATGTTGCTAGGGCAGCTTCCGGCTGGACATGTTGCTGGAATTTTGATTGTTGTATATAAATATATGTATATATATATATATATATATATATATATATATATATATATATATATATATATATTTAAATTTATAAATTTTTTTTTGTTTATTTGCATTTAATGAAGCTTATGCATCAATTGCAATTTTTAACATTTTTTTTGCATTATTTAATCAAGTATTTATATATATATATATATTTGCTTCAGCTCTTGATAAATTTTTGGAGTTCCTTGCATGAAATATGTTAATGCTGTTTTACATATCTGGAAATACATTTAATGAGACGATTCACAGCAGGATTTAACACATTATATGCACGTGCTTTTGGCCAGTGAACAGCCCTGACCTCTTTAATGGCCAAAACGTTTTTGGCTAAACAAAATTGAATACAGAGCCTACGTTGACATTACGTGAGCGACATTGAAACCTGATATATATATGTCTATATATATATAACACAGCCTATATATGTATGTATATATCAGACATATATATGCACATGCCTATATCTTTATAACCTACACTTCACGCCTTGCCTGAAGGCTGAGCTGAAATTTGAATTTATGCCAAACTATTCTATAGCTAAAGATATTAATCATATATATCATATCTATATCATATCTGTATCATATCTATATCATATCTATATCTCCCATCAGCCCATCTCACTTTGTATTTCCTTCTTTGCAGTTCAAGCCTTAGTTGAACTCTCCGAAAGGTATTTCAAGACTTCACTTCGCTCGCTTGCCGCTCAGGTTCAGGGCACTTAAGCGGCCATAATTAATATGTAAATATAATTAAAAAGGCATATGAGTCGGGCGGACGATCGATTAGCATACACAAGTTTTTGCAATTATGCGAGTGTGTATTTGGTTCCAATAGTAAATCAACAGAAATGTCTGCTTAAAACGCTTTGGCTTGACAAGTTGATTTGATGTCGGGGCGGGCCGTGCACCAAACAGGTCTTACAAAAGATCTCTATCGCATTTATGGTCTTTTTATCGTTTTTCTTTTTATTTTACAGCACATTTGTGTTATTTTTTTTCGCTCTCGTGCTTATGATTGATCTGATGATTTTGTGGGCCGTACAAGTGGCAGCTACTGGCAGCTCCAGTGGCAGCAGCAGCTTAGTGGCTTTTTTCGGCTCTTAGAGAGTGTGGGAGAATTTTTTCGGCGTCCACATAATCTGATGGTAATTTTTGTAAACTATCGAAAGTGACAGGCTGGCTAATTTATAGCATTTTGCAAACAGCTTAAGATTGGCTTGAGCAAGGCAAGTCAAGGCGAGGCGAGGCGAGGCTGTGCGGCGAGGCAGTGCAACTGCCAGAATTAGAGTTTGATAGAGGAGCTAAGAGCAGCTTTGAGGCAAACGGCGGCTAATGCGGTTTTAAGGAGACGTGCATAGAGATTGAGGAATTAGCTTTATATATAACTGATTGAGCAGCAAATTATATAGAAAGTCTTGACTATGTATCATGGGAATGTGTGTTGGGGTAGGTAGAGGTATATAGGTATATAAATATATAGATATATAATAAAGGTATATAGACTTGCTTTCGACAAACGATCAGAGCTAGCTTTTCTATAAGTTTATCTTATACTCCAACCTAAAGGGTGTGCTGAAAGGACAACCCTAACCCACGCAGCGGGCAGATGAAGTTGTCATTGAACGCGGAGATAAACAAAATCATAATAATATCTGAGAATAACTTTGAAGGAGACGAAATAGATATACGTGAAAATTCAAGATACTTTTTGAGCAGACCTTGCCTGCTATATATAAGATTATATGATATGCTAAGTATACGATGTATGACTTATGATGTCTGCAGAGCTAATTATATATCAAGCATGTGAGCTAAGTATATGTTGTATATATTATGATAAGCTCTAAACACTTTCAGTAAACTAGTTTTGCAGTCCAAAAACTATCAAATAAAACCTTAAGCTAAAGTAGGGTCTTGATGACTTTTGTCCTTGGCATTGATTATGCTGCAGTCTGATCAGAGATATGGCGAGGTATAAATATTTATAGCTTGTGGGAGATCTATATTGTGGATCTAACAGATTTTTGACCTAAAAAACATGACTAACAAGTCTCACATTAAGATCAATAACTATTCAGACCACCCTCGCATGTCATAACTTTAATTCAAATATAATTTTGTTTGTCAGCTGTGATAAGTTGACAGATAACAGACAGATATCTATGTATGTTTTTCCCGCCCATTGCGTAAACCGAAGCCTCAGATGAGATAAGATAAGCTCAACGAGAGATGAGCTTGAGTGTCTATAGTAATATTTGCATATTAAATAGATTGTTGAATATATATAACTCTATCGATGCTTACATAAGCTAATTGTTATAATTAATATTGAAACAAGTATATAATTCAAATACAAAGTATGTTAGATAAAATCTTTAATTAACTCGAGCTTTGCCTTGGCATTGACTCGACTTGTCGCTGAACCGTCCTTAGGTCGCAGCTCGTATGCAAACCGCGAGATCATTAACTCTCTCTGGCGTGTACTTTGTGCTCTATATTGGGTTACATCATGTTTTATGCATGGCTACTACAGTTAGCATTGTTTGGGCCCAGTTGTCATAATTTATGAAGCCAAAGCCACCCAGCTGAGGCTGTCAGCTGAATGCTGTCTATGCTAATGCCCGAGAATATTATTGATCTTGAACGCTTGACTGAGCGCACAGATCTGGAATAGATATCGACATGACAGCCCCAGCTAGTGTAGCGTCGAGAGCCAGCTCAATGCCTTTTATTTAATGAGCGCACATTCATTTATCTTTATTAGTAATGGCAATTGGCAACGGACGACGCCGAGATAAGCGACAGACGCCCGGACAGCTGAGCAGTTTATGGGCCAATTTGCAAGTATCTCTAAAGACGCTTAAGACTCTGCATGCCATTTGCATATATCTGTCGATATTCATATATAAAGAACCATTATTAATAAGTTTTGCAAACATAATTCGTAACTCTTCTTAGCTGATATGCATGTAAGTGTCGGACTCGCTAATAAACCTGATTCGGTTCTGTGCAGCGCCCCAAAAAAAAACAGAGGAGGCAAAAACATCCGACAGTCAACAGCATTGAGCGTATCGGATTTGATTGAACAGTTAATTAATGATCGCCGGATTAGTTTCCAACAGCAGCAGCCGCAGCACCGCAGCACCACAGCACCACAGCAACCACAGCAGGCGAAGCATGTGCGACAAGTACCCACAGATTGGATGCTGTTCGCCGCGGGCAGCAAATTAATCAACGCATAAGAAGTCTACATGGACGTAGGTGTCTAGATCTCGATTCGTATTTCTCAGATAGGGAAGTCACACACATATACTATATCTAGATACATGTTTTCTGCCAGCACAATACATTCATTCTGCTGATATCGAAAGGAGTTTGTCAACTTTAAATTCTACTCTCAGACAGAACGAGACTCCAGTAAGGTTCAAGGTTGGGTATCTGGCTGCAGTAGGTATCCTGCATGACCTTTGCTGTCAATCATTTATGGGAAAGTCGTTTGAAAGTGCCAACGGCTAAGGTTCTCTATGAGAAGCTTAACTAGGGACTGCTTCGCTGTCATCTTGAGGTTCTCTGAACTTGTTGCTTAAGTAAAAGGTTGAGCTACTTTCAAAAAGAATCTTTCAGATACATTGTGGATATAAGAAACATTTCCTATATGCGCAGAGGCAAACTGATATATAATATACAAGATTTGTACGTCAGCAGCAATTCTCTGCCTTAAAAAACAGAAACTAAATTTATATATAAAGCAAGCATTCCTTGTTAGCTCGCTAACGTTTTAGGCTACCCTCGCATTACATATTGCCTCTAGTACTAAATCATTTAACTTTTCTCACCTGCCACACACTTCCAACTTCTACATGAACAATTTACTCAATCAATATATTTATACATACATATATTAGCATAACAGAGAAAAAAAATAAAGGGAAAATGCATTTCCAGTTATAAAATTGCACAAAATTAACATGAAAACAATATATATATATATGTAAATATATATAGGCATATATAGAAAACCATTTCTTATCAACTAGAACAATGGCAATTTGCGAAAGCGCTTGCGGATGAGCCGGCCTTTTGAAAGACCGGCCAGCTTTTAGTCCTGGTGCGTCGTACTTTCCTCCAGATTGCAGAACACATTGCGCATTTTGTCTAGATCCGGCGGCGCAGTGTCCGGATTGCGTATCCACATAATGTACGCCTGCTTGTCGGTCCGTGTCAGCGGCTTGAAGTTGCGCGGATTCTGTGCCTCCTCATCCTGCAGCTTCGAGTTGTAGCGCGCATACAAGAAGATGCGATAGCGCCAGTTGTCAAAGGTTTGCTTCCACTCCGTCACATGCTTGACCGCGCCCTGCGGCACCGCATTCAACAGATTTGCCAACTTCAGCCAGTAGGGATCGAGCACGGGATCGTTGCGTCGATGGTCGTTGATGAATTGATGCTGCTGCAGGAAGTGCACGTAGAGCTCCTTTTGCCGCTTAGACATGCGCTCCTTGCGCTCTGTGGTTGAGAGAGAGAAATGTGTGAATATTATGATAAATATAGACGAGAGGATACCCTAGCCTGCACTTACGTCGAATGTTATTTGTGCCCGTTGGAGCTAAAGCCATGTTGACGCCTTGTTGCTGCTGTTGATGCTGCTGCTGCTGTTGTTGTTGCTGCTGTTGTTGTTGCTGCTGCTGCTGCTGTTGCTCCTGTTGCTGCAACAGCGCCAAATGCTGTTGCTGTTGCAAATGCTGATGCTGTTGCTGCTGCTGCAGCATGAACTCATGCTGTATGCGCTCCTGCAGCAACTGTTGCTGCTGCTGCTGCTGCTGCTCGTCGTCGTGCTGATGATGATGCGGAATATGTGAAGGCGGTGGCGGCAATGGCAACGGCGCCGTCACCAATTGCTGCTGCAGCTGCTGTTGTGGGTGCGGCGAGTGCGGCGAATCCGGCAGCTCGTCCTGCGTATCGTAGTCCATTTTGGGCGTGCACGGATCATAGGCTGGCATGCCCAGCTCAGCTGATGCAGCACCACTGCTAGCCTTGTCGATGCGATACTTCAGGCTCTCCTGCTCGTCGTCCTCGCACGGCGGCAGCGCCATCGTAGCCGACGAGGGCACAGCGTCTATGACCGTGTTGCTCTGGCACAGATTCGTGGGCTCCTCTGGCGTGGGCGACTCGTTGAGCAACTTCTGAGCGCCGCACCGGCATTGGGGATGAATCACATAGTTGTCCAGGGCGCCGTCGTACACTGCAAGCAAAGGGAAACTTGTTAGTCTCAGGGCTCAAACAGATAAGTGTGCTTAAGTCTAAAGATGGAGAGTAGATGAAAAGAAATAGTATTATATATGTTGCTTAAACATAATGTATTTAGCGCTTAGCATTAGTTAAAGTACACATCATCTTCGTTCTGATTATCATTAACATTTGCACTGGTTGGGGATTAGGTGGACTGCCTTAGTAGTCGTAGCTGTTCGTTGCAGTTGTGCTCTCGTCCAGGGGCACAAACATATCCATTTTATCATAGTCTGGCGGAGCAATATGCTTGTGACTGGTCCACATGGTATAGGCCTTCTGGTCGGTCGCTGTCAGCGGCTTAAAGTTCTTCGGGTCACTCGTCTCCGACATGCTCAGCTTGGAGTTGTAGCGCGTGTACATGAAAATGCGATAACGCCAGGCATCGAACGTTTGCTTCCAATCCTCCACATTCTTGACAGCGCCCTGCGGCACGCTATTGAGCATGTGCGCTAACTTGGCCCACAGCGGTTCGGTGAGGCCGTCGTGCCGACGATGGTTCGACAGCATGCAGGGATTGTCCTCGAAGAACTTGACGTACAGTTCCTTTTGGTCCTTGGACATGCGCTCTCCACGTTCTGGAAAATAAATTAGACAGCTTTAGATATAATTTACTTCAGCAGCCACATCTGTAACTCACTTCTAAATCGACTCATCAACCCGGGCGTGTAGGGCGACTGTTGGGAAGTATTTGGTGGCGTCATAGTTGGCAGACTGTGCGTATAGTTGGAGAAGAACTGCTGGGCGGGCAGCGAGTGCTGCAGTGTCTGCGCCTGTTGCTGATGCTGGTGCACCTGCTGCTGCTGTTGCTGTACGCGTGCCTGGAAGCGAGCCGCACGCGCAGCACGCTCAGCTTCCGATTCCGACTCCGCTTTGGGTATTATGTCCATGGGATCTATTGATTGAGTTAACGACTCGGGCGTGCGCTCCGCATAGGTCTGGGTGAGCCGCAGCTTTTGGTTTGTGTCTGCATGATCCGAATTCGAATTGTTCGCATGCTCCAGCGGCGAGTCAACTGCCTCATTGCACACGCCCAGAGCTGGTGAATTCGGCTGTGATCCGGTTAAGGCTGGGGCGCCAGCCACATAGTCGTGGGAGTGGCTGACACTCTCGTTGGAGCGCTGAGGCAGTGGCACATGGTGTTGTATTGGGTGTGGATGATGGAGCTGCTGTTGCTGCTGTTGGTGCTGCTGCTGCTGCTGCTGCTGCTGTTGCTGCTGCTTGAGTACGGCCATCGAGCAGGAAGGCTCGTAGGAGAGCAGCTCCTTGGCGTGGCCATCGTCTAGCGCTGCAAGAGGAAGCATTTTCAATGTGGATTTTTATTATAGTGCAATTGTGAGAGACTTACAAGCAAAGCACGTTTAGCGGTTGCCGCGTCTATATACACAGATAGATCTACAAATGCATTCGCATTCACATATATTTTGTTTTTCATATACAGATGTATGTATATATGTAAATGGCTGGCTTCAAGTTTTGTTAAAGAGGCTTAAACGCTAGTGTGTAACGCGGCTAACTTAAATGGCTAAATGCAATTACCTTGGCTTATTTCAATAACGAAATTTGTGAGGTCGTGACGCTGGGCCAAATAATGTAGCAGCAGCTCATCGGGTATGTTGAAGCCGATCTTTTTGTTGCGAAACTCAAAATTGTAGATGCCAAATGCAGCGCGCACTGTGAACGAAACGATATCAGAAAGAGTAGCAAAACGGAAAACGGAAAACGGGAAACGGGCGAAAATTGCTTAATTCCAATGTCCAAATCACAATTTATGCTGCGTTTGCAGCCCTAAATAGCATTTTGGGTGTTGCTCTCTTTATACACACACAATATTGCTGAAGGCAATTAAGTTTAACGACCTGCCCTGGGCCTGTGGCAGCGTGCGCTGTTGCCTCCTGTACCATGTGCCCCCGCCCCGCCCCCTTCTATCGTTGAGCACCTGCTACTGTCCGTTAAGAGGGCTTACCAACATTCTTCAAGTCCCATATGTTTAAATTTCTATTCTCCTCGGGCACGCCAATCATGAGCAGCTTCTTGGTATCACGAAACTGAAACGGAATTATAATTCCCGACCGCAGCACCATTTTCTATGCGCCACCACACAATTTTCACAGATTTTCATAAATTTTCCACGTTTTCCTTTGTGGCTATCTTCGTAATTGTTTTGGTCTCTGTCCCTTCCTTGGCATTTGCATGTTTTACTTTTTCGTAAACAGCCCATAATATCGATTGTTATCGATGTTCACGTGTCGTTGCTTAGCGTAATTTCAACGATACTTGAGACGTATGCTGAAGTAGGTTATCTGAAATATTTTATGGAATTGCAAATCAAATAAATTTTAATATGTGCAGCTTATGTTATTTTTTTAGTAACATTATTTTTTTCACTGAGAGGTATTTATATTCAGCTCACACACGTTTGTTATCTATCGTTAGATATCGCTTAAGCTCATCGTGTGCTGAGTTGTGTGCAGCCCTAATTCAACAGCTGTGCAAGCAAAAACAAACTTGACTTTCATTTAAGTTTATTTCCTTTTTGCCATTTTAAGTTAACACAATATGCTCGAGAACTGCCAAAAACATCACATGGTATTGGGCCTCACCGCCCTTACCCTAGTCACCATACTAGTGCTCATAATTGAGTCTCGCTATGCAGCGGAGGGCAGCCTAGCTCGACGTCGTGGCGACCGATTCGTCATCGAGAACAATTCGACCTGCTGGAAACATGAGACCTACACCGTCGTCCAGGAGTGTCATCCGTGCTCTGAGTTCGATATTGTCAGCCGAAGTCTGGGTGTCTGCATTCACACACACTACAAGGAGGTGCTACGTTGTAAGAGCGGCGAAATTGTGACCAAGAGCTGCGATCGTGTGGCTCTCATCGATCAACGCAACTTCATCAAGTTCGAAGCGGTTGCATTCGTGTGCGCTGTGCTCAGTTACTTGGTGAGCTATGCCAGAGATCGTATACTCTCCAGACGCAACTATATGCGCATCGAACGACAGTTGAACCGAGTGCAGTAGTCTAGCGATCAAACAAAGGCCATTCTAATGGATACTCATCACACTGTATATAGATAGATACATATTCGAATTGACAAATATTGTAAACGATTTGCATAATTTATTTAGTTGTAAGTACATTAAATTCACACACACTTAACTAATACTCCAAGGGGAATGAAAATATTGCGATTGTTGGGAATGCAGCTGTCCATGATTGGGGACAAGCCGAGCCGCGCTTGGTTTCGGCGGCTCTGGTCAACACAATTGGTGCATAACATAATTGTTTGCTTAATATAAATATATAATAATAATAACAGCTTTTGATCGGCAGCATCTACTTCCTCCAGTCGGGTATCAAGTCCGGCTCAGCGCCCTTGACAGCTGTTGGCGGCGCTGCAGTGGGCAGCGCTGGTGGAGATTGCTGAGCATCCAACGTCTCTTCGCTGGTGGTGCTGGCATTGCTGCATGCCTTCAGCGAGTTGTCCGTCATGGGCAGCGGTTTGGCTACACCAATGCGCACCACGCCCTTCGGCGCACCCTTCAAGGCCTGCACAGCCTGATCCAGCGAAGCGTTCTCCAAATTGATCGAGTTGACAAAGAGCAAACGGTCGCCCGGTATTAACCTGCCGTCCAGCTGAGCTACGCCGCCGGGCACCAGCGAACGTATGACAATTAGTGTATCGTTCGAGTCCAAGGGATCCTGGTAATCCAATATGGAGAAGCCCAAGCCGCGATCCCCTTTCAGTAGTTCGATAATCTGCGGCTGCGACGACCACATGGCCAAGCCGGTGAGCGGTTCCAGAGAACGAGATTTCAATTTGTTAAAAGACGCAGCTGCCACGGCCACTGAATCCGCGTCGGCCACGGAGCCAGCAGTGGCCAGGCTGCCATCGGACTTGGCTTTGACCAGGCGATCTGTAGCCGGCAGTAGATTCTCGAAATTGTTGCTCAACTTCTTGAGTGTATCATCCGAGAATGGCAGCAGCGAGGTCACCTTGCTACGCCCACACACCATGCGCACATCCAAGGGCAGCTCCTTCAATATGGCCACGACTTCTAGATGATTCATGCCCAACAGACGCTCGCCGTTCACCTCTAACAGCTCATCACCAGAACGAAGCACGCCATTGACTCCAACCGGCCCATCGGGCAGTATGGAGCGTATGTAATGATGCGGACGCACCTCCCTTCCACCCTCCACATCGACGGTGCCCTCCAACGATATGCCCAATCCCCCAACAGCAAACTTTTTGATCTGCGCCACAATCACCTCCATATCAGAGCCCACTATCTTTTGCCACTTGCGCACAATCTCTGACTCCATTTCCTCGGTCAGCTCCGGCTCCATGTAGTACTTGTGGCGTGTTATAAGGCTCGAGTTCTTGGCGTGCACAGCTGTCTGTAAGTAAAGGAGAAAGATGAGAGATCTGATGTGTATATAATTTCAGTATGTATATATACTTCCTGCTTATCAGCTACAACATCTGTGGCCACAATCTTAGACGCTCCTTCCAACGAATCTCGCACGGCCACCAACTGCTTGCCCGCACCAAAGCTGCTCAGCGTGGTGGTTGTAGCCAGCGAGCTCGAAGGCGGCGTGGTCATCATAAACGCTTCCGGTGCTGGAAGCGTCTCATCCTCCAGCTCTCTGCTGACTGTCGTAGATGAAGGCGTGGCTGTGGGTGTGGGTATGGGTGCACGAGAAGGCGTGCCCGGCGAGCTGGTAGGCAGCTTTTCGTTGGCATTGGCAGCAATGGCTTGCTGCAGTTGCTCGTATTTGGGGCCGCGTAGATAACGCTCCAGACGCAGGTTAACCACCTGCCCAGACTTCTTAAGCAGCTCCACGGCCTGGTGATTGGAATAACCCTGCAGCGATTGACCATCCACCTCGATGATGCGATCGTTGACGCGTATGCGTCCGCTTAGATCAGCCGCTGAGCCCGGAGAGACACTCTTGACAAAGATTCCGGAGAGTTCTTCCTTTTCGCAAACGTAGCCGGCAATCGTGATGCCCAATCCATTTGCATCCTTCTTCAGTTCCACCTGCAGTTTCTCCGTTTCGGGCAAAGCCAGTAGCTCATCCAAATCAATGCTGGGATCAATTAGCATCGAAGTCTCCCCGCGATACACAAAGCGTTCATCCTCAGTCGTGGTTTGCGGCGTTGAAGCCGTCGAGCTTTCGCCGAAGATCTCCGGATAACCAATTGAGATTAGATAACGGTTCAGCTCGGCGGGATCGACGAGCACACGAGTGGGCACCACAGCGCTGCCTGGCTCCATGGCATATTGTGGCGTAGGCAAGCTCTGCTCGATGGGACGCACCACAACGAGGCGCACGTGGGTACCCGATTGTCGCAACACTGCAGCTACTTGCTCAGAGACCATCTCGTGAAGATTCACATCGCCAATCTGGAGAATGTGATCTCCAGAGCGCAGCCGCCCGTCGCGATCAGCCACGCCTCCTGGCAGAATGGTCTTTACAATAACTCCGGAGTTGCGTGCACCAATGATTCCAAACCCTAGACCAGTGCCATCGTTGACCAGCTCAATGGGCTGGACCTGGGCATAGTCCGTGGCATACAGATCCGCAGCAGCTGACTTGGAATTCTGACTTTGTGGCCGCTGCTCCACGTCGCCGCCCGTGGAACTCGACTTATCCGGGCTGGCTGGAGCTGACGAATCGTACATGACATCGCCTCCATTCAGGCTGAGCACCAAATTTCCAGAGACATCGATATCGAAGTCATTGGGCAACATGGACGGATGCTGGCCGAGCTGTATGCCCAGCTCGAACAGGGACTCCTGCACATGGGCAATGGTGCGAAAAACGGGATCCGTCAATATGCCCATTATCGTATTTAAGCTCTCCGCCGTTTGCATTTGCAGCTTTGCATCTTCTGAGTCGTCAATGCCCTTTTTCACAGCTTCGATTTGCTGTAGGGCACTGGAAATGTCGGCGCTCAGGTGCATTGTGTACCGTTAATTGTGGGTGTGTTCAGCTAGCCAGCCTCCACTTGCACTCGAGCGTATCGCTGGAATTTCCGTAGCAAACGTAATGGAGTGGGGGGAGGGGCGTACTGCACAGGTGTCAGTAATTGAATTATGTAGGCAAATATCACTTTGCTTATTCAAATCAAGCAAATTGTTGTTACTTTGGTCAAGTTTAAGGCGAATTTCGAACAGACTGCAATTAGTTATACAATTTGTCTTTTTGTTATTTAGCACAAATTATTATTCTTTGTTGTTTTACTTGCTGTTTTTTAATTATGCTGTGGTTTACCTGTCCGTAGAAATAAGTAGCCTATCGATATGTACACAAACGCGCAATCGATATACGTTGTGCTAGTCGATACACTAACGACGCGATGGCCGATATTTGAACGCTTAGTATGCAGCTTATGCCGAACTACAGACAATTTTTATTACCACAGTAAATAAACTAAAATATTATGTACCCTGCATATGCATACGCTCTTCCTGTTCCAGTTCGATTTCCATTTTACGAAACTCCTGGTAGAAGTCGCGTGTCAATTTCTTCATTTGTGGTGTTAAATAAGTTGGAAATATATCTGTAAAATAAACCGTTAGAAAGTCAGCTGTTTGTTTTCTAGTTCTGATAGCCAATTTACAATTAAACTCTATGATAAGATCACCATATTCCTCAATTCGTTTATTGGCCTGCTTAATTGCATTCACCGCATCCAGATTACGGCACTTCGGCAGACCTTCCAGTGGCACGATCTTCTGGTAGCCCGGAGTAACCACATCCGAGATGACGATCTTCAACTGCCGCTTGTCCAGGGTATTCACAAAGAAGATAAATCCAGTATAGGCCTGAGCCAGGTTGATATCATAGCGATAGACCAGATCATGCATGTTGCGCCGCTCAAACGTCGGATGCGGCTTGTCGGCTGTTATAAATATAATGTCACCTGGTATGGTCGTTGGATAGCGGTCGCCCTCCTCCTTGAAGCAAAAGCGAGTGCCAGCCGTAGTGCCTGGCCGTATGATGAGCTTCAGTGTGTGCTTGCGCTTCTCCAGCCGTGATTCCTTCATGTCGACAATCTCCTGGCGCCAAACATGCATCAGTTTCACACAGCCCGTGCGCACTTCCTCCAAGGACAAGTGTATAATCCGTTCTGTATTCGCATCCTTGTGGCGTACACCGACCCCATGCTCCCGCGTAGCATACAAACTCGGTGGATTGGTGATGGCATCAATGACATTCGCGTACGGTGAATAGCTGGAGAATACCCGTTCGTAGACCTTCATATGATCGCCGTGGTACTGATAGGGCGGAAAGTAGCCATTGGGCAGCATCACGCCCTCGAACAGACCTGCCTCGCCATAGCGATCGTAGATGGCACGATACAGCTCGTGGCCCAGCACATCGAATGCCATGTTGATGTACGCCCACTGCTTGGTCTCCGCCATCGGCGACAAGTGCGTCAATCTGCCCTCCTGAGCCAGCGGCACAAAGTCCAGCTCGTTTTTCTTATCCCTGTGCGGGCACAGACGAACAGCCATGCGCCGATATGCCAGGGTGATCTGCTCCTTAGTGACATTGCGCGGAATGTCCAGCACGGCGTAGTAGTCTAGCTCCGGCCGATTCATATTCAATAAGATTTGATAGCTCAACTAAATAAAAACGACTTTTATTTTCAGAGTTTATGTAAGTGGATAGCTTGATTATTGTTTGAAATTCATGCGCAGTTTACTGAGAATTTGATTTGAGGTATCGTTTCTCCATGTATATACAAACTGAACTTGATCAACTTACAATGCGGGGACAGATTAAACTTAAAATTATAGTGTGAACAAGCAACAAGAGAGCTGATGGAACGGATCAGTCAAGGTCGTCGCTGCTGACGCCTGCATATATCGGTTCCTCCTTGGCAGATTTGGTCTTGTCTGTATCCGTGGCATCGGCCGTTGCTGCTGCCGCAGCACTGCCAGCCGCATCGTCGGCCTTGGGCTCTGCTTCATCATTGTCCTGAGGCATGTCGGCGGCATTAGGCACCCAGAGACCAGAGTCGACGCAACGTTTCATATGATACTTGGCATCCTCCACAGGCATTGTGGCAATAATCTTCTGTAGCTGCTCGATGTCGCGCGATTCGAAGCAAGCTTTCAGCTCCTGTGAGGATAGATTTAAAATTACATGAGCCTATAACAAAGTTGAGCTAAAACCTACATCTGGCAGGGATTCAAAGACATCGGCAGGATCTAGACCGCCTGGTCCCAGACGCTCCTGTTTTTCCTCCTCTTCCACTTCGGCCATAATTTCCTGAATCTTTTCCTGTGCCCGCTTCTGAATACGTCCCTTAAACCCAGCAATTTCGCTTTCGAACTGCTGCCGGTACTCGGGATCACATTGCTGGATTTTGGAAAAGAACGAGCTAAAGCAAGCGCGCGGATCTCTGTCCAGCTGCTTGGCCAGCTCCAATATGTACTGCATGCAGATGCACTGATGTGCTACATGAGCCATCAGTTCGTGCTTCTTCTCCATTTCCAGATTGATGGACCAAATGACCAAGTAGTTGGCTGTCTCCTCGCAGACGAGTTCCACATGCTGTTGCAGGAAACGCTTGGAGTCGTCGTATCGCCGCAGCATGCCGTACTGTTTGCACAGTTGCTCGTTCTTCTTGACGAACTGTTTCATACGCTGCTCGCGCTCCTCCTCGGTTAAGTTCTCATCCGCGGAGCGTGCTGGCTTCGTGTTGATCACCGTCTTTTCGAAGCCCGGTTTACTGATAGTATCTACATTCCACGGTGTTTTCTTCTCTTTCTTCATCATCTCGTTCTCATGACGATCGAGCGCTTTGCCCTCGTTTTCAATCTTTTCCAATTCTAACTGTAATAGAATTTGCATTAGTCATTGCCAATTGGAAAACATGTATTATCAGTTAGTTACCTGTAGAGCTGCCGCATCACCCTCTTTTTTGCTGATGCGCTCCTTTACATCCATTAGACGTGCCTGGTAGCTCTGTCTCTTCTTCTTCAACTCTTCCTTTTCCTTCTCCGATTCTGCCATGCGTTCGACTCGAGCCTGATGCCGCCAGCGGAACAGCGAAGGGGTGTCAATGTTTGGGTGTGTCTCGTCTTCATCGTCGGAAATCTGAAAACAATTTCAAATGCTTGCAATATATTTCATCAAATTCATTTCAATTGCACTCACCTCAATGTTTTTCCATTTGCTATAATCAACCATTTTGCAATGCAATTTTTTAGTGTTTTATCGGCCTTTCTTTGTAAGTTCTAGAAATGTAGCGATGTATAATCAATTTATCGATTAAAGCAAATTCATTTGATAACGCTGCTTGTCATCGATGGCAGTAATAACTTTCATTGATTCAATGTTGCAGCTTGAGCGCTATAATTAAGGACACAAGTAGTAATAAATTGTATAATAATACTGATTTAAACATGAAGTTGATATTTTGGCATGACATTTATATCATTATTTTAAGTATTCAATGCGAAGCGTAGCAGATTCAAACAGTTTTGCGATGACTGTGTTTGTATCGATAGTCGTGACAGTGTTGGGTAGCAGAAACTATTGCAGAAGTTTAGGCGCGCATTCACACAAATTTGAAATTGGGGCACATGGTTAAGGTTAATGCATGCAGAAGACAAACAAACGAAATCAACAGGAAACTCAAGTTAGTCTTGCAATGCAAACAATAGGAAACAAATAGAGGGCGAGGTTAAATGCATTTTTAATAACCATAGCCTGAGCCCAAGGCGCTAGCCAAACTATTGAAATAACTCACAGTTCAAGAACAATGGCCAGCTATTATAGACGCAAAAAACCGGACATGGTATTCCTGAATGCCAAGCCCATAAACAGTGGCAATGCACAGGCCTACTTACATGGCGTACGAAAGTACTCCATTGGACTAGCCGAACGTTTGGACAGCGATTATATACAGCCTCCCAATGATGGAAAACGCGGCTCAGTCAGCACAATTGGCTCGACAAATCCAGATTTTACGCCGGTAAGCAGAAAATAAAAACTTTTAGATTGTATTTAATGATAGTTTTGTTTCCCAAGAGCGTTTTCTACCGCAATATTGCGCCGGTTAATTGGTTTCTGCGTGTTATTGGCGTTCTGCCCATGGTGCGACGAGGTCCTTCTCGAGCTAAGTTTGCTCTAAATTCAGCAGCTTTTGTTTATTCAGTTGTTTTCTTTATGCTGCTGGCGGTGAGTTTTTCCAACTTTGGTAACAAAATGTTTCCGGATTAATCACTTGATTCAGTTCTATGTGGGCTATGTGGCCAACAATCGTATCCATGCTGTGCGCTCGCTCAGCGGACCCTTCGAGGAGGCCGTCATTGCGTATCTGTTCCTGGTCAACATTCTACCGATTATCGTTATACCCATACTCTGGTGGGAGGCAAGGAAGATCGCACGTCTGTTCAACGACTGGGATGACTTCGAGGTGCTCTACTATCAGATCTCTGGCCACAGTTTGCCCTTGAATCTGCGCCAGAAGGCTGTCTACATTGCCATCGTGCTGCCCATACTTTCGATACTCTCCGTCGTTATTACTCACATAACCATGTCGGATTTAAATCTCAACCAGGTGGTACCGTATTGCATATTGGACAACCTGACGGCTATGCTGGGCGCCTGGTGGTTTCTCATCTGCGAGGCAATCAGCACTACGGCTTACCTGCTGGCGGAACGCTTTCAGAAAGCCTTGAAGCACATTGGTCCGGCTGCCATGGTGGCTGACTATCGTGTCCTCTGGCTTCGCTTGAGCAAGTTAACCCGGGATACGGGCAATGCCCTGTGCTACACTTTCGTTTTCATGAGTCTCTATCTGTTCTTTATCATAACTTTGTCGATTTACGGACTTATGTCGCAGCTCTCGGAGGGATTCGGCATCAAGGATATCGGACTGACCATAACGGCTCTTTGGAATATTGGTTTACTCTTCTATATATGCGATGAGGCGCATTATGCCTCGGTGAATGTCCGCACCAATTTCCAAAAGAAGCTTTTGATGGTCGAGCTCAATTGGATGAACTCGGATGCCCAGACGGAAGTCAACATGTTTCTGAGAGCCACCGAGATGAATCCTTCGAATATCAATTGTGGCGGCTTCTTTGATGTGAATCGATCTCTGTTCAAGGGTCTGCTGACCACCATGGTCACCTATTTGGTGGTGCTGCTGCAGTTCCAGATTAGCATTCCCACAGACAAAGGCGACGGAGACGGGAACTCGAATATTACCGTGGTCGATTTATTGATGGATAGCTTGAGTAATGACATGACCTTACTCGGTGCCCCCAGCACCGCAGCTGCACCGTCAACAGCAACAACCACAACAACAACAGCAGCCCCGACAACAGTTAACCGATCTGGGCGTGGCCGCAAGGGCTAAAATGGGTCAAGGTAAATGGTAGCTAAAAAAAGAAACCAAACAATACTAACAAAAAACCCCAAGCAAAAGGTAAACAGCATTAGAATAGCTTAGTATTAGAGCAACAATAAATTTTTATAAACTGCAAAGCAATATGCAAACGGCCAAATTTAAATATTTTGCTTAGGCTTTAAATTTTATTGCAAACTCTGTTTTTGTTAAAGCTTTATTTTACGTTATTTGTGCCGCAAAAAAAAAGGTGAAAATAAAAAAATTTAAACCATGATAATTAATAATTTATATATTTATTGTTGTATTCTAAGAGGGTCAAATAATTAATCTTTACCTAAAAATCTAAATTTACGTAAAAAATTAGCTGGCCAATGGGAAGGGCTTGAATTCAATTCAATGTGTGCAAATGAGACAAGTATATAAGCAAAGCACTGAATTCAGTTGCTATGCTAACATACTGAGATATGGAAGCTCGCGCGGCTTGCTTGACAATAGCTCAGCGTATAAGCAGCTGCACAACAAAACATAAAATATCCAGGTTCAAATCCTGCAAAATAAACTTTTTGAAATATTTCTTTAAAATCTATTTTCTTTTAATTTCAGTTTATTTAAATTAAGTAAAATTGTTTACAGCTACTAAACGGATTAGTTTAAAGATTCAAGTGAGATTTTTCAAGCACTACATTGAAAATAGTTTTTGTGTGTATCTAGCATACGGTATATATATTGCTAGGGTTCCAATTATGTATTTATGTATGTATGTAGGTGTATATATTGCCATAAGAATATATAAATATATATGTGTATATAATGTCTCTATAAATCCTTCTCCTTGCTTTAGCTATCTAAAATAGTTATCTCTGACTCGTTTTACCATATCACACACGTTCCAAAAAAACGCCCAAACGTAGGAAAATAATGAGTTTGCAAAACTTATTTAAGACACTTGATGCTGGAAGTTTCGATGCAGTGGAATGGGGTGGGGGAGTGGGAGGCGTATATGAATAATTTCGAGTTTTTTCTCGTATCTTTAGTGAAAGTTATTTAACATTGTCCATCCGGCGATTCAGTCAATATATGCTTATAGCCATTGCTGCCCAAATACATGTGCTCTCTGCGGTACTGATAGGGTACCTAAAAGCGAAGTTAGTTTAGTTATATTTATGGGGTATTGTGGGTGGGTGTAAGCTTACAGCGCCTGGTGCTGGACAGGGTATAGCCACAGTTGCAATCTCTCGCAGTTTGTTCATGGTGCGCAGACTCTGGTAGAAACTATGCATGATATACCACTTAATGCCATCCATCATGAGCAAGGTATAGCAGATGATTACTGGAATGAGAAAGAATCTTAGCGCTGAACATTGTTTGAAATAGAAAACTTACAATACGAGCACTGTCCGCCGAATAGCAAGGGCAACTTGGTATCCTTCAGCATGAATATGATGACAGCGACAGCTATGGCACCCAGAAACTCAATCACCAGCCAGGGTATTATCAAGCCAGGCTTATTCTTGAACACGCCAAAGAATAGGGATATGGCACTCAAAGCATAGACACTCGCAATGCCAGATAGCACGTAGAGAGCATTTTCGGTGGCATCCGCCAGTTGAGCAGCCGTCTTCAGGCGCATATCATTGTGAATGCTATAGAATCCGCTATCCTTCTGATCCAGTATATCCATATCCAGCAGATTACGCATTTGCTCCGCATGCGCCAGGCAGAGCAACACAACAAACAACACCGAGTGCGCAATGAGCTAGAAAGAGAAGGCGAGAAGAAGAGATTAAGTAAATGCTATAAATAAACTCTGAGCTACAATTAAACAAAAGCTAGAGAGAGACAGAGAGAGCGCCGGCAAGTTGAGTTTCAAACGATAACGGCACTTGCTTCAGTTCAAAAGGATTGCCGTTGAAGTCAACTCTGTTGATCTTTGCAGTGTTGCCAAATTTCAGTATACAACGAAATGTCTCAGCAAACGCGCCAAAAATTCTCAACCGGTTTTAGCACTATGTGTAGGTATATGCAGCTCGTTTCGGCTAAGGTTTTAAAAAGGGTGCTCGTCTCCGGCATATTCCAATATCAGGGAATTCTGTTGCGGACGCATTGTGCCGTTGGCCCATTCATACGCTTCTTGCGGGCGGGGGCGTGCGTTTCATTGCCGCCTTCGATGGGCTCAAGCGCGCCCAGTGGGGTATGGCTTTGCATATCCAGTGCGTAATTTTTGTGTTTTGGGGCTAGGGCTGCACGATAGTTACAGCCGGATTGCAGATTCGTCTGCGTGCCGGCGGTCCGTGCGCTTCGCCCCACTTAATCGAATGCATTATTATATAAGAGAGAGGGAAAGCGAGAGGGGGTGAATGGGGGCAGCTTATCTGAACTTACCAGCTGGTAAATGCTCGTCAGCAGCGCTGTGGTGCGCAGATTGCGCGGAGAGACGGGCGACATTAACATGTCCCAGCTCTGGCGAACGCTCCACTTGACACCCGTGCGGATCGTGGGCAGCAACATGGCGATGATTTATCAGGGTTTTTCCTTAAGTTAGTTTCTGTTGTTTACTTGGCTTGTCACAATCAATTTATAGATTTTTCCTCCGCTACACTCGACTCTTAACTTTAGCTGCTGCTGCTCGCGACTCGCGACTGCGTTTCGTCATCCAAATTGCCAATGAAGAAGCTTCAAAAGGGTTGGGGGTAGTTGGCCAGCACACACACGCGATGTCAGGCCCTAAACTTGATGGAAGCTTTCGCGAGACCACAAAAGAAAACGGCACCAAGGTCTGTTGAGATACTTGTGAAAAGCTTTCAACAGTTGTTTGTTTTCCCAGCGGGGCAGGGCTGCCTAGACAGGTTTTCGTATAATATATTTAATTTGTTGAATATGTGGAAAAAGTTTAGTCAAGCTTTAACTCTTAACTGTTAATATTTTTATAAAAGTATTTAAAGCTTATCATTTGTTGATATCCAACAAAAAGCCTGCTTTGGCTACCCTTAAACGCTTTGCAAGGGCTGTTTTTTTTTAATGCTTATCTCGTGAGCTTTTCGAGGGCAGCTTTTTTCGGTTGGCAGCGTTGCCAGATGTATGCGAAAATAAAGCAATTAAAAAGCGTTTGGTGCGCCGCAACGGCCCGTTCGCTATGATAAATTTTACATTTTAAAAGTCAATTTACACTGAACTATAAAAATGTAACATAAATTTTAGCAAAACAGGCCATAAAACGCCAATCGCCGCCGTTGGCCACTGCGAATCAGAGTCGGATTGGATTCGTATTGGATTCGAGTTGGAGTCGTGCCACCGGCAACTGGCAACTGGCAACTGGCAACTGGCAACTGGCGCTCCTTCTGTGTCAGCTACTTGCGCGCTTAATTGATTGTTTTTCTACGAGCTGGCCAAGGATCACAATGTTAGCAACCTCATCATGATGCCGATGATGAAGACCTCAGGGGCAAAATATGTTCCCTGGCCGACTGGCTGTCTCCCTGTCTCGCTGTCCCTCTGGTTTGCGTCTTGTTATCATTGGGCGTGTTTTATTAACTTTTAAGCTGCATGCACGCGAGTGGCCATAAAAAGAGTGCTGCTGCAACTGTTGGCGCGGTGGCGCGCAAATCCAAAAGTCAATTAAAAATTTTTTACATTTGTTTGCACACAAGAACGGCTGCAGCGCGCTCTCGCTCTGGAAGCTGGAAGCGCGATAATCATAACTGCAAAAAAGTAAGCAACTACGCGCAGGCGTCGCCCGTTCGCATAATTTATGGCCTCTGCTGGCTTCAACGTGGACCTGGCCCAGAGACTCGCGCGTATTGAAATATCATCTTGCAGCCATTTGGCGTTCAATTTGCGTTCGCAACGCTCTTTTGATTGGTTTTTTCCCCTGCTTAGCCACCTGCCTGCACCTTTTTGGGCCCCAGCTGCTGGGGCCGCAAATTGATTGCCTTAAAGTAACTTGTAAAATGCTTCTAAGCGCACGGCGAGCCTCGACTCTCGGCTCGCGAAGCTGCAACTGGAGCTGCAGCAAACAGAAGCAACATTACAAATGTGTGGCGTTATTGCCACGGGGGAGGAGCACTCCACTTCCACTCCAGCAGCAGCAGCTCCAGCTTTGATTAAAAAAAAACAAGAGACGACGACGAGTGGGAGCTGGAACGGCAAAAGCAATCGCTGTTGTTAACAAGCATTTCAGCGCATGACAATTGGCATGCACACCTCCAGGCCATTAACCAGGCAACCGATACCAGATCAAGCCTATCTCCCTCTATATATAGTGCACTCCAGTCTAGTCTTTCATGTCATTTCACTATTTGTAATTCGATCGCGAATCGATTCTCGTTATTTAATCACTGAGAAATCGCCTGTGCATAAATAACATTCGCTCGACTTATTTGCACGATTTGTTTGCCTGTTTTGACAGTCGCCTGCTCAGAGGCAGCAATTGAAGCAGATTTGATGGCAGCCAGCAGCAACTCGAGTAGCACTCGATAGGAAACAATGCGAACAGCCGAATGGCAGAAGGTTGAGCTGAGAGAAGAGAGCTTGAGCTGGCAGAGGCTGAAGAAGTGAGGTGGGAGATCAAAACTTGATTAGTTCTCGACTAATTCCTATGTTGGCTATATGCAGTGATAGTAATGATGAAGAACTTATAGATTATATATAGAGATATATATCAGGTATTGGCGGTACATGGTATAAGGAGTTTAGATAGAATTGTCTTTTAAGTCTGTTATTATGTTAGGCATATATAACTTTGCTATTTAGTATATACTGGGCCAAGGCCAAGGATTATGATCTGCGCCAATCTAGTCATATCTGTCCATTCGTCTGTCCATTCATATGAACTCAGTCATCTTATAGCTCACAGATTAGTTTTTAAGGGACTTAAAGGTAGATTTTTCTATATTATAATCGATAACTCGTCATTTTTCTGTATTATCGATAATAATCGATAGCCATATTTCAGCTTTTAAGCGTTAGTTGAATGCCATACAAACTGGAGACTTCAAACTTGCTGTGTTAATGTCTGTGATGAATATATAGATTTAAAATATTTCGGATTTAACAGGGTTTACTTCTGTATAGTAAACTAGATTCTGCTTTCTTCATTCTCACACCCAATCCTTACTCCTATTCTAACTCCACACAATATTAGTTAATTATCTAACAAGTTAGTCATATCTTATAACTCATATACTAAGTAAATATATACAAAATATATATCAAGAGCTTGGGGCTCATATGCGGGGCCCTCTGCCGCTGCTCCATGAAGCACGTCACGTGCTGCTGCTGCTCACATGCGAGTATTTGCCCAAAATATCAATTGTTACGCATACGCATATTTGCATGGCCCAAACAGAGTTGGCTCAGAGCAGAGAGGGGGAGGGAGAGGGAGAGGAGGGGAGCAGAGCTGAGTCTGGCAACGCGACATTTTTGGCAACTTGTTCGCAGTTTTAATGCGCCATCGATGAAGATGTTAGCATTTCCGATTCAACGCACTCGATGAACAACAAGAGAGAGAGAGAGAGAGAGGGAGAGGGAGAGCGCGGGGGAGGGCTCTCCCGCCCACAAATCTCAAGGGTGTGTTCAATTGTGTCAATTTAACGCCTTTTATGGCAACCCCAGCGTGGCCAGGACGACAGCCAGGAGCTGGAGCTGGAGCAGCAGCTGCCGCACGTTGGGCATATTAATTAATGCATTCGTTCGGTGCTTCGGATCCACATTTGTGCAGTTTAAACCGCTCGATTTGCTGCACGGGCACAAAGTGTTAATTACGCCCACGCGTCGCTCGGCAGGACTCGGCTGCCGGCAGGACACTCGGATAGTGCATATGCTGGGCAAACGTGATTATTACTAGTTGCCTGTCTAAATATTGGAAATTGATAATACTCGCATGCCGTGTCCTGCTCTGCCCTGGTCCGTATCATCAGCAGCAACGACAAACTGCCAGGACAGCCAGGCAGCCAGGACACTGCTTAGCTCTGCAGTTTGCCTCGTGTGTGGCTGAATGAGCAGCAAATTGCAATTTAATTGCAACGCTCCGCCTGTGTGGGCTGCCTGTCGCATATGCCAACTCAAGTCAAGTGTCTGTCAACTGACGCGCTGCCGAAGCTTGCATATTGATATCAATCAAGTTCTCTCTATCCCTCTGACTGGGGGAGCAGAGCCAGTTCTTGATTATTGTAATTAGCAGCGGATGATATGGTGGGAGTAATACCATTAGAACAGCTGACATATATATGATGGACTTGTATTCTAGATGCTATTGTATCAGATTTGAATTATTGAGAAGCGCAAAGAGAGGCGATAGAGAATGAACGAGAGAGGGCTTAGAGAAAAGGCAGGTGAGTAAGAGAGAGAAACTGGAGGTATAAGTGACAGAGGGAGAGAGAGTAGACAGAGAAATGTAGGAAGAGAGAAATATAGAGAAAGAGAAATAGATAGAGAGCGAGAGACAGATAGTGAGAGAGAGAGAGAGAGAGAGAGACAGCTAGTGAGAGAGAGAAAGAGAGAGACAGCTAGTGAGAGAGAGAGAGAGAGACACAGCTAGTAAGAGAGAGACTGAAAGAGAGAGAGAGAGAGAGAGAGAGACAGAGCTAGTGAGAGAGAGAGAGAGAGAGAGAGAGACAGCTAGTGAGAGAGAGAGAGAGAGAGAGACAGTTAGTGAGAGAGAGAGAGAGAGAGAGAGAGAGAGAGACAGCTAGTGAGAGAGAGAGAGAGAGAGAGACAGACAGAGCTAGTGAGAGAGAGAGAGAGAGAGAGACAGAGCTAGTGAGAGCTAGTGAGAGATAGATAGAGGTACAGAGAGACAGAGATAGATATACAGTAGTAGAGAGAGAGAGAGACAGATCAACAGAGAGAGACAGAGAGAGTGGAAGAGAGAGATGCGCTGTAAGGTAGATATACTAAACGAGAGAGATATAACAAATATGAGGAAGAGGAACAAGAATTCTGAGAGATCGTAGAGTTTATGATATAACAAATATGAGATAGAAAGAGAAAGAAATAGAGAGAGAACCAAAGTAAACAAGTAAGTAAACACACACAACCAACAGACCTACGCCAAAGTGTACCAAGCACTTGAATTCATGAGAATCGCATAGAAGAGCACGTCACTGAGAGATCGTAGAGTTTATGATATAACAAATATGAGATAGAAAGAGAAAGAAATAGAGAGAAAACCAAAGTAAACAAGTAAGTAAACACACACAACCAACAGACCTACGCCAAAGTGTACCAAGCACTTGAATTCATGAGAATCGCATAGAAGAGCACGTCACTGAGAGATCGTAGAGTTTATGATATAACAAATATGAGATAGAAAGAGAAAGAAATAGAGAGAAAACCAAAGTAAACAAGTAAGTAAACACACACAACCAACAGACCTACGCCAAAGTGTACCAAGCACTTGAATTCATGAGAATCGCATAGAAGAGCACGTCACTAGACACACACAGTTGACCATGCCACGACACATGCTTTGCACTCCAGCCCACCTACTCTACTTAAACATGTTGAGCTGTAACTAAAGCCCAACTAAAGCTGCACAGCGCGGCTTTAAAGCAGACGCGGCTCTGGAGGCGGCACAGAGCGCTGCTTTGGCAAATATCCTTGATATCATTTAGTCAACTGGAAAAAATTCAATCAGCATACTTGGCAAATATTCAACAGCGCAGCCAGCAGCGATTGTTTGAGTGAGCACAGCGCGCTGGGATGGTGGCACCAGGGGGGTAGTTGGGGGGTGGTGGGGAGGACATTGCATAAATCAACAGCAAATAAAATGCTGATACGCTGAAAGTTCGCCGAGTCTGCCGATGCTTGAAACAAAACATGCGAAGCGGAATCGGATTCCGAATCGGGCAAAAATTCGCATTCACGATAATTGAATTTCTGTGCAGGAATAGAAAAACAAAAGAGAGAGAGAGAGAGAGAGAGAGAGAGAAAACGAGAAGAAGAAAAAGAGGAAAAACTCGAGCCAGCAGCAGCGTGTCCAGCGATGCATGCGTCGCACGTAGCCGTAGGAGCAGCCGAGAAAAGTACGGAGACGGCGGCGAGGATGTGCGCCCATATTATGTGCACAATAAATAAACGTGATCAGCATGCCCAAGGAGGCTGGAAGCAGGCGAGGCAGCTTGCCAGCAGCTAAGTCGCCGTCGTTGTCGTCCTTGCGCTTGGCTGCGCGGCCACATCGCTGGCTGCATGCTGAGAAGGAGCCGCAGCCGCAGCACGACCGAGGAAGCACTTGAGAGGATGTAGACCCCCCTGTGGCCCCCTCCAGGTCTGCTCTGCGACTGTTTCCGGCTTTTGTTGCCCAAAAGTGCTCGACAAAATCTTTTGTGTGCAGCCTGCTTCGGCGAGGGGGTAGCTAAGTATGCCATGGCACCCGCCGCCCCACCCGACCAACCCCCGGCCAAACTTCGGAAAAACAAGGCGAAGGCGTCGAACTTTTTATGTTAACTTACTTTGTAGTTTCTTCTTATTTGCAACTTTGATTTTTGTTTATTTTTGCCCCAAGGCCCCACACAGCCCCCGTGCGGGGGTGCCGCACGCACGAGAGCGAGACAGAAAAATAGTAAAAATGGCGACGGGCGCCAAACTTGGCAACAAAGTAAAACGGCAAAAAGAACATTTCAGCGCTGCTTAGCATGAGCAAATGCTCCCGGAGTTTTTCTTCTTTGGGGTGCGCTTTAAAATGCGCCATTTTGTTGTTTGCACAGCCGAAGCGGCCGCCCTGCCAGCCACGCCCACCAGCTGCCAGCGCCCCCAATCTGACCAAGCGGAAGTTTTTATGAATTTCGTACAAAGCAGCAAAGTTTTCTCAGTCCTTTCTCTGGGCAATATATATCTGCATATATATCTATATATATATCTTCGTGTGTGTGTGTGTATGTGTGTGTGTGTGTGTGTGTGTGCTTGTTTCTTGCATCTTTTGTGAGAATCACTGCAGTGTGCATAATGCTCAAAGAGGCAACTGCCAGCCGGAAATATTCATAAAAATCAGCAGCAGAAATTTTCTTACTTTGCGCTGCGACAAGTTTTGGGCCAAAAAAGGCAGGAAAAACTAAAAGGAAAAGCAAGAAAATTCTCGCTGCACGGGATTGCCCCTAATTCTAAACTTAAACATCAAGTTTGTAGGGGTATTCCTATGCGGGTTATTATGGAAATTTCACTTCTACTTCTTGCTCTTCTTCTTCTGCTTATTATTTTTTAATTTTTTTTTTTTTTTTAATTTTAGACTTTATTTTGTCAGGGTGTCAACCCTTTGGGCACACCTAATGAAGTTATTAAAGCCGTCAATGAACGTCAACAAATTGACATTTAATGAAGTGCGCGACCCGCACAATGATCTTTTAATTGACAGAGTGAGAGGGAGAGAGAGAGAGAGGGAGGGAAGAGAGGGGAGCGAGCGAGAGCAACACCTAAAAATTAACTTTAATCACTTGCGGTGGGCTGATTGTTCAGAGACATGTGTTATATAGAGTAATAATAATTATGCTCCGTCCGCCAATTGACTGGGAATGCAGAGCACGAAGCGTGAAGCGTGGCGCACAGTTAGTTTGGGATACTGCGTGAAATTTGGCTGATATGAGGCAGGGTATGCTGGGGTTAGGCTACAGGTAGCAGGAATGCAACTGCCTGAGGCAGGCGGTATAGTGTGGATTGTAATACTTCTTTATTTAGTATATGGAATTAGTATAATTATTAATAATTATAATTATAATATATAATTCTTAATATATAATTATTAATATATTATAATTATTAATATAGTATACGGAATTTAGATAACAACTTTGTCTTTGAGTTATAGATTCTTTCATTTAATCCATTCAGTTCTTCTAGTGCTTGCAGTTGTATTGTCTATATTCTCAGGATCTCTACTTATATGAGTGTTCACAGATCTTATATGAGAGACCATTTCGAGTATTCAACTTAATATCAATAATTAACTAAATCACACTGAAAGCTTGTAAGTTTTTGTTAAACTTGAACCTAGGGCAGCTAGGGTATCTAGAGTATGTAGGGTACATAGGCTACCTAAAGTATCTATAGTATAGAGAGTATCTAGAGTATCTACAGTATCCACAGTATCTAGGGTAGCTAGGATATCCAGGATATATAGAGTATCCAGGGTATCTATGGTATCTAGAGTATAGATCTATATAGTCTAGGGTATGTAGGATATAGAGAGTCTCTAGGGTATGTAGGATATAGAGAGTACCTAGAGTATCTAGGGTATAGAGAGTACCTAGAGTATCTAGGGTATCTAGGGTATGTAGGATATGAAGGGTATCTATGGTAAGCAGGGTATCTAGAGTATCTAGAGTATGTAGGATATGTAGGGTATCTAGGGTATCTGGGGTATCTACAGTATCTAGGGTACCTCCTGTATGTACGATATATAGAGTATCCAGGGTATCTGTGGTATCTAGAGTATAGAAAGTGTCTAGGGTATGTAGAGAGTATCTAGGGTATAGAGAGTACCTAGAGTATCTAGGGTATCTAAGGTATGTAGGGTATGTAGGGTATCTATGGTAAGCAGGGTATCTAGAGCATCTAGAGCATGTAGGATATGTAGGGTATCTAGGGTATGCAGGGTATCTGGGGAATCTAGAGTATCGAGAGTATTGAGATTATCTAGGGTATCCAGAGCTTCTAGTGTACCTCCAGTATGTAAGATATCTAGAGTATCTAATCTAAGCTAATTTCAATCTCTTGCTCATCATTATTAGAGACATTTTCACTCGCCTCTACAGCTGCTTCTTAAGGGCTCCCAAAATCCCAATATCTTAGCTCTATTTTTAAATAATATAAATTAATGCTGACGTCATCAGGTAAATATTTAATTTTCTTCACATACTTTTCCTTTTGCCTTGCGCTTTTCCGCCGCACACAATTTGCCAGCTCGGCGCATCTGTGCAACATTTTCGGATGCAGATTCAGATCCAGATCCAGATCCAGATCCAGATCCAGTTGCATTTGCATTTTACATTCGAAATGTGTTCCGTGAGGCCGTTAATGCTCATTAGCTGGCTGAGTTGGCTGAGTTGGCGCGGCAAGTTCAGGCACACACATAAATCCACAAAGAAACAAGTGCACAACTTATATATGTATATAACTGTAAATGTATATATATGTATATATATATATATATTACTTTGGAGTTGTTGCTTCGGCGTTTTCTCAGGCAAATTAACATAAATTATGCACGCCCACTTGCGAATGCAGCTCGTGCGTGCCCCAGAGCTGGGCTGCTGCACGTGCAGCGCGCCCCGCGCGGCCCCCACAGGTGCGTGGCTGCACAATTAGGCGGGCGTTAGGCAGGTGTTAGGCGAGGCAGCTGCGTTGCTTATTGAATTTTCATATTTTATGCAACTATGCAAAAGGCGAGCTAGATAAACGAATTAGAATTAGCCAGGCTAAGGGGCGGCAGCTAACTTTTGCTCGCAAACACACACACACACACACACGCACACACAATAGAGCCACCCTGTGGCGCCCGCCCGTGGGGGTTGGCGACTGCTCACCTAATCGAATTTATTTGTTCGGGCTTTTGGGCAAAAGTTTCACAGCGGTTTTTCAGTGTGTCCCGCCCCCGCCCCCGCCCCAGCCCCAGGAACTTCAAAGCCCTAACCACATAGCCACACACACACACACACACACACACACACACACAAGATTTGATTTTATTTTGCGCTTCTATTTCAACTGCTGCTGTAAAATTAGCAGCATAAGATTGGATTATCTTTGTGTGCCACATGCGGATGCCCCGCTGCTGCGGCTGCTGCTGCTGCTGCTGCCATTGCCCTTTTTCCATACCCACTCGACCCTTTTTTTGTTGCCATATTTATTTTTATTTGTTGTCAGCCCTGTGATTACGTATGTCGAGGCACGTGCCACGATTAGGCGAGCCACGCTGCGTCCGAGCGTGTTCGAGTCGCAGTCGGAGTCGGAGTCGGAGTCACTCACGGATCTGGCTTTAGATCGAGCCAAGCAATAGCATTTCATTGTTGCTAATTTGCTTAAAGCCCGCCGCACTTGAATGCCAGCTCAGTATTGGGTCAGACTTTGGGGTGGCAACTTGAACTAGTTTTCTAGAGGGTGGCAGCACTTTGACTATAAGCTGAGGCAATATAGAAATATATATAGATATCCATATATACAAATGCTGAATATATCTTATGGTTTACTCTAATGGTTTACTCTCTCTGGAGTAGGCTCTAGGCTCAAAGGCTGTGAGTGGGCCAAGTCCCAAGCGGGCAGCTTAAGCTTTGACTCTTGACCGTCTTCAGGACGGCAGCTCATCATACCCAGGCAAAGTGATTCCATGAGTGATTATGCACTCCATATAGCTGTCATTACAACTGATCTATAACTCCACACATGCATGTACTACAGGGTCTGCCAGTGTAAAGCTCATACCTTCAGCTTGTAGAATTACTTTTATTTAGTTTAGAAAACAAAATGTGTGAAAATAATACAGAATTCAGAATCAATTCACTTTCGCTCGATATGAGCACCCTTCGCCTTGACTATGGCCTGAGACGGTACAAAAACGCATCGCAAGCTGGCCGAATGTGACTTTCAGGTGTTTTGGCCCACTCGCGAACAATGGCTTTCTGTAGCGCCTCAAGACTGGACTTTGCTCTCCAAAATGCCCCAAGGAGATTAATTCTATATATATATTCCATAGCAACAGCCGCATATTATCCATTTTCATACCATTTTCCACATTTCCACTCCCTCTCCCAGCACACTTATATCACTCTACTCCTATCAGATCTTGGCTATAATTCAATTTAGAGTCCGCGCAGCTGCGCTGTGCCTGCATGCGGAGATCGGCGAGCCATGCCCTAATTGGAACCCCATAGGCTGGCCGATGCCGGGCAACCTGCGCGCAAGTCAATTAAACGGCTAAAGTCAGAGGCAAACCGCCAAAAGCGGCGTCAAAGTCAACGGGGGCAGCCAGCCAAGCATCCATCTTGCCCAACTTCAGAGACGTCTCAACTAGCCGCTATAAATTGCTGGCCTGGTCAGGGGTTGGGCTTGGCTGGGGTTGGGGTTGCGGGCGCTCCCCCACCCCTGCCCTTCTCTCTCTCTCTATGGCCATCTCTTGCGCTGTTTATTTGTTTCTTGGCTTTGACTCGCGCCTTTTTGTTTGTTTTTGATGTTGATGAATGTTGCCACAACTATCGCTGCTGCGGCTCATGTTGTTTAGTCAAATATATATATATATATATATGAGTTTTCGGACTGTTGTTTTTAATGTTTTCATTTTGTGGTTTCTCCCTTTCCTCTTTCTGTTGGGGCCCGTTGCGTGTCGCTTGATGCATGCCCCGTCACATTTCCGAGATCCACTTAACCTCGTGATTGATATGTTGCAATAATTCTTATCAAACAATGGCCAAGCCATGAAATATTGACCGCAGCGCCTTTCCCATCAAATGGCAGCTCAGTGAGTGTGTGTGTGTGTGTGTGTGTGTTTTAATATAAATGTAATTGGGTTTGGTATGCCTCAATTGAGTACACTTGGCAGCGCAGGGCGGAACGAGACTTGGCTTGAAATTTAAAGAAACTAAGCTCAAATATATTAAAAGCTAACATTCTTAACTTAATATATAATATATAATATATAATATATAATATATAATATATAATATATAATATATAATATATAATATATAATATATAATATATAATATATAATATATAATATATAATATATAATATATAATATATAATATATAATATATAATATATAATATATAATATATAATATATAATATATAATAAGTATATATATCCCTCTCTCTCTCTCCCTCTTCCTCTCCCTCTCTCATCTGGAATCACGTTGTCAGCCATAAGAGCATTTGAGCTCAGCTGCTGGTTTTATAGAGTATCTAGCAAGAGGATCTAGTATAGAGTATCTACCGCCAGCAGCACTCTCTCTCCAGCTATCCATCTCTCCCGCTCCCATCTCTACTTATACCCCATTTGATAATGATATATCTGGAAAAAGCTTAAGCTCTGCACATTACGTTCCATTTGTAGTTGTCTTTCTCGCTGGGAATGCCAAGCCACGATCGTGTGTATAGTTCTCACTTTGTAAACAATATTAAGAAATATTAATTTCCATTTATCATTTTGATTGAGCGATCAAATAAAGCGAGAGAGAGAGAGAGAGAGGGAGAGAGAGAGAGGCAGACTCTTCGCTCGTTTCAGTTTGTTTTCTCGTGTGATTTCTTTATTATGATAGCGAGATTCGCTTTTAATGATCTTTCTCGTGCCCCGTTGATTTATGATGGGTTAACCTCACCCGGGGCCCTCTGGGCCGGCCGCAAGGTGCCGAAACTGTAACTGCCATCGAGGAACTGTGGGAAATGGAACAATGGAGTCGACTCGACTTCGCCACTCAAGTGCAGCTCTCGACTGCTTGGCCTTTTGTTGTTTTCGGGCCTTAACTTAATTATGCCCGCAAATAGGCGTAAAAGTTGCGCAATTCTCGAGGGCGGAGGGCGGACGGCGCACTGGGTGGGTCGGTGGTGTGGTGCGGTGCGGTGCGGTGGGTTAGCGCGACATTTCCTGTCTCCGTTGAGCACTTTGTAAGCCGCTTAGTTCCCTAAGGGTTTGGATGTGGACTTGGGTTTGGGTTCACAATTGAATACAGCTCGGGGTTGGGCCTCTCTCCCTCTCGTCCTGCTCAACCACCTCAACCAGTTTGACTAACAAATGCTGCAAGCGTGCAAATTAAAATTCGGTTTCTGTGGTTGCCACACACACACACACACACACACACAGCCCACACTTGTGTATAATTTATTTTGACATGTTTGCCAACATTTCAATTGATTTTATTGTTGCCGTCCGGCAAAATAACTGTGTATTGAAATGTATCACAATTATATACACGATATATATGCACGCATTTGAAACAGGAGAGCCTTGCCTTCATAAATAATAATAACAACTTGCAGCAGTGCCACCAGCCGCCGCACCGCAGCAACCGCAGCGCAGACACACAGCCCACACCCCACACCCCTGTCCCTGCCCGCCCCCTTGTGGGCGGTGGCAACGCCCCTGCGCTCAAATAGTTTTGCGGCTTTTTGTAAATTAACAAATCGAATTTAACGCGCGACTTAATGCGCTGTAAAGAGTACACATACATACACCATATATATCTGCAATCGCAACCCCAAAGCCCGCTGGGCTTCATAGTTTTATTTCACGCCCTTTTGCACTTTCGGTTTTCCATAACTTGATCAATTTTTGCATATTTGTTTGCGGCAAATTGCGCACAATTGTTGTTAATGATTAGGCGATAAAAAATGTCGATATATATCAGATATATATGGATTGCATAATGGCCTTTGATTGCCCTCGGCTGTGTCCTCGCCCACGCAGGTGCTGGGCTAATTATTTAAGTGGGCTGCTGCCACGCCCAGCTCGCACAGCTGCCAAGTATTTTAAAATAATAAAAAACTTCTCTGGAGTTGTCAGAGATTTTCATTTTCTTCTTCTCTGATTTTCTATTTTCTGATTTGCGTTTGGCCAAAAAGAAAATGGAGAGAAAAGTTTGTGCATATTTTAAAGCAAACAATTTGCATGTAAATATGTGCGAAGGGGGGAAGAGCGCAGAGCACAGCTGCTGCCATCTCCCTCTAGCGCCATGTGTGTGTGTGTTTGCTTTAGCATATGTGTGTGGCTGGGAGTGTGTGTGTGTGTTTGTGTTGCCTTTCGCCTGCCGAAAATATTCGACAATATTTTCCAACAAACATGAAAAAAATCAAAGTAAATATGAATTTGTGCTAGAATCGAATAGGAAATGCTCTACATACCTAGGGGAATCATATAGATATGGGGTAGTTGGAATATATCTGTGATATGCCATAGACGGAATACCTATACAACTATGACTTATCTATGAGTTTGAAGCTTTGCATCTGTTTTCGCTAGAGTATTTGAGAGGTTTTTATTGTGAGATATGTGGAGTAGCTATAATATCTATCTATCTATCCATCTATGTATATATATATATCTATCTTTCTATCTATCTATCCAGCTATCTATCATCTATCTATCCAACTGTCTATCTATCTGTCTTTCTATCCACCTATCCATCAAACTATCTATCTATCGATTTATCCATCATCTATCTATTCACTTATCTGTATTTTTACCTATCTTTCTATCTATCTATCTATTCATCTATCTATAATCTATCTATCTGTCTATCTATCTATCCACCTATCTTACTATATTTCTTTCTATCTATCTATCTATCTATCTTTCATCTATCTATCTATCTTTCTATCTATTTATCCATCTATATATCCATCTATCTCTCTCTATGTATCTATTTATCTATCTATCAGTCATTCATCTATCTATCCATCTATCTCTCTATCTATCTATCTATTTATCTATCAGTCATTCATCTATCTATCCATCTATCTCTCTATCTATCTATCAGTCAATCATCTATCTATCCATCAAACTATCTATCTATCTATCTATCTATCTATTCATCTATCTATATCTATCTATCTGTCTATCTAGGTGGATACCTATCTTACTATATTTCTTTCTATCTATCTATCTATCTTTCTATCTATTTATCCATCTATCTATCCATCTATCTCTCTATCTATCTCTCTATCTATCTATTTATCTATCTATCTATCAGTCATTCATCTATCTATCCATCTATCTATCTATCTATCTATTTATATATCTGATCATAATACAAAATATACTCTAAAGCATAGTTATTACTTTAGAAATACGATATTTAGCTGTCTCTCTCCCTCTCTCTCTCCCCTCTCTCTCTCTCTCTCTCTCTCTCTCTCTCTCTCTCTCTCTCTCATCCTAGTCCATATCTAGGCTTAAGCCTGTCCAACTTCCTGCGAATTGTTATTGGAGCCACCAATGCCGCCTTAAAGGCTCTCCAAAGCGCATTGGCTAACGGCTTTCGCCTCACTTGGCCATCGTCGCATAACAAAGAGCAAATATGCATTTTGTGAATTTACCACTGCCATTTCCACTGCCATTTCCATTGCCATTTCCATTTCCATTTGGTATTTTGCGCATTTTTATGTTGTTTATTTTTGGAAGCTTTTAAAAAACATCAGTACTTTTCATTTACATATTCGCTTTGTGGAGCTAGAGCGCCATCTCGCCCTCTCTCTCAGTGCTGACTGCTCTCTGAGCTCGGGCTGTGTATCCTTTGGAACGTTGCTGCTGTGGAAATTTGCATAAAATGCAAATGATGCCAACACAGCAGCAGCAGCAGCAGCGGCAGCGGCCGACACGAAGGGATCTGCTGGAGTGGGTCTGTGGCTTTTTTGGTCCTTTGCGATATCATATTTATTAAAAGGATTATTGGTGCTTCACTCGGCATATCCTGTTAGTGTAGCCGCACACCAGAGCACAGCTACACTTTTTCTACCATTTCCTCTTTGCGCCCTCCATGCAAATGAGCAATGGCTGCCTTTTGTTTCGGCCAGGCCAACTCCCAGCAGCAGAAGAAAATATGTTAAGCAACTTTTTGTTCGCTCTGCCGTCGCCATATTTGATTTAAAAAAGTTGACGCCAAATTGTTCAAAGCGTCGTAAAATGCATGAAAATTACAAATACAATTAAAGCCGAGGCCGGGCTGGGTTTGAGTTGGACTCGCTCCCTTTCAGGGAAATCTTCGCCTGACCATTTTCACACCTCGCATTTAGCGCCCGCGCAGGCGGCGCTACCTTTTCACGGGGCGCTGCTTTGTTACCTGGCGCACTCTATTTGATTTGCCCATTCTCACCTGCGAGCTCGGTTTACTTCTAATGAAGTCGACCATTGGCTTTATGACTTTACAATGTTTGCCCTGCCGTGGCTCTTTATAGAGCTACCAACCCCCCCAAGAGCTGCCCCCGCGGCATGATCAAGTGTAGCGCCTCTTGATTACGCCACTGATTTCGGCATTGTTGCAAAGGATCTGGGAATATCTTGAGTTGTGTGAAGACATTGTTTCGAGGAAATGAGGTGAGTTGCTGAGAAAACTCAGAGTTGGCTAACTGGCATAGTCTTTGACTTGACTAAATACTCTAGCTAAATATCATATTAAACTGCCTAATCTTAGATATATATAGCTCTCAGTTCCACCCGCATTCCCAGCCACTTCAATCTCTTAAAGCTGCCCCACAGAAGACAGCTCTTTAGTATGTCAGCTTAAGGCTTAGTGCTGGCACTTGAAAATTGCTCATACGCCGCGTGGAACATTTATGCCACACACACACACAGATGGGCAACCGCCATGCTGCTCTGCCCTGCCACTCGACACAGTCGTCACTCGAGCCACTCACCGCATGGAAAACACCCACATATGCACTAACACCGCCAATTTGACGCCAATGCGAGCTCAACTGTCTGTGTGAGCCACACGTGCAATGGGTCTCTGTGTGTGTGTGTGTGTGTGTGTGCTCCCCCCAACCAGTTGGCTGCCATTTTACGAAAATGTTAAAGTATCAAAATCATTGGAATTGCGTTGAGAATGTTTGACAGTTCATAAATGCTCGGCGCTTGACTTGCATAAATATTTTCTACGGCCTGTGCACAGGATGTAGAAGCGGACACACACACACACATACACACACACACATATGCAGCAGTGTGTGTGTGTGGCACTTGAAAAGTTGAAGCTGTCGCACATCAAAATGCGAAAAGTTAAACAAACGTTCGCGATGTCAGCATCAGCGTCAGCGCCAGCAGCGGCAGCGGCAGCGCTTTACAGCTATGCGGCGCATAGCTCAACACATTTTGCTTTTAGCTTTGGCCGCGTTGCTCTTGCTGCTGCTGTTGTTGTTGTTGTTGTTGTGCATGGGCTCATGGTTGCCATTTTGTTTTGACAGCCGTTATAGGAACAGCGCTTGTTGCTGCTGCTGCTCGCATTGCTGTTGTTGTTGCTTCTTTTATGACCAGCAACGTGCGCCAGTTGTTGTTGTTGCTTTTTGTTTTCTTTCTGTTTTGTTTTACTGCTTTGTTTTTGCGCTCGGCGTCTGCGCGCTGCCCAAGCCACTCGACTCGAGCCACTCACAATGTCAACGGCAAAGAGCGAGCGAGCGAGAAACTCACTCAAACCGAAAAGGGGCGTTGCCCAATCGTCAACCACGCGTCACGCTTGCTTGACTCTCAGCTCAGCTTGTGTGTGTGTGCGTGTGTGTGTGTGAGTGTATTCGTTACAGGGTGTTTCGCTGCTTACAGTTTCAGCTGCTGCTGCTGCGGCTCGTTGAGAAAACAGCTGTTGGCGATTTGAGTTATGAGTTTTTGCCGTGGTTTGACGTTGTCCTCTGGCAACTGGGCAACTGCAACAACAGCAACTCCGGACTCCGGACTGCGACTGCGGCGACGGCGGCAGCGGCGGCTGCGGCTGCGAATGCGGCTGCGGCTTTTTGGCCTGTGCCGGAATTTCGTAGAATTTGTTAACTAGGCTATATGATATTTGAGGGTGAATTTAAAGCGCCGGCAAAACAGTTTTTAAATTTTCTATAAATAAAAAATAAAATTCTAAAATATAAAGATTATATTAAATGTTCAAAAGAGGCTTAAAAATATAAAAAATATTTCATATATATTTAAAATATATATATATATATTTTAGCAAATTGATTTAAAATCTTTAAAATCACTGTTTTTGCTTTTCAATTTTTTCAATTTAAATTTTAACAATGTTTTTAACATTTTGATATTTAGTTTTTCTCGAAAACTCTTCAACCTACTGTCGTATTTTTTTCTTTCTTAGTCAGTATCAGTATTTTCTTAAATTTCCCACCTATCTTCACTCATATTATTGGCTTTTCTAACTTCTCCCATCATTTTCTTAGTTTTCACATATTTGTTTTCCCAAAAACTCCCCTGGTAGCCCTCGCATTTGCAACGCTCTTAATTGAAGCCAGCATTTTCTTAAATTTCCCATCAATCAGGGAATTTCCTTTCCAAATCAAACTCAAGTATTTTCTGTAGTTTGTCAAAAGGCAGTTCCTTTCCAATGCCACTTCCAATTCCTTCGATCAGTCGATTTCCTCTCATTAAGCTCGCATTTCAACAACTGTTAGGCTAAGCCATTCCTAATGTCAGCGATACTCGAACCATTTGCTTAGTTTCCATTCGCATTTCCCTAAGTCTTTAGCTAGACAAATAACTTGGCAACTCAATCAGCTCGCGAGATTCCAGCAAAGTTTTCAGCTCAAAGGCGCCTAACAATTCACTTCCGCGTCTACAGCCATTTCCGTTGCACTAGTCAACAAAATAGCGAAAAGAATTATGGGGCAAACATAAATAGCAGAGAGAGAAAAGGAAACGCACAACAAAAGGTCAAAGAAATGCTAACAACTCAAACGAACGACAAAACTAAGCTGAAAATATGTGTGTATTCTATGTGTGTGTGTGTGTGTGTGTGTGCCCTTTTGGGGGCTGGCTTGAGCGTGGCTCCAATATTGATGGGACGCGCGCACGAAACGCAGCCTAACTGAAGGCAAAAATATGACGCGATTAGAATCTGTAATTAGTTTTCGTGTATCTGCAATTGTTGCTGCCGTTGTTAGCCGCTGCTGCTGCTGCTGAGAGAATTGCACTTGTTTGGCGGCAAAACATAAAAAGGCGTTAAAATGTGCGCCGCTCTCCACACGCGATGTGTGCGGAAGCCGCCGAGCTGCAGCTGGGGCGGAGAGCATGATGAATGGCCGCAGCAGCAGCAGCAGCAGCCGTAGCAGCGCCTCATAAAAGCCAAAAGGTAGCCAAGTTGCTGTTGACTTTGGCCAACAGTTTTTTGCCACTTTTTTTTTTTTTGCTGTTTTTGTTATTTTTGCAAAGTCAACAAAGAGCTGAGCTGGACCTAGGGCCTAGGCGGGACAGGGCTCCGCTCCACTCAGCGCACAAACTGTGCGCATCCGTTTCTCTGGTTTGGCATCGCTTAAATTATATCGATTTCGTATCATAATCAAATGTTTGCTGGCTTGTCGTTGGCGGTGCCCGGCAATAACAACTACAAAAACACCGACAGAGCCAACGATAACAACAATAATCAACGCACGACAGCAACAGCAACAGCAACAACAACAATGGCAAACAGTAGTGGCAACAAACAGGCTCATTTGCATATTTACCAAACACACAGATGCGACACACACACACACACACACACACGCACACACACGGAGAGCGAGACAGGCACACGCATGCCAAAATATACGATATCGTGTGCTCATAATAAGTATCTGATAAGTAATGATATACAAACACACACACGCACGCACACAGGCACAAAATGGCTGCACACCACAGCGCCAACACACCAACACACACACACACGCACACATGTGTTAAGCCATTATGCAAAGTGCAATGGCTGCAGTTGCTGCTGCTGCTGCACTTTGCATTGGCGCTTGCAGCAGGCTCTCGTTTGGCTTTGCGGCGCATTTTTGGTGTAACACAAAGTGAAACAAACACACACACACACATACAAGAGACAGTTACACAAAATGGACAGAAACAAAAGTCAAAAAAGTCAAAAAGCTGTGGGCGTACGTGAAACAGACTGCAAAGTGAAGTTGGCCACTATTTTCTTTAAGTGTACTATGGGAAGACACTGCGCAGTTTAATTTGAGCAACTGAGTTTATAGCAGTGTTACGTAGAGGCTATGATATAGAGTTGTACAGTATGTAAAGTCGAAGTACTCTAAAGTGCATGGTCCGTTTGAGCCCATCTATCCTCTGTCCGTACATCTAACGGAGCTTTGTATATGGTCCGCTTGAGTCTATCTATCCTCTGTCCGTACTTCTAACGGACCTTCCAGTAATGAGTCCATCTGTCCTCTGTCCATTAATTTAACGGAGCTTTGTATATGGTCCGTTTGAGCCCATCTATCCTCTGTCCGTACATCTAACGGAACTTTGTCTATATATTCTCTATCCGTACTTCTAACGGACCTTTGTTCATCGTCCGCTTGAGTCCATCTATCCTATGTCAATGCATCTAACGGAGCTTGGTATATGGTCCACTTCAGTCCATCTATCCCCCGTCCGTACATCTAACCGAGCTCTTTATATGGTCCGCTTGAGTCTCTATATCCTCTATCCGAACTTCTAACGGACCTTCCAGTAATGAGTCCGTCCATGCTCTACCCGTGCTGGCCTCTGTTTATGGCAATATACCACTTCTGCTCCTAGTACACTCTGTATAGACTTCCAGCTGAGTCTTCTCTATGCAATTCCTCTTTGTGCTGCATTCGTAAACGTTTAGCTAACTGCAACCTAACCTCAATTACTTCACTTAGATAAATGAGCTGCTTTTCCACTCCAGCACTACTCCCTCCTTACTTCAAACAAAGGCCAATAGATAATACTCCTTAGAATAACGTCTTATATAAGCATATACTTGTGCACTATCTCTCGTAGCTCTCAACTAAACCAACGACCACTTAAACTCGCCTCGACACATTTCTCGCATTTTTATGGCTTGTTTTCCAAATGCTCTAAAACAATATTATTTCGTGCATAAATTGTGTGTGTTTGGGGCTCGGGAGGCATTATTTTCCAGCCCATTAAAGACGCATAAAATTTGTCGAGCTCCACTTTTTATGTTCAACAAAATAGAAATATATTTGTGAAATGCGTTCGGCTGGTCGAGGGGCCGCTCGTCCCGCCCATTGGAAATCAATTAAAAAACTATTCGAATCAAAATCAATTAAAAAATGAAATTCCAAAGAATAAAGCTATTTTATTTGTTACAGGTGTATAAACTCTTATCGCTCAGCTCGAATTATAGATTTTATGGGCACTCCATAAGCTACGACTTGTTGCCCCGCTCAAGCTGATCGTTAGGTCTAGCTCAGACTCTATGCTTTTGATATAAACTTTTTTGGCTTTTAAAGCAGCCATAAAACTGGAGCAGCGACAAATTGATGAGCCCACAACCAGCCACACTTGGGCCAGGCGTGAAATCCATATTGTTTATGGCAGCTGACTGGGGAATAGTCGGCCAATGATGATCCATATGCTAAACTAGTGCCAAAGGCAAGCGGTATTTCACTAGGTGGACTTTATTGGCAGGCGACTAGGTTGACTTGGCTATACCCTAACCAAAGGCGCGTTGGCTTTGATAGCTGGCTGAAAAGCAGTAGACAAATTGTGATCCATATGCGAGGACAGGGGAAGAAGGATGGGATTTTGCACTAGCTGAACAAAGAGCATACCCGACTAGAGTATACCCTACCATGATTTGATCTAGCTCTAAAGGGGTCTTCCATGTTAGCTATAATTGTAGTTGTTCTTTCAGCTTGAGACCCAGTCTAAGGCTTAAGTGGGAATTTATTTAGCACAAATATCCATAACCAGTGCCTAAAGCAGACCCTTACCAAACACAGCTGAGCCAGTCCTTGGCACCTCAGCTAAGCATTATCTCGAACTAGTCTTTGGCATCCCTATAAGGCTATACCCGAGCTAAGCTTTATGTATAGTATAAAGCCAAGCTAGTGGCTGCTCATGTATTCCATTCGACTACACAATACCCTTACCATAAACAGCTACACTCTAAAGCGCTCTGCTACCACCCTACATCATCTACAGCTGAAATAGTTTTTCATGCCAACTCGCCTCGCATACCCTCTCCAAAGCTCATTACGAGTCTGAGCTGGTAGGGTTTCAACATTTTCGAGTGTCCTCAGGCGCTATGCTTTGCCCCATTTTTTGCCGACTTGACTTCTGACGAAATGTATATACGGCATTTCGCATTGTCACATAATTACACAATGAGCACGGCGCGGTCGGCCAGTTCGAGTCGTCGCTCGGGGTGCTTCCCACAATATCAAGTATTTATCGGCTGGGAGGGCGGCTCGCTGCGTTGCGTTGCGTTTCGTTTCGTTTCTCATTGTTAACTTGTTAATTTCGATTGATTGACTTTTAATGCGAACGCGACAACAAATTGTATTTTGATTTCAGTTGCGGCCTTATCTAAGGCGCGTAGTTATGATTAAATCAAGAAGAGAGCTGGAATCGCACGCGGCTTATGCACTCAAACAAAAGGACGAACGGCAAGTGAATAGACTATGGAAGAGGGAGAGAGAGAGAGAGCAGGAGAGGGCGTCAAGTCAATGGGAAGTCAGCGGCACGTGTCCTTAATCCGGTAATTACGACGCTGCCAAAGCAGAGACTCCCACACACGCTCCACCTCTCTCGCTCGCGCGCTCTCCCCCGCTCTCTCTCTCTAGAGTCGTCTGAGCTGGGCTTGTGGTCAGCCATAAGTCGCCGTTGTCAAGATCTAGATAAAAGATAGCGACAGCCGACAGATAGGCATCAATAGAGTTTTTCCCATGGGCAGCATAACAAGTTAATTTATGCCCCCGCCGCTGCCGATGGGCAGATAACAACCCTTTGGCCACAGCGGGCAGAGTTTTCTTTTGGGAAAGTCAGTTAAGTTAACCTGTTGACAGATCACAAGACTCATATAAATTATTCAGGCCAGCGACACACGCACATAAAAGACGAGAATTCTAATCGCATTTATCTGGACAACTGAAACCTAAGCTGAGGCCGAGACACAAACCGAAACTCAAATCGAAAATCGAAAATGATAAACGCTTGTAAGTCGCTGCTACTAAATTGTTGTTGTTGTTGTTGTTGTTGTCATGCATAATAGAGTTATCTCTCTCTTTCGCTGTGCCTCTATGTATGCCCCCCTGCCCTCCGTCTCTGGGTTTGATTAATTGTTGCTGCTTAAACTTCGCTCGCGCTCATAATTTCCCTTCATCGTCTTTCACAAATACAATTATCATTTTGTGGCTTTGGCTTTATGAACAGGCAAGAAAGAGCCAGCAATATAGTTTCTATTGTGTTTTATTGTCTTACCGTATGCATATAGTATTATTAATTTCAGCTATATACAGCTATAAATGTGTATATGTCCGTCCGTCTGCCCCCATGCGCCGCGTCTGCCAGCTAAATCGGTTTTTTATGAAAATCTCTTATGGGCTTTTAAATGTTTAATCGCTTATGAATTTTGATAACGCTGCCTGAGTGGAGGGGGCCATACGAGCGATCCACGAGAGAGCAGCCATTAGTGCATTAACTTACTTCACCTGATATATTCATACGATTTCTTCTTCGTCTTTATAGCCGCCTATATTTGATTAAAATATTTAGGCATTAAAAGCTGCAAGTTATGGATCTGGCAGTTTCATCATTCATTTCAAATGTTGGCCAAAATGAAAAATAAAACAAGTTAGGGAGCTCTAGTCGAGACTGCGCGACTAGCAGATACCCTGAAGCCTGCGAAGAGCCGATAAATAAATAAAATTACACTGGTGTCCAAAATAATGAGTACAGTATGGAGTTGATGAAAATTTCTGTTGAAAAAAATGTTAGAAAATGTAGAAATAACTCAAAATTCAATTTATAATATCTAATAATAATAATAATAATAATAATAATAATAATAATAAATCTAAAATAAAATATATATAACTAATAGTGAAATTCTGAGATTATATATCGCAGTCAGTCCTAGAGCGAATGGTAAATAGGCCAACATGAACAGGACCTAAAACGTTTGATATCCTTGGATTGCTGGTGTCAAAAAATTTTTAAATAATCAATGGAGAGATGCAGCATCTTATCTATATAGATATTGATATATAAAACGAAAACTGGCCTTTAGATCAAGATCTTCCCTTGTAGCCCCCCCTCAGCTCATACCCAAGCAAATGTCTTAAACAATAAGCAGCTTTTTTCCTGCTTTTTCAATTACCTGTTAGCCTTGGCAACATGCTAAAGTAATGCAGGGGGGTAGCCAATAACTCTCAGTTTAACGAGCAGCGCTGCCAATTGGCGCCCGCGCTAAGTGAACGCCCGCAAATCAGAACGCAGCGCTTAGGTTTCAAGTAGTGCGGCAACAATGTGGCCAGCTCGGCAGCTGCAGCTCCTTGGCCATTTGGCAATTTAATGGCCACTCTGCATTTCAATTTTCCAGCCCCGAGTGGCGTCTCGTTGCACCTTTCCAATGCCGTTAAGGCAACTGCCGACTCTCCACTCTCCACTCTCCGCTCTCCACGCGCGACTCCTGCTTCAACTTCAACCCGACTCCATGTCGGAGCTTGTTATCAGCGATATGGCATCATTGTAATAGACTCTTCACTGTGCACATTTTACGAGCACCTTACAAGCATTTCAACAAGTTTTACAGCTTTTCCGCTAAAAGGCAGCCCCCAAACAGCTGAAGCTGGGAAGCCCCAAAATCGAGCCTGGTCCAAACGTCGCGCATCTTTGGCCCATATGCAGGCAAAAGAAATCAAGCCGAAATGAGCCATTAAATGCTGCTAAACACGCGGGCATTTTCCACCGTTTCCACCGTTTCCACCGATTCCATTTGCTTCCACAGTAGTAGACCGACGGCAACGCGCCGTCCCGCTCCGCGCCGTACAGCCATAAATTTCCGACAAAAGAATGTAACCCGATGCCAGTCCAGTGGACTCCAACGATATATACCCAGTTGTGGTCATAGACATCATCTCGTATCAGTCTCTTGGCAGGTTTCTTCTGCTTGTTGCTTTTCGGTTTCCCGTTCGATTACTGCAGCCAGATTTCTTCTGAATAAATTAAAAATAAAATCTCTGCCGCCACAGAGAGCGAGAGAAAAAACGTGGGAAATGTATTCATCACGATGGGCGAGAGACAACGGTTTGATCTTCCTCACTCTGGCACCATGGCGCATAATATTTTTTGTTACTCCTATTTTATGACCACTTAAAAAGCCAATAATCTTCCGCAAGTGTTCTAATAATGAGCATGATTGCCTACAAAGGGAATACGTAATATCTGGTGGGATGGGTGGATATATATGAATTGCATATTAGGGGTATCGATGGGGATATTGCTAGGATGAGATGAGACGTAGCTAAGCCTTTTATGATATCATGAGAATTGCATAGAAGGCCGATACTTTATATAATATTTAATAGAGAGACTTGGAGAGAAAGAGACAGATAGAGAGAGGGAGAGAGAGGAATGGATACATAAAGAAAGTGGCAGACAGATATACGAAAAGAGAGTGAGTGAGACAGAATGAGAGTAAGTAAGATAAAGGCATAGAGTGAAAGAAAGGGACAGAGAGTGTAAGAGAAAGAGTGAGAGGGAGCGAAAGATACTGAGATAAAGAGAGAGTGAAAGAGAAAAGAAGAGAGAAAGGAAAGGAAAAGATTCAGGGAGCGGGAGAATCTTAGAGGAGAGAGGCACAGCAAGTGGAGAGAGTATCGCGTAGTCTGTCTGCAGCTAAGAGCAACTCATAGGGAAGAAGTCTTATGCCCTCTCAGCCACGGAAACTTTACCAATTTCAGCTTATCGATATTGTTTCCTGTTAAAGCCAAAGTAAACTTATTTATCAGTGCCCTTAAGTATCTTTTCCGCGAAATAATCGTAAGGTATGGCTCCATTTGGAGCCTTTGGGCTGTCCACCCAGTTCGGCGCTAAATGCCGCCAACTTATCTCTGAGTGCGTCATGTAAATTGTCACAGCTCGACAGCCACTAGCTCAATGTAATCGCCGGGCTCAGCCAGCGGTCGGCCGATCGGTCCTGCGAGACAGGGCAGCTGCCGCCTGTCCGGTTATCTCAAAATTCCAGTTAAATGCTCAATGGTCAGATCACACATTTTCCCACAGAGAGAGAGAGAGAGAGAGAGAGAGAGAGAGAGAGAGAGAGAGAAGCTGCATCTGTTGCTCACATTTGACATTTGAAGTGCGCATATCTCTGTCAACTCTATGCCGATGCCCCATGGCCGCCAAATTGGTATTAAATTACTCACTTTGGTGATAATCGAAATGGACACGACACGATTACAGCAACAACAAGAACGGCAGCGGCACACGCAGCGCGTAGTTGGCTCTCCAGATCCCAGCCCGGAAACCGTAGGCCGCAGTCCGCAGTCCGCCGCGGGCCCCACCGACTGTGAACCAGTTCTTCGACTATTGCGCACCATAAAGAAAGTAAAAATATTAAGACGCAGACAAGTTGAAAATGCCACCACATCACATTTTGAGCGTTTTCAAAACGATCGAACTTTATAGATAAGCCGAGACCAGGCAACAGACTCCAACTGCCTGCCTGTGCTCAGGTAGCCCGCCTGCTGGAACAACTATATTAAGTGTCTCTGCGCTGGCTCGGGGCAATCGGCGCAATCGGCGCAATCTCAACATATGTCAAATTGGGCAACTAACTGGCTAATCAGTTGGACAAACAGTGTGTGCCGTGAAACAAGTGTTATTATTTCGCTCCCACTCTATCTCCCTCTCTCTCTCTCCCTCTGTTTTAATAGTCATTCAATTGGTAAATCCTATTTGCATTCGCAAACATCGCGTTTGCGACTATTAAAAACAAATATTTGCGGCCAAAAAAGGATCAGCACACACAAAGTGAACATATGTAGGCAGGATGCGGACACACACACACACACACACATGGAGAGTAGCCCTAGCCCAGCACCCCTTTCAGTCACCTAATCCTCTAGCCCGCACGCTGGACGCGGCATTTGCTACCGCTGAAGCTGCTGAGCTGCTGCACTATCCCTGGCAGCGTTTCCGCCTTGACAATTTGTACAATTGTCGCTCAATTTATTGTGTGAGGGTGTCAGGGGGTGAGGGTGTCCAGGGGTGTCAGGGGGTGTGAGGACAGCGCTGCAAACGAACAACTTCCGATTACAACTTCATTTGTAAATGCTTCCTTCACAGCTCGCTCGCATAAATACAAAAATTTCTGCCGACAGCACACACACGTGCTCCATGTCGTCTGGGGGTGCGCATTGCCAGCCCAGGCCAGCCCACATCTGTCAACTTCAATGAAGTGTCGAATGGAAGTTCATCATCCATCCAAATAGTTGCCGTCATGATTTGTTCCTGCTCCCTTTTTTATTTGTTTCTGTTTCTGTTGCTGTTGCTGTAACTGTTTTTATTGCCGGCTGCTGTGCGGGGATTTAACAACGCCTCCGCCAACTCACAGCTCAGCTCAACTCCGCTTAGCTCAGGTTCAGCCTCTGGTGTATTTGGTCCACCCTCTCAGCCCGGCCAGCCGAGGCGTCTCTTTGAAGGCTGCTAATCACTTTAACATACATTTGCATTGCATTTACACGCGTTTTGACCCTCATTACGTGCCCGTCGAAACGCTGCCAGCCCCAGCAGCAGCGGCTCCAGGGATTGGCCCTCTCTGCCCCCTCTCCCCGCGCGCTTCTTTTATTTTTTATTTATTTATTTTTTTGTTGTTGCGCAAAGGGTCCAAGCCTGACAAAGGGCAGTGGCATATTTAGCCAACACCTCGATTGAACAATTAGCAATCTTGGGCTAATGCCCATTTATGCATACAGATATAAGAGCTGAAATCCTATTTTGATATTACGAATATCCAAAGGATCGAACTTAATGCAAGAGCTATCCAAAAGGATCAAGCAGCAATGCTAGCTGGGAATGAGTTTTGTGATAGTTGAGGGGAAATATATTATATATTGAAGCAATGAAATAGCACAAAACTCTGGTTTAAGATATATTTGAAATATAATTTTTAGAGAAACCAAATAATTTTTTTAAAAATATTAATAAAAATAAAATATAATAATGTTGGAGAACATTTTTTTAAAAAATAATTTTTTTAAGAGAAAATTAAAAGACAAAAATGTAGAGAATGTTTGGAGAATATTTTTTTAAAATTAATTATTAATAAATATTAAAATAACAGAAAACTTTTAGAGAACATATTTTAGAAAAATTAAAAAAAAAAACGAAAAAATAATTTTTTAGAAAATAAATTTTAAAAAACATTTTTTGAGAAATTAAAAAAAATGTTTAAAATAATTTTTTGAAAAAACATTTTTTTTTTAGAAATATTTTCCTGAAAAATTTTTTTTTTATTTTCTCTAAATATTTGCAATCCATTTAAAATATATATTAATTTTGTATTTAGTTTTAATTGAGAATTCCAGTGTTAATCCTCAATGCCCGCCCAGCTCTTGGCAACTCGGCTGTTAGTTTGGTTTTTGCACTAGACTTTCCACATTTCGCGCCTCATTCAAGCAGCTGAAAAGTGTGTAGAGGCATGCCTAGAGCCTACCACTTTTCCCCTGCATTTTCTTTTGGCAGTTTTCCCTGGCAGCTGTGAGGCGATGCGGGCTGAAGTCTTGCGATTCGTGTTTATGTCCTCGGCTCGAAATTTCTTCTTTTTTAGCGCCGAAAAACTTGTGTTTACGTGGCAAATAGTGGAGCTGAGTGAGTGGGTGCCACGCCCACAGTGGCATGGACCGACGCCTGGCCAAAAGTTGGCGACTGTTTTAGTTGCTGCCACGCCCACGCGCAGCCTCTCGTTTCGAAAGTTTTGTGTTGCATCGAAAAGTTGTTGCTGTTGCTGTTGCTGTTGCTGCTGTCATTGTTGTTATGTCTTGTTTTTTGCTGCCACTCACAGTTGAGTTCACAAAATTTGTCACGTTTGTTATTTTTGTCGACTCGATTCGGGCTGAGTTGTGTTTTGTCGAGTGGATTCGAGTTCGGATTCGAGTCTGGGTTTGAGTTTGCTTTGCTTTGGTTACGTTTATTTACTCAACTGATTTTGATAACATTTCGTGTGCGACATGCAACGATTTTGAAATCGCAATTAACTCTGGCTCCCCCACCCAGCCACGCCACGCCCAGCACGCCCGGCACGCCAACAGTGACGCCCACAAATGCGTGCTGCATAAATTCAGTCATGAGCATTTTGTCCTTTATAAAGTCTAATCCGCATTTATTTTATGCCCAGCTACAAATCGTCGCTTTAATAGTGTCACCATGAGTTATTGGAGCAGACCGGAGCACACACACACGGATACACACACACAGCTGCAGTCCGGGCCCTGCCGGTGGCTTTTGGGCACAACAACAAAAAATAAATGCATGCATTAGTTAATGTCCAGTCGGAGGCAACCGTTTGGAGTGCGCCCAGCAGGATGCAGTTTATAAGCGCGCCGAATCGCACATCTCGAGTCGCAGTCAACGGCATTGCCCGACCGCCCCGGCCACTCCGATGCCCGCTGCCCGCTGCCCGCTGCCCGGCCAGCGTCCATCTGTTGGCGGCCTCGCTTAAGCCAATTCAAAGTGGCGACCAAAACGGTGGCGGACCGGGACAACTGGACTTCAGCTCCACTCAACTCGACTCAAGCCCAAGCTCAGCCTAAGCTGGACGGGCGGCAACGGAACGGAATGGGATGGGATGGCATGGGCAGGGAACGGCACGATATGTTGCTCGCGTATTACATTTCGCGCTCGATAAATCTCCGCTGCCTGCCGACCGACACATATTTCATATCAACGCAGATAGCCAGCGGCACAGTGGGGCCAGATAAGTGAAAGGGATCATAGAGGATTTTCTAAGCTAAATCGATGATAGTGTGATAAATGATTGCTGAATATATTTAAAATTCATTATTGAAATTTAAATAAATTTTTCATAATTTATTCTTAATGTAAATTCAAAATTATTTTAAAAAATTTTAGAAAATAAATAATTAAATATATTGAAAAATATGAAAAAATATAATTTATAAAAATATATATATATATTGAATTTTTTGCAATATATAAATTATAAAAGTTGATCAAATGTATTTCCCGTGCAGTCTGCCATCGATCAATTGCCCCAGTTTCTTGGCTAAGGAAACTATGCAGAGAGGAGCTCTAATCTCAGGCTCAGGCTCAGGCTCAGGCTCAGGCTCAGGCTAATATTTTGTAAAAAGAAAATATAATTTAAGTATTTATAGATCATTTGACATTTTGAAGCGCATTCGCCCCACTGTGCGTAGGCACGTCGCCCGGTTGCGCATCATAAAGCAAATTTCATTTTGAATTATTTTCGTATACATTTTGTTGCTGCTTTTGTTGCTCCTGTTGCTGATGTTGCTGATGTTGCTGCTTTTTGGCATGGGGTAGTCTCCTGTCTGCTGTCTGCTGTCTGCTGTCTGCTGTTGGGGCGTATTGTGCCGCTGTGCGCGCTCTGTGCGGCAAAAGGTGTTAATGATTATCATCATTATCGTCATCATCTGAGGCGGTGCTGTGGCCGCTCCAATGGGGGCAGCCAGCAATGGGCAACGGGCAATGGCAGCCCATTGATGGCGTTGAACGCACATGTTCTTAAGTAAAATTTAGGAGCTTTTTGCACTGTTGTTGCCCTGTCGCGGCTGCCCGTGTTGCACTGCACTTTGGGCTGATTTGCTGTGCCGCACATAATTCACATCGGGCGGACAGCGGCGTGAATAGGCAGCGATAACTTAGGGATTTCAATGATCAATGTCAGCGACCGCCAGTTAAAATTGTCATAATTTATGAAATTAAACCATGAAAATATTTACTCAGCATAGGAGACGTGTTGCACGGTGCAACGTGGCGCAGGGGCACGCGGCGTCGACTCATTAAAAGCAAAACTGAAACAAAGTCCATGTTGCTGGTGTGTGGCATGTTGCTGCGGATATGCAGCCACCACCCGAAAGCTGGCTAATAAAGCAAATCTTGTTGACAAGGCTCAAGGCGACAACAGCAGCAGCAGCAGCAGCAGCAACAGTTGCCAGCAGTTGCCAGCAACAACAAAGTTCTGTTTCCTTTTGGTTAGGCTCTACATGGAAATTTCGCCAATTAACACCTTTTAGCATGTTGGGCAAAGACGACAACAACATCAGCAACAGGCAGCAGGCGACAACAGCAACAGCAGCAGCAGCGGCAGCAACAACTACAACGAATGCGTTAATTAAAATTATAAAAAGCGGCAGCTGCGGCAAACCCGAATGAGAAATGAGGCAGCAAATCGAACAGCATTCGCAGTTTTTCATATAGATTGTTGTCATTGTTGTTGCTGCGGCAGTTGCTGCTGCTGCTGCTGCTGCTGTTGTTGCTGCATCGATATTAATATAAAACTGCAAAAATACGATTAGCCAGCAAAATGTTTTCTATACACAGGCAAAGCAGCCTTGGCAACATGTTGCTCATGCGGCGCATAGTAAATATGGATAACAACAGCAGCAGCAGCAAGCAGCAACCAGCAACAGCAGCAGCAGCAGCAGCCAGCAACATTGCAACGGCAGCAACATGAATATCGCACCTTGTAAACTCATTTGCGCGTACGTGTTGAAACAAATGTTTGCGGGGGGTAACCAGCCGCAACAGCAACAGCAACAACAACTGGCAACAAATGTTGCATTGGCAATTGCCATAAGTCAGCAACTCAGCTCGGTAGCAATAGCAACATGACCACGCCACAGGAGCGCGCTGCCCAGTTGCATGCAGTTTATGTGAGGCCTAATGGGGTTGTTGTTGCTGCTGCTGCTGCTGCTGCTGCCGTTGATGTGAAGCCACCAGCAACACGTCCATCTTCATCATAGCCAGCAAAGTTGCTGCTGCTGCTGCTGCTGTTTGCCATGCTGTGCACTTTGCGTTTGTCTGGTTTTTTTGGCACCATGACACCAGCAGAGCAACGGTGGAAGCCTCCACAACACTTCAGCATCCCCAACCCTCAGCTGCTGCCTTCCCAGCTTTATGCAAATGCGTCTCGACTGCTGCGGCGGCGGTGGCGGCTGTTGCTGCTGCTGCTGCTGTTGCTGCTGCGTGTCAATGCAAACTTTGCTGACTTGCATGCGAATGTTGCTTGCACAAACATTGAGGCGAACTGCAAAGTTGTCGTCGTCAGTTGCTGTTGTTGTCTTGTCTTTGCTGCTGCAACACAAACAACAACAGCAACTGCATTGGCTATGGCTATGGCTCTGGCTCTGGCTCTGGCTCTGGCTACGGCAGCAACCGCTTGGCTTGTTGGCCTGTGCGACCACAGCTGGGTGTCCTGTGCGCGCACAGTTAAGCAAACTTTGAGGGCAAAGGGTTGGTACGGCGGACAGCGGCCGGGCCGAGCAGCAATAGCGGACAGTGCGGGCAACTAGCGGGAATATGGCTAAATATACCGTTGTAATATAGATTAGCTAAATGATTATGATTACGATTATCATTATCTTTAATATCATTATATTATATTATTATAATCGTCATCATTATTCATTTTTCATTATTCATTATTCATTATTTATTATTCATGTTTCATTAGTCATTATACATTATTCATTATTCATGTTTCATTATTCATTATTCATTATTCATTATTCATTATTCATTATTCATTATTAATTATTCATTATTCATTATTCATTATTCATTATTCATTATTCATTATTCATTATTCATTATTCATCATTCATTATCATCATTCATAATTATTATACATTCTCATTATCATTTTCAATATTATCATGATTAAAGTCTTCTTTATCATCATCATCATTACCATCGTCTTCGTCATCTTCTTCATTATCATCATCATCTTCATCATCTTCATGCATCGCAATCTTTCATCATCTTCATTGCTTTCATTACTATGAAAGTCTTCATCATCTCAACCATCATCAACATCATTTATTATCATGCTTGCCATCATTATCGTCATAATAACTATCTTTACTTTATGATATCGACATGCTTGCTTCGGCCCGCATTACACACATTAACACGAAAATGTGTAAACATGGCTAAAATGAATTACAATTGCAAACACGGCTGCAGCTCGAAGCCAAGCTTAGCTATAAAATGGCTAACTAGACAGCACTGCTGCGTAAGTTGTCAGTTTTGCAGTTGGTGTTACATTTTTACGTGCTCCAACGCCCAATGATGGCACGCACACACACAACGGCAGTAATCAAACACGCACACACACACACAGTCACACACACGCGCACATTCAACTCGGTGGTCAGCGGACAAACGCCTACGCAGTGAGAGTTCGCGGCAATGGCCAGGCAACAACATGATAAATGTCCAATCTCTGGCACGGCCTAGGTGAGCAACTGGAGGGCTATGAGTACGTGCTTGGCAGGAGCAGGACGTGTGCCAGTGAGTTATGCGGCATTTGGCACACACACACCAACGAGCAGCCAGCCTCAGTCATGGCCCAAGATTATTCGGACAAAATCAATTAAAATGCCAGGCGGCATGACTCACTGAAGGGACCCCAAACGGCGCAGAGTGAACAAAGATTGTGTCTGATGGAAGTCAAAGGGAGCCACATCAGAGCGCTGAGGTTGGTCTTCAAAAACTGTTGAAAGCTTTGGCCATTGTGGAAATTACGACGCTTGTGGCTGCAGTCGGGATTTGCATATGCCCAATCATCATCAGCAACAACAGCAACATGGAGTCTCTCACACTTGACCCCATTTTTGAGCGGGCGGCACGTTCTGTAATCGATCATCAAGGCAAAAAGTGGCCCGCATGTCAGCGGCTCATCCGCATCAACAACAAAGTGCAGACATTGTGGCGTTGCCGATTGCAGGCGTGCAGCAACAGCAACAGCAACAGCAAGAGCAACAGCAACACCATCAGCAATAACAATGCGCATACCACAGATATCAATTAATTTCAGCGACGTGAAAAGGCCAACAAATCGTAATAAGTCAATGCCGGGCACACAGGGTTCGGGCCCGAACCGTGGCCTTTTTTCATTATGCCCGCCAACAACCAACAGCCAACAGCCAACAGCATCTATTGATAAACACAAATAAGTTTGAGTGGCAGGATGAATGTCTATATGTCGATAAGTCCGCGTGTCTCTGCTAAGAATTCGATGCAAAGTCACAATCATCATCAATCGGTTAAGAAAATATTTAACAAGTGTTTGAATGATTTTGAAAAATGATGTGCAGCATGTGCAGCAGCAGCAGCAGCAGCAGCAGCGGCAGCAACAGCAGCGGCGGCAACGACATTGGATACGAACTCAATTCCAGCTACGATTCTGGACGCAGCAACAGCTCTACAAATTATTGCACGCGATCGCTCATTTCCAGCAGAAATAACACAAACACGGCAGCAGCAACAGCACCAACAACAGCAACAACAGCAACAACAGCCGCGATTCGATCATAAACCAGGCAGTCAGACCGGCAGCTAACCCGTTCCGTTCAGTCCATGCCCCATGCCCGTGCCCATATAACCGTATCCGAATGCGATGTAGAGATATAGCAAATAAGATATGGCTGGGGCATGTCATGCGCCCGCGACTGTGAAAACATCTCAATGGCAAAAGTATCACATCATTCATAATTTCATTGCCGGGCAAGTGGGAATTGGGGAATTGAAGATGGAGATGGAGATGGAGATGGAGATGGCGATGGAGATGGTAGGGGTATTTGGGAATTGAGTTGTTGTAGCTTGCCAGAAAAAAATCTCCTGCCTCAAGTGTTGAATGTTTGCTCAAATAACAACAACAGCAACGGCAGCAGCAGCAACAGCAACAGCAACAACATCGATCTCGAGCTCTCGATCTCGTTGTCGATCTCAGTCAGAGGCGCGGTGAAATTTGACAAATGAACCACCAAAAATATATATATATGTGTATCTCTCCCTATATATATAGTGATAGCATGATCATTATTAATGATGACGATTTGTTGATATTTTTGTAACGTGTTGTGGCAATGGCTGTGACTGCGATCGGCTCGCCCTCCGCCGGTCTCCTTTCGACAACTACAAACAAGTGCAGTCCTGCATAAGTGTCAAGTCACGCACGCAGCCACCCGCCTGATGATGATGCACACAAATTGCTGGCCAGCTGCTGGGCCTGATCGAACGTCGGAGCGACTTCAACTGCTGCTGGCCGGAAATCTTTGCATAATCTAGGCTTATAATTCAATTAATACGATGGCTTGTGCACTTAACGCCGCGCCTGGAGTGCAACACTAGAATGCTGCCACATGACTGGCAACTCGAGTGTCGAGTGGACGACGATGCTCCTCCATCTCCTCCGGCTGCTCCCCCTCCTCATCAGCCGTCGACTGCGCCGTCACACTGTCTGCTTCAGCTGCTGCATCGATCTTCTGATCTGTCTCGATCTGTGTTCGTGTGCACCGGAAATCGATTTCGAGTGTTGCCAAAGATCACTTGGCATTAGCAAGTGTCGCATTAGCGTTCAATTGCGCCACGCTCAAGCTGCGCCGTACACTCGCCTTAAAAGCTTGCAGTTCCCTCACAGCTACAGTCTCGATCAGCTATAGCAAATATTTGATCTGCCCAATGAGTGGTTAGCTTTTTGATGTTTCTAATTGCAGTTAGGAGTTGGGAGAGTGAGAGTTGATTTCTAGTAACAGATCGGAGTAGGTTGGACTTGGAGCTCAGACTTTCGTTTTTTGTTATCGATTAGTATGCGTATTCGATAACTGATTAAGAAGTTAATCAGGGAATGTGAAGTATTTTGTTTAAAATAATTAGATCTTAAATATTTATATTCGATTTTTGGGCAATTTCTTGTTTCTTTGTAGTTATCTCCAAAAATCGATAAATGTATCGATAAAGTCTTTTCTTTAAAAAACTATCTATTTATATATATATTTATTTTCTACCTTCATAAACTTTTTTTTGGCATTTTCTTGCAGTTTTCTTCTTTTCATTAAAAATCGATAGATAAATCGATAAAGTAGAACTAGGTATTTGATCAAATCTTTAGCTGTTACTAAAATCTTCTCATCTTATCTTATCTATCTTATCTTATCACTAATCTGCTATTACAATATATTGTTTTTTCTGGGCTACACAGTTATCGTTATCGATATCGATAGACCAACGTTTTCAAGGCAAGGCCTTCCCTGCTAAATCCCGCTGGCTCAGCTCGCTCAGGACTTCTATCCTATATCCACACAGCTTACCCCAATCACATTCAGTTTCCATCGCTTTCCATTCGATAAATTGATAACACAGTAATCGATAGTTGTTTTTAAAAAGGGTTTTCCGTTTTGCATTTTAATTGATTTCGATTCGTCTTTAATTGTATAATTGTTTTGTAATTTGTGTTAACTAAATAGTTTAGTTTCAATTAATCAATTTGCGTTGCTTATCAATTTCGGCTATGATAGATCTATGTACAAAATGCCTGGCCAGTTACATATATATATATAGGTATACATTTTTTATACATTTAAAAAACAAGAAAATAAACAATAACAACATTTCTCATGATAGGCATATACACATATATAGAGTAGATTTTTTAAATATATTACAAAAGCCTTGGCAAGCAGCTGCATCTAGACGTTAGAGGGACAGACAGATATATATATAGTGGGAGAGAGAGAGAGATAGATATATAGACTGTGGGGGCAAAACACTTAAGAATAAGGCATTAAACTAAATTAAATTTAAATTTCATTTAAATTAAATTAACTAAACTAAGCTTAGGTTGTTTGTTTTTTCATCTTCTTTATCTTCTTCTTCTTCTTCATTTTATAGGCTATGCAGGAATGTTTGTGTTGTATTCTGAGATGTGGATTAATGACGACTGGGCAAACAATGCTCAAAGCATCGAAACAGATTGATTCGAGTTTTCCGTGTTGCAAGTTTCCTTCTTCATCTTCTTCTTCTTCTTTTTGTTTTTCATTTCATATGAGCGCCGCAACGCTTTACATAAAATTTTGACTAGGAAAGGACGTTTTGTTTAGTTTTTCTCATTTATTTCTGGGCCCACGGCCAGCGAGTGCCAAAGCTTTGTAGCTGATCAGTTGGCTGATCATGGGCTTAGCTAGCGATGCGCACGCGCTGGCGAGGACTGCTGCAGTCACACCTCGCTGGGCATGCAGTGAACGCTCGAGTCTTGCGACAATTCGTCCATGGAGGATTCTACAGAGAGACAGAGAGAGAGAGAGAGAGAGGGGAGAGAGCCAGCGTTAGAATAGGCTTAAGTTAGATTCAGGCTTCCATTCTTTTCTTACCATGCGCTGGGTATAGAGCCCCTTTGTTGCCATTCATATGCATGGGGTTCTGAGCGTTATTCTGAAATGAATACGTTAACTGCAGGTTAATATGACGCGCAAATGAGCTTCCTTCCGGTTCGCGTACTGCAATCAGAAATCGTTTGTCAAAATGAATAGATTAGCAACGTCATATATGGATATATATATAGTAAGTAGTTCTAGTCTAGTCTACATGGGGTGGGAGCTGGGGGCTGGGGACTGGGCTCTGTTCATGCTGCACTAATCCACTACTTACTTTTATTCTTACCAGCATGTATGTGTTTTTTTTGGCGCGCACGCGAGTTCTGAAACCAAACTTGCGTCACGCGCTTGCTCAGGCCGGTTACGGAGGCGATGCGCTCCAAGTCCTGGCCATCCGGATTACTGTCAATCTGAAAGTTGGCCTGCAGCACTTGCAGCTGCTCCTCGGTGAAGGTGGTGCGCACGCGTTTCGTTTTGCTCTTGTGGTAACCGTCACCATCACAGCCATCTAAACAGCGACAACAACAAATTGAGATGGAATTTCAGTTAGCAATGCGCCTATAAACACACACACATATATAGAGATCTGGCGAGTACGTGCCTAAGCTTGCCTCTAAAAGCATTTTGACAGTAGACCAAATTGAAAATGTCAAAAGTGTTTATAGTTTATAGCCGTGTGGCTGGCTGGCCAACAGCTTCTTGGTGGTCGACAACGACAACAACAGCAACGAGTGGAACAACAAACCACATTCTGAAGCCGATCACGTCGTCTGGCGCGTCGCGGCTTTGACTCTTTATGCCTCAGTTATGACACGATTTCATCAAGGAGCTGGCGACTACCTGGCGCTTAGTGCCCCGCCAAGCGTTCCAAATTGCCTTGCCGATTCGCCTGCAACCGAACCGTGCAACATGTTGCAACACATTTTCTCGATTCTGCTCTTTTCCTGGCCTGTGCCTGCGCTCTTTTATGACATTTTGATTTTTTGGTTCCGCTTACCGTCACTTGATGTGGTGCCACCCTCGACCGTTTCCAGATAATGAGCCTTGCAGAGCACCCGGTCATCCATGAGCGCGAACTGTTCCCCGGTGGACAACTGCCGTCCGCATTGATCGCAGGCAAAGCACGCCAAATGGAAGACCAAATCGCGCGCCCGTCGCACCCAGTCGGAGGCGGAGATGCCGCGACAGCACTTCGAGCACTTGGCGCCGAAATTTCTGCAAGCAAAATAGAGCGGAAATTGTAGTTAATGATGGACATGCCAAATGGTTTTTATATGTGTGTAAATAAAATACAAATAAAATCGGAAAAGAACGGCTTTAATTGCTAGCGTTTTCAGCGCGACTTGGGCGCGATTTTGAATAACGGCAATAAGGGGAATAAGGGCAATGGAAAAGATCTGCTATTCGAGCCAACAATAGTCATTCTCTTCCTTGTATGCTAAATCATCTTGGGCTATGTATTCACCTCGAAAAGCTGTCGCTAGCGTTTTGTTAGCGTTTTTCATGCGTTTTTGCAGCGTTTTGCGGGCGTTTTCCAGCGACTCGCTAGCGTTTTGCTGGCGTTTTCGGCGCGATTTTCTTAAGTTGCAGCTTCAGTGCCCCCAAGCTTGCTGCATATGACATCGCCAATATATCTCACGCATTTCTCTGGCGTTTATCGAATTAACGTTCGCTTGTTTGCTGCTTAGCTTTGGCTGCCCGCGTTTTCCTCGCTGCACGTATTTTCCAAGCGGAAGTTGCTGCGACTCTCTTGCGCCTGTGCGTTTTTCCAAATGAGTTGGCAACTTTGGCCGGCTTATTGTTAGCTTTTAAGCTTATTTTTACAAGCACAACATTGGGCCGAGATGACTGGACGCTGATGTCTCCATCTTCAGTTGCCTCACCTCAGCCTCAGCCTCAGCCCGGCCGGGCCCGTTGGCGGCCCACAGCGCCCAATGCACACTTAAAATTCTTAACTTGAAAAATAAATATTTTTACAGCATCTCACGGCGCGTTTGTTTGTTTATTTTCATTTCGTTCGCCGTCGACACCGTTTTCCGCCTGTGTGGACAGCAACGACAGCTAGAGACTTGTGTGTGTGTGTGTGTATGAGTGTGTGTGTGTGTGTGCATCTGTAAGATACTTTGCTTGCAACTTGCATTTAAAGTCTGTCTCCCTCTCCCCCTCTCTCTATCTCGCTCTCACTCTCTGTGTCCCTCTCTGCAAGTCGCTTTCGGCCGCATCTTTCGACTTGGCTGTTTATCTTAGGGATTAAGTCGCAACGTTGTCGAATTGTTACAATTAACCTTAGACTTTATTTTCCACTCGCTTATCATGTGTGGGAAAATATGTGGAAAACACTTGTGCACACAGCGCAGAGTTGGCCAGAAATCAAACAAAGATCGAAGAGATACATCGAGAAAGTGTACAACAAATTGGAGCCAGGCAAAGATATGGTATATATATGTATGTATATGCAGTCACTGATTTTGTATATAATATATATGCCTAAGCTAAATCTGACTTAGGTGAATGATATACTCTCAAGAAACTAGGCAAAGATATGGTATATATAGGTATATGCCTGAGCTAATGGCTAATGGATATACTCACTTGCTGTAGTCGGCCTTGCAGTAGACCTGGCGTTCCCTGATGAAGCACGACTGTTGGCGATCCAGCGGGCACATGCACATGCAGCATCTGAGGCAATGGGCGTGCCACGAGCAGCCGCCAACCTCGAGAAAAAACCGATCCGAGATTGGCTCGCCGCACGCTGCGCAGGAACGCAGCTCAGTCTGAAAGTGAGAAGAAAATGAATACATTAGTTCAGTTCAGATCAATCTCTAGCTATATATATATATATATATATATATATATATATTACTTTGTTTCTTTGGCTCAGGTCATTTAAAGATCAGTGCACTCTGGCGAACTTCTAGCTGCGAATGTAAATTGCTCCACAGCTCCACAACAAAAGAGCGAAATTTATTTGCCCGTTTGATCTGAACTCCGAATGCCGAACCGGTTCGCAGTATCTTCACCGTGGTACACCGATCTCAGCTCTAATCGTAGCGCCCGTTTGGCATCTTTTGTTATGCTTTCAGCCGAAATCGCTCAATAAATCTATCGAATGTGCCGTCGGCTTCTGTTTTATATCTTCGGCTGCAACATTTAACTTATGAATGTGTATTAAAATTCCAACTAACGCTAGCTAGACGAGTTTCTTTTGTTGTGTTGCTCTTTAGATCGAACCCTATGCTAATTGTCACCATTTCAGTGAGCCGAGGCGCAAATCGCAGTCGCGATCACAGTTTGTGTCACAGCATTTGAGCCACCACCAACAACAACCTGGCCAAAAGCCAAACAATATTTAACTAGTTTATGGGCCATCAGCTGTGCGGCTAATGCATATTCATGAAATCATTTCATCGACTGCATTTTACGCCGTTTTTCAAACTGTTGTGGAACAGCCAACATTTTTATCGCAGTTCATCTCGCCATATATGTGTATATCTGTATTTATATATTCTATCTGATTTTAAATGGATTTTCGGTGTTCTCGTAATATATCAATAACAACATTCAATTCAACAGCTACAACGTTTTGCATTAATTTATTGGCAGCAGCAACTAATTGTTGGCCAGAATAAGATTTAAGCTGCCTGAGGCATTTAAGTTGTAAAAAATATAACAAAATACATATTTGAAGGAATTCGGTTAATTTATGTAGAATATATCATATATGTGATAAATAAAATACTTGAAAAATATATATAAATATATATTTTGAGAAATTCGGGTTTTTTATATATCATATATAATATAAATAAATAAAATATAGCTAACAAAAATATATTTGAGAAATTTGGTTAATAAAATATTATTAAATATTTATAATTATAATAAAAAATATTATTTATAAAATATTAGTCTATATATTTATAGCAAACTATATGCTAATAAATAAAATATTTTAATAATATAAAATTGAAAAGAATATTATTAAAGAATTATATTATTGATATATTTGATTTATTATACTATATATTGTATGTGACATATAAATAAATCGATTTTCCCAAAATATATTTCTATATATTTTTTGTAAAATATTTAAATGATTTAAAAATATTATATATAAAATATTAAAATAATATTCAGAAAATGTATGGATATTTAAGGATACAGCTTTTAACATTTCCTTAGTCAAACACTTTCCCAAAACAATTTCCTTCAGCTGCAGCTACCCTACAAAACAACGCTTTGAGTACAGCTTCACTTCCAACTCCATTTCAACTGAACATATAAAGCAGTTGCCTTGCATAGCTCTACCTCTCTAAATTACTTGAAATTTTCTTCGAATTTTCTCTGAATTTTCTTAGCCACACTCGAATCAGAACTCCTCTATCTGACTGCCACTGGCCAGCTTCAGCTCCATCTGCTCACTTGACCTTCTACAAAATTGAATCATTATCAGAAATTCTCCAACTGCCTAATTACAACAATGCTTAATTAAATTGTTTTATAGTTGCGGCTGCCGACAAAGTTCAAGACTTCAACTCCAATTAAATGTCGATTAATTCTTAAGTTTTTTATTTATTTTCGGTTTATTTTTTGGCTTAGTATAAAGCAAACTTTTGTCTACTTTGAAACGTTTCAATTTCTCTTGTTTGAGCGAAGTGAACAAATTTCGTATCGAATGCAGAGCGCCTGGCTTTAGGCATTTAATTAATGGCCAGCGTTTTGCATATTTTCAAATTCATTAACAACAAAAATACAAAAAATTGTCAACGGAAAAAATAAATAACAAGCTGAGGAAGAAGAAGAAGCAGCAGCGGCAGCAGGCAGCGGGCAGCTCAAATTGTTTTTCCATTAATCAAAGCGGCAGAGAAAATAAATTTACCGTTTTTTTTTTAACAAATTAATTGCTGACGGTTGCTCTCGTTGTTGTTGTTGTAGCAAAACAATTGTTTTTTTTTTTTTTTGCAACAGAAGCTGGCAGCTTGTTATTAACTTGGCTGACAAATTTTCAGTTAAAAGCGAATGCCGCCAAGCGCAAAATACGTTGCCATTGACAAAATATACAAAAACAAATACAAATAGCGCGAGACATATGCACATATGATACAAAAGTAAATAAAGCTAAATATGTATATATATATACAATATATATATGTCTGTCTGCCTTTAGTTGTATATGGCTGAACAAAAGTTGGCCGTGACTAGGCCGCAGGAAGGCGGCGCAAGATCAAAGCTCGGGCAGCGCCTAGGCCAATTAATAAAAGACAATAAACTATAGATCGATGCGCAAACTAAACAAATGTGACGCAGTTAAAGAAAAACAGCAGCAGCTAAGCACAGCAAAATTATTCATGACAATTTGTAGCTACAAGCTGCCAACTTAGCTATATATAACCAAATATATATATAAATATATATATATATACATATTCATGCCTCAAGGGTTCGTTTTTGTGTTTGTTTTTTTTTTCTGTGCCTGGGAAATTTGGCTTTGATATAGGAAATAAATAGCATTCAAATGCAATATGGCCGGCATCAAAGGCCGCAAGCAGGAGCAACATGTAGCGTATCTCACAGATACGTATCTATAGCCATGTCTGCGTGTGCGTGTGCGTGTGCGTGTGTGTGTGGCTATAACTACATGCTAACATGGTGGCTGCTGCTCATTTTTGCTGGCCGCTGCTGCCATTTAACTTTTCAACCGCGTCGCCTCGTGTGACACGTTTAATCGCGCCCTCCCCAGCGAGCGAGCCTGCGCGTTGACTGCCTGCCTGCCTCTGCCCCCTGCCCCTGCCTATGCTGCTGTCCCTGCTCCTGCAGCCCGCCTGCCCGCCTGTCACTTTCGTTTAACTTTTCACATTGCTCGAGCGAGCGCGCAGGCACCCAAAAACCCAGAAGCTGCTCGACTCGGGGTGTTTTTGCCAATTTGTTTTCCCGACGCCCGTTATGACACATACACACACACACACACACACACAGGCAAGGCCAGACATTGACTTCGTATATGTATGCTGACTCGTTGTTGTTATTGTTGTCATGTCTATGCCCACTTCGGCAAAATATGCCCATTGTCAGAGCTGTGCCTGCGCCTGCGACTGGGCCTGGGCCTGTGCCTGAAGTGCCATTTGGCTAGAATGTCATTTGCCTGTAATTGTAACTCACGAACGTTGAGGTTTTTGGCTTTGAGTTGCATAAATCTGGCACAGCTTTGAATTTCAATAAGCCCAGAGCTGGGCCACACAGGGGAACATCAACTTTAATGTGCCCCATTTCAATTTGAATGTTTATCAGTCTGAGAGCTCGTGTAATGCGCTGTTAATCGAAGATGATGCGAAGCGACTCATCGCATTAGACAGAGTGATTAGGAAGTAGACTTATCTGATTCATTGGTTGGCATTGGGCTTGATAGTGGTATGAGAATAAATGATATTTTTTAGTGATATTATTATTATAATGGTCATTAGTATTAGCATTGGACTTGACTTGAGGATATCTATGATTTTTGAGTTTTATTTTGATTAATTTTGCATTATCATAATCATTGGCATTGTTATTATAATCATTAATATCATAGTCATTATTATTGTCATTATCTTGATGATGATCATTACTACAATAATTATCATTATCCTTATCATTATCATTAGCATTAGCCTTAGTATTAACGTTAGCTGTATCATTGTTATTCCCATTCTCATTCCCATTCTCCATCACTATCATTATCACTATCATTATCAATGTCATTAGCATTCATCCTGTAATACACAGACTCTAATACCAACCCATACTCATTGTTATTATCATTGGTAAAGATAATCAGATTCCATCGATCCTCTCGGCTTCCCCAGTTCCCCAATGATTACCTACTTATCCTATCCAATTTATGGATCACATTTATGGTAAATATATTCTGGATACAACTATTCAAGCTCAAGTCTTAAAGTTCGAAATTGATGACAACTACAAGCCATTATGAAGATTGTTCATGATTTCAGCTACTATAAAAGGCAATTCATTATCATATGGACAGAATGAAGTCGGATAAAAATGCTAAAATGCCAGATAAAAGATTAAAGAGAAAAAGATCTGCACATAATGATGGTAATATGAATAAACAAAAGATATTATTAACAAATTTTATAGCATGCGCGAGAGATATATACGCCCGATAAAGAACAAAAGAAAAAGTAGCTGAGTTGAGCAGTTGAAGGTACTCAAAAACGGAATCCAATGCGGTTTGCTGACTTCTTGATTATGAGGAACTAGATAAGGCGGGCAGTTTGTAAACATGTCTTTCTCACATTTCAGCCATTGTCTTTTCTCTCTCTCACACCCTCTCTCTCTGTCTCTCTTTTAGTATTTCGCTAGATATGTGTAGATATTATATAAGGGGAATGGCTTTAGATCGCTGTCTACGCAGCCATAAAAATTCCAGGCACAAAACTTGCACCTTGCAACTTTTGCTCAAATGTCATAAATAACATGGCACATAAGGTGCGATACAAAAGGCCAGCGAATAGAACTATAAAACTGAAGAACACAACAAAAAACTGAATAAACTGAAAACAAACGCGACGCTCAAGAGTATGCAATAAAATGCGATCGCACTTGACGGCGAACTCGCCGAAGTGTGAGAGTGGGCCATAAAAGGCGACAGATACTAATATAACCATAGATATCTATATATATATACAGAGAGAGAGGTAGTGTGAGGGAATTTCATTTGAATATAAACTAGAGTCAACAGTAGCCGCAAAAGTCTAAGCACAATGGAAAGAACTGTATCATCTGCGGCTGCTGCTGCACGCCTCGAAGATCGATTACCCAAAAAACGATTCACTCACAATTTTCACGTCATTGCGCAAATTGAGCGATCATCAATCGATCGATTGAACCACACAATATATATATATCTCTATATATATATATATATATAACAGTTGACAAAAGCCCTTGGCTGAGTTACTTTTATGTTGGGTGACTCGTCATCTTGTCGAGGGACAAATGCTCGCCAAGCCAAAATAATAAAAATCAACAAATGTAAACAGCGTGAGAATGTTGCAGGCAACATGACAAAGCCGCAAACAACAATATATGTATATATATACAGACATATATATCTGTCTAACATATCTGCCTTCTGTGGTCCACTTGTCGCTGTTTGCTTAAGGCCTTTGCCTCTCTCTGTTAAGGCGCTTTAAAAATTGATATCAACACTCATAATAATAGTAGCAGTAATAATAATATTAATAATATAAAATGTGCCAGTCGGGCGTTACTGACTGCCTAAGACTCGTTCAGGATGCTAAAGCATATGATTCGCTTTTTGGAAGGAAGAGAGGAAGACTGCAGCAGCCTAAATGAGCAGGCTACGATCTGTTGTGGCAGCTATAGTATTTTCGACTCTTAATTCGACTCTTATGAAACAACATACAACGGGTGTATATGTCCAAAAGTCTCCAGTCTCTGGCTCTAGGCTCACGATGCCTAAAAGCTAATATGCTCCTTTCACTTTGCGGGCGAGCATAGCAATAGTCAAGCGCCAGCTAACAATTAAAGCTTTATGAAAACAAAAATTTAGCCCAAAACAACTTTTGCACAGTTTTACAAAAACCATAAAACGAGCCTCAGTCAAATAAATATTTTTCTTTTTATAATTTCTTAAAAATAAAAAAAATATATATTTAAAAAAAAATATATATATTATATACATATATATATATATATATATATATGTTTATTTATTGTATTTATGATCAAACTTTCGAAAGAAAAAAAGCTGAGACAGCTTTTAATTAGAGCTAACTTTTTGTATTTTGCGTGGGATTTTGTTGAAGAAATATATACTCTAAATATATACACGATATATATCTATATATGTATAAATATTATTTAAAATATGATGGCAATTTACACGTCGGCGTTTGTTTGGCGTTAAGATCGGCAACGTAGCTGATTGTTATTTAATGACTGCTCTTTATGAATGAAAATGAATGAAGGCGGGGAAGCGGGCAGCGGGGGGAGCATCGAGTGGGGGCAGGGCTCGCCCACGGGCTGCCAGCCTACAGATACAGATACATTTAGTATACAATGCTCGTAGTCTCTCAGGCATCCATAAATTGGTTAAATGTTTACAAATATTTCACGCTACGAGTGTGTCTGTGTGTGTATGTGTGTGTGTGTGTCCATTGTGTGTGACTGCGTATATGTATATGTAATATAGCTGTTGAATGCAGAGCTGCAGCTATAGCTGTTGTCGCATCCATTGATCCAATCAAATTAATGGCCGCTATAACAGACAAAAGCACAGAGAGCACAGCATCAGCATCAGCAGCAGGCAACGTCAGCCTGCAGCGAAAGCTTTTCTATGGGAATACAGTGGATGCTGGCTAAGAGCGAAATGCAATACAAATGGCTTAAGCAATTGACTTGGGCAGTAGATATAGAGCGGGAATTGAGGCAAGTTTGGTGTGGTTTATAGATTTTGATGCTTGGGATTAGGCTTTGGGCAATGATTACAGTGAGTGCTGTGGAAAGTGAAATGAAAACTTAACTTGAGTAAGGTAGAAGAAGAAAGAGATAGACATAGTTGAGTCAGGCCCGATATTTGTACTATCAAATTTTATAAACAGAGACAACATTTCTATATATAGAAAGATATGAACTTGAGCTGAACTAGTTCCAGGCTGTAATAAACAAGGAGCTAGTCGTAAGTGGAATACTTTCTTTATGGAGTAGAAGAAGGAAGAGCTAGACTTAGCTAGCTTGAATGAGAGTAAGTAAGAGAAGACTGTGAACTATTGGAACTGAACTAGTTCCAAGTTGAAATGAACATGGAACATGGAATCACAAGTTGAATCATAGAAGAAAAATGAGATATCTAATCTCAAGATTAGGTAAGAGTAAGTTGTGTACTATTGGAACTGAACTAGTTCCAAGTTGAAATGAACATGGAACTAATCACAAGTTGAATTATAGAAGGAAAATGAGATATCTGGATTGAGATTAGGTAAGAGTAAGTTGTGTACTATTGGAACGAAACTAGTTCCAAGCTGAAATGAACACGGAACTAAATCTAAACTGAATCAACATGAGTTTTCTGATGGAATGGTCGTTTTCATTATCATTCTCAATCAACATTTTATTGCCAGCATCACTTAGCCATCTTAGCCTGTCCCCACTGTACTGCATCCGTGAGCCACACGACGCTACAACGCATTCACGTCCAGATCAACGTCGATGCTGACGTTGAGTCCTGCTGCGAGTCAGCAAACTTAATTACCGCTTTATGTCAATGGCCCAACATGTTTTTGCTAAATTTATCAGCGTTATTAAATTTTATCACTGGCGACAAAATGTGCATATGCCATTCAATTTTCACAACATATTCACACATCACACGCACACGCACACGCACGCACACATACATAGACAGAGTTTTACAGTTGCCGCCTGGAATGAAGCTGCAGAGGCTGCCGGCAGGTTGGGGGCCTTTGCGGCTGGGCCACAGACAAGCGCGCTTTTGGCCTAGGCAAATATTATGACGGCAATCCATGCCAAAAAGGTGGCCTAGACAGAGAGGGCGACAGAGTGGGAGAGAGAGAGGTAGATAGAGCGGGCAGCGGCAAGTGTAAAAGTTGGCACGCACATGGCGGTTTAGCTGGACAACGCTTTTGTTGGCGTAACATCGTAAAATATTTTACGGCCAATAGGCCCAGCGAGCTGCCAACGTTTTTATGGCCAAATACTCTTTTCTTCAGCTCTGTCAGCTGCCTTGCAAAACTTAGCGGCTAAATAGCTACTAACTTAGCCAACCCAAGCCCCAGCCCAAGCCAGCCAATTGCATTTTCATTAACAAAACAGTTAAGACTCGCTCTCTCTCCTCTCTCTCTCTCCTCTCTCTCTCTTCCTCTCTTGCTGCTTTCTTAACAAGTATTATTCATATGCCTTGGCCAGCAATAAATAAAAAAATTTAATTTAAAAGCCAAAAAAAAATTAAAAATTGTTTTACATATATATAAATATATATATATATATGTATCTTTATAGTATATTGAAATTGTTTTGGGACTAACGCGCTGACAAAGTCGCGTCTCAGCAACAATCTTTAACGGTTATATTGTTGGGGACGGTGTGTTGACAAGTTATTACCCCGATCAGCCGGCGACTTAAAATGTCGCACTTTATTACACTACAAAACACAGAACTCAACTCAGCTCAAGTCAACTCAATTCGATTCCAGGCCCAAAGACAGATGGACGGACGGACAGCATCCATATGCTGATCTTCTCAGCGATCAGGCACAAAACAGGGCGTATAACCCAAAGACCGTTGACTTGGCTCGGCTTGGCCGGGCCTGACTTGGCCTGGCCTGGTGTTTTACAGCCAGTTGTTGTTGTTGGCAAACATTGGGCTTTGTGTGCGCTCCCAGACGCGTTTTATTATAACTGTGGCTCGCCTCATACCAAATAAATTTCATTTTAATACTTTCTTCGTTTTAGTTTTCGTATATTTTATTGGGCTACGAAGCGAAAGAGCAGCAGCCGCAGCCGCAGCCGCAGCCAAGAACCACTCGAAAGTGATTTGCATACTCAAGCGTTCTCACGTTTTTCCCACCGCCAAGCTGATAATCCACAGCAGCCCAAGAGATGCCACTTGATAGATCGCTGGATCAGCTGCAGCTAATACCGTTTGAACTGTGGCTGCTGCTGCTGGCCATTGGCCATAAACATAAACAGGTGGCAATATTCATTTGCATAGACAACGTTTTCATATTAAATTTCAAAGCGTTCGACGACATTCCGTGTGCCACGCCGCCGCCGCCGCTGCCGCCGCCCCCCGCGCAGTGGCAGCTACGTAAATTGGTATTCGATTTGACCATGTCTATATGTCTCACATTTGTTGTTGTCGAAAGAGGTAGCCCTACATTTGGTATGTGATTTTTCAGTTTTTTGTATTTTTTTTTTTTTTTTTTTTTGTTTTTTGGTCACCTTAGAACGGATTCGAGAACTTGTTTCCAGCTCAGCTGCCTTTGAAGTTGGTCCAAGATAAAAAAATGAGCTTATAAATCGTTAAGCAACATTCGAAACCAATTCTAAATAAGCTATTTGCATGCGAACAAGAAGAACATCATATTTCTCTTGCATACAATTTCAATTTTCATTTCGATTAGGAAATGCATAAATTTTTGCCTTTAACTCCTATGTGGCTGGATAATTGAACTTTACTATGCAAATGGCTATATATGGCTGTCTCTCTCTATACCTTTCTCCCTCTCTCCCTCTCTCTCTCTCAATTTAAATAAAATACTCAGCTGCAAGTGCCATTTTTTATTGCCACTCATTAATTATTTTCTGCCAAACGGCAGTTGTGCAAACAGAGAGAGAGGGAGAGAGAAAGAGAGAGTGAGAGAGAGCAGCACGCTTTTACCGGTATAAAGTCGCGACTCTAGCCGATCTGTCAGCCAGCACATTCGCTAACAAATCGCTTATAAATCGCCCGCAAGTCTCATAGAATTTCGACACGCGTATTTTTTGTGCGATCTACCTATATATGCCCTGCCAGCGAGCGGGTAGCATGACTGTTGCTGAGGGTTTGACAGTCGAAGAGCGAGCGGAAGCAGGTAAGATTTTGGATGGATGAACTATGTATCTTACGCAAGTATATGTATCTCCATGGAATATGTATAAGTAGTATACTAAAAGATACATTTGCTGAGACTCAGTCAGTGTCCCAGTAGATGTATCTTATGTAATACTTAGATACATAATAAAATGTATATATATTTATCTTCAAATGAGATCTTTATGAGTATTATGTCAGCTTAGGTGCCTTCAGTCAAGAGTTTTTCAGAGAAAGAGAGATATAATATTAATAATATATGACATTTATGTAATTTACTTTTCTTTCTAAAAAGCTAAGTATTTTGAGAACTGCTAGAGCCCCCAATAGTCTAGTATTCCTGGGATCTTTAACCTTAGGTTCTTCAATCCTTCTCAACAGTGTCCCAGAGCATAGACCAGTCGAACACTGAACTGATATGTGAAGCGAATAGCTGATTGATGGGCATTACAGAACTTCCAGGGCAACTACAGGGCACCCTCCAGTGCTGCATTGCGCAGCTGATTCCTGTTTTCAATATATGTACAACTGCCACAGCTAACGTTGCTCATCTTGCACTCAAGCACTCTCTATAGCCACCTTCCCAATCAACAGCTCTTGCACACCCACAAGATTTTCAACTTTGATGTGCTCATCCTTAAAGGTATTTAATTGCCTTTAATACGCTGATTAAAAATGCATTTGTTGCCATATTAGCCAGGCAGACAGCTAGTCAGCTAGCCAACTCAGACCTGGCTTTAACATTGTCTGAAAACAAAGTGTAAATTCGCTTCGGCTTATTAAAACATTCCGGTTTTTGCACATCATATAAATATATATGTTTTTTTTTTTTTTCAATTTTTTGTTGACTCTGCCGAATATTTTGGGCATTCATCATGCGAGATGAGACGCGCGAACGACACAGAATCTGAATGCCCTTTTGTCTTTTCGTCAAACATCAATAAGACGACGCGGGCAGCGACGCCGGCAGCGACGTCGGCAGCGCATTGTGTAAAGCTGAATATATTTTGTTCTCTCTGTGTTTAGTTTGTTGGCTTTTTATTGAGCAGCGACTACAATTAATTAGCTAAATCTGCATTTTGCATAAATTAATAATAATATTTTAATATTTGCTTTCGACTGCTTTTTTATTGCCTTTGTTGTGCGGCACACAAAAATCGCGTCTTTTGGCTTTGCATGCAAATTTGGTTGTTTCCGCGGCTCGTCGATGTTTATGTTTAAACAATAAATCAAGCTCGATATCTCGGCTGAATTTATGCTGCTGCTCCGTATATTTAATTTATCTAGAAGCTGCCCGAAAACCACTTTTTGGCAGGCGGCAAAAAAACAAAAGCAAAAGCAAATTGAAAATCAGTTCAATTTCTCAACGAGCTACTGTGCTTAGATAGCCGGGCCAAGATGGGCTCTTCTGGCTGCCTTTTTTTGTGGCAATTGTCAAGCAATTAAATGGCAATATTTTCCAGAGGCAGAGGCAGAGGGAGGGCGGGTGATTGGCTATGGAAAACTAATGAGAAAATCGTCTGGAGGCAAACATTTATTTTGCCAAACGATGAAAGTTTGTGGCAAATGTAAAACAAAATCGAATTGAAGAGATAAAGCAGCAGCAGCAGCAGCAGCAAGAGCCGGGATGGAGTAGGGGTAGAGCAGCAGAGCGAGAGTCAGAGGGTTCGGGGGCTGCCCGAGTTTTTAGGGGCGGAATTCGTGTCTCGAGTGCCATTGACAGGCGACAATGGGCAGATAGAAGTTGCAATGATTTGTGGCATTTTACAATTTTATTTGCCGCCGTTGGACGTCGAGCCCCTTTTCAGTGCAGCATCATTTGTAAGCCAACTAAGCGTCCTTTAAGGACTATTTTGCGGATGCACTCGACAGAACAATGCCCGCACAGAGCACTTCGATGCGTTTCGACTTCTTCTTCTTTGCTCTCTCATGTCTTTTGTGTCATCTTTTCAGCCGGCTCTGGCGTCTGCATTTGATTTTCATTTTCGGAATTTTCACGTTTACCTGCCAAAAAAAAATATCAGCGCATGCGCAACCTCTGGCTCAGGATACCAAAAACTGACCACGAACTATGGATATCGAGTTTGTTTTCTTGTTTCTCAGCCTCTTTGTCTGGGTAGATGTACAACAAAGGTGTGATATTTGTTTGTCTTTTGTCCCTGATCGGGGCAATTGGCTCAAGTCAAGATGCATGCGGCATTTGGCTATTGTTGCCGACTCCTTGTCAGCATTGTCACGCCACGCCGCAGTTGTCAATTAGACACTGGATGCCCTCGGTTGCTAGCTGCCAAAATCCAATTACGTGTGGGCATTGCCAGTCGCTTGACCAGGCCACTGCCAGCTGGCCTGGCTTGGCCTGGCCCGCTCACCAAAATTGTCAGCCTTAAGCAGGCTGGCACGCGTTGCCAAAATGCTGCTTGAATTACACCTTGTGCGGGTGTTTCAGCTCGAGTTCGGCTTACAGTCTTGCACCTTTTGTGTCTTGAGTAGATGTTGTAATAAGCGCATAATGCGTAAGTCGCGGCTGCAAATTCCGTTCGATGTCATCAAAGATTTAGTTGAGATTTTTCCATGGATTGGCTGGAGCAACTTAGCGATCTTTGACTTTAGAGAAATTACTATGAGATTGAACTTAAGTTATGCTTGTGCCTGAACCTGAATCTACCATGATCTTTTAAACGTTATCTATCATAAGCCATTGGGTTTTGGCTCTATTGTAGCGCCTCCTTTTGTTCTTGCGCACAAATATTATCAAGATATGATTTATTCTTTTATAATGGCATTTAAATCTTATTCAAAGATCATTTGATTTATGAATTATATTATAATTCTTGAAATTTAATAAATTTATATTAATTTTAGATTTATCTATACGTCTATATATTCAAAACTCTTGAGGCAGGCCTCATAGAGATATCTATATGAGTGAGATATTTAAAGATAGATATCTAAAGATAAAGTTTTATTTAGATAATTCTAAAGATAATGCACTTATGGATAGTATCATTATTTAGCTAGACTTCTGGATTAGCTCAAGTTCTATATATAGATTTAGGAGAGTATGGCAAGCCAGTTTCAAGAGATCCTAGGCAGGCAATTGGCTTGAGCCTGCAGCTATGTCAATGACTATAGATAGTTGAGCTGATTGATATTCTTTACTAATATGAAAAACTGCATCAGTTGGATATTAAAAAGTCAAATAGAATATTTATATATCTCTTATAATAATATCTCTATCTATCTATCTCTAGTAGGAATATCTATCTAGTCCCTAACATCTATAAATTTCAAATAATATCTCTCCGTACCATTCTAAGCCCCTCTCAGCTGACTCATATCAGTTCTAATTCTCATTTCTAATGCTCATACATTGTACAGAATTTGCCTTAAGTGACACTTGAATACAAATTGTTAGGCGTAAAGCCCAAGTCAAGATCGTTCAGATGCCAAGTTAATTATAACTTATCGCATAGTTCTCAATTAAGGAGAACATGCTGCTTGCTATTTTAAATTTTTTTTTCTCTTTCAATTCTTTCTTTACTTTTAGAGGCGTTCACAATTTTTTAGCTTTTGAGGTTTTTTTATATTTCTACAATTTTTTTTCTCTTCTAATTTCCTCGTGAATTATTAATGAAAAATCATTTATTGAAATATGGATATTTTATGGTCGCTTTGCACACATTCGACATTTAAGCGCTTCAGTATTTATGCCTCTCCAACAACAACGAAAATAATAAATAGAAAAAAAAGAACAACTTTTTTTATTGAATATTCATAAGCTGCGCTTTGTGGCGTCATATATACTTATATAGAGAGAGATAGAGGGGGGATCTAGCTACACAACTGGGGCGGGTCAAGATCGATGATGTCAAGTTAGAAAAGGGTCTTAAGCCCGGATCTATTGTTGTCCAGTTGCGGCTTAGAACTGTTGACATTTGATTTGAAGCCGCGTTGTAAGCGCTGCTGCTGCGGCTTTTTCTCTAAGATCTCCCGCTGTGCATATTGACAGTTATTAAAGGCCATAGGCTGCCAGACGATCGATACTATGGCAAAGCCCAGCGTTTATTTAGGCTCATGCGCTCATCTGCTTTCGATTTGGTTTTTCTGGTCTTTGGCTTTGCCCATTTACGTGGGCCTAGTTCAATTATTGGCTTAGCCGTCGAAGCTTGCCCACAAAACTGTTAAAATTTTCAAATTTTTTATTCGAAATTTATAACACATTTTAGCCTTTTATGCGGCGGCCCAATAAGCGTCAGCACCTTGTCTAATTTGCTATGGTAATGAAAATTATGTTTATGGACAAAGACGTGCAAAATACATAACCAAACTGAATATAAATACATATATACATACATATATATATATATATATATATATATATATATATATATATATATATATATATATATATATATAGGTATATACATATATATAAAAATGTGAGCATAAATCATGCTTGCTCGATCTGCCAACTCATGGCTGTCTCTGGTACAATATTTACAATTTTTACATTATATTCCATTGAATCCTGTGGGTGGCTCAGCACTTGCGTCAGAGTTCACACAAAGCTCACAGCGGGTGGTTGTTAAGAAAAAATATAACTAAAGATGTGACTGACTGGGAAATGCCATGTACTGGGTGGATCAACATAAGAGCTAACTTCTGTGTATATTTATATCTCAAAAGTGATATATTCCTAAGCAGTGTAGACGTTTCGACTAGCTTTATATGGAATTTGAAGCACGTAGTCTAAAAAGTATATGAGATATGTGATAAAATAAAGTTTAGAAAGCCTATATGTGAGTCTATATATAAAATGTGTGTATTTATATATATATATATATATATATATATATATATATATATATATATATATATATATATATATATATATATATATATATAATATAATTATATATATATATAATATAACTCTTAGTTTACCATAAGTTAGTATCTAACTGTAAAACTATGTCCTAATAGTTCCCGAGTTCCAAGCAGAAAGAATCACTATATAAAGGCAGATATTTAAAAAGCATATATGACAAATTTTACCTCTGACAGACTGAAAAATGCATCTAAAATTTCAGAGCGCTAGCTTTAGTAGTTCTTGAGATATACATGACTAGTTCTACTTAGCTCTTTAACATGCTCATATGTAGCAGTTATATACACTCTAAGCCCAACCTGCTTTAACCATAATCAACATACCCTCTCTAAGGCCACATTCAATGAGTATAATCGAACACAATTTCTATAAAACCTGAGCTACGGCAAATCTTTTGGCTTCAAAATCGATTAAACGCTTCGCAGTCCCAAAAAAAAAAAACAACAAAAAATCAAATATAAAACTGAAAATACTTTGTTGGCCATGTTTTGAATGAAGAGATTTGAATTTGAGCGACGTCATGAGCCTGGGCCACAAAAGATTTAGAAATTAAAAACGTTAACTAATGATAAACGCGCCTATGATACAGAGACCCCAACTGCACAGGCTGCCTCTGCAACAGCCCCCTCCCGCCACCCCTCCCTCCACTCGGAGCCACATAATTCGAGTGTGTGGGCTTGGGACATGGTCGTCAATCCGATATACAAAAATCCGTTTGCCATATCGGCGAGCATGTTGCACCCCATGGCGCGATTTGTGTGCTTTTAATATTCACCGACTCGCGGGGCTCGAGCTGAGGTTGTGGCTGTCGTCTGTCTGTTTTGAAAACTCATCGTTTTCGAAAAGTTATTAGTACGGTTTGTCCAGACAGTTGATGGCTTTGAATAGGCACCATGGGCATTGTTTTTAGATCCACCAGCCGCCTCCCCCTGGCCCGGCCCCTGGCTATTTCCATATACAACTAACGCCGCCTGTTGCGTCCCAGCGGGTTTTTAGTTCAATATCTATTCAGCACGTTTTCTAGGTCAATCGAAAGGTTTCTACATGTGCATCAATTAAAGCTATAAGATCTGTGTATATATCTAGCTGGAAATGCGTGGGTGTCTGGCTATAAACAATGAGCTTGGAAATTAAAAAAGCATTTGAGAAATCTCTTTCTGTGTTTCAGGTTTATCAATTGCAGGGCGGCAGATGAAGCATCTATGATAATGTCCATTATATCTCTGATAATAACTATAAAAATGTTTGGAAAATGTGCAAGAATTGAAGGAGGGCGCAATTGAATACGAGAAAAGGTTTATTTCACTATTCAGCCTACAATACAAAACTTGATCAGCTTATGTTGCCTACGTTGTTTAGGAACGAGGAATTGCGGTCATCTGGTCTCAGCCAAGAGCTGTTAGCATATATAGTGCTACGACATATCTTTTATAAAAAACTAAACCATATTCTAGATATAATACTAATTCTGAATGCAAAACTTTATTTTAGATGCTAAAAGCTCTAGCTTGAAAGTAAATTCTGTATTATTCTGGAATTATTAGTTATTAGTTCCAAAAACCCTCAAAAAATATATAAAAATATATTTTTAAAATTCTAAAAATATTATATATGTAGTCATGACATATACTATAGTTTAGCCTATATAAAACATATCAATTTTAGCTTAGCTACTGATCCATCAACATTTGCTAATAAGACTTGAACTACCTTTAATACTTGAATATTTTTTTAAATCAGAGTAACTAACTCTATACATTCCATAGGAATCGGTTATATACCAAAAAACCTCTACTATCAACTATATATATCTTCCTAAGATCCCAAAGTTAGTGGTATGTGTTGCTAGCCTCTGAACATACTGATAGTATTTAGTACTTACAGTACTAATAGTATTACTATATAATACTAACAGTATTACTATATAAAACTAACTATATAATACTATAATACTAATAATACTATATAGTCTTAGTACTTATATTAATACAACTCATAGTAAATAGTGCGCCATTTTTCATATTCTTAGCAATCAAAGCTCATTGCCTCAGCTCTAAATAAATTCACTGAACTGAAATTGCCTTAAAGTTCCCTTCGACTCGAAACTCACCTTCATTTTAATTGCCTCCACAATTTTGGCGATTTTTAATCCAAGTCTTTTGCACAAAAAAATGTTATTTAGCCAGCTTAGTGGTTGTTGTGTTTATCAGTATTCTTTAGCTGATCTATGCAGATCGAAGTGTTTTTTTTTGACGACTTGATCAGTTGGTCAAGCGTCCCACAATTGACACCAAATGCATGCGAATTGATTGCATAAGTGATAGCGAGACGAGTGCGTGTACATGTATGTGTGTATGTGATAATGGATATGAGAATTTTGCAATAATTTATAGCAACACTTTATTTTCTTCGATTAATTAGCACATGTGAAATTTTGAAAAATTGTTCACTGGTTTTGAGATATTTGTTTTCCTTTTACTTTTTGTATTTTTCAATTTAATTCGAATTTAATTTAATAATTTTCATTCAAATTCTGTTGAGGTTTTTTTCCGACGCTAAAAAGTAGCAGCGGGCTGCTTATCAGGCGGCGCGAACGCGTGGCGCTGGCGATAACAGACGCCAGCTTGGACTCTGCGATAGTTGTAATGTAACTCCGGCTCTCAGACGAGTTGTTATTGTTGTTGCTGTTGCTGTTGCTGTTGCTGCTAACGGACAACGACCAGCGGCTGCGACGGCTCACGAGCGACACGTTGTTACAGCTGCGAGGCCAGTGCATAAACTGCCGGCGCTCTAGCCTCATGAGCCATGGCACGGCATGGATGTGACGACGGCGACGACCCGGTTTCGAGAGTGGTAGCAGCATAAAGCAAACACACACGCACACAGTCACACTCACTCACTCACACACACACACACACACACACCACCGGCGGTTGCAAAAACTCGCTCAACTGGTTTTTCGGTTTTCGCTTGGCTCTTGATTGGTTGCCATGGCGGCCGCTCAAGCGGCCACGCCCCTCGCGCTAGCTGAGCACGCGTGGAACGGGTTTCGCCCAGCGTCCCCCATTTTGAGTGGAATCGCGCAGCCCGAGCCGGGCCAATTGAGTGCGCCGGCGCGTGCCACAGCTCTCAATTGAGTTGGGTTTGAGTCGTTTGAGCAGGTTTTCCGCTTTTTTTGAGCTTGTGCCGCTGCTGGCCATTGGGTGGGTGTTGGATGCTGCTGGATGACACGCTTCAGTGCAGCGTAGCCGAGCGGAAGCAGAGTTGAGCAGCAGCGGCAGCAACAGCAGCGCACTTGACTTTTTTGGGGTCAAACCGCTTGACGGCGGCGCCCATAAGTTGACACTTTTTCCCAGCATCGAGCCAGCTCCCAGTCGAGTGCGGCGATATGTGCCGGAAGTGCCTACGAGCAGCGAGTTAGCCATTTAAATTTCAAGCACTAAGCGACACACATATCGCCCAAAATAAGCGAATGAGAGCAGTTCAGGAAGAGTTATGCGAGACTCAAATGACAAGCTCCTGGCTGGATTCACATTGAGCAGCAGCCGCTCCTAGTCTGATATCTGCCTTATAATTATAACAAATGATTTGTATAGCAGAAATGCTCATTAATGAGAACTGCTTGTTAGAAGTAGTCAATGGCAAGTGAGTTGTCATAGGAATAAAATAGTTGTTGTTTATGGGATAAACAGCGGATTCATTAGAGCTTTAATTGAGAACAAGTCTGTGGCAGAGTTGCTGCTTCAGGCAGATATTTGTAGTTGGCTCAGATTGCAATAAAAATCTAAGCTTTATACATGCGTTCAATCAAGCTGCATAAAATGTGATTCTAATGCGACTTTAATTTAAAGAGATTTATAAGATTGTGTAAAAAGAATAAATTTAGGCCAATTACTTAATCAGAATCATGTAAAACTGTAATCAAATATGCATACATCTCAATTATGACTGGAATGTATGGAGCTAGGTCAGGTCTTATAGCTTGCATATTTCCTTAAGATATTAGAAATTTTTTAACTTTTTTTTTATTTTTATATTTTTGTTAAATATTCAAGTAGTCGGCAAAAATGTTCAAATATAACAATATATAATATTAAAAGAAAAAAATAATAATATAAATCAATATATTAAAAAAAATATATAAATTAATAATAAAAATATTAATACAAAAAAAGAATATAAATTAATATCAATATATAAATATATTTTTGTATTTATTTATTTTATAAAAATAAATATATTTTTATACTTTTTTTTAATAAAGAAATGGATTATACTTTAAATATCCAAATATTTATTATTTATTATTTATATATACACACTATAGTAGTTCATACAACTCTGCATACGCTCAAGTATTTAAGCAACCTCAACAACAGCTCATCCAGCTCTCCCAGACAGCGCATTAAATAGCTGAGCATACTCTCCGCGCCTTTCAGCATTTTACACACATGTTGACTAAATGACACTCGTTGATTTATAGCTGCATTTGATTAATATATTACGCAGCATCGATGGGCAACAAGAACTTCAACAGCTTCCACGTCGTTCCATAGTCCCGCATAGAGTTCATTAAACACTTCTACTTCCACACACTTTGCACTTTAATCTAGCAGCGCCTCAAGCACTTTAAGCAGCACTCGCTCTGTCTCTGTCCCCCACTCTCTCTCGCTCTCCCTTACACACACTTCGCCTGACACTTAAAGCCGCTTCGCATTCAATTGGCATTTTGCTGTCGCCATCATCAGCCTCTGAACTCTGAACGCCCCCCTCTTGACACGCCCCTGCCGCCCACGCCGCATGCGTTGCACCTTCACGTTATTTAAGGATTATCATCATTTTATGCTGCCTCGCAATGCCTTTTTTGCAGGATTAAATGCTGAATGTCTGACAGCCTCCTCTCCCTTTCCCTCTCTCTCTCTCGCCCTCTCTCTTTTTATCGCTCTTTTTGAATTGATTGCATTGCACTTTTTTGCTGTTGTTGTTGCATAGTTTGCACTGCTGCTGCCACGCCCCCGCTGCGCCCTTAAGTCGCGACTACAAAGTGATTTTTATGGCTTTTCGCTGCCAGCGAATGCATATGTGTCTGTGTATGCAAATGTTCAACTACATGCATGTCTGTGTGTGTGTGTGTGTGTGTGTGTGTGTGTGTGTGTGTGTGTGTGTGCACTTTGATGTCTCCGCATTATACGAAAAAAAGGCGGCACTTTAATGCTGCCCATATATCACGAGCGCAAAGCTTGACAGCGACGTCAGCTCATAGAAAGCTTTAACACGCATACGCCCCGTGGGGCGATGCATGCACCCAGATAGAGAGATAGACATTGAGAGCGAGAGAGAGGGGGCAGCGGGAGTGGGGGGAGATGCTGCGCTTATCATACAAGTGCTTGGCCTAACCTTTCACTGGCCTTATCCTTTGGGCCATCTGCGTGCACGCCGCACACAAATAACTTCATCTCGGGCCCAAAACCAAATTGATTAACAGTAGCCCGCTCTCTCGCTCTCGCTCTCGCTCTCACTCTGTCTGCTGGCTGTCAACGCTTCCCGGAATGCCTTCCATTTACATGCCATAATTTTTAAATGTCAACGGTTTACAAAAGCGCTGACCATTTGATTTTGACCGCAACAGCAGCAGCAGCAGCAGCAGCCGCCGTTGCCCTACTCTCTTTCTCCCTCTCCCTCTCTCTCCCTCTGTTCGTGAACAGGTTGATATCTACCTGTGCTGCAATCGAACCCTAAATATACTCATATCCCTTTTTATACACATTTCTCTTAGACCATATTATATTTATTTGACTCTTTATTGAGCTGCAACCTGTCGCTGCTTGGGTTTTTGGCCCTCTCGCTTGGCAGATTTATGGTCAGCCCAGAATGTGGTCCGTCGACTCCAACGTGATCGCCCTAGCCAGATACGAAAACGTAACCTTAAACGAAATTTCAGGGTAATTTGTTGAAGAGGAAGAGACAGAACTGTTGGTGGCATATATATGGATTATATATATATATATATATATATCTCATATATTGTCTTTGACTTTTGAGTTCTTCTCTCTTTTGTGGCTCAATCGCGCGTGTTATGAAGACGTCAAGGGTCCTTATCTGCCATATCTGCCATATATTGTCTTCAGCTCTTGTCCTCGAATTCCCCTTACCCTAACCCAGCACACTGTTTGCATACGCCTATCTACATTGATCTCTTGGTTGTTTTTTCTCTATTTGCTTGACCTGTTTTCGTTTGGCCAGTGTTAACATATGCCCCCAAAGTGGACTTCATAAATGGCCGCGCAGCTCATAACCTTGAGGGACGTCCACTGCGTTTTCATAGGCAATAAATCATATGAGCAATTGTCCTGTTTACTCAGCCGTAATTTATGGGCTCTGCCCCATCCGAGTGCCTGTACTTGCGGTTAAACGATTTGCAGGTCCTTTAAGGGTAGTTGGACTCGATACTTATTTGCCCGGCTCCAATTGCAACCAGTTTATAGATAGATGTAACTCCATTAACTTAGCCCACACAAACTCCAAATTTCCAATACCATTCAAGTACACCTCGCATAATAATTGAAATTCCCATTTGTTTGTTGTTTTTTGCCTTATACATTATGTATATATATATTTGTAATAACTGTCTAGTGTATATATAAATTAAAATAAATAAATACATTTTATTTATTTTTGTTTTTTGTTGTTTTTTTTTTTTTGCTTTTTGTTTTGTTTTTTGTATCATCATAATTATCAATATCGTAATTCTCGTCGGTAAAAACTCCGTTTGTCTTTATCTCATTTTTATCAATATTACGAGTACTTTGCGTGCTGTTTGTTCGAGTTGTTGTTGTTGTATAATTATAATTACGATGCGTTTTATCATTAGATTAATCATGATGTAATAATAATATTGTATAACATATTACCCCTCGAGGGTTTTATATTTTGTTTTGTTTTTATTTCCCATATTCTATGCCTAATCTTGTTACTGGTTATCCTTGCGCTCTCTCGCCAACTACCACGCCCACTCTAACTCTCCCTGACCCCCTCCCTCTCTCTACCACTCTTAACGACAACCTCAACTTTACTCTCAACATTATTTTTGTATAACAAACAGAGCAGTTAACAAAGACTTGCACAACAGGAGCAAATGGTTCGATATTTTGTTCTGGTTGCAATCCGTAGACCAACCTGCGAATACTCTTCCAACTCTAGCTAAACTCTAACCGACTGTCTAACTATCTGGTTACGGGACTAGCCAACAAAGCGTTTTCTGTTTTCTGTGTATGTTCGCCTTCAATACTCGCTCACAAAGCGTAAAGGGAGTATATTGGTTTCGACTGTTACTGTTACTGTTTCGCTTCTTGCGCTTGAGCAGTTTTTCACTAACTTATTTGGTACGTTTTGTGTTTATAATATCTCGTATTGCCTTTATAGGATATATATATATATATATATATATATATATATATATATATATATATATATATATATATACATATATATATATATATATATATATATATATATATATATATATATATATATATTTATATATATATAATATGTATATATCTATGACTATGTATAATAAATGGTTATGTAAGCATTAAATCTGTTTAGCGCACTTTCTGAAAGCTATTCTTATTCTGTGTTTATTAGGTGTCTGCGTGTGAGTTTCATAAGAATTGCAATGCATGAACCGAAAGCTAAATCTGACAAATCAATCGAAAGTCTCTGACAAATGGGCAATTGCTGGAAGTATACTCTATGGAGAGGCTAATGTTCTAAAATACCATTTCCAGCATACTGCTGGCAACTCGTCTAGTTCAAAGTCCTAAGCTACTTATATGCTAAGAGTTTAGTCGCATTTACGTTTTTTGGTTTTCTTTTTTTTTTTTTGTAAATTATTGTTATGTACATTTAGACATGTAGTTTATCTCTGTGTTCTTTTTCGAGGTTTCCAATACAACATTTTCGAGCTGCGGCTTCGTTGTAAATAAGAAAAATACAAATTAAACGAACTTAAAGTAAAAGCAACAAAATTTCAAACAAATCAAATTTTTTGTTTTTTTTTTTTATTTAGTTTTTCTGGTTTTTTCTTTTTTTTTCAGTTACCTATATGTATTATATATTAAATGGTAATTTATACGCTAAGCTAATTACTTTGTTTAACAATAAATGTATAGCTGATTGGCTCTTACGTACCGCAAATTTACTTCTCGTTTCTCATTTCTCAATTTAGGTTTCTTAGTGTTTCTCTATATATATTTATATATATATATATTTTTTTATTTCATGTATTTCACTTATGTTTAAATAACGAAAAAATTAAAGTTTTTTTTGCAGCTTCTTTGCCATAAGGAACAGAAATCATAATCGAAAAATAATAAACATAAAGAATTCAATTCTAAATATAATAAGGAAAATTTCAAAAATTAAATAAAAAAAGTTTCACAAAAATTATATCATCAGATTAGTGGTAATAGCTATATATATGAATATATATATAAATTTAAATTTAAATTTATTCAATAACAAAATTATATTGATTTTGAAACAGATTTTGATGTGTTGTCTTCGAGAGTTTCTGAGATTAACTCGCAGAGCTTTACAAATTACAAATTTTGCAGTACAAAATCAGTGTATATATATATGTATATATATATATATATATATATATAGTACAAGCCACGCCCACAGCAACAGAAAAAAACAAACGGAAAATGTTAATCAAGTTTCTAGTGACAGCAGTCGTCAGTGCGAGCCAAGTGGCTTGTCCAGGTAGAGTCGGTGTCGTGTCCAGTTCTAGTTTTCTCTTCATTGCTTTCCTTTTGGTTGAGATTTCTAATATAATTAAAACGCATTCAATTAAACACACCAAAGCAAGAGGACATTGAATTTTGAGTGTTACATATATATAGTAAAGCGACTGCACGATCGGACCAAAAGCTGTCAGTCTTTACGCACTAACGTATTCTCTAGTTAAGTTTAGTTGGTTGTTCTTTGTCAGGATCGTTTCGTTTCGTTCTAGTGTGGCCGTCGATGTGTTCAATTATTGCTTCTTCGGTACTCAACTTATATATATATATAGATATATATATATCTATATATGTATATGTATATGTTTACTGTTTTTAAAGACTATTTTTAATGGCACAAAATATACAGCTTTTCTTGTTGATGTTGTAGCTAAAGCGTAATTTCTTAACTAGAGCTAGTTTGCATTTATATTATTCTTTTTTTTTGTTTTTTTTTTTTTTGTCCGCGGAAGTTTAACAATTGTTTCAACACTTTGTTGCATTAAGCTTGCAGTCCCGTTAGCTGCTGCACCCTCCCCCATCTTCAGTCTGCTCTGTTTCTGCTTCTGCTGCTGCTCTTTGCTCCTATGCTCTGTTACATCATTTTCATCTACTTCATCATCGTTCTTCACTCTTTCTCTTTTCGTTTCATTCGTTTTTCATTTTTGTTTTTGTCAACTACATTATGTTCCACTAGATTAGGTTGCTATTTATATTTATCTTAGGTATGCCGTTATGTTTATGTAGTTCTTCTATTTCTTCATCTCTTCTATCTTGTTGTTATCTCTCTTTCTATCCGCCTATTGTTCAGTTGGCAGATTTACCGCGGACGCGAACCCTTGTAGTTCGGATTGGGATGACGACTTGGATGACGTGGAGGTGCTGCAAAGGAAATATATTAATAAGAGTTGAGTAGATATATATAACTTTAAAAGTTTGTACAATGACTTAATTTAAGCAAGTTCGCACGAGTCTCTCTGGTCCATTCTATGCCCATTCTTCCTCCACTTACACCAATCTTAACTTTCTATTCTATAAATTCTTTGATTTTCTTAACATATAGCCTGCTTGCTTGTCCCGCTTGGATTGCTTGCTCGGATTGCTTTGCTTCTCACCTTGTATCATCATTGTGGCGGGGTACATGCCGGTTACCTGCGCCATTTGCGGTCGGATATCATTCGAGGGCGAACGTCGACTGTTGGGCAAGGCCACCGAGGGCTAAAGAGAGAGAGAGAGGAGAGGGATAAGTATAAAACATTCCCTATATATATCTTAGAGTTCACTCACGTGCGCAAAGTACGTCTGGCCATACTTGATGTACACGCTAGACGCACCATTCGGATTGTAGCCACCGAGCGTAGCCACACCGCTGAGCACCGCCGTAGCCTGCTGGCTGTTGGCTGCTGCTGCTGCTGCCGCCGCCGCAGCTGCCGCTCCGGCCGGATGGTGCAGCTGGGCTGGAATGTGCGAGCCACGCGGTCCGGCACCGCTGCCGCCGCCAGCATTGCCGCCACTGCTCAGATAGAGCGACGGCGGTGAGGCGTTCATGGCGGCGCCCGTCGATGGATCCACCACAATGAACTGGGCGCCCAGGCTGGTGGGTGGTGCATTTGTGGCATTGGGCGTATTGGCGGCGCTGCTGTTATTGTTGCTGCTGCTGCCGCCACCGCCGCCTGCAATACTGTTGGGCGAGTTGTTGCTGCTCTCGTGGCTGCCGCCACCGTTGTTGCCATTGGCGCTCGGCGAGTTGCGCTGCGAGACGCTGCGTCTGAAGTCCGCATTGATAGTCTTCTGGCTACGGAAGGTGGCAGCGGCCGCATTCAGACGCACTGGTGGCTTCGTCTCGTAGCTAACGCCGACGCCACCTCCGGCTCCGCCGGCTGGACTGCTTGTCGTTGGGGCATAGCTGGGCGGTGGTCCGCTGATCAGTGGCAGCTGCGTCGGCTTATTCTCGCGCTTGCCCAGCCCATGTGGCGGTCCGCGGTGCGCGGCATGGTGATAGCTCGACGATGTCGACGGTCCACCCAGGCTAATGCTGCTCGGCGAGGCACGTGGCGTCGGCTCGTTGTTCGAGTTGAGCAGCGGCGTCTTGGCGCCCGTTGGCATGCCGCCCAGCGGCAACGAGTGACGCGGGTTGTAGCCACCCGGATGGTAGGGCTTGCGGCCGATGCTCGGCCCATTCGAGCCGAGGCCGCTTATATTGTTGTTGCGCTTCTCGTAGGGCGTGCCATAGCCGCCGTCGTTGCTGCTCTGGCTGTGATAGTAGTGGGAAGCGGTGTTGTTGCTGTGGTAGCCCGATCCACCGGCTCCTGAGAGGCCGCCGCCGCTGCTGCTGGCGCTGCCGCCTACATTCGGCGCGGGCGGTGTGCTGAACAGCGGTGCCTGACGGCCAGGCGCTGCCGGTGTGCTTGGCGCCGACTGCGAGCCGGCCACTTCTATGGCGCCGCTGGCTGCCGAGTAGAACGGCGCGGCTGTGATAAGAGCATGATGTGGTGCCGTGTGCTGAGCCGCCGACAGTGGCGGCGGTGGCTGCTGCTGCTGCTGCTGGAGCACCGCACTATGCGGCCCCGCCTGCTGTGCGCCCGCCTGACTGGCGGCTGCATAGGGGAATATGTTGGTCGGTATCAGCGCAGTGGCGTGCTGAGCTGGCACCGCATACACATGAGCACCGGCAGCGGCCGCAGCAGCATTGAGATCTGTGTTGGCCCCCGCGCCGCCATGCGCCAGCGTCAGCGTGGGCAGCGCGTGATATGTCGTTGTGCTGGCGCCGGGCGTCGTGGCGATTAGCTGCGTGGAGCCGGCGCCCGGATGATGAGCCGCATTAGCATGGCCAGCTGCCGTCGCCGCTGACGGATAGCTGGGATTGTAGTGTATGGAGCCGCCGCCAGGTGTGCGCTTAACCCGTCCGCCGCCCATATAGCCACCGCCGTTGTTGCCGCCGCCGCCACTGGTGATGAGGTGGCCATTGGTGGACTGCTGGCCGCCAGCTACCGTGGGCGGACCAGCCGCTGCGGCAGTTGCGAGATTCAGCTGAGCTGCGGCCTGCGCCTGCACCGACGCCTGTCCAGTAGGTGGGGCCTGACCGGCTGCTGCAGTTGCCACCATGGGCGTGGCAGTGACTGCCTGCTGGGGTAGGGCGTAGTAGGGTATGGGATGATAATAGTGATACGGATAGCCAATGGGATACGTGGCCATGGGCAGCTGCTGCAGCGGGGCGCCAGTCGGATCGCTGGAGTAGATCAACGGCCCCTGATATATGGGCGCACCATTAGGAGCGGCGGCAGCGAATTGGGCTGCCGGATAGGTAGCGGTGGCCATTGGCATCACAGCCGTAGCTGGACCAGCCGGCGTCTGGTATATGGCCTGGGCGGGTATAATGCCGTCGCGCTGCTGCTGTGCCGGATCGAAGACAGGTATCATGTAGGTGCCGCCGGGCAGCTCGCCAGCCTCCTGTGAGGTGAATATCGCCTGCGTGGGCTGACTGCTGTTCGTCAGCTGGAAGATCGGCTGCGAGGCAGCGCCACTGACCGTTGGTTGTGGATACGGCGCATACACCATGCCCTGGGGCACAGCATAGATGTTGCCATCGGGCTGAAAGGATGATTATATTAGTCTCTAGAGTGGGCTTACGTAACCGAGCTCTACTCACCCCTTGCTGATATGTGGTGGCGCAATAGGGCGCCGCGCCATTGGGCGTGGTAGTGGTATGAAAGACGGTGGAACCATCTGCTGCCTGATAGCTTTGTGTGTATGTCCAGCTAGTCGTCTTGGGCTCCTCGGCAACTACCTGAGCTTGGCTCTGGCTGGCTGGCTTCATCTCGCACTGGCTGTAGGGCGTGGTGCTCGGCGACAGCGATTGGGCGTCGCAGTTCAATGGAACTGCGACCACTGGCAGCGGCGTTTGGCTAGCTGGCAACTCCTGCGGCGATGGCACACTAGCTGTTTCCGTCTCCTGATCCTGCAACTGCAATTGTTGCTGCTGCTGTTGCTGCTGCTGCTGCTGTTGCTGCTGATGCTGCTGTTCGAGCTCCTTGTCGGCGGCACAGCAGGCTGGTATGTTCGGACTGGTGGCCTGATTCTTATACTTTTGCACCTCGATGCGATCGTAGTTCTTGGTGGACGTCGAGGTCGTAATGCTCAGGCAGGCCGTGGCACTGGACAGACTATCACATTCGTCGCCCTTGCCGCTGCCCGACTCGCACAGCGACTGCAGCTGCTGCGGCTCGTTCTGATAGCTCTCGTAGCTATCCGAGCAGTCCATGCCTGGGGATTGCACCTCCTCGGCATAGCTTTCCGTGGAGCTGCAGGACAGCTCAGCGCTGTACATCGGCTGCTGTAGCGGCAGTGATTGTGGCTGCTGCTGCTGTTGCTGCTGTTGTTGCTGCTGCTGTTGCTGCTGTGGCGGCGGCGGCGGCTGGTGTGGCGAGGACTTGCGATACGAGGCATAGTTGCCGCCAGAGTTGCCGCTCGACTGATAGTTGTTGCCGCCATTGTTGCCACCGTGCTGCAGCGCCTGATTGGGCGGCAAGTTGGACGGGTCATAGTGGTAAATGGAGCTGAAAGCAGAAAGGTTGAAAAATTAATATAAATAAATTTAGAATTGCTTCGCTGTGAAATGTGTTTTTGGAAGCTCGCTCATTGCATGCAAATTGTGTTTGTATTAAGTATAACTTAGAAGGAAAGTACAGTTGTCAGGGTTGCCACAGTTTTGCGAATAGAGTGCGCAGTGAATTCGACGGCAGCGACAGACATTCTCTTTGACTGATATATAGAATATATATAACACATATGGCGTATAAATAAATGGAAAAACAACAACAAATGCGACAGAGACAGACAGAGAGAGAGAGAGAGAGAGAGAGAGAGAGTGAAAGATGAAGTACAACATTTAGACGACAACACTGGCAGACGGCACAGTTAACAACTAGTTAAACTGCTTGTTAACTTTGCTTGACAGAGACAACGGCAGCAGGCGATCGAAAAAAGCTGGTGAACAGTACATATATATATATATAGATGAGAGCTGAGCGAGTGAGTACAGCTGAGGTGAGTGTCTATGGGCGAGTGTGTGGGCGCTGTACAGGTGATATGGCGGGGTGAGAGCGAGTGACTGCTGAGCTGAGAGCGGCTTGGCGATGGATTGCTCAACCCTCAGTCAAAATATGTATTTGAGAGAGAGCGAGCTGTGATTTGATTTTGAGTTTGATTTTGATTTTGATTTTGATTTTAAGGCAGATAATTTACAAAAACAACATCAACAAGTTGAAAGTAGCGCATCGAAATGCCATTAATATAATGTAAGTATATATATTTATATAACAGGTATGCAAAAAAAAGGAAGTTAAATAATCGAAAATAATTTAAATTCATTTAACGCGTAAGCTGACCTTGCTTAAGTTTTATATTATTAAATATGAAAAGTTAAAGAAAGCCACGGCATGCCGGACTTCAAAATACCCTAACTAAGCAAGCGAGACAAAGGACATTTATGAACTGTAAAACGAACTTTAACAAGAAGTTAATAACATGATTAAAGTCTGCTAGAATATTTTTGAAAATATTAAAAAAATATTTTTATAAATAATTAAAAATTTTTTTCAAAATAGTAAAGTTATTGTTTAAAAATTTAACAAATATTTAAATAAAATAAAAAATATTTAAAAAATTAAAAGATTAAAGAAAAAATATTTTTTAAAATAATATTTTTAAAAAATTTAAAAAAAAAATAAAATAAAATATATCTATAATGAAAAAATTTATATACTAAAAATATATTTTTTTAAATTATATACGAACAAACATTTAAATATTTTATCCATAAATGTAACTATTTTGTCTTTAAATACTGAACCTCATGTAGAAAACAGACTGACAAAGCAGAACAAGAAAATAATTCTATATAATCTATGTAACAAAATCTTTGATCAAAAATTTCTTTGGTTGTTTAAATGATTTCTTATCGAAGCACTTTGAAGATTAATTCGTATACAGTTAACAATTAGTAAAAATTATTAAAGAATAAAAAAAAGCATTGCGTTTGTAACAAATTGGCTGCATTAAATTTTTATGTTGTTTTGCATTTGGTTTTGTGTGTTTTCGGTTTTTGTAAATTACCCGTCTGCATTGAGAATTGGTTGGAGGGTTTGCGGATCAATGAGGACGCTGCCAATTGGCACACTCGAAATGTCTGTGACGGCCCAGACGAGTCCCGATGCTGTTGCCGACGACTCTGGTGTGCAGGATGTTGTTCTTGCTGCTGTTGCTGCCGTTGCAACTGGTGTTGTTGTTGGTTGTGGTTGCGATGGCGGTGGTGGCGTTGCTGCATGCTGCAGAAACGAGGCCATGCCCCGATTGGAATTGACCTGCGCCGGCGGCTGGCTGTACTCCGGCGTCTGTCTATCGCTGCCGTAGCCGGTGGGCGAGGGCGTTACGGAATCGGAGCGCACGGATTGGGTGCGTGTCTTGTAGCTGGATATATATTTTTTTTTTGGAAAATGTTTTCGTTTTTTTTTTTTTTTGTTTTTTGGGTGGCATACAAAAATGTTTTTGGCAATTTTATCAACAGTTTTTTTCAAAAAGTTTTGTTATAGAGAAATAAATATATATAGAGAGAGAGCGAGCGTATTGGGTATGGCTTGGCGGAATCTAAAATCAAATCTAAGCTGAAATACTTTGAAGGCTACTCACCCGCTGCTCGAGGGCGACAGGCGCCAGGGCGTGCTGGTGCTGCCAGTTGAGTCCTGTTTGGCAAAGTTGCTGCCGCGTCCGCTCTTGTTCGAATTGGTTGAATCACCGCGTGGCAGCGAGCCGCCACCGGGTCCACCGGCGCTCGGCGGTCCGCCATAGTTGCCAAAGTTGTGTGACTTGGGCACTGCGCCACCAGAGCGCATGCTGCCACCGTCACGTGACTCTGTCGACTGTTCGAGGACAACAGCAATTAGTAGAGATAGATAAATCGGAAAGATAGCGACTTACATTCTGCATTTGCAGCATTTTGCCATTGGGACGCTTGGGTCGTGGCGGCTGCTGCTGCTGCTGCTGTTGTTGTTGCTGCTGCTGCTCGACTGCATTGTGCCAGCCACCGTTGCCGCCGCCAGGGCCAGGACCGCCATAGCATTCCTCATCGTAGCCATCCTGCTGGGACGTGCGATTGAAGATGCGACTGCGAGCACGATCATAGTTCTCCTCACGCTCCTCAAAGCTCTTGGCCTTGCGATCGAGCATGAGACGTTCCGGACAGAGATATGGCGACTGGCGGACCTCATCGAAACTGTGCGTATCACGCTTTAGAATTGACTTGCGCGCATCTTCACGATGATCACCACGCACCAGAGACTTGAAGCGAATCTGTGGGTAGTAAGAAAGTTAGTATATATATATATATATCTATATATCATATATCCAATGACCCACCTCTGGTATGCGTGTGCCTTTGGTAACGGCCACGATGACGCACTGTTGCGTCTCCGAGTCCACATTGTGATCCATGCCAAAGAAGGCAGCCGTGCGATGGATTAGCATACGATTGTACGAAGAAGACGACGGAAAGCGATACTCACAGCCACGACTATTAGGAAGAGAGATATAGAGTTATTCACATACAGTTTCATTTCTACTTCAACCCCAACTCACCCCTTTTCCTGCACAAAGTCTATCAAATCCTTCTCAATCTTCAGCAGATAGTTGCGATCCTTTGGATTCTTGTTGAGCGTGTCCCGGAAGAAGGTCAACAGATCGGTGCCACCAAAATCCGTGTATTGTTCGCTTGAGTTCTCTGATTGATGAAAGACTAGAATCAATGAATTGAGCTATGCACAATGGTGGGCAGCATCCACACTAAATGGATGCTATTAATTACCGCGCGATATAAAGCCTGATGTGTTGTTGCTCGAGTTGTTGGAGTTGCAGCCCAGGGTTTGACCATTGCCACCACAGTTGCCGTTGCCACCGCCACTGCCACCGCCACCACCACCAGCACCGCCGTCAATGCTGTTGGACGAGCTGCCCGTTAGGTTCTTCAAGCGCGGCTTGGAGCCCTTTGCATTGGTGTTGTTGGCGCGATGCTTCTTGCCACCGCCGCCCGTGCCACGCTCATAATGATATTGCTCTTCCTCGTGATTGCTGTTGCTGAGATTGCTATTCTGGCTGGACATTTCGTGGCGTTCGTGACGCTCATGACGCTCGGCGGCCTTATAGTTCATGCCTGAGTTGTACAGCAGCGCGGAGGAGTTCTGGTTGTTGCTGTTGTTGTTGTTGTTACTGCTGTTGTTGTTGTTGTTGTGATGCTTTTCTAGTCCATTGGATTTCAAGTCTACCACATACTTCTTGCCACTGTTGCCGCTATTGTTGTTGTTGCTGTTGCTGCTGTTGTTGTTGTACTCAATGCCAGAGCTGCCATTGCTGTTGGTGCGATTATGGTGACCAGCTCCAGACTTCTTGGGCGGCGACAACTTTGGAAACTCGGACTCATCACGCAACGGCACATTCAGCGGCTGCTGCTGCTGCTGTTGCAAGTGTTGCTGCTGCTGCTGACTAGTAACAATCACAGCGGGCGTTTCCATCAGCGGCGAGTTGCCGCGTCCAGTTGATTGTGCTTTGCTATTGCAATTGTTGTTGTTGTTGCTTAATATGGCATTGTTGTTGTTGTTGTGCTCGTGGGCATCGCTGGGGTGTTGTTGCTGCTCGGCGGCGCCTCGCGGCGTTGGCGTGCGTGGCGGCGATGTAGACTCGCGCATGGCATGGCTGCGTGTAAGATGTTTGCCCTTCATGTTGCCCTGTTTCGAGTAAAATAAGGAGAGTGAAAGCAATTAGTTTCGAATTAGCCACCAATTGAATGCCAAAGTTGACAGGCCGAAAGGAACGGACAGGACAGCACAGCACGAAGTGAAAGCCAACCAATAGAGGCAGCTCTACGTTGCGATGACGTTGCTCGACATGATGCAATTGTTGGCTCATTAAAATGTTAAACAAATGCCAGAGAGCCCTGGCGACGTTAACGATCCCCGCACATGTGCTCCAAGAAGCCAACGGCAAAGGGGCGCGTTTGCTGGAGGGACGAGCACTAAAAATCAATGCCTATAGGCTATAGGCTATAAGATACCCTGTCGAAAGTTTGTTTTAGAGGTAAGCCAGAGATCTAAAGAAGTTGGCTGCCTAAGAATCAAAGACTTGCAAAGCTAAAGATATTTTGAATACTTAACTGTGCTTCCAACTAGATTGCAGTGCAACTTTTTTCTATAGTTCAATTATCTTTTGAAATATTTTTATAATGAGTTCTCCAAGATTCTCAAAGCCAACTGCCTTCATACAATATTCAAACTCAACCTCTTTATCGCTTCAACTTTTCTATCTTCAAAATATCTCTTCTACTGCGCGGTATTCCTTAGTCGTGCACTGCCCACACTCAACCACAGGCATATACCTGTGCCTTGCGACTGTTGCCGTGCCAGCCACATAAATCGCTTCATAGCCTGCGCTGCCATTTGACATTTAAACACACGGCGAAGGACAACGCAGCCATATCAGTTAGTCCATCAGCCAGTCAATCAGGCAGTCAGTCAGTCACTCAGTCAGTCTGTTAGTTGGTCAATCGGCCAATCGTTTAGTCACTTATACAGTTAGCTAGATAATTAGTTTGGGTTTTCCACTTGCCCCGCCTGGCATTGATTTTTATATTCAGACTCAACTTCAACCTATTGAACATCATTAATCAGTAGACAGCTGCTGCTTGAACTCCCAAGCCCAAGCCCAAGCCCAAGAAAAACCAATAAGGCCAACTGCAAATGTCAAAGTCAAAGCGATGAGCACACACACTTTGAGGGCTAATAAACAAGCGTATAACTTAGCAGTGACTGAATCAAAGTATACATACAAGTATATCTATATATATATATATATATATATATCATTATACATCCATCTCCTATATACTTTAGTTTATATAGTTGGCAATCTTCTATAAATTTTATGGTTGACAGACTTTGTCTACAACTTGTTCTTATATTAATTAGTTGAAATTTAATTATAAAACTATATATTAACATACATATTATATGTATATTATATACTTTTTGATTTCTAAATATAAATTCTTTTGTTATTGCATTTTCCTTCAAGCAACTCATCGGTCACAAGTACCAGTAATCTTTCGAGTATCGAACAGCTATATAAATAAAGCAAGAATTCTGAGACTATATAATGCATATAGTTTCATGATGAATATGAACAAATGTTTCTTTATAGCTTTGCCTCTCTGTTTATCTATATCTTTAAGTTTTCTGAGGAAAGTCTTGCCTTATAGCAGCTGCATATGACTGAGTCTAAGCTACATATAGACCAGGTTGATAGGTCTGGCACAAGCCAGAGTTTCCAATCGTTTAGATATCTTTATGAAGCTCGTTATTTACAAAGGCCAACAGGAAAGAGAATAGAACAGGAACAGAATATAGTTGGATTTGGAAAAAGTTGTAGTTAAGAGTTAAGATAGAGTTAAGATAGGATGGATAGCTATGATAGATAGATAGATATATAGTTAGATAGCTAGCTAGCTAGATGATAGATAGATACATATGACTTTCATATGCTGCTTCGATAGCTCTTCAACAACTCCTTGCTTCCCACTCCTCAGTTCTCTATCCACAAATCTTGCTACCTGCCAATAGCTGGGCATGCAAGGTCAGCAAATTCGTTTAGCTATTATTTGCCTTGTTCGCTTATAGCTCAAATTGGCCACATTTGAATAATCAAAGTGCAGACTTCGAACTTCGTGTTGGCCAACTTCCGCGAACGTCATCAGTTGACGGGAAAAATCAATAAATCGACCTTGGGCGGCAGAGTCCAAGCAGCAGCAGCAGCTGCTGCTGCTAGGCCAAAAATTCTTTGGCATTGTTTCTATTGGTTGCCTGATGGTTAAATACAAGTTAGAAACAATTGAAATCGAATTGTGGCCCATACACTGTTGCCCCACCGCCCACCGCCCACCGCCCAGCAACCCACATAAACCTTGAACTCCGTTTGTAATTGGAAAAGCGCTTGGCCCTGTGCCTGTGCCAGTGCCTGCCTGTCCAGGGCAGCAATCAAAAAGCCATTTTCAATGCAATACTTTGACATTCAGTGCAATTTGGGAATTTCCAGCAAATCGAGTTTTCCAATAGACCAATTCCTAGAAAACTGCAGGACAACACCCACCACACCCCCACCTGGCCATTGTTAACCTGACCTGACCCAGTTCTGTGCAGTTTTGGGCGTGTATCTTTTTTGCACGGACCAATTCCAGTTCATGGCTGCTGCACGTGCAGCGAGTCGAGAGAGAGAGAGAGAGAGAGAGACCTAGAGAGACAGCCTCTCAGCGCTGTATGTAACTGTGACTGACCTATTTATACATGCATTTATCTCGATAACTATATAGTTCTATATGGTTATGATTGTGTTTACTTACGCGTCTATTGCCAAAACTGTTTTGACGCCCCAAATTGGAAGCGTTCGATTGCTCCTCGTTGCTGTTGTTGTTGTTATTGTTGCTCGCTGCTGTTGTTGCTGCTGCTGCTGCTGTTGATGACGTCACGGCTGCTGTTGCACTTGTAGTTGCTGCTGCTGCTGTTGCAGGCCCTGATGCTGGTGACGTCGCAGAATTGTTGCTGGCAACGGCGGCGGCAACAACAACGGCGGTGGCCGCAGTGGAGGTGGCTGAGGCGGAGGCTAAGTTGGTTGGAATATTTGTAGCGAGGGCTACTTGAGATTTTGTGGAACTCATAATCACAGTTTATGTCAAATGTACTGCAGGAAAGAGAGAAGAGAAGAGAAGTGAACAGATTAATATAAGTTGACTCGACTATCAAATACCCTAACTAATATATATATTCAAATATGGTATATGATTGTCAACAATATAGATTTATCAGACAATCGAAAATATATATATAATAATATAAATGGTATAACTATCTCAAAAGATCATTCATATCTAGTTCAATACATGGTCACCATTTGTGTAGGTATCCAAATAGTCAGTCAGGTGTCATATTGATGAAGAAGAAATTAACTATTATGACAGAGATCTGAGTATATAGACTAAAACACTGTTAGACTAGATAGTCTATAGCAAAAATCAGAGATAGTTTAATAATAGTATTATTATAGCAACTATATATCCTATATTTATTATAAAAATATAAGTAATATTTAAATAAATTATGTTTGAATAAAATAAATATTTAATATTGCAAAAATAATTGTTTTCTAAATTATTTTAAATATTTTTAATAATTTTTATAAATTTTTTATCATTTATTTATCATCTCAAAGTCATCGTCTGAGCTCTTTACCTTTGCGAGTGAGAAAAACTATTGCATTTTGTTGAATGCTGCAACTTCTCTTAGTTGTTGTTGTTGTCTTTTTTGTTGGTTTCATAAGAATCTTTGCGTACGATTAGAGTTTCTGCTTTTTGCTTATATATTTTTGTACGTATTTATTCCGAGTTTTATATTAAATTTGTTATAATTTCAGGAGTAAAATCATATTTTTTGTTGTCCAAAAATATGCCGGCAGTGCAGTTGATAGAATATTTTTAAAAAATCTGTCTACGGCTGTTTGTATTTTCCTTTTTGAGCTGCGATGCCACAGGTTTTTAGATTGACTTGTTATAGTTTGTGCGACTAAAGTTAGTTAGTAATTTATGTTTTACACTCGCTTATAGAGACAAGGCTTAGTTTAGTTTAGTTTAGGTATATATATATATATAATATATGTGTGTATATAGTATAAGTATAGTTATTGTTGTTGTTGATTATTTAGTTTGGTATTTTTTTGGTATTTTTTATATATTTTCGTTAAAAAATTATGTAAAACGAAAAAATGTAGAATCGAAAACACAATTTATTGAGATTTTTGTTGTTGTAGTTATTGTTTCTTGTTTTTTTCTTTTTGTTTTTGTAATTGCATTAAAAGTTTTTATAACGTTGTTTATCACATTTACACCATATCACCGAGAATCACAAACTGCCTTTAGGTATTTAGTTTATTTCTGTTGGTCTCTGCACTTTGCGACGTTCTCTCAATTAGAATTATTATTAGGGGTATGTCCTTAAAGCTTACAGCTAAGCCACTTATAACTAGTCCTTACAGTTTATGTATAGTTGTATACTTTAAAAATATTATTTAGTTAAAGCTTTTCTTTTGGTTGTGATTCTTATATATTTGTTTGCTTGATTTTTATCTTTCTCTTTCTTCCGTTGATTTTCTTCTGCTTTATTTCTTTTGGTATTTGTTCTTCACTTTCTGTTCTCTATGGAGTAGTTCAGGTTATGTGAGAATTTCTTTGATTTGTTGTTTGTGGCACACATTTTGCTGCTGATTGAATCAAAGTTGAGCGTTTCAAAACTTTTCAGAGAGCGCGAACTTTTTCGTGTATGTATCTGTGTAAGCAACACACACACACACACACACCCGGACACACACACACACATAGAGCTACACGCACATGGAATGTGACCTTGTTTACGATTTATTTTGATATTCAAAAACGTCGAGAGCAGTGTAATTGAAATGCGTGTGCCTTTGCCTGCCCCAGGATACGAACTAAAAGCGCCGCATACAACGGCGAAGGGATGCTTTCTGCACACATAACAAACTCCGTCTCTCTCTTGCTCTCTCTCTCTCTCTCCTTCGCTCGCACACAGTCTCTCTTGCCCTCTTTGCTTATCTATCTGTGGAGTCTTTGACCAGTTGTTTTTGTTATTGTTATTCCTTCCAGCGAGTTCGTTGTCATAATTATGCTAATTTTTGATTGCTACAAGTTTTCTATCTCAGTTTTTTAGGTAGCAAATCCTTTCGAGGGTTGTTGCCCGATAAAAATGAAGGTTAAATAGCTCTAGATCGCACAGATAAGTTCTTTGAGCGAAAACTTATGGGAATCTACCTAAATTCCATGGCAATAGCAGTTGTAGACTTCTAAAAGCTTAGATATATAATATAAATTTATATTATACAGGAATTTATAAGAAATTTGTATTAATTTTCATTAATTTTCCTACTACAAATCTCACCCAATTACACCCCAAGTTCTCCTTTGCCCTTTCAGATGCAATGATTAACGAAAGCCCGCAAAAATAAATCGAACTGTTTACGTGGACTCCGGCCCCAATTCTGAGAAGCATTGCACATAAAACGCTAAAAGCCAAATATGAACAAGTCAAAAAAAAGGCCAAACCCCCCTTGCCGCGCCTCCTCATCGTGCCATTTCTTATTTTCCTATACACATTTGTTTTTCTTGTTTGGGAAATACCCGCGAAATGCCAGCATGATTTGGAGAATGGCATGGCACAGCGTAGAGGGCAAGAATAAGACGCGAATACAGGTGATAAATGGATGACGTAGTCGACCGTAATAACAAACACGCATACGCCGTGTGGCGCACACACAGAGCCAAGAAAAGCACAAGTCACCAAGAAAAGCAAAGAAACAACATTTGCCCAATGCAGTGACAGGCGAAGAAAAGGCAAAGGCAAAAGAAAAAGAAAACTATGCCCGGAATGCATGTGCTCCGCAGTGTTACCCTGTTCACAGTTATTCCAATTCTCTGCTCCCGTTTCGTCCCATGCCAACTGTTTACAGCAGCTGTCGCCGTGGCCGTAGCCGTCTCAAAAAGCTTTGGCACAGGCCACAGTCACACGCTGTACTCGAAATTGTGTTGCGGCTGTCAGAGCAAAGAGCGCGAGCTTTCTAAACGCCTGCGCTTGCGTGGGAGCAAGAGCAAGAGAGAGAGAGAGAGAGAGGGAGAGGGAGTGAGAGAGCCAGTTAGTGCGTGCATTTTGTATTAAATGTGAGCCAACAGGAAGTCCGCCGCGTTGCATTGTCGCAGCAATCTTTACAGTTATTGTTTGTTTATGCTACGACCATTGCCGTAGATGAAGAGAGAACAAAAATAAGGAAAGAAAACTGCGCCATTTGGCTAGGGCTACAAATTGTACAGGGACAGGGCTTCGCGAACGCTAACAATTTACAAGCAACAACAAAGAGCGCCATTCGGCAGTTCGGCTATGGGGCGAACGCAGACGAGCGGCGACACGAGCGCGACATGAAACCGAAACGAACGCGTGTATGCGCGCCTGTGTGTGTATGTGTGTGTGAGTTTGTTGTGTGAAAAACGTGTGTCGCTGTGTATGTATAATACACCAAAAAGTCAATGCAAAAAAAAAAGAAAAGAAAATGGGAAAAAGGGCAAAGCGAACAAAAATCATCAAATTTGATATGAAAATTCCGCTAGCATTTTTCACGCGACAAAAAAGCACAACACAAAACTGGGGAAAAGGCGGCGTAGAATACAAAATATTTCGCCTGCTGCTGCTCTGCACTTTTCTTTTATATATATTTAAACACTGCGCCGGGCTTGCTTTTCCTGCATACACAGAAGAGTTTATATATATATACATATATGTATATCTATATATATTATATATATATGCATGTAGATATCTGATACACGCTGCACGCACTATTTAATGTCTCCTGCTCTCGCTGTTGTTGCTGTTTTATTAATTGCTACGCGCGTGCCATTTTCATGATTGTGCGCGTGTGTGTGTGCGTGAGTTTCCACACGATTTTCCGAACTGTATTTTTTTGATATTTTCGTATTTTGTTTTTAGCTTCATCAGCGCAAACTAATTCATTTTTGTTCTCTTGCCTTCGCCCGTTTGCTTCATTGTGAAAATGTATTTTTAAGCTGCTGCTGCTCCTCTGCTGCTGCTGCTGCTGCTGCTGCTGCTGCTTCTGCTTCTACTACTGCTGCTGCTGCTGCTGATGACAATGACAAAGTTGACGACGGCTGCGACGAGTAGGACGACGGCGACGAGCGCTGCGCTCCGCTGGCAGACATTATGGGAACACGACCGAATGGATACTGGGCCACCGCATGCGAAAAGGCCGTCAGCAAAGCGAAAGCATCGCTCAGGCTGGGGCACACACACAGACTCACCCGCTCTCTCTCTCTCTCTCTCTCTTATGTGTGCTCTCTCTCACTCTCTCTCTAATTGTGCTTTGTGCATAGGCCAAAAGGGTGGCAAGGTAAGTGTAAGAGCGCTCGCTCTCTCTCATGCTTTCTGTCGGAGTGCGTAAAAGCTTTGCGAAAAACAGGTTAAAGCATGTGGCCCCCGCGACCCGCTCGCACTCATTACCTTTACTCGCGCTCTCGCTCGCTCTCACTCCTTGCCTTTTACTCCTTGTCTCTTCTTGCCTACTTTAGTGTATTATGCCCCAGAGCCAAAATGCGCACGATTTGCTTTTGGGGTGGCATTTCACATCGCTGTGTGTTGTCGTTGTCCTTACTGCGTGCAGTTGTTGTTGTAGTTGTTGCTGGGCATCATCTTTGCCTATCTACACATCGCTTTGGCTTCCAAGCAGGCCATGACAAGACCTTGGAGTAGCCTCTATACATGCATCCATGTGTATATAGCTGTGTGTGTGCCAAACAGGATTGTTTATCGCAAAAGTTCATTATTATTTTTGTCTGCAATCAAACTTTATAATTTCCTAGTACTTAAATCTGCTCATGAGTAGTTCCGATTGAAAGGGAATTATTATTCATCAAATTCCTATCAAACATCATATTAAGCAAAGTTTTTATGCTAGAGATTTGATTTTTTGAGAATAGTGTATTTAGCTAAGCTAAGTTTTTAGTATTAAAATCTATAACAAAGGCAATAATACCAAAATACTAGTATTTAAAGTTTCGTTGCAAAAAATTGTCAAAATTTATGAGCAAACATAAATTTCTGTAAAAATTTTTAAGAATTTATCTAGGGATTAACAAAGATAGGTTTTTAGTATTTATAAAATACCAAAATTCTAATTTATAAACTTTCGTTATACAAAAATTGTTTAATTGAAGAACAAACTTAAATTTCTGTAATCAATTTTAAGAATTTTTCTATGCTATTCAAAAATCTAAGTGTTTAGTATTAAAGCCACGAAAAATACCAAAATTCTAGTTACAAACTTTTCCTGCAAGAAACTGTTAAAATTTCTATCAATTTTTTAAAGAATTTTTCTCACCTAAGTCTATTTTGCACACAACAAATTTAATTTTCCCGTAAAACCGTCTCTGAAACAATTTCAAGAGTCAAATTTGCCAACTTTTCAATTCAATCGAGCTCTTTAATTCGATTGAAAATCTATCCCAAATAAAAGCCAACAAAATATTCTTGTTCAATATTTGTTGCAAGCAAAATTCCTGCAGCGATTCAATTAAAACGGGCAAAAACCTCTTTGGAAAAATTCAGTTACAGTTACAGTTTTCCATGCAACGCTCTCTCTCTCTCTCTGCCCCTCTCAATTATGAATCACAACTTAAATTTGCTCTCGATGCTGCGAGTTTTCAGCCAATTTTGATGGCATTTCATCAATCGTGCACGAAATGGGCAATAAAAAAGCTCTTACGAATAAATAACTGTAAAACTAAAGGGGCAAGAGGGAGGAGGGCTGGGAGGGGCGACTGCTTTTAGCTGTCACAGTGCATTACCAAATCGCAATAAGCTATAAGCTTTGTGCGTGCATCTGTCTGTGTGTGTGTGAGAGGATTTCATTGTCAGTTGCCATGACTATAGACAAAACCTCAATATGTGCCATGATTGAGTAGTTAAAGGATTTGCGCTGAGCACGCCGTGTCCTAGATTCAACAGCAGAGGGAGAGTCACAGAGTGAGAGAGACAGCTTTGCAGCTTCAAAGTATGCAACAGAACATGCAACACAATGAGCCACGATTGCAGCCATTAAATGCAAATTGAAAAGCAATTGAAGCGAAGTCGCAGCGATTAGCTATACACACGCGTCATTAAACATAAACAAGCAGCTGAAGGTGAGTTGGTGTGGGGCAAGGGGGAGGATGGAGGGGGAGGGGTCCCAATGCGTGTGCAAATGCGTCTCAGTAAATAATTTATGCACACGCTGCCGCACGGAACAATGGAAATGAAACGGAACGCCAACGCTGCTGCTGGCGCTTTAAAGTCGTTCGGCTGCCAAACGGAACAATGGAAACGAAACGGAACGCCGACGCTGCTGCCAGGCACTTTAAAGGCAGCAGCTTTGATTCGGCTGCTTCTATTGTTTACATGGAGAGCGAGAGAGAGAGAGAGAGAGAGAGAGAGAGCGTGAGCTAAAGAGAGCGCATAAGTTAAGATGGCAACTTGCGACGACTGTTGCTCGGCTCTCGTAATATGTAAACGTAACGTAAACGTAATGCTACGTATGTGTGTGTGTGTATGAGTGAATGTCGCGCCTTGTTGCAATTACGACATCTTATTTGGGTCAGCGAGCGAGAGAGAGAGAGTGTGTGTGTGTGTGGCAAAGAGAGTGTGCGCTGCCTGTCAGTGAGATAATGTGTGAGTGAGTGAGTTGACAAGTGTCTGTCGCACGTGTGAGCTTAAAAGCGCAATGCATTGCGTTTCGAGGCCAAGTGTCAGGCGTGTATGAAAGGCAAGCCAAGGCAAGGATGCTGCGTTTAACACTTCCCGTCGTCGTCATCGTCGTCGACGACGCCTTGAGTAGGTGTGGCACATTTAAGTGTCGCTGTGCGCCAAGAAATTGACTTCAATTAATAGCCGAATAGACTAATCTCATCTAATTAGCCAACAAATGGCAAAGGCCACCATATCCTCGATGTTGTCGAGGCTTTGCTTTTCCTGCTTTTATGACGCAATTAAAATGCAAAATGTTTTATGACACAGCGCCTGGTGGGGCACTTTAATTAATTTGTCGGCCGTGAAAGGTGTTAACAGCAAGGACAACCAGCTAGCACCTATTGCTGCTGCTGCTCCTTGCTGCTGCTGCTGCTGCTGCTCCTTGCTGCTGCTGCTGTTGTTGTACTTTAACGCTTGACCCAGACAAGAGCGACACAACAGCCAAGAGTCGCACACACTTTAAGCGCGGCGCGTGCACAGGCTGAAAGGACACCCCTACCCACCTCCACCGCCCACAGCCACAAACCCTGCCAACCAAGATTATGCAGCTTATATGAGAGGCGTACGCGTGGCTTGACTCGGCTTCATCCTGTGCGGCAAAGGCTGGCTTGTAATCATGTTGCCTTGTTTTTTAGCTGACACAAGATGAAATGTGCGGGCTGCTAGTAGGAGAGAAGGAACCAGGCAGCCGCCAACGCATGCTGTGGTCCTGTCATGCTCTCAAAGAGCATAAAACGCCAGCTAAGCACATTCAGACAAGCATATGAATCGAGCAACTGACAACTACGCCGTTTAGGTGACTCAAAGATGTCCTGCAACGATTGCGAGAACTGAGAACTTAAGGCGAGCTTAAGTTGAAAGAGAAAACTATTTAAGAATTGTCATTATGGAAAACTAAAGAAAATATAGACAAACTTGAAACCAAGAAAACTTAAGATCTAATGAAAATACGGATTTCGACTAACTTGAACGCAGAAAACTGAAGTTAAGAAAGTTGTTTAAGATTTGCTTTTCCGTTTCCTATATAAAACCAAATTCTTTATAGTAAGGGGTTATATGATATAGCATTATTGACATAATCCTTATATAAGCTGAATATATATTCAGTTCCAGAAACTGAAAATCTTAAATATAGTAACAATCTTAGTCAAGAACTCATTTCTTAAGGTCAAGAGCTAGACATTAAGCTGAATATGGATATGGATATCGAGGTATATCATCATATACAGCTCTCATCCATCATATATAACACATATATCCGAATATATATCATCATATATAGCTCTCTCTTCCATCATATACCATAATAAACATAATCTTAAACGTTCCATAAGTTCTTGGGCTTAATTTGATAAGTCATCTTATAGATAATCTAGACAGCCTTTAGAGCCCCGTTTCCATGTCAACTAAACTTCCTACCACTCCCTCTGCCCCCTTTAACGTTATTAAATTATTTACATATCTAGCACACTTGACATTTTATTCTCTTATTTTCCAACACTGGCTAAAGTGAGTTGGGCCGTAGCCTGCGAGCGGCCTCACTCAAGTATTTCTATTGCCGCAGGTAGCGAAAAAAATTCGTGTTGCATACACAAGGGGCAACATGAGGTCGCATTTGATTGCTGCTTGTGCCTGTGACCCCTTGCTGACCCACACCAGCCCCAACTGCCACTCCCTCATCCAACTGGGAGTTATGAATTATGCAAACAGGCAGCTGCTCCTTCTGCCTGGGGCCCTATCAAAATAGAATACGCAGACGTGTTTTGTCTTCTCTGGTTCCCCATCCGCCTTGGGAGCAGAGCCAAATCAAAGATCTTATCACAGATTCATTAGGCTATATATATAGAGAGTGAAAATACTAGATGTATTGCATACAAAGTGTAACAAATGAAATAAACCGGCGTGAAAAAACTCATAAATTAATTTAAAGAAATTCTCAACATTTCTGCAAGGCACAAAAAAAAATTGTGCATTTTTATAAACAGAGGCAGAAACAACATGAAACGAAGCGAAACCAAGCGCAACAACAACAATTGAAACAACAACAATCTATAGAACGAACCATAACAAATCGAGATGACGACATTTCGTTTATAGCATCATCTCAACTAGAAGCAACAACAACAATTGCAACATACTCGATGCATGCAACGCGTGCTGTCTGTTTTAGTTACATTCATCGACGATACAAAGATATAAGTGGATATATATATATATATATATATATATATATATATATATATATATATATATATATATATATATATATATATGTGTATTCAGCATAGCTATGCACTGGGCTAGCCAAAAGTAAATCCCATTGCCCGGGGTATTTCAGCAAAAAAGCAACAAAAACACTAAAGATTTAAGGCAGTAAATAAGCAATAACAACTAGCAAGATACCCTGTAAATAAATAAATATATATATATATATTTACTCTACATACTCAAAATAAGTTTAGCAAGACTTGAAAAAGAATAATATATATTTTATAAATATATATATTAATATGTACATTTATATTATATATAAATTTTTATTTATATCTTTTATTATATTTTATTTTTCATATATTTTTATAAAAATTATATATAAAAACAAGAAATTTTTTTCAAATATATTTATTTATATATATTTTTTATTATTTTTTTTAATTTATATATATTTTGAGTACATATTTTATACCTGTTTTTTTTTTTTTATTTTATATATTATTTATATATTTTGTTTTATATAAATTTTTAAAAATATTTTTCTACTCCCAAATATCTATATATAGACATATACCCAAATAAAGTAAATATCTATAACAATCAAGCAAAACCAGTTTTACTTTATTTAAAACCCTTCAATAAGCCCAGGGTATATGATAAAATAACAACACGGACGACATGATCACAACGCAACGAATGCGAACTGAGAGCCCTGCCCTGGCTGCTGCCTACTGCCTAGCGGCCTAGTGCGTCCGTCGGTCAGTTAGTCTGTCGCTCGTTTGTTTCACACACAAAATAGATTTTCAATAAAAACCCACTCGAAAAACGCCAACAATGGCGCACAGAAAGAAATGCATCGCAATCCGTTCCTCGATCTATTTTCGAACCCAAACAAATATATTTCTAAAATTACAACAACATTTAGCAAATACGAATGGAAGACAGAAACTTTGATCTAAGCAACCAGATGAGTATAGAATGGGCATAATCAATAAGAACTCTTATTCTGAAATCTGGAAGTTCAGAGTTGGTATAGCGCTCAGTTACGCTGAGTTGCACAAATGAGAAGTCTGGCAACGCCAAAAATGCTGAACAAGGATTGGGAGGAAAATTGCAAATGGCGTACAACAGTATAAGAATTAAAGCTTACCAGTGTTGCCATATTTTAAGTATTAAAGATGGCATGTGTCACCTTTTAAAAATAATTACCTATTTTCTAAATTTTGTAAACTTAAATGAAAATTATAATATTATTAATTAAATTAATCAAATAAATCAACTAAACAAACGAAATGACAGTAAACGTATGGCAACTCTATTTCTCTATCATTTATACTCCAGAATTGAGCCTCAATCGTAAATTCAGTTAGTTATGTGTTTTAACAGTACAACCAGATCATTTTTATAAAATTTTTTTTTTTTTAATGCTTTTGGTTTGTGTACGTTTTATAGTCGCAGATAAATTTTAATGCAAATTCATAGATTGCTAGTAAACGTTGACATTCGATAGCCATTCGTCCATCTATTGATTTGGAAGATGATCGGTGAAGGCCCGAGAGGATCATATATCGATGAACGCATCAGCCGATGTTATGGCAAGGATGTGCTCCTCGCTAATTGGCAGGAGCTGCGCCAAGGCAGCCAAGAGCTGAACGACTGCGTCTTGCCAGGCCTGAAGCGAGTGGACGCATGCATTAAACACAAATCAGAAGTACAGGGTAACTATGTGCCGCCCACCCAGTCTGAAGAGCCCAGCTACACCAAGCGACAGTTTCTGAATGGACGCAACGAGGCGCTGCAAAACTTCAAACGGAATCGAACGTCGCAATTGCGTTTCAATTTGGACGCCGACATGATTAACAATTATACAAGCACCTACAGCATAATGTACGAGATTTTGCCGAAGAAAGCGATAAAGGAAAGGGAGAAAATGCCCGATTCATCCATTGTGCCCCACAAGCCGCATCAGGTCGATCTGATGCTCAGCTATGGCAATCGCACCAAGACGGGCGGCCGCTGCCGGCTCAGAGCTGGCGCGCACCTAGATCAGTTGCAGAAACTGCAAACGACTTATGACTCGGAATATGCTGGATATCCGAGGAGGCTGCCAATTGCAACGGGCCAACCGAACTAGTTATTAAACCCAAATGTATAAATTCAACAATTAAATATATATTTCAACACGGCAATACCCAATCTTTGCAATGCATTTAAAATTATTTTTGCTCACCATTTTCAGTTCTGCTGCCCATTGGAAATGCTACAGCAGGCGATTCGCAGCACACGGGCATTGTGTTTGCTTGCAACTATTTGGACTGCTGCGGGTGCTGCTGCTGTATTTGTTTAGTTTTTATACACCCGCGTCTTTTTTCTGTTTAATTTGCTTAGCGAACGAAATGTTTTCGTAAATTGCACAAAGAAATTTTTTCTTTTACGCTTGACGTGCAAGTGTTGCAAAATTCTGGCGGATTTTGTGCAAACAGCTGGGGTAGTGCTTCAATAGCAAGCGATATCCAACTATCGATAAATTACCGCAGTGCAAAATGTACTCATACTCAACAGTTCTACTCAGTGTTAAAATAACAATTGCAGAGTGCTGTAGATTAACATGGGATATTTTTTAACAGTTGGTGTTACTAACAGTTGTGTAACAGCAGGGACTTTATTTAACAGTTGCTGCATAGTGCGCGCTCAGTTTGAAATGTTTATTTTGTTTGCTTTTTAAACCACATTTAGAAACTTTTTTTTATGTTTTTAACATTTATTTCGAGCTTCAACTTTAACAAAATAGTTTAAAATAAGGCTGGTTGAATTTTGGTGCCATTTAAAGCGTGTGCAGCAACATAATTTGAATCTTAAGTGCGCGGTGCAGTGTTTTTTCTTCCAACTTTTGATATATATATATAGAATATATATATTTATAGGTGGTACGGCAGTTACTTAAATTAAATTTGTTTCTATGGAATACATAATTCAGTTCGCTTTTGTTATACGTCTCATAATTCGTATTCTCTTCACATACAATAATTTATTTAGGATTTCGAATAATTCAGTTTCTTCACTTTATGCTTAATTAGTTAATAATCTTGACTGCTTTGCATATTTTACTCATCTGAGTCGTACGTGTGTGGTACCTCGGCTTTGTCACATGTTTTTTGTTCAATTTGTTGTTGGATTTTTCTTTGTTTTTTCCTTCTTTGTATTTATCTAAGCTAGCTCCAGGCGCTTCATCTCCTTGAACAACTCGTAACCCATTTTGGCAGGACTTCTGGTAACAATGACGCCGGCCTTCTCAAGAGCGGCAATCTTGTCGTTGGCACCGCCCTTGCCGCCCGAGATGATGGCACCGGCGTGGCCCATGCGACGACCGGGAGGAGCTGAGACACCAGCAATGAACGAGACCACAGGCTTGGCCTTGATGCCCTATAAACGATGAAAGATAATTGATTAGTTCAAGTCTTAAATGATTAACTCTAAACTGTTCTCTAAAGATCCGTATGCTTTACCGTATTGAACTCCGTCAAGTAGTCGGCAGCCTTCTCCTCAGCCACACCTCCAATCTCTCCAATCAGGATAATGCCCTTCGTTTCGGGATCCTTGAGGAAGACATCCAGGCAATCGATGAAGTCGGTGCCATTGAACGGATCACCGCCAATGCCCACGCACAGCGTCTGGCCCAGACCCACCTCCGTGGTCTGATGCACGGCCTCATAGGTCAGCGTGCCCGAACGGGAGACGACGCCAATCTTGCCACGCTTGTGAATATGGCCGGGCATAATGCCAATTTTGCACTGCAAAATTCAGAGTTAAATCAATAAATAATCAAAAATAATTATATGTAAATGCAAATTGATAAAACCCGTTCTCTGTGTCATCAAGAGATAAGCGCAAATAAACAAAAAATTAATAAAATCGTGTTTACTCGCTATGATGAGCGTGACATAGCCAATATATGTTGAACTATTTTCCAATCAGAGCAATTGCAATCAAATCAATACTAGAATATTAGGTGTCAATACATACACAAGTTATAGTTCGATCTAGTCGAGTGTTTAATACCCTGTTAAGTTGAGAGACTCAAAAATGAGAGTTAGAAAAACTCAGCAATTGCTCAAAATCTAGACTAGTGACTAGATTGTTAGAAAGGGGAAGATCAACCCATATACTCTATACTAAGATATCAATTATAGGGTATTATGAACAACAATCTCTCGCTTGACTTTGGACTTTAGACTTTGACTTAGACTAGTTTATAAATTATAGCAGGCAAGGCTGTCTGCTCTACTAGCCCATATACCCTGATCAATACAACAAACAGGGTACATCTGTTGTCAGTTACACAGACCAATTGGATATACACACTTGAACATTCCTAACAGAGCATATAACGTAACAAAACCAACAACCGGCAAGCTAATCGAACGACGTTTTGCTTGATTTCGTCTCGAGTGAACTTTGCACCCAGCGCTTATCGCCCTTATCTCTTGAGCGACTGTCTTCAGGCATCACATCATATACACATATTTGATGTTGCTGCTGCTGTTAAACAAACCTGTTCGGGTGCAATGATGCCGGGGCAATTGGGGCCGACGAGGCGCGACTTCTCCTGGCTGACCAAGGCATGCTTCACCTTGACCATGTCGTGCTGCGGCACACCCTCCGTGATGCACACAATCAATGGAATCTCGGCGTCGAGGGCTTCCATGATGGCCGCGGCAGCGCCGGGCGGTGGCACATAGATGACCGTGGCATGGGGATCCGTTGCCTTTTTGGCTTCCGCAACGGACGCGAAGACGGGCAGGCCCAAATGCTGAGTGCCGCCCTTCTTGGGCGAAATGCCACCAACGAGCTTGGTGCCATACTCCAGCGCCTGCTGACTGTGAAACGTGCCCTGTTTGCCGGTGAAGCCTTGGCAGATGACACGGGAGTCTCCATTCAGCTTCAGGTTTCCACGCGTCTTGTTGTACTGCGAGCCACAACGTACGCTGGCCGTGAAGCCATCTAAGGACAAGGGAATTGGAATTTAGTTGAAAATTTCCCAATTGGTAATTTCCTCTCTTCTGTTTGTTTTGCTTTTTTCGGGTCACATGCGAACCTTGAACATGGCCCACTCACATCTCTAGCTCTGCCCTCTACACATATATATAACACATGCACACTCATATACATGAATGTGCCGCAATTGCAGCCACGTCGTTTTTACTGCTAATCAGCAGAGTTTTTCCAATTAAAATAGTCCAATAAGTAACAGCTGCTACTTGTTGCCGCTATTCTGATTGTATATCATCTGATATGCTTTAAATCGCACACAAGTTATATAATTTTACACACACATAAAAATGTTTCGCAATAGGTATTTTTTCATTGGCCTTTTTTTTTGTATGTATGTACTTACCGCGTACTTTCAGTAGCGCTCTCATTGAAGCAGCCATTATTTGTGTATGTGTGCTTTTGTTGTTGCTGTCGCTTGTGCGAATTGAAGCTGTGCAGCTTATTGTTTAAAACGCGTTTAATTAATGCAAACGACGGCGACGGCACACGGATCCTCAACACGATAGATCTATCGCGCTAAACGCAGCGATACATCGATATGCACAGGTGTTCGCGATAATCGTTAAAGTTGCATCGCTATTAGGCGATAGTGAAGTGAGTGAAGTTGAATATCCCAAACTCAAACGATAGTATCGGTAATTTTCAAATAGGAAAATTATATCTTTTTTTCTTCTACTCAACCTTTATTTCACAAGAACTAAAAAAGGATACTATTATATTAATTTCTCTTAATTATATTGCCTCACTTTAGACACGAACGCCTAATACAAGATCATCGATTTAAATATTATCAACTACGACGAAACTACAAAAATAAAACCGATTACAAAACTCATTTGAAAAATACGTTTTAAAAACTGTTCCTAAGGCCGTAAAGGTAATAATTTCAATTGGTTGCTTACTGTGATCTTTGTTCATTTAAAACGGAGGGAAGTCGTTGCCGTACAAAAATAGGTTCGTTTCAAAAAACCTTAAAACTTTTCTCGACTTTTAAGTAAATTAATTAAAAAGATTTTCACTCGATTGGGGTTCAATTGGCAGTTGAGGGGGGTAGTCAGGTTGATCCACGACCTCCTCACGATTAAATGCATTCTCCTCGCCCTTCTTCAGGCGTTCATAGACCAGTATATTGTTGCCCGTGCGCGATTGCACGTGCTGCAAGAGAGACGCCACATCAGGCAGCTGCGTTCCCAGCGCTGTGGACAAATCCTGCAGCAAAGCTGACTCAACGAATTTCGTTACCTCGGCGTGCTGGATGCTGTGTAACAGCTTGTAGTTGATGAGGAAGTCGGTGATCTTCTGCTCTAGCGAATCGAAGAGGATCACATGGGATGGCTGGGCAGTGATAGGATGAACTGGGACATGGGCGCGCAACCAGTGCATGGGCGCGTCAAAGAACCGATCAGCCTCGTCCTTGAAGTTTTCGCGCAGCTCCAAGTTGGGCTCACATGTGAGGAAGCGCATGGTGACATTCTCATGAATGTGACTGGTGGGGAAGAAGCGAACGATATAGTAAAGATATCAAATATATAATCTCCTGGACTCACCTGTAGTAGGGTGTCGAGTGACATGGCATCAGGAAGAGTATATTAGCGCGTTGTTCGCGCTCGTCACGGTAATCCTTGGCTATCTCCTGCAGCTTGGGCATCAGCTCAATGGGTCCCTTCTGATGAATGGTACTCAAGTACCAAGCGGGCACCACGTTACCCAGTAGGATAACGAAGGCAGCTGCCCACAACTGAACCCGCGAGGCGCGATAGCTCCAGCGGGACAAAGCCTCCGCTGAGACATACAGGCACAAGGGCAAGAGCGAGGATACAAAACGGAACTCCTTGTGCTCCACTGTGCTGAGCACCACCAACGTAATCAAAATGCTGATCAGGAGTTGCTTGCTCACGGGATGTCTGTTGCCCTTCCTGACGGTCTCCATGATACCGTAGATGAAGGGCAGAGTATTAATGCCCAGCACTGTGGGCAGACCCACTGTAAAGTACCAGTACCAAGGATGCGAGCCATAGAAGCTGCCAATGTTGTGTAGAATATTATACTTGAGGAACTCCCAAGGCGTCACGATCAGCTCGCCATGCCAGTAGGTGTCAATGGCAATGCCAACGCCAGCAACGAGGGTACTGTATGAACAGAGGATTAGATATATAAGCCAGGATATGCATAATCACACTTACCCAATCAGCACAAAGCGCTTCAGAACCAGCTCCAGGGCAGACAACTTCGTCTTGCGCAGATGATAGATCACCAAAGGACCCCAGATCACAGCCGCAGTCGGCCGCAAAAAGCAACAGATGGCAGCGGGCCACAGGTAGACGCAGCTCTCGCCGAACCAGGGGAAGTAGCTGAGCCCAATGGTGGTCAGCGAGGCCTCCAGTGTGTTGGCAAGGGTGCGCGAGCCCGTGTAGAACCAGAACCAGGGCACAAGTATTAAGAACAGCGCCCACTTTCTTTTGCCCGTCCAGACGTAGAAACGATAATCCGAATAGGCGGTCAAGGTGGCTTGTAGTAGGCGTGGCAGCAGCACCAACAGTTGGGCGCTGTCCAGTTGCAGCAGTGCGAGCAGTTTATATACACCTGCTATAATCAGAGGGTAGACATAGCTGCGTATGCCCTGCACCCATTCCCAGGTGAGATAGCCATAGCTGCGCGACAAAAATATTATCAGTTTTAAACAATTCAAAAAGCACAACTAAGCGCGTGTTCCACTTCCATGCATTCCAGTTGCATTGAGTCATGCTGAACACGCGCTCTTCTCTAGCTGCGACCCCCCGCAGTCCGTCTTACCCGAATGTCAGCTTGTGTGCCACCTCCAGACTCTGCCAATACTCATCCGGCACATAATACGTCTTGACCAGAAATACCGATGCTAGGCGCAACGCCAGTATTAGCGCGAAGACATAGAGTAGCCTCATGGCATTGAGTTGTACTAGAGTAATATAATAAATTAGTCGTCACCTTTTATGTAAATTTTCTATATATTTTTGACAACTTTTGTTAGCCGCGTGCCTAACCTTAAAAATTTTGATAGCGCGGCGTGTGAGTTGTGTTTTATAAGTGGAAACTTGCGTGTTTTGATGGAATTTTGTGCCTATTTTAGCCAGAGAAACATTTGGCGCGTAAGCGTTGAGAAAAAATTGTGTTAGGCGGCCTAAAAATAACGCGAACTAAAGAGCAAAGCAGAAACAGAAAAGTGACGCCGACGTTGCCAGGGCTGCACCAGTCAAACGAAAGCCAAACGATATTTTAGTATTATCGATATATCAAAAAGAAATTCTAAAGAAATGTTCACGTATTTGGCAAATAGTTTCTAATTTTACTGTGTTTAATTTTTAATAAAATATAATGGACCTTGGACTAACAAAGCGCCGAATATAATGAAATATTAATTTCAAATTTAATTTTGCCATTCTAACACTTGCCCCACAATCAACTCGATTCCAATAACGTAAGCTAAACAACCTGATTATTTTATGATAAAAGAATGCGTGTATTCTGCAATCTATTTACTGCTTTTTCAGTTTGCAATAGGTATATCAAAAAGAATCAAAATTTAAAACACATTTACAATAACAATAAAAAGTATCGATAGTTTTTAAGACTCTCTGGTAATGTGCACTATCGACTGCTGACGGAATCCTCGCCCACCAGTTCGCCGTTATGCAAACCGATAAGCAAAATAAACACGATCCATAACGTGATAAAAAAAAACTAATCAGATGACAAGGCTCTAGACCGCAGACGTTTTGTTATACTATTTAACCAGATCTCTATCTGTGCGGCAGGCAGCATGTATGTGCTGACTCGAGGAACCGTTGTTGTTTATAAACCGCTATTGCAGCATAGCCGGAGATATCTAATACCCCGCACATTCACAGCGCTTGCAACCAAGCCACAAATCCTACCAAGACCCGATGTAATCGCTTATGGCCGAATACTGGGGAAACGGCACGCACATGGCAAGGGCGAGGCGAGTGATGCCTTCATGCTGCTGCGTTGGTCCAAGTTGGTGTGGAGCAAAATGTTTGGCAAATATCTGCTGCTGACGAATATCCTCGGCTCCGGCATCCTGATGGCCCTGGGCGACATCATTGCCCAGGAGTACGAATATCGTCACGGATTGTGCTCGCAGAATAGCTACGATGGCGAGCGCATCTTTCGCATGTTCATCGCGGGCTGTGTACAGGGTCCTCTACATCATTTCGTCTACAATTGGATGGATCGCATAATGCCGCATCGCACACTGAAGAATATCATCAACAAGATACTCATCGATCAGTTGTTCATGTCGCCCGCCTGCATCGTGCTATTCTTCTATACGGTATGTTATTTGGAGCGACAAACGCTGCAGGCAACGAATCAGGAGCTAATGTGCAAATTCCCCTACATCTACCTCATGGACTGGCTCACCTGGCCAGCTGCACAATATATCAATTTTCGTTACCTGGACACCAAATACCGTGTCGCCTTTGTTAATGTCTGCATGGCCGTTTACAATGTCCTAATGTCGTATATGAAGCATGACTTTGACTACCATCTGCCCATCGAAAAGGCGCCCAATCCCATTGGACTCTCAACGACCAAAGTACTCACGCGGCCACCAGAAAAATCGGAATCTGAAACCAAGAAATAATTGTTAGCACCTGATTAAATTATGTGATATTGAAGTAAACTATTAGCCACATTGTTACGTCCTCTTTATCGTTGTTGTTATTCCTCATTAGTCATTAGCTAGAGGCTATATTATATATCTATGTCTATTTACAATATTTACCAAAGATAGCAACAAGATTCCAAACTCATTGTATTACCTTGTACCTTGCTGAGGCTTGAGTTCAGTCTCAAAGATCTCTTACTTATATATAGAGAAGCAACGTTATATAACTGTTAACATATACATATCATATATACATAAGGAAAAATCTAGCAACAAAGTAATATTTAAAGTATTTATTGTATAATTTAAAACATTTTTAAGGATAACTCTTTGATAGATTTGAAATTATCTATAAAAAAGATCTCATTGTCAACTGACCTTATCATGGCAGCATTTTCAGATTTCATAATCTAAATTATTATATGATATTAAAGAAAGAGTATGTCGTAAGCACGAAGCATATAGATTAAGGCGCACAAATTCTCAATATATAAACTGTGTAATAAATAATACAAATTATAAATCAAAAATATATTTTCTTTATACAATGGGGCGTATATATAAAGAGTAATATATGAAACTGATTTTATTATTAAAATAAAGACAGATTCATAATAAATCTATATTATTGGCAGAGCTATTGGCTCTATATATACAATATACAATACGATCTTAAATAGTGATTTTAAGTGCTAGTTAAATTAAGTTTACTTGAGCTCAGCAACCAGTTTGCTAAGCTTAGATCTTATGGCATTAGTTCAATGGATTCCAGCTGGCTTTCTATATGATACATCTTCATTTGATTAACTGTCTGAACAATCACAAAAACTGTTCTGCCTCATCAGCTACACACATATAAATCGTGTTTACAAATAGTTTCCTAGCCAAGTACATAAGCTAAATAAACTCATTTGATAACAATAGTTTCGACAGGCGGAGCCATACCAAAGATATGCTGCACCAGCGTCAGTTGCTCCTGAGTAATGAAGTTGGCCACCAACGTGGGCACATGCTCGTTGCAGCGCGCAATTTGCTGGCGAATCAGCGACTTGAATTCATCTCTAGCGCCCTTGTCGGCGCCCCGAGTGCCGATGCGACGTGGCTGAGCAGTGGCAGTCGCAGCGGCGTTTGTGCCGCCCGCCGCGTTGCTGCTGCCGTTGGGCGAGCCAGTCAGCTCAAAGTTGGCATCATCCTGCTGCTGGGAGTTCCAGATGAAGGCCAATTCCTCTATGATATCCGTGGCTATGATATAGTTGGATAATATGTGCAAGTTAAACGATTTGCGTTGCGTGATCAAATTGAATATATGCTGCTTAAGCAGAACATCCTTATCGGAGTTCAATTGCAGCAGCGCCAGCAGATCGCCCAGCAGTCGATCCGAGCAGCTGGGCTCGAAGAGCATGCGACTCAAGCGACTGGTTATAGCGCGCGTGCAGTACTGAATGAGTGCAATTTTGGTCAGCGGCAAGAATATCATATGACGATGGCTCTTTAAGCTGATGTTCTCCAAGAGCTGGCCACTGGTAGCAGGCAGCTCAGCGAGTATCTTGAGTATGCACTGAAAGCCCTGGAGCTGCAAAGGGTAGAAGGGTTAATCACTGAAAGATTCTGCGCTCATTCACTTACCGTCATGCTGCCCTGCATTAGATTCAGACTAAGAATTTGCAGGCTCTGCACTAGGGTGCTCTGGGCGGTCATGTCGGCCATCAGCTTGTTGGCCTCGTCGCGGTGTCCAAAGTAAATGGCCAGATCGAAGAGAAAGCGTGAGATCCACGGCGCCAAGGGCAGTGCCAACATAAGCTGGCTAAAATCCCGCTGGAACTGCTCGGTATTCAGCAGCTGCCAGCAGCGAGCGGCATGCAGAAAGGCCTCCGACAGCTCTTGACTGATGGCGGTCGTAGCTGAGAACTTGGGCGGTTCCATGCTCTGCACTTCGGCACCTTCCGACGTCCAGTCCATGGTCTGCACCTCACCGCCCTCGGGCGTCCACTCAATGAAGCCCTCGACCAACACGTGACTGACATCGGCATCCTCTATTCGCAGCTTGCGTATGTAGCCGTGCAACGAGTAAATGAACAACGTTGTGGCATAGAATAACACCTGGGAGCTACCGGCTGGACTGCCGCGCAATATCTTCACCAGCTTGTCCCAGTAGACATTCTGATTGACCTGCTTGCTGAACGGCAAAAACGGCTCCCAGCCCATCATTTGACCGCACAGCATAAGCACCTTGAATATGTTCTTCCACGCCTCCGTTGTGTCGCACTTCTCATCATCCATGATCTGACGCAGATAATACTCCAAGGAGTTGGTGTAGAGTCGACAAGCGAGCAGTGGACTCAGTTCGGGCGGCTTGTTCTGTATCATTGGCAGAACCTCCTCCACGAGCATGCGTTGATAAACATCCGGATCAGATTTCATGCCCTCGGCGAGCATCTCGAGCAGACGAGGCGCCTGGGTTACTGCTGTCTTGGGAAACTTATTGAACATGAGTATATAGCTTTGTATGCACTGCTGCAAGTTGTCGCCACAGTTGCTAATCGTGTGCAGAAATATGCTGTGTTGCACCTCCGGTGTCAGATGCTTGTACATCTTCACATAGAACTCCTGCTCGGGCGTATTTTCCGTTTCGTTCCGCAGGGCGCTGGTCAAGGCGTTTACCTCCTGCCACAGCTCCGCATGCTGATTGGTGAAGTTTGTGGCGCTGTAAGAGTGGATATGATTACAAATGTATTTCCTGTGGGCTTTGTTTACCATTTTACATTATACTAAAGTATTTGGCAGCCTTCTCGCTGTTCTGACCATCGCGCTCCAGCAGATATGCCTCGTACTGCACGTTGAAGGCGTTTGGATAGAGTGTTTTGGCCGTCAGTATCCATGCTTTAGCCGAACTGGGGTCGCTTTTGCGCAGGCTTTGCGCTTGTTTAACCATATACATTTCATTTTCCTCAGTGGAAGTCATTGTCATTGTCATTACTGCAAAACAAAATTTGGACGCCGGCAATTAGAGATGTGCAAACTGCGATACATACTGCGATACACACTGCGATAAATATGTTAAGCAAATATTAAGAATAAATATGAAACAATATAAATCAAATTTAATGGAAATTGTTTAGGAGCGGCGTACCAATCGCCAACAAATAACTATTAATTAACTATCAATAACAAAATATCGATAGTATCGATAGTCGTGCAACAGGTGACTTATTTTTGTAAATAATAATAAGTTGCTAAAATTAGTCGAACAAATTGTCATATCGCAAGAACGCAATGACAAAACGAACCTGCAACCGTGTGTTATAAAGTTAAATTATATGTATTTTATTAAGTTACGTAGTTCCCGTTTGTTTGTGAGTGAGTAAGTGCGCTGTCATTGTGAAATTGCTACTATATTCGGAAACCCAGGCGGCGTTCGATTGTTAGTTAAATGATTTTCCATTTGTATAAAGATACATTTTTAATAAATAACGTAATGCCAACCAAATTCGTACGTACATAACAAACGATGACAGATCCAAAAACGATAAGCCCAGACACTGCAGCAGCGGCACCAGCACCGTCCGCGTCGTCGAATCAGCCCACAGTTGGCACCGCCGAAACTACCGCCGGCGCTGCTGATCGATTGGCTAAAGAGACAGGTAAGCTGGCCAACTGATATGGGCATTACTATTCAGTAATAATAGCAAGTAAGAAAGCTCTAGTCGGTGGCGTCCGACTAGGAGATACCCTGAACCCGGCGAAGACCCGCTATTCCGCTAATTCTCTGTTTGTTTTATATGAATGTACATCACAAGCAACACATACACACACTCACACACAGGCGCACGCACAAGCACACGCTCTGCCAGCTGCGCAGCTGACGTAGCGACTGCGATTGGGCTGCAAGACGCCTGTGTTATGGGAAACTAAATGTTTAATAACTTTTTCTGGTTTCCCATTTTCAATGGGCTCAGGGTATAATAATCATTATAAACTTAATTAGCAACGTTTCGTTTTAAGCATTCTCATTAGCTAGTAGCACTTGTACAACACAAGATCGAATATCATCAACTTTTAACCAAAATAATCATGAAAAATTCAAATTTTGTTGGAGCATGGAAAACATCTGCATGATTTCATATATACTCGATAGATATTCGACCTTTTTGTTGTATTAATTACTTAATTCATATGCATTATAGTACTTGATTAATATTTTCATATTACATATGTATTTTAAATTTATTTAATGTAATTTTGGCTTTTCGAAGATGATACAATATTTTGTTCTATTTTTGCTATATATATATTTTGCATAAAGTCGTGTCACGTTGCCCGCCTCTAATGCAAATTTGAAATTTGTTTATGTTTATAATAATTAGTTCGTTAGTTGTTATTTTTGTATGTATGTATATATATGTATGTATATATGTATATTTCATTGAAGTAAATAATCAAAATCGTGTATTTCGTGTCACGAAACGCACTTTTTGTATAAATAAGCTTTTGAGTTATCTTGGGTTTTCGTTAAGTTTTGTAGTTTATAAATAACCGTTTTGGGCACGCACATAGATCGTTTCCTTTTCGCTATAATTCGTGTTTCGTTGCACCTTAGCTGACTAATCACTGTGAACTCATAGATATAAACAAAAACCATCTAAAAACCAATCCCAAACGCTTTCACACAGCAAACGATGCAAGTGGAGCCACATCGACAAAAAGCACATTGGCCAACTCATTGTCAAGAAAAAATCCTTGCCTCATTGAGGGTAAGCGGGATGAGGAGAAGGAGGAGGATCCGCCGTTGTGCTTAGACTATGCCACGCCCACGTCGGTGCCGCTGCATCTGCAGCAGTTGTTGCAACAATATAAGAATAGCAAACTATCAGCTGCCGAACTATTGGTATTGCTGATCTATACGGTCGCCTTGGAATCGGGATTTGTAGAGAACGAAAGCTATGCGGAGAAGCGTTCGCTGTTGAAGCCGGTGCCCTCGGTCGGTTGTTTTCACGTTTACAATGTCCGTGTACTGAGCCGTCAAAGGGTGAACTACACCAAAGAGTTTGATGATACGACCTTTCGCATGTTGCTCCGCATCCTGCTGGACAATAGCAGTTCGGAGGAGCCGACTACGATCCATACACTGCAATCTCAACTCTTTGCCGTTGTCCTGGGCGACATGATGATGGTCACCCTTAGTCCAGCGGCGCCATCCAAGGAGCCCGGCTTCAGCATTTGCCTCTCCATTGGACGCTTTGTGCTCAATATACAGCTAGAGCCGATCTACCAGCGCTTCCGCAAGCTGGACGAGCTCTCATTACAGCTGCGCCAGAAACTCTTCCAACCGATGCGCGCCCGCCAATTGCTATCCATTAAGCCCGATTTGCATCCCTCGCTGCTCGGCTTGCCCCCGGAGCTATACGACCGAATCTTTGCTCACTTGAACAATAATCAGCTCAACATTTTGGCAAATGTCAACAAGAAGCTGCACACATACAGCAATGAGTTCAAGGATCGTCACCCACGGGGCTCTATGTCATATTTAGTTTAAAAATTTGTATGTTTCCATGTGCGTAGTGTAGAGAAAACAAAACGAAAAAAATATTAAAATAATTATGTGAAATTTTGAAATGATAAAAATTGAACTTTTTTAATTGGGAAATGGATTGAATGGATTCAAATATCTAGACTTAAGTGGTAATTGCTAATAGCATATATATTTATATATATATATATATATATATATATATATATATATATATATGCCTACATACAAAAATATACAAGAAAATGAATCTACATTTTGAATACTGAAAAAATTCGAATTTATTTCTTTCTTTAACAATTTTAATGAGCATTCAAAAACATTTGTAAAATCAAATGTAATTTTTATCTGAATAAAATTGAAATACTAAAACATCGAGTGAAAGCGTTATCAATTTTGAGAAGTAAGAAAATCCAAAATATAAGATATTACAAAATTTGAAAAATTTACAAATTATTTTAAAAAATTTTAAAAATGTCAGAAATTTTATTTATTTATTTTCTTTTTTGTTATCTCGCTTTTATTAGAAATATATTGAACATAAAAAAAAATTTTAAACTATATTTAAATTTTATTTTTAACATTTAATTTTGGAGAAATTTTTTATATATTAAAATAATTTTTTTATGCAGTGAACCTTTAATTCCAATTTTTTAAATAAATTATAGTTTAAAATTTAAGAAAATATATTTATTAGAAATTTTAATAATTTTAAAATGTTTTTTTTTTTAATTTTTTTTGTATATATATATTTTGATTAAGACTAGGTATCATATAAATAATATCCCGTAAATCTTTATTGTCAGTAAGTATTAATCGAAACTAGGGCTAAATCACGCTGAAGTAAGTCAGGTAGTTCAATGGAAACTTGAGTGTAGAGTATTTTGTCAGTGAATTCTCTTCTTTGTGTATTTTTGCCAGCAGCGGATGCCATTTCCTGTGATTCGTACAACATATTCGAGCCGACGCCATTGGATTGCATCAGCATTAAGAGCAGCGCCAGCAGCTATCTGCACGATCGTGATATAAGCGGTAAGTGGAGAAAAGCAGGGCAACTTGTTGGCCCATCAGCCGAGTGGAACGCCCCTAAAGCAGTCGACCCCTGAACACAGCACGACAGAAATTGCAACAAGCGGCACACACATTCAAATGCCAGTTTGGTGCTCCCGCTTTTCCTTTTTGACTTGTGCCCACGCATAGAGCGGCCAAAAACCCCAAAGCTCAACCCCGACCCAAGCCACCCATCAGTGCGCCACCCAAGCCGTAAGCCAATTGCTATATGGTTAACATCCCATTTGCTGCTGGCTGCTGGCTGCCGGATGCTGTGCAGTTTTCTGAGCGCCTGCTATGTGTTTGTATTATGATATCGACCTTCTCGGCATATACTCTTATCAAATTGGGGGTGGGCTAACGGCAGCCAGCGCCCGCCACCACGGCCCACAGGTGTGGGCGTCCTGCGGGTGCCATCGAAATTATCTGGCAACAACTTTATCAAAAGACCCAGTGACAAATATATAAATAAATTACGACTACAGCATCGCGTGTACTCGCATCACAAAAACAAGGAGCCGAATGGGTTTTCTCAGTACAACTGTGGGTAAAAAGGAAAAACTCTCGTCATCTCTCGAAAGCTTTTTGAGAGCTTTGCAGCTGCTCTTGAAAATGTGTGTTTTTTTACTCTTGGCTCCTGGCTTCCCAGGAGCAGCTGTTCGCGCTGACGAGCTGGGCCTCGTCGTCGTGCCTTCTGGTTTGGGTGAATGAACCCAAACGACCAGAAGCTGCCTCAACGCCTCAATTCAGTTGTTAGGTGGCCCCAGTGGGTGGCAACTGTAGTAAATACTGCATCGGGGACTTGCACAATGCTTCAATTCTATTTCATTTGCTACGTATATTACTGTGACATAGATATTTGTACTCGTTAAGACTTATCTTATCTTATCGATATGCAATTCATTTCTTATGAATGAAGATAATGACTGGACACTTGACTGTGTTGAATTTCTCTGAGTCATCAATCAAACATATTTTTCATGTAAACATTCTAAGGGAAAGGCGATCTATAGATTAAACATGGCCTTTCTTTGCGATTCTCATGAATTTTAGCATGGAGAGTGAAGAAAGTAATGATTGCTTCGCGTAATAGAAAACAATAGTGGAAATGGTAAAGTGGAATTAAAGGAATTGTGATAGAGAGAATAAGAGAAAGGAAAGAAAAGTAAGTTAAAAAAGCTTAAAAAAAAACAATAATTAAAATAGATAAGAAATCAATTGAAAGTTGACTATGCTATCTTACAGTCTATAATGTAGAATGTTTGATAGCGAAAAGAAGGAGAAAGAAGAAAACAGCTAGAAAGAGGGAGCGATAGAGAGAGAGAGAGGGTGTATAATGAATGAGTAAGTGAGTAAAGAGTAAAAGATCCGGAAGGAAATGTGAAAACTAAGCATTTTTAAAGTTTTTATGTTTGAGAATCGCATAGAAACGTGCACTAAATGAAAATGGCATAAGCCTTAAAAAAGTTGTTTATGCATAAAATCATGTAAAGCTTTAATACATTAGAAATACCACTTGCATATTTGAGAATTGCATAGAAAGGCGTGCTTAACTTAAACTGAAGTAGCATGAGCCTCAAAACAGCTTCACATCAGGCACATATTTTTAGTACAGTTTCATTTGGCTTTGCCCCACTGTGGCACGCCTTCAACTGTGCCACACATTTCATGGCTGTCGTTTTGTCGGCTGTTTGACTCTTTTCGTGTACGTTTTTACGGTAAACAAAGTGAAAGAGTTGGCAAAACATACGCTCGTTGCATGCAAAAGAACGTTCATAAACCGAGGTAAGACGGGAAAAAAAGTCTCCCAGTTACCAGTTACCAGAAACCCAGAGTCCCCCCCCTGTGAGTGGTCCAGCTTGTGCTTTTTGTGAGCACTCTCACGCTCTCTCTCTCTCTCTGCAGCCTCTCGTCTGGCTGTGCTTTTGACTGCTTGGGCAGCTTTTGCACAGGATAACAAAGCTTGGCACAATCAGTCGTTGTACTTAAGCGAAGCCTAGCTGGTCGAGTTGCGCGTTGCACGTGCCAGCTGAACGCGTTGTCATCCTTGATAAAAAAAAAAAAAAAAGTTGCCACAGTGAGTGTGAGAGTGAGTGTTCCTGTTCGTGTTGTTTGATGAAAGTTTTTGCAAGTAGGTCCTGTCCGACATACCTACAACAACAACACGGTTCATAAATAAGTGACGACTGCAACATCAGCTGTTGGCACAAGACGCGAGCGCGTTTTAATGTTGCCCCATTTGGCTGGCGAACGTGCGGCGCCTCAATGAGCTAACGTGTGTGTGAGCTAGTGAGTGTGCGTGTGTTATTAGAAACGCTTTCAAGCTGGATTACAGCGGCGACAACAACGGACCCTGGGAGAAGCAAAAGCAGACCCAATCGACTGGCGAGAATGCGGCTGGCAAGAGCAATGAGCAACTGCAGCACGATCTGTTGCAGCAGCTGCAGCAGCAGTTCCAAATGGCCGCCGTGCAACAGCAGCAGCAGCAGCAGCGGCAACTGCTGCAGCACCAACACTCCCATCCGCCCTTTCAGCAGCAGCAACAGTCGCTGCAGCAGCAACAGCATCCGCCTAATCAATATGCCAGCGCTCATGCTCATCCGCATCAGCATGCGCATCCGCCGTTGCAGCACCATTTGTCGTTAGGTGGCGCGCCTGCCTATCAGCTGCAACAGCAACAGCAGCAGCAGCAGCAAACGGCCACGCCCACCGCCCATCATTGTCAGTACTCAACGCCGCAGCATCATTATCGCAGCAATGCGGCAACAACGACAACAACAACCACAATGGCCGCGGCAACCATTCGGCGTCGCACCTTGAGCCATGTGGCACGCTCGTATTCCGTTTGCGCCACCATGACGCCAGCCAGCAGCGGTGCAGGTGGTGGCGGTGGTGCAGCCGTAACTATTGCCCAGCTGAAGGCAGCCAATCCTTTGCCAGCCAATGTGCCCAGCAGCTCTTCCGCCACAACGGGCACCCACTTGGCCAGCAGCGCCACCAAACTGACCGTCGCCGGGCACCATAAGACGGGCATCATGGTCGCCGCATCCCGTTGCCGTTCGCCCATTATGCTCTGTCACAGCCACAGCGACGGCGAGTTCCCCATGTATCGAGGTGAGTGCGCAGCAGCCCCCACTGGGATTAGGGTCAAACGGAAGGTTCGTTTGAATACAGCCGCAACAAGGCTGGTTCGACGGCGCTAATGAACAGTTGCAGCTGCAGTTTAGCCGATGGGATGGCAACTGCGAGTTCTGGAAGTTAGTGAAGCAGCAGTATCAGTGTGTTACGGGATTTAAAAACTACTTTAAGTGAGAGCTGATAAAATATGGGAATATAGATAGTCATCTACAATGATTGGTAGGGTTAGGCTCAATAGAAGTTGATGAAATTTTATAGATTAAAGAGAGTGAGAGATTTATAGAAAGACTAAAGGATGTAGATACAAAGGTAAATAACATAGAATAGAAAGAGAGAGAGATAGAGCGTCAGATAGAGGGTCATAAAGAGCGAGTAGGAGCAATACAAAGTTCATATGTACTGAGAGCAAGAGTAGCCGAAGGGCAGAAAAATATAGAGAGATATAGAGAAGGGCTAGATGTTATATATAAATAGTAATAGAATAAAGAATAGTGAGAGAGAGAGAGAGATAGATAGATAGAGGGTCATTTAGAGTGATAACAAGAAATACAAAGTGCATATCTACTGAGAGGCAGAGAGAGTGGAAGAAAGAGTAGCTGATTGGAAATTAGAGGAGATCAGGAACATAAGAATCTCTGAGAAGCAACTCAAAGATATATCTTAAAATTCAGCCGAAACGTATTCAGCATTCAGTCAGTCATTCAGTCATTCTAGCAATCAATCATGTCTTAGATTGATGGTTAAAGCCTTAAAGAACTATTATCTGATAGATATATGGTTTTCAGTTTGACTTAATTGACGCCAACACGCTGAAATTAATTAAAGTAATTTATTGTGTCAATCAATCAAGCAAGGATTGCAGTCCTGCCCTGGTCCACATCCATCTTATATATCCTCATCTCCTTCCAAAAACTGATTGATAATAAAAGTGCATATAAAACGCTCAATTAAATCACATCTTGCTTGTGCTTGCCAAAGCGAAACAGACAGAGAATATGCGCATGCATTTGATTGATTGGTGCGGCGGGGGGCAGAGGACAGGGCATGGGGTGTACAAACACGCCCGACTAACTAATGCAACAGCGAGCAACTCATTAAAACAACGATTGCGCCCAATGGGACGAGGGAGACAAATCGAAAAGATGTGCAGCTTGTGTGGAGTGCGGGCAGAGTGGGTGGTGGGTGCTTGGAACTGTAATTTAATTAAGCGCCCCACCAAATGGCGACACTAAATATGCGGCGCATAAAAGAAATGGCTGAAACAAAAATCAGTTTCGCGAGACGGCGCCAGACTCAGAGACAGCAGTAAAAAGGACAACAGACAAAGGACATTCCCCACATTGCATTGCCAGCGCGCCACTTAATGAGTTGACGGCACAAAGGGGGCGTGGCACAGACTGTGTGTGCGAAATGTACAAAAAAAAAAATAAAATGCATTTTGCACTTTTTTGTGTTTAACTTGATGTCTTCAGTGTGAAAGGCTCAAAGCGTAATTGGCCAACTAAAGCACTTGGCAAATTTGCATAGCCGCCATTTGGCATAGTTGTGTTTAAGTGGCATAAATACCAAGTGGTTAATCCGCATGTTAAACTAGCAGCCGAAAGACTGAAGAGAAAAAAAAAACAAAATATTAAGTAAGAGTTATGCAGTTGGCTAAAGCTACTGTTAAATTTAAATGTTGCTGAAATTATGATTAGAGTACCAGAATAAGTTAATCCTCATGTTAAATTGCGCTGTAAATGAAGCAATGCAAAGGGCGAAGCTAATTTAGTTTTTTGCTAAGCCTCAATAATTGGGTGTGAACATTAGAGTTATGCGAATGGTTAAAGCTCATGGTAAATCCAGAATTTGCTGGCAGAGAATGCTATTCAAATGTAATCTTCATGTCAAATGGGCTATAAATGAAGCCAGTAAAGGGCAACTAAATTTACATCTTTGCTTAAAGCGTAAAGAGTATAAAGAGATTTGGTTCTCATGTTAAATTAGTCTCAAGAATTCTGAAAACTGAGCTAGAGGCAGTGCTCATGCTAAACTGGGCTCTAAATAAGTCTTCAACAAGTTAGGAACAGGCCCAAATCCTCCCCCACAAAGTTTGCAAACCTTTCCATTGTATGCCAGTCGCATTCGAGTTTATTTAAACAAACAATGTGTGACAGTTGCTATAGGTCGTAAACATTTGATTTGTTTGCTATTGTAAACGTGTTCAGATCTATCTACATCATATCATCTTGATCTGTGTCCTCTGACTGAAACTCTACATCGATGTCCTTCTCATCGGTCTCTGTATCCTCAAGTTCATCGTCTTCGTCCGAATCTAGAATCTCGTCATCGGTATCCTCAGCGGACATCTCATCGTCGGACTGGCTCATAACATCCGCGTCAACCTCATCCTCGTCCAGTTCGGCGTCTAACTTGAAGACTTTATCCACTGCCTTCACCACTTCCTTCTCCAATTCCAAGTCCTCATTCTCATCCACGTCTATGACGACATCATCGAACTCGTCAACGTCTATGTCCAAGTCCTCATCCTCGTCTTCATCCTCATCCTCATCCTCACCGTCAACCCCATCCTCATCCTCATCCTCATTCTCGTCCTCAATCTCGTCCTCATCCTCGTTCTCATCATCCAAATCTGTTATGCGTGCCTTAAACTCGTCGTAGTTACCCTCGAGCGAGACAATGTAATTCATGAACAGCGTAGCCTTCAGCTGCTCGGTGTTCTTGTCCAACAGGTGCAAATAGGGGCACAGCGGATCTCTAATATAGATGCGATGACGCTCAGGGAACTTGTTCTGATTGGAACGCTCCTGGCTATTGATGGTAGCCAAGCTCAGCAAAAAGAACATCAGATCCACAGCGTCCGGCAACAGTTCACTGAGATGCTCCCCGAATTGAAGCAGCACCAGAGACGGCATCAGCTCGAAGCGCACCGCCTGCAGGACACGACGCATATGCATCTTGCGCAGCGGATAATCGGCGAGGACCCACATCAAGGCCGCATAGAACACCTCCAGCTCGGTGTGCACGCCTATCAGATCGGAGCTAAGCAGATTACACAGCGAATTTACGTCCATATCACGGTACTCCTCCGTCGAGATGAGCACCAGAAACGAGCGGCCAAAGCGTTCGATCATCATATCGGCAACGTTCTTGATGCCCTTGGTGCAGGCCTCTACGTAGCAGTTCAAGGCATCCACATTCGAGAAGTAACGCTCGTCTTTCAAGGCACCAAAGACGCTCTGAATCAGCTTCGGAGCCATCAGATACTCGGCGGCCAATAGCAAATCCAGCAGCTTGCCACGCTGACAGTTGCTGTCCGAGCTAATCATCCAGTTGTAGGCGATGTCAAAGGACTCCGCCGAGATCTTGTTCTCGATCAGACTCATTTTGTTGCCCGGCAGCGCAGTTTTAGCAAAGTTCTCGCAGAACGTGCGCAGCACACAGCTGTGGCACTCGAAGACCGTCTTGCCAATGATGATCGTCACGTCCTTCTCCAGATTGCTGACGATCAAATTCTCGATGGCCTGCTGCCACGGGGTTTTCTTCGGCAGCACCGGCAACAGCTCGTTCGAGTTCACCATCTTCGAATTCTTAGAATTCTCGACATACATCTCCTCATCGGAAGGCACCAGGTTCTTCGACATGTCTAGTCAACTGAGGCAAAAAAAAAAAAAAAACAAATAAGAAAAAAAATGATTCTCACAATTTTTGTTTCTAGAATTTTCACTGCAAATTCACCTCAATTAAAATGATTCCAAAAAATTTCCTAAGAATCGCACTTGGTACAATTTAATTTAAATGTCTTTCTATTTTTCGCAGTCGTAGTTTCTCGAAATTACTAAGATTTGCAATGCGCACAGTTCAAGCTCAATGACTCAACTAAAACAATTTTGTGAAGATTCCAGCTACCTTGTAGGAATCGGGATATCGAAAGCAGCGCCTGCTGATGTGGGCTTTGAGAGTTTGAAAAGTCACTTTAAAACAAAAATGTTATAGACGGGAAAATACTGTGTAAAATTTGAGAAACACTAAAATTTTTTTTTTTTATATATTGTTGAATATTGAATATTGGAAATTTCAGTATAAAATATATATTTTTAATGTCAAAACAAGAAAATAATGTTTATTCTACAAAGTTCAAAGCATTTCTGAAAAAGTTTTACATTGATGAAATTTCTAATAAATTGTATCGAGTATACCCCAGACCAAACTGAAGAATAAGCACTAAGAGTTATCGATAACTTTAGCTTTTGACAGCTATCGCTAGATGCAGCGCTGCGCTATGCTGCGCTAACATAGCAGACTTGAATGTCTGTAAACAACAGCTGTGTATGTACAGCTATGTACAGTTGCTAAGAGCATTCTATACATACATACATACATATATGAGATATATAAAATAAATATCAAATTTTTGTAAGAGGCTGAATGCTAATTTATCTATATATATATATATATATATATATATATATATATATATATATATATAATGTCTCTATAGCATATAGGCAAGTTTATGTTGCTCTTCGAGTTAAGCTAAATTCTAGAAATTTTTTCATGTATTAAAGTACTTGCCCCCAGCTTCAGCTTAAACTTAAAATTAAATTTAGTTGGAATTTAATATTAATAAAAGCATTATGTGGCTACAAAAGCCTTTTGTTGGCGCGACGATGCCAGCTGCAGTACTCGAGCGGACCCCAGTGAATTTCTTGGGCCTTGCTTATCTGGGCGGGACGTGCAGCAAGCTGTAGAAATGCATTGCAATGCAATGCCATTCAACACGCGCAGCTAAGCTGTCAGTGAAACCTTTAGGGAAGCCAGCACAAAGCGGAATTGTGAAATCAAATGCTCAACAGAGAGCGAAACAAAGGAGAGAGTGGGAGAGAGAGAGGCTGAGGGAGAGTGAGAGTTAATGTAATGTTTGGTAATAATATGAAAGCTACAAGCACAGAGGGATATATATGGTATACCATATATATACCATCTGATCTCTGTATCTGTGTATCTATAGACTAAGCTGCAGAGCAACTTAGATACTTTAGCCTAGTCTTAGCTAAGCATGTGCTTTTATCTACGCCGAAAACTTTATCCATTCGATCTCATTTGTTTCCGCTTAGCAGCCGCCCACGCATACAGTCTGCACTCGCTAATGACGTCAACGTTTAGCGCCAAGCCTGGGCCCAAATCAATATGGGCATAGGAAAACAAGAGAAAAACTTATGTGGCTGGAAAATGTTTTGGCACAAGTTGCAAATTAAATTTACATTTCATGCACGTAACCTGAGGCAGGGAGAGTCGCGTCGCACTCTCTTTTAGCCTCTACTCATCCTTAATTGTGGCAGCAACGAGCTGGCACAAAGGATGCTGCAGTCCGCCTGGCGAGCTGCCAACTTGAGCCAATTATGTGGCATGCGAAAGGGGGCAGGGACAGGCGCTGGGGCAGCAGCGGCAGCTGCAAAAGCGAAATCAATACGCGCAACATTAACTCGAAACGCTAAAGACACGCCATGGACTCATTAGCTTGTGGCACTCACACCAACTGCCATTCAAGATGGGCCAACGAGCTGTCAAAGTGTGTGAGTTTTCGATTACGTTGCTGTTTGCCCTCATTGTAGCCAAGTTTGTCATGAATGATGCCGCATTGACGGCATTAATACCCTGAGCAGACCAAATAGATCGACTATGAAACTGAGCTGAGATATTGGCTATAAACTTAGATATAGATATATATTGTGAATCTGTCTGCATTATGTTTATGCGAGATATAATGAGTAGGCAAAGTAGAGCTGGCAGCGAGTGGGAGGAGTTCCTTGGTATATGGGAAGAATACTGAAGTATATAAGACTTTAAGTAATGTCTTAGCTCCTCTTCTGCTGATCTCTGAAAAGAAAGATGGAATTACAAATTAATAAAAGTTTTATACACAAGAAGCGAGTGGAAACTTAGCTTGGATATTCCTCTACTTGCTCCATTGTTGCCAGAGCTGCTATATATTGTCATCGATATATTCTGCTCTTCGAACCTGAGAGGGAGCAGAGGTAGCACTGTAAAAGTAACAGCAATTATCAAGGGCTACACTGCCTGCCATTAGCAGTACGCACCTTTCACCCTCCACATTAAGCTTAAATATTTTCTATATACCTCAACTTTTAATCCTAAAATATTTTTTCTAGGGAGCTCTGTTTTATTATTGTTAAAATAAACGTAAATTGTGCTGTGGAACAGTTCAGCAAATATTTGTTTAAAAATTTTGAAAAGAGGCTTACACAGCATGGCATCACACCCTAATTCCAATGTGAATATCTCGCTTAATATGGCAACTATAGTTACCAAATTTTTTCTGTATCTCACAAAATTGAGCTGCTTTAAGAAAATAATTACTTTTGGAAGATATACTGTTTTAGCTGTGCAGGAAAAATCATAGACTAAAGCTTTCTCCAAAATCATAGTAGGCTTTAATCCTTGATTTTTCCTACAAAGATAAAACGACCTCTATATGGACCCAAAAATCGCTCGAAAAGCTAACAGCTCTATAAAAACTATTATTTATTTATCTTTATGGAACTTACGAATTCTTATATATATAAAAGATGTTCGCAAGCTAAAGTTTCCCTGTCATTCGAGCCAATTAAAGCTCGGAGCAGGCCTATAAATAGCAACTACTCTCAGCTATGCTACTTCAGATAGCTACTGAAGATACTTCAAATACTTAACAACGAACAGAGAACACGAAAGAGTCTTGAGGTCGAAGTGGGCTGGCTGCTTGTGCAACTTAAGGCTCGTTGGGCTATAAACAAAATGCAGCGACGGACGCCAGATTAAGCTGCAAGACGATGGATGCTTAAGAAATCTAATATACATATATATATATATATATATATATATATATATATATATATATATATATATATATATATACTGCATGTGTGTGTCTATGCATATATGTCTTCGTCTACATATGTGCGTGCCTTGGCATTTGGATTAGGCGCTGCCAATCAGCCACGCCCTCAAGTGGCAATTCATGTTTGGCTTTTGGCTTGTGGCTTGTGGCCATTGTGGTTGTTGTTGTTGTAGAATTAACATAAAAATGCGCAGCACATGACAGGCGCAGATAATCTTTATTTACACACATGAAGTCCTTGAACCTTGCGAGCGTCTTTGAAAACTCAATCAGAAATTGCTTTACGTTTTATGCAAATGACAATATTTGCTATATATAGTATATATATATATATATATCTGTGTGTCTGTGCTGTTCTTCTTTATTATTTATGTTGGCCTACTTACCTGCTGACCACGCCCACTCCACAACATCAACTGCATGCACTGCACATAATTGCATTCAAAGCCACAGCCAGAGCAGCGTCACCGACCCCGCCCCCTCCCCACCTCTCGCTGTTCAACTCAAGTTGAGGTCGTTTGCTGTGCATGTGGCCGACATTGTTGACCAGGCCAAGCCAAGCTAGCCCCTCTCACTCCCCCACTTGGCTTATTGAGTGGCGCAGCAAATGACAATAAAAGCCGTTACTTATACGCCATGTTGCACGCCTGCTGCCCGCCCCCACTCGTGGCCATATTATTGACAGCTTTGTTGCCTCGCATTTATTTAACAATTTTCCATAATTAAGTGCATTCAACTGCCTTCGTTTTTAATGGAAATATATATAAATCATATATATACATAGAGAGAGAGAGGGAGAGGGAGAGGGAGCGTCATGGCGGCGCCCTTCGTTAGCTGAATAAAGCAGAGATGAAGCGCGCGCGAAGTCTTTGACTGCCCAATTATGCATTTTTCAGCTATCCTTTATGAAAGCGCTGAAAGGCAGAGTGATTGAAAAAGAGAGGGCGTAATTAAAGGTGTAAGTGTAGGTGTATGTGTGTATGTGTGTGTAGATGTGCTTAAAGCGAAACTGTTTGCTGATTGCTGCTGGGAAATGATATGTGCAGTTAAGCTACTCGCTCTTAAAGTATAGAAGAGTATATTGGTTTTCGGTAACTGTTAAAATTAGAAGAATGAGGAACATAACAAGAGAGATAGATATAGAGAAGAAGAGAGATAGAGCGCAAGATACATAGGCTAACAGAGAGAGGCAACAGCAGGTAGAGAGAGACGATTACAGATAGAGAGAGAAGGAGAGAGAGGGAGAGATAAGAAGAAAGTGAGAGACAGAGAAAGAAAGGTAAACGGAATGAAAGAGAGAGAGAGAGAATGACAGAGAGAGATTGCGAGAGAGCTAGGAAGAGGAGGGAAGGAGAGACAGAGCTATATAGATGGACAAAGCGAGGTAGAGAGACAGAGAAATGGGATACAATGGTAAAAGACAGCGAGAAAGAGACAGCTAAAGATATATATATGATCTATAGATATATAGTAAAAGGGAGTGTGAGAAATGCATATATGACTTGTGAGCGGGTATTATGCAGTCAATTGTACCCTATGTGCATTAAATACTTTTGTTTTCTTTAGTTATTTTCTCTTTCTTCTTCTTTCCACCTTTTCAGTAGCTACCTTTTCGTAGTTTCTTAATTTTTAAGGTAAACACTTTAAATACCCTGTAATTTTGTGATACATAAAATTTGTATAAAAGGTTGCAGGAGGTAGGATCTCAGAGAGAGAGAGAGAGAGAGAGAGAGAGAGAGAGAGCAGTACAGAAAGAGTGGAATAGATGTAGGGAGTAAGGAGGAGATAGAGAAGTTCAGACTGCCTTGAAAAGAGATTTCCATAAAATTCCTCATATTATATTCTGTTAAAAGCCAGTGCTTGCTCTAACTTCTGATACCCTGTAAATTCCCTAAGAATCAATAGACTCTTCTACGCTTATGCTTTCCCCGCTCGACCTTCGCTGGGGCTTCGACGTGCATTGACCAGCCGCTGGGCCACGGCATATGCTTAAAAAACGAACACAAAAGTGTGGCAGAAGAGCTCAGGTCTTTTGCAATTGATTTCGGTTAGTTAGTTAAACGTGTTGAGCTCGCGGCGTGGACTACGTGTCGGCTGTGCGATTTTCTTACATATAAAAATCGATTATACGCCGCGTTAAGCGCAGTCAACAATAAAAAGTGGGCGAGAGGGAGAGCGCGCCTTATCTCTGGAGATTTCAATTTAACGCCAGACTTGAGGGAGGGTTATACACGTGTGTGTGTGTGTGTGTGTGTGTGTGTGTGTGTGTGTGGGAGTGTATCTGTGTGCAAATTGGCAATTGAGTTGAATCAAGTTGAGTTGAGTTGAGCCAAGTCGGGACGCCGTTTGATTTGTGTCGTTAATAGGCCAAACATTTATCAGCTCGTCTCGCTGAAGCACGCCAATGTTGCGCAAACGTCGACAGAAGAACAAGAAGAAGAAGCAGCAGCAGCATCATCACCACCAACAGCAGCAACAATTGCGGCTGAAGCGCTCGACGGGCGAGCGGAAGCGGAAATTGTTGCTGTGCATTTTTAACCGAGGTTCGACAACAATTTCCTTGCCCTTTTTGTTATTATCATTATTTTTATTTCATATACATTATTAAGCAATGAATTCATAATGCTCCCTGGGTCGCCCTGGCCGCCCTGACAACGGGCCAAACGTGTTTTATCATGACCATCGCTTTATGGAAATTGAAACCGCTTTTGAAGTTGCTGCTCGACCTAGGCCGTCGTCCCATCCACTTGTTGAGCCTGCGGTCCACGGGCTCCGAAGACAAACGAGCGAGACCGTGTCCTCCTATCGCTGTGGACAATTAATTAGATTTTATGCGCGCCATTAATCAAGCGCAATTTGATAATTGCAATTATTTAAACTCAAGTAATTTATGCACTCGACCTTTGAGCTTAGGGTTTTGCAGCTGCGAATGGGGGAAGCTTCAAGTCGATTGAACTTTTGGTAGTACTTAATGATTTATAAGTTGCTAATTTACAGGGTATTCAAGTAGTTAGACATGGGGTTGATAGTCATAGAAGTGCAATATCATATTACAGGGTATCTAAGTAGTGTGAATTGCAGTGTATTCTATCAGACTGTAGAATAAATAACTTTTTAATAATTATTTAAAAGCTAAAAGGAGTTTTTTTGTTTTTTTCTACTCTACTTTACATTTACAATTCCCAACGGGTTCAACACATGAAACACTTAAAATTTGTTCGATTCTCTGGCAAGGATTACGGCAAAGTATTCGTTCGATTCCCTTAGCCACTTGACTCCAGCGCATGGAAGTTGCTCTGGAGAATTGTCTAGCTACAGTTGCTCGTGTTGATTTTGATGGAGCTGGGACTTGGCGCTCGAGTGTTTGCCACGCACTTCATAGCTGTTCCGGGGCACCTGCTCTGCACCCACACCTCGAATCGCAGCATTTTAATGTGATACAGCTGACACAGAGAAATAAATTCGATATGCGACATTTACTTAGCTTGATTGCCAAACAATGCCAAAAACGAAAATGTCAAACGAGATAAGCTGAGGAAACTGAGATGAGAGCAAAAAGGAAGCAAAAATTTGAGCTGGAATCAACATTTATTATGCTTGTGCAAATACCCTTTGCATAAATATGGCTGATTTCGCATGCGAATGGGTTTCCATCTTCGTGATTGAAAAGCTCTCGAGCGGAAAGAGAAAAGTCAAGATCTGCTCAGTCAAGATTTGCTTTAGCCTATTGATACGGGCTACATGAAATTTGAATAAAATTGTTGTGAAAGTTCAGAGGGATTACGGGCGAAGGGTTAAGGCTTACGGAACAACTTTGACAGTCAGGCTGACTTGGTGGGTGCTAATATGTGGCATATCAGAAAATTAAAGATATCATAAGGAAATTCATCAAGTCTTAGTGATGGGAGTGAATATAGCTTTAAATTAACTTCAAGTCTTCAAAGACTTCAAGTTAAGAGAGTCTTTCATACATAGGCTCATAGTTATAGCTTAATTCAAATTCTTTAGATATGGTAAAGATATGTTATCTATATATATGGTTAAAATATGTCATATGGCAAAAATATGTCATATGTATATAGAAAATATATGTCATATATGATCAAATATGTCATATATGTTAAAGATATACATATAATCTAGATTGCCATGTCATATATATATATTTTAAATTTATGTCAGATATATAATTTAAATATGTCATGTATATGATTAAGATACATATGGTAAAGAGATGTTATGAACATATATAGTAAATATATGTCGTATATATGGTTTAGATATATCATAAAAATATGTTAAGGATCTGTTAAAGATCTGTTAAAGATCTGTTAAAGATATGGTATGGTCATATATGGTCATATTTAGCATGCGAATCTCTCAAGTTGGCAAACTGCTGCCACTGGGAAACCTTATATGATATATATGTTATGATATAGATGATGATATATTTATATATCAGTTTTCTCAAGGAAAAAAGTTCATAAATTTCAAATCTCTTTATATTTGTAGAGTTTATAAAAGAATTTCATCAAATAAATATTTTTAAAAAATTTTTCTACTTTACTTTACTCCTTTACTTGCACTCCTGGATTATATTTATTATAGAGATGTTGCCCATCTTAAGCTCTTCTTTCCCTAATCCTAGAAAACTCTCAGTAATCCCATAAGATATCATTTTAAAGCAACCTTTTTGTATAGTGGGCGTATGCCCACTGCCAGCTGCGCCGCCTTTCAATACTTTTGAGGCATATTTAATATTTATATATTAACACGCTTCGTGCATGCACTTAACATTATTTAACGTTTCTATCTCTGTCAATCTGTAAGCCAACAGCATCTCACTCTCTCTCTCTCTCTCTCTCTTCTAGGTAAGTTTGACATTGATGGACTACATAAGCCGTTGCTCAGACGATGGATGCTGATAATGAACCGTTAGCTTGGGTAAATGAAGGATGAATATGTGGGTGTGGCAATGTGTGTGTGTGCGTGTGTCTGTGCGTGCGTGGGAATGTGTGTTAACGGCATTTCTGTGACATTGTGTCAGAATTTGTCTTTTGTGACTTGAGCTTGGGACTCATTTTCCTGAGGTCTGCCCTGCGATTGATGCCCGCCGCCCACGCGCACACTGTGTGCCGTGTGGGCGTTCGCCTTGCCGCTTGACCTTTGCCCAGCTGGCAGGGCCAATGCCCCCCATTCGCACGCCCCCAGCGTGGGGCACAAATTAGATTTACAAAGAAAGCCAAACAGAAGGAACATTTTCGGCACCTGTAAAAATTGGCAGCAAAGTGTTTGTTTTTTTTTTTTTTAAGCTGCCGCAAAATGTCGCATTTGCTGATGGGTAATTACCATAAGATGGCGGCTAAAAGCCAAGCGTAGCGTTGCTGTTTCTTTTATCTTGGGCAACTGCCAGCCAAAGTGGGCCAAAAGTTGAGCAAAAGTTTTCTTTAGTTTGTTTTTTTTTTTTCGTTGCGGCGGGGAACGGCCGCACAGGTAAAAGTTTCTGAAGCAGCTCTCGGAAAAATAAAACCAACTTTGACATATCTGTTGGAAAAACAGCTAAAAGTGAGACATTTTATAGCTAGGAAAATATGAAAAAGGGAGAAGAAGGAGAGAGGAGAACTAATGGCTGAGCTGAAACTGTAAAGAAATTTGCTGTCAACGGGAAACTGTTAACTAAATATTAGCGAAATGTTGCATATACCCTTTGAAAGGTGAAATGGGGTATATAGATTGATAAGTTTCTTAGAATTTTACTCTGCTCTGGCTCTGCTTTTGGCTCTGCCTATGACTTTGTTTTACCTCTGCTCTGGCTCTGCCAGATCAGTTATTTTTATATATATACACCCAACTCTCTCTCCTTACCACTCATAACAAATCAAACAACCCTCTGTGAAGCCATTAAAAAAAACAAAAAAAAAAAAACGAAAATCTGAAATGCAAATGCAAAAAAAATATAAGAAAAATAGAAGAGAAATTATAAATATGCATGAAAGCTTTAAATCCAATAAGAAATTTAGTTGATGGGCTTCAGCTTCAGTCTTATTTTATTTTGTTTGTCTAGCAAAATATTTAAAGAGCAAAATTTCATTGCTGTGAAATCAAATGGAAAATCGGGTAGAAAATAAAAGCAAATGAATGGAAATGCCATTAAATTGCACAGTGGGACTAAAATTTGTATTGGAAGCTAATTTATATATGTATTATATATAAAATACATTTTATAACATTACATACATTTTTATATTACGTTATTCTCATAACGTTATTCATATTACATTAATTGTGTTATCGTATTCGTATTGTAATTTGTATTACGTTTTATTACATTACGTTATACGTATTGCGTAATTCTCATTACTTTATTCGCATTACGTTATTCGCATTACGTTATTCATATTACGTAACTAATATAACGTAATTCGCATCACCATTTTATTGCATCGTAATATTACACAGCCACTCAATTCGTGCTTAACTGTTCTCTTGCGCTCTCTACAAAGCTGACCAATCCCAAGGCGCAGTGTGATCAAGCGAGATGTGCGCTACGCTCACCAGCTCTCACTATACATAATTTCCTTTTGTATGTATGATGGCTGCTAAATTCGTTGTACTCTCGCACTATGATAATTGACCAATCCCAAGACGCAGTGTGATCAAGCAAGAGGGACTTTACTCTCACCATGCAAAAAATTTCCCTTTGCATGCACTCCTACACATGTGTGTATGCTGCAAAATTCCCTGTGGTGGTTCTATGACCCTCTCTTATGCACTGAACGAAGCTATGCAAGTTAACCAATCCCAAGGCGCAGTGTGATCCGTTGCTCTCACTATGCATAATATCCTTTTGTATGTATGAGTGCTGCTATATTCAGTGTACTCTCTCGCTATGTTAATTGACCAATCCCAGACGGAGATTTATCGAGTGAGAGGGTCGTTGCTCATAATTTGCTTTTGCTTGCATTTACTGCTCTCTCATCTGTATGTGCATGAGCTGAATTCTTATATGTATGCGTAGGCTCTGCTGCTCGATGACTTTTCCAAATTCCATATTCATCAGAGAGTAGGAGAGAGTATGGTTCCAGAGCAAAAACACAGTTTGCAGGCTAATTCTATGCTTACATCATTAGTAGGTACAGAGAGCAATACTATTTCATAATTACATATAGCTTAATGATAATTATTACTACAATTATTATAAACAATTTCTTAAAATTATTAACTATAACTATTACAATCAACTTAACATAGTTAGTACTTAAAATTATTAACAATATTTAACTTAACTAAATACTTACCACACATCAGCAAAAGAAGAAGAGGAGAAGGCCTACCAGACTACACGACTGAACACCACAAGATCAGGAAACCAACTGAGGCTGCGCTGCGCAGACTCGCCTTTATATAGGCTGCTCTGCTCTGCCTGTGGCTCTGCTTGTGGCTCTGCTTGTGGCGCTGCCTGTGCCTCTGCTTGTGGCTCTGCCTGTGGCTCTGCCTGTGGCTCTGCTTGGGCCTCTGTCATTAGCTCTGCCTGGGTCTCTGCTTTGGCTCTGCCAATGGGATATATATATATATATATATATATATATATATATATATATATATATATATATATATATATATATATATATATATATATATATATATATATATATATATATATATATATATATATATATATATATATATATATATATATATATATATATATATATATATATATATATATATATATTTATATATATATATATTTTTTTTTTAAATTTTTCTTGAGTTTTTTTTCTATTTTAGTTTCATCCATTTTCTGTGCAGCCTTAAACCACTGTGCACAATGCGCCTAAAAGCATGCCATACCAAATATGCAAATGGCGCTGATGCGCGCGTGTAGAAAACGGAGAGAGAGAGAGAGGCAGAAACAGAGAGAGCTTGTTTGTGTATGTGTGTGTGTGTGTGTGCGTGGGTGTTGCTGTGTGCGTTTGGTGCGTGTTTGGGACAGCAGCCAGCAACTTAGTTGCCATAATTTTGCACATTTTAGCAGGCGACTCATGCAAGCGACAGCTGATCCCCAGCTACGCCCTCTCCCTCTCTCTCTCTCTCTCACACCTCCACCCGCCCCGCTGCTTGCTTGATATACGAGTCGCATGCTTTTGATGGCTGCACAAATTGCACTAAATATTCACACAGAAACATCGTAAATATTTTACAAAAAGAAGCAGAAGGAGGAGCGGGAAAATCCCGCCTGCATTTTCCACTCGAATTTCCCGCTGAAAAGCATGTTTGTCACATCAATTTGATAGCTCAATGCCAAATGACAGTCAAATAGTCGTGAAGTTCTCTCGTTTTATTGCAGTTTAATTCAGAATGTGGGTCATCAACAAGCCGCGGTACAGTGTTCACTCGCTCGAGTGTACGGCGATCATCCTCAACGCCTCAGGTACAGGGAGCTGTAGGGATAAGCGCCGTAGGCATAGGGCGAAGCATAGACGCCGCTGGTGTACGCTGCGGTGTAGGGCGAGGCGTAGACGCCGCTGGTGTAGGCGGCCGCATAGGGCGTGGCAGCGACATAGGGGGAGCTGTAGGTGGCCAGGAATTGGGGCTTGGCGGCAGCCAGAGCGACAACGGCGAACAGGCACAGAGCGAACTGTAAATGCAGAGATAGATAGAGGGAGGGAGAGAGAGAGAGAGAGCAGTTAGTTAATGGTTCATGAACTAGTGGTTCAATAGAACAGCAGCCAGGTAAGAAACTTGAAGCAAAGAGCAAGAGTTAGAGAGAGTATTAATTACAAGAACTAGTTCCGGAGAACAAGTTCCATGAATCAACTTCACTAATTGGCTTTCGTCAAAGTGATTTAACTATAAAACTAGTATATACTGCTAAAATTGTTGCTTCAAATAATTTTAAAATATTGAACTAGTTCATTTGAGCAATTTAATGTGTTGCTTGAAGCTTTGACTCAAAGGAGCTTAGAAAGCTAGTTTGGATATTGTATGTCTCTTTAGACTGATTTTATGTTCATATTTTTGGTGCAATAAGCAGTCTGTTCCATGGAACTAGTTCCATAAATCAAGTACTTTATAACTCAAGTCATAGATTTTTATAAAAATAACGATTTAAAACAATTTATAAATGCTCGACACTTTGAACTAGTTCAAATGAACATGCTCGTGAACTAGTTCCAGTTCAATTCACTTTATATCCTCAATTAAAACTCTTTAAAAGAATTGATAGTCAAATTATTTGTACACTTTGAACTGCCTCACTTGACTAGTTCCGTTATCCTGATCAACTGGTTCACTTTTGGATCTACTTACAAACTTGAACATCTTGATTGGGTTGGGTTGTTGCTGCTTGTGTATGACAAACTGATATGATTTGTTAGCCCAACTGGCTGACGCTTTTATAGCCAAAGCCCAGCGTCGACGTCACAGATCGAACAGAATCTGATAAATCGGACCAACGCGTGATTGACCATGGCACGTTCCGCTGGAATCGGTAGCTCATTTGATTTTTGTTTTTGTTTCTGTTGCTGATTTTTTTTTTTCTTTATTATTTAATTTAGCTGTGGGCCAAAACTATGTGGGCTTTATGTGCCTGTCGGCTCGTGCGCTGCATTCCTAATAGGCCTTAAGTTCGACTTTTTTTTATTATTTCTGTTTACACTTGGGCCCCCAAAATCGGAAGTAATCAAAAAAGACTGAAAAGAGCAGAAGAAAACCCAAAATGCTGCAATATTCATTTGTGCGGCGAGGTCGTGCACAATTATCGAGCCTTGTAGTTGTAGAATTGAAGGTCCTTTGAGGGCAGTCCAGATGGGCCTATTTACAACCACAGTGGAGCCTCGCTAATTACTACTTAAAGTGCTTTGAGCTGGTTTACTGCCTTGAAGCTTGGCATTTTAATGGGTTTTACGTGCCTAGGAAAACTATTCGGAACTAGACACTTCTAATAGACTTTTTCAATATGTAAAATGAAATAAGATTTTTGATTTATTTTTCCCATTTGTATATGCTCAGCACCATTGGAAGAGGTATAAACGGGTATATTAGTTTTGCAAATATATAGAAGGTGGGCGAGTATATATAGCTTTGATTGTCCGTTCCGACTGGTTGTCCGTCCTTCAATCTGTCCGTGCGTTTGTCTGTCCATCATTTCGGCTCTCTTTCTGCCTGTATGTTCCTTTCGTCTTGCTCTTTACTCATCAGGCCCACCGTCTGGTTGTCCGTCCGTCCATCTCTCCGTGTATCTTTCGCTCTTCTCATCAGTCCCACCGACTGGTTGTCCGTCCGTCCATCTGTCTGCTCATCTCTGCGTCTGTCTGTCCATCCGTCCGTCCATCCATCTGTCTATCTGTCCGTCTTTCTATCTCTCCGTCTGAAATGTCTCTTTTTTCATTCTCTCTCCATCTGTTGAACTGTCCCCCACATACGCATGTCTGCCTGTCCGTTCGTCCATCTGCCTATCTTTCCGTCCGGCTCTTTGTCCGCCCATCCATCTGTCTGCCTGTCTCTCTATCTACGGACTCTCTCTCTTCAGACAGACAGTCTCTATATCCACTTGTTGAGCTGTGGCTATCCGTCCTGGCTATCCGTCCGTTCATCCTCCTATTTATCCGCTTGTCTATCCGTCTCACTTTCCGTATGTCTATTTCGCAAGTTAAAAGATTTTGGGTCTTGAAATATAACTCGTAAGTTCTCCAACTGCATGCTCTACCAGAACCCAGGGTATTTCTCAGTCGATCACTGCCACCTAAACAGCTTTTTATGCCAAAATTGTGAAGCGAAAGTTCTTAACTCTGAAGTAAAAGCTAATCTTTAGGCACACAAGTGTACGCATTAGTTAGGCTCTACTGTGTTTGCAGAGTCTCCAACGGGGCTAATTTGCAGACAGTTTTCAACCATTTGAAGTGTTGCTAGCCAGGCTCAGCCCAGGGCCGCCCACTGTCTATAAACTTTTCTTCAGCTATACATATATATATATATACTTGATATATATACTTGATATATATGCATATATATATTCAATTTGTCAGCTTGGCAGCAAGTCCTTGGTGCATCCTTTTGTCTTAGCCATGGCAACGTCTGCTGCTGCTGCTGCTGCTGCCGCCTCTGCCTCTGCTGCTTCGTCTTTTTCGCATTTTAAGTCCGACATAAATTAAGTTGGCAGCTCTTCACTCTGATATCTCGACAGATATTTCAATGTCCGCATTGTCGCTTTGTCTGGCTTCCATAGTTAATGTTGTTAAGCAATCCCGAAATTGTTAATGGCCTTTGGTTTCAATTATTCAAATTGTTCGTGAAATGGGGGGGAAATGAACGGCGAACCAGTGAACTGGAGTCAGTGAACCACTGCTAGTTGTCTTAGAGGTGACATTGACTGGGAGCAAGTGCAGTTGGGCGATTTCTTTCTGCTTGAAAACTAAATTCGGCGCAAATGAACTAGTTCCAGTTCTTTTAAAGGGGGAACTGTGAACTAGTTCCCTAAATATGAAACCCAAATTCTTAAAGTGCCCGTCAACAAACAACTGTGAGCTAGGTGTGGAACTAAATATGAGATGACTGAGTAGTAAATGAACTAGTTCTTTAAATGTGGAACTGAACTAAAACCAGTTTCATATATATGTAAGAAATACTAGTTCATGCAAATGTTATTTAAGTGTGGAGTGCGGAAAGAACTAATGAACCAGTTCCAGTACCAGTTATTTCCATGAGAACTGGTACTAGTTCATTAAATGTGTAAGATCAAAGGGAGCTAGTGAATTATATACAATTCTTTAAGTGAGCATGTGAAATAAATTGGTTACAGCGCCCTTAATGTAAAACCTAATGAACTAGTTCAGGAACCAGTGCCTGAAAACGCCAGCTCATACGGAACTAGTTAAGTGATGCCAGTTCCTTATATGGAAAATGAAACTACTGCCAGTTTCTTTAAAGCGAAATCGATTGGAAATAAATAAATATAAAATATATATACATTTATAATATATATAAATATTTTCACATTTATTTCACTCACATTTCTCTCGCATCTTTGACAAATTTCTAGCCCCCTCGCTGCATTTACCGAAAATCCCTTCCAATTATTTATGTATTCAAAGCTCTCTCCCTCTCCCTCGCTCTTAATCATAGTTCAAAGCATTTACTGCACACAAATGCCCTCATACGAGCCAAAAACTCTTCAATTATTTACGCATAATTCACTTCAAATTTAAACAGCCCGACAAACAGTTTGGCAGCCATTGTGCAGTCACTAATCTCTCGCATGCTATAAAAAAACGAAAATCACAACATGAGCAGCGCTGTTAACGCAGCAGTGGCTCTGCAACTGTTGTTGTTGTCTACGCTCGCTCTCTGTTTGTCTCTCTCTCTTTCGCTTGCGTCTGCGCTTTGGCCTGTGCCGGCATTTTACCAAAACAATTCCTAGACACACACGCCGTCCCCACCCCCGGCCCCCGTGGCGCCTGCTTCCGTTTCCTGTGCTATATCTGTGTATACTATATATGGGCCGCTCTCCCTCCCCAACTGTATTTGAAAATGAAAACAAAAATAAATGAGATCTAAAAATAGATTAGGAATTTCAAATTTTCCAAGCAGTTTTCTGGCTTTTCTTTGCGTGTAGCGAAACAAGGTAAATTGCTTCTGAAGTGGAGTAAAAGCAACAAAATAAAACAAAACAATATCAACATTTCATTTTGATTGCTCCATTTGGTTGGGAAATATGCTTATAGGTGGGTTGGGGGAGGACTGGACTGTTTATAGTTAGTGCTGAGATACTTAAGTGTGTGCGTGTGTGCGGGCTGGTCATTGCCTCATCTACATGCGTGTGTGTTAGAAGAGAGGGAAGAGCGCTGTCGAGAGGGGAAATAGTTTTTATGGGAATTTCTGAATTTTGAGTGAATTGTTGAGAAATTTCCACATTTTGTTTGAATTGGGCTGCTCGAAATTGCCAATTACTGCTAATTCCAATTTCAAATGTCTCATAAATGTGTAAACAGCAAAAAAACGCTATAAATCATTGCCTAACATTAATAATCTCTACAATCAAAATTAATCGGCGCTGATAACATTTCACAATCAATAACGTATGAAATCAAAAATGCTGTTTCCCGTTCATTTTATTCAATTTTTATTTTATAATTAGCTCTGGCGGCTAATTAAGACCCCCTTCGTAAATTGTCAATTGTCTTTGCTTTTGCTTTTGTTGCTTTTGCTTTTGTTTTCAGTTTGTGTTTTGCTTTGTGGGAATTATGTTATTCACATGCCGCTCGCATGCTATACATTTTTAAATCGCTCTCTCTCTCTCTCCCATTCTATGCGTTTGGCACGCTCAGCTGGCGATGTTGCCAGACTGTTAAATTGTGGTTTGCTTGATATTTATAACATATTACAATTTAATGAATTTTAATATATGACTGCAGTCAATAAATAAATGATAAGCATAAAATATATTATTTATTAAATTTATAAGTAATTAATTAAACAAATTGCATTCATTAAATATCTGTTGCTGTCTATTAACATGAGTTGAGTATGCGCTGTTAAGTTAACAGAGCTACTCAAAAACAATCGCGCGAGCGGGAGAGCAACTTATCGTTGCAAACAACAACAAAACAGTTGGTAAACACTAACACAAGCACACGTGTGGCTAGAGATGAGCCCAGAGCGACAGTGACAGCCACTTGTGAATAACCGTGATTACTAGAATATTGCATAAATATGTAATAAAAAACTGTAATATACATAATTTAAATAAAGGCAATATATTTAATAAGATATGAAATATTATTTAATAAGTAAGCGTTGTATTTATAAATTTTCTAGTATAGTTTATATGACAAACTGCTACTCGTGAATGCGTGAGAGTGATTTCATACGTGCATGAAATACATGTATGCGATTATTATTCATCACTGTTGATGTTCGCCTCTCTCAGCAGAGTGTGCACGAAGCGAGTCGAAAAAAAACCGTTGAACGAGTTGGACGCGCGGTCTGCGGTTCATGCAAAAACAAACGCAAATGGACGCCAAAATTTGTTGTTCAAATTAATTCAACTAACTTAAAAATAAATGTTAGTTTGACGAAATTGTATTATTACAGTTGTGTGTGTTTCAACACTTCTATTGCGAGCGTTTCTCGTGTGTGCGTGTGTGAGTGCAGTTGTGTGTCAGTGCGTGTGTGAGTACGTTGTGCATTAATAAATTATTAGTAAATCATTAATGAGCAAAGCTGAAAAGTCAACACGCAAATACTTGCGAAAATTATTATCGCCAGCTGCAGGGCAAGTGTAAGTGAAAGAGGAGGAGAAGAGAATAGCGACGCCGCAACGGCGGGTAAACAAATGGCAGCGTTCTTTGGAATGTGAAGGCAAACGAACACGAGGAAGAAGAGGAAAAAGAGCACCACTCGAAGAGTGGCCAAGCAAATGTGTGAAAGAGTAGGGAATATATATAAAAAACAACTTGTGTTCAATCAAAAATTGGTTTTTCATTTCAATATCGAATCGAAAACAAAGTGCAAAAGGCAGCAACAACAACAAAAACTACAAAGCGCCCAAAAAGAAAATCCGGTTTTACAACTTCTCAAGCCGACGTCGCCGTCGTCGTCGTCGCATTCTGCGCTGCTGCTGCGCTGCTGCCGTTTCGTCTCTCGTTTTTTGTTGTTTAATTTTTTGTGTTGAAAATTCCATAAAAATTAGTTGAAAAGTGCAGGTGTGAATTAAACTTTCAATGAACCAAACGAAACTGACAAATAAATAAATATAAATAACGCAAGCAGATGCCAAACGTCAGCGCTGACGTCGGCAGCGCTGTACAGGTGCCAGCAGCACCAGCAACAACAACAGTTTTTCTATTTCTGTTATACACAAACAGCAATAACAGCAGCAACAACAACAGCAGTAGTAGTAATAGCAGCAGCGGCAGAGACGTCGACGTCGACAGCGGCCATTTGTGTATAAATAAAAAAGGCAGCATAAAATATTTATGAAAAAAGTGAAATCAATAACATAACAAAAAGTGAAAAAATCAACAACATATTTTAAACAATCTATTATTAAAATACATATTAAATATGCTCTCTCTTTTGCACTGCTATTATTGAAATCTGCTCTCTCCTTTGCACTAGTGAATAGAGTTTTTTTTGTTGTTTTCTTTGCTCTTTTAACAGCTGGCTGTTTTAACACTCAAAAATTTGTTCCGCGTGCATCGATGTAAATGGTTTTTGAACATGCCAAAGTCTTGTTTCTGTTTTTTTGTTTGGGAGAGTTACTCAATGCCGTTATCTTATCCGTAACACGGCCGTTCAATGTTGTAGCTATAAAATTTCCCTCCCTCTCTCTCTCGCTCGCCCTCTCTCATGTGCTCGCCCTGGCCACACTGCAGTTATTTCCTTATCGGGAATTCCTATGCAATTGCAACATAATTTACCGCAATTTTCCTTACATTTCTCTGCTGCTGTAATTTTATTTGGAAAAATATTTGATATCTACTCTTCAGTCTAGACGGAAATATTTTGTTTGCCTCTTGCCCATCTATAGTTGAGCTGCGTGAGTGCGAGGGGGATAGAAGCTTCCATAAGAGGGCCTCTTTTAATGTGCTAGCTCTCTTTCGCTCTCGCTTACACACTTAACTGTTGTCTGCTGCGATTTTTACTACTTTCTGTTTGTGCTTTGCTCCCCTCCGGGGGCAGCATCCCAATAGCCAAGCAACCCCCATAAAACGCATTTGCAGCCCCAACGACGCCCCGGCCCCACCCCGCGGTTGGTGGTTGTTCTTGTTCTTGGCATTTAAATTTATGCGATATTTCAACGCACTAACTGCGACGGGTTGTCGCCCGCGCCAAAAAATACAAAACTTTTGCAGCTTTGGACTTTGACACCGACGTCGGCGCTGACGTCGACGCCAGTTGCTCTCAGTTGTATTTTGTCTGGCTGTGTTCAATGCTATTTGCTTTCCTTTTGTTGTTGTTGTTTTAGTTGTATTCTTGCATGCAGACAAAGAAGGAGACAGCAGACGGCTAAGCACAAATGCCGCTCGCTGCCTCTGTCGCTGTCGCTGCCACTGCCTACAGGCTGCAGCAACGGCAGCAGCAGCCGCCCTGTGAATTGTGTTCCATTAGCAACAACCCCACATACACTTGCAATTACATACTTATGCTTGTATGACTATGTGTGTGTGCAATGTAGAAACTCAGTGGCACAGTGGACTGGGATGGAGTTAACATATCATGAATTAAATAAAAAAAAAAAAATGAATAAATATTATATGAAATAGAAAAGATAAATAAATAAAAAATAAAGCAATATACAAAGTAAAAATATATATATAATAAAATATATAAATTATGAAAATTTATATAACTGATAATTTAAAAAAAAATAAATAAATAAACGGTATAAAAAATAGTTTTGCAAAATATATTCAGGAGTTTTTGAAATACTCTTATTGGTGTTTTAGCTGAGTCTTGAATGAGATGTTTACAGTTTTACAGACAGAGATGCAGAGAGCGAGAGTTTCTGCAATTGCAATTCTCACTTATTCGAGCGCCACTGTGCGCGGCCTGTGCGACAGCTGCGGCTGGTCAGAGAGCAGATTCGGTCGGTGGCCGTTGCTGTTGCTGCTGTTACTGTTACTCTTGTTATTGTTGTTGTTAGTGTAGAGTTTTTTCTCGCTGCTGCTGCTGCTGCTGCGGTGGCGGCTACTTTGGTTTTGTTGTTTGCTTTTGCTTCTGTTTCTGTTTCTGTTTCGAGTCGCGTGTGCTGCAAATTGTTTGTTGTTGCTGCTGCGAAGTTTACATATGGCACAAAACGTGCTCGAGTAATGGAACAAAAGTTCTGCTTCTGCCTCTGCCTCTGTCCCTCCTCTTACTTTTTCTCCACATTCCCCCCACTCTTCATAAGCTTTGCGCTTTTTTGCTCTTAATTGGATTTGATTGGATTTTGGCGCTAGAGGCGCCAGCGCTCATAAACTCAAATACATTATGACTGTATGTATGTGTGTGTTTGTATGTATATGTGCATATGAATCTCGTCAGCAAATCGCATTAGCTGATCCTCTGACCCGCCCGCGCGCGCTACTCTACACCTTGTTGTAGAGTTTCTCAGCGCTTTCCATTTTGTTGTTTAGTTTTGCATTCGCATAGCTGATCTTTTGTACATCATTGTTGTTGTTGTTGGTTTTTGGCTTTTCCAAAAGTTTTGTGGCGCTGCCACAGATTCGGCGTTGCCACAGTGCCATAAAAATCGCTAAACTACTGAACTGTAAAGGTTCATTGAACCTGCCACAGCGCCACAAAAGACCCACAGTCAGTCCATTGTACGCCAATACTGTTTGTTGTTGTTACAGGCCCACTGCCTGCGCCGTTGTTGTATTTGCTTTTCACACACACATACACAGGCTGCAAGCTTTTTTTTTCTTTCTTTTTATTCATATTTAATATGCAACGCTGATGTTGCAAGTTACAAGCTGCCAGCGTCATCGCTTTTCCGTTTCGCATATGTGCAATATGCCGCCGCCGCCGCCGCCACCTCACTCAGCACGCCCCTAGGCCACCCCTCGCCCCTTCGGCGTTCGGCTCTGGCGACGCACTTTGCTAATTTAATCGTTGCCTGTGCGCGTATACCCTGTAATTAAATGCTAAGCGAGTTTTTATGCTAAGGCATTATATTAAGACTCTGTTAAGTATTGATATTGCTGTTAATGCAATTTTTATATGACCTAAGGCTGCTTAATAGAGCCTTAACAGAGAATAACAACATGGGTCAACTGTTATACAACTCTCCACTCTCGCTTTCTCTATCACTTATGCTTAAGGCTTGCCGTATAACAGTTAATATTCAAATTATATTAGTTTTGGCTACGCTCTACTCTCCACTTAAGACTCTCCACTCTCCACTCTCCACTCTCCACTCTCCACTTACAACTCTCCACTCTTCACTCTCTCTCTTTCTCTCTCTCTCTCTACCCCTAATCAGCTTGTTGTTTTAGTATATCAGTTTGCATTACAATCTATTCTATTAGCTTAGTCCAACTCTCCACTCTGCCGTCAATCTGCTATACAGCATATCTGCCCATCGACTACAGCCCAACTTTTATACTCTGTTAGCCTGCTATCTCGCTTCCACTTCCTATCCACCTGAATGGACATTCATTTCATAGAGTTCTCTAGCATTTTCTCTGCCATAAAACGTTTCATATACTGTAATTGCTGCTGATGCAGCAACAGTTGTTGCTGTTGCTGCTGCTGATTTCTATGCCTATTGTATTAGCTGCTCCACATTTTAGCCAATTCTTGGCTACTTATTATGTGTGCTTTTGTGTGTAATGCGCTGACGCGCGCCAAATCCCAAAGCCAAATGGCCCCAAACTAACGAACGTCAAAGTCAGCGCACTGGAACATTTAACAGTAACAGATACAACAACAGCAACAACAACAACAGAAGCAGCAGCAACAGCAGCTTTAATAACAGCAACAATTCGTGTTTACAGTTAGCCAAGTTTCGCCTAACGTTTATTCTTGTTCGCCAGATTTATTTTTTGGCTTTTATATGATTTTCTTTTTTTGGCCAGGTGTAGATATAGAGATATATATACTTATATATGTATCTCTATAGTTAAAGATCTGTGCGTGTTTAATTTTAAAGTTCATTAAATAAATTGCGTGTTGTTGTTGTTGTTGTTGTTGTCTAGCAGCGAACACGCAGTTTGAATTTTAAATATTGTCCGAGCCCTTGGTTTCGCCTTTGTTAACTACGCAAATACCCTGCACGTGGGGTATATGTGACTTGTATGGCAATTTATAACAGTTTGCAGCCTATATATTTTCATTCTTAAGATATCAATCCAGTATATGTCCAGCATAACAGAATGTGTTATACTGTTATACTTTTCACAGTTGGAAACAATAATTATATTGATCATATATAGTATCTGCAGAGTATTTCAACTGTTAATACCCTAATACAACTATTTAAGCTATATATTTTATGGAATTCTTAAGATTTCTATAAATCGTCTTACTTTTTACATTGATTTCATCAACATTTTCCAACTACATTTCCGTCAAGGGTATTTCGTCTTCTACCACCTGCGCGCAACTACTTCTCTTCTTTCCTTAACATTGGTTTTTTTTTTGTTATTTGGGTTTTCTTGTGTGTGTATCCTGTCATCAGCCTCAGCCTCATTCCCTTTTTCGTTAGCCTACCTGTGCACTTTGCGTGCCTGGCTTTGAGCTCGCTTTTGTATAGTTGTAGCTGTAGCTGTAGCTGTATCTGTGTTTGTATCTGTATCTGTATCTGTATCTGCACTTTAACAAAGTTGAAATCTACCTGACCTGTTAGCTACCTTGTTTTATCTCTCTCTCTCTCTCTCTCTCTTTCGCTTCCTTTTGAGTATTCTAATAAGATTTGTCTGGGCCAGGAGCCAGGCAACTGGTTTGCCAAAGGATTGCGGCAGAGCCTGGAGGGAGCGGGAGCAGGATTTGTCTTCGTCTGTTGGCAAAGAAAGATTTAAGTTGACTTTGCTCGAAGTGTGTGTAAAAAAGGTAAACGCACTGAATGAGATTCGTTTGCCACACTTGCTTGAACTGTAGATGTTGATTTTGAATTGAAGTGCATTTTACACTTCGTTTCGCAGGTTCTTTAAAGGGATTTACAAGTTGAAAATCTTTAGTGATATTGAGAGGTTCCTGCTGGGTATTCTATATGAATTTTAGTTTTGCGCACTGTTAATGGCTTGAATGTTAACTCAGCTGTTGTGTGACTGTTATTTTACTGTCTGTTAAGGATGTCTGTTAGAGCAGTCTGTTAATGGAGCCCTGTTAACTCAACTGTGACAGGTCTCTATAGATTCCTATTAACATTTATGTTAAATTACTTACATTGTTTGCTTTACATTAAAGAAAATTCTTTTACCGCATTTCACAGACCTTTCTCTCTCTCCAGCTGCCCAGTTTTAATTATGTATACTTACACAATTTCCTCGCCGTGGCCCTTTGAACCCTTCATTCCCTTTTATATTTCCTCTTTTAGCACAGATTTCATTGCCATTTGTCGGCGTTGCCACAATTTGTTGCATTTCGTTTTTCTGTTTCTTTTGCTCGCTTTTGTTTCAAGTCAAGTGGCCCTCTGGCAGAGACTCCATATGACTGCCAATTGCCCATCTCCTGCACAGATGCAGACGCCCAGATTCGCTGGCTCTGAAAACATTTTACTTCGTATGCAGCTCCATTTCCATCTCGATGTCGTTTGTTGTTGTTGCACTTCTCGCATGATGACAAGTGGTTGTTGTTGTTTTTCTACCTCTTCTTCTTCTTGCCTCTTCTTTATAGCTCCCTCCCATTCATCGCTTTTTGCTGCATGTGCCTTTTAGGTTAATTTTCATCAAATTGAAAACATTTAGCTGAATGACACTTTACATTGAGTTTCTTTTCTCGTTCTTCGTGGCATCTCTCGCTGGCTTTTACAGTTATTGCTTTTTCTGCTTATTCATTTGTGAAATTCATTTGATGAAAATCACTTTGAAAATGTCACGCATAAACGCAATTTACGTATTTACTTAACTGTATAAAATTGACATTTTATTAAGTTTGAAATGTATGCGAACTGGCAACTTTTGTGTTGTCTGGCAACGCCATTATAATAAAGTTGCTGTAAATGGAAGTTGTGTATGCTTGAGTGGCTGCTTATAGACTCAAATAGATTCCAACTGACTGTTATACTAATGTTATACAACTGTTATACTACTGTTATACCACTTTTTATAGGGTATTTAAATGCATAAGCCTTGACACTGTGTCTTTTTCTTGACCCTTGTTAAAATTTGCACATATTTTCGGTAATTATGTAAATGTAGCTTAAGGAAAATTTTAAATTTCCCAAGGGCATCGCCCACATAAATTCTCTAAAAGCAAAACTTTGTCAGAAATATTGAAAATGAAAGAAAAATGAATTTAAATAAATGAGAGAAAAAGAGAGAGCAAAACAGTTAGTTTGCGGATTAACCCCACATTTAAATGTATTCCCAGAGCGTTGCCACATAGATTTATGTGCAAAAAATGCCTTAAGGAAATATAGAAATTTCCCAAGGCAATTTACTGCATAAATACTGCAGATGCCTTGGCAAAATTTGTCAGAAATTAATAAAAATAAAAATAATAAATACAAAGAAATTTAGAAATTATTATTGGACTTTTAATATACAGTTACGCGCATAAAGTTCAAAGTAAAAGCTAATAGAAAAGGTGGAAAAAACAAAACACTTCAAGGGTGTCAACGCCTAATGTTGTTGTTGCCCTTTGAAACATGTTTATAAAGTGTGTTTTTTAATAGCTTAATTGCAGTAATTAACTAAAGAAAGAGAAGAAGAAACGAAGCAAAAAGTGAAAAGCACAAAAGAAAGTGAAACGAAACGAAAAGTGTGACAAACTAAACGAGCAACCCACGCAATGGGTCGCGTGTCTTTGACTAATTAAAACATGATGTTGGCAACCCTGTCAGTTGGCAGTTAGCTGAACACTTCAACACAACACGGAATATGTCGCTGCGCAGCAACAACAGCAGCAACATGTCGTACCAGCAGCAGCAGCAACAGCTGCTCGCCCAGCTGCAGCAGCAGCATAAGTTTCAGCAACAGCAGCAGCAGCAGCAGCAACAGCTCTCCAATGGAGCTGGCTCCAAGTACATCAACAGCAATACGAGTCGCAACAATCTGGCAACGCTAGTGGCTGCCATCAATGGACACGATCAAGCGGATGGGCCAGCGGCAACACACAGCAGCAACAACGGCAACGGCAACGGCAACGGCAACAACGGCAACAGCAACAATTGCTATCAGCTCTCCCCTGCAGCTGCCTCCCGTGTTGCTCACGCTGCACCGTTGGGTCCGCCCTCTTACAGCGCGGCCACAGCGCAGCAGCCGGCGTTCGCCTACTTCAGTCAGCAGCAACATGCTGCGTTAGCCTACCAGCAACAACAACAACAACAGCAACAGCAGCAGCAGCAGCAACAACAGCAACAATTGTCGCTGCCTCCGCCGGATCTCACGGATGGCATTGATCATCATCCGGTCTCCAATTCGCCGCCAGATTCGCCGCTCGCCGCCTCGGCCGCCGAACTGGAGCAGCAGCTGTGCGTCGTGGCCAAGATGCAAAAGTCGGTGACAATTACCGTTACGCCGCAGCGCAGCAATTCCATGGATTTTCTCAACTTTGAGGAAAAGCGTCAGCTAATCGCCTCCTCGCTGTCGTTGTCCGACATTTTGCACAGCAACAATGCAAATGCCAAGGAACCGAATGCAATCAATGCGAATGGTGGTAAGTGTGCCGACAGCTGCCAAGGCTGTAGAATTTCAATAAATGTTAACTATGTTAACATAGGATAAGATACTGTTATGAGAGGGGGTTGTGGGGGAGAAGGATCTTAGAGTTGTTCCTGTAAGGGAATTGAAATAATGTTAAAACTATATTAACATAGCATTATAACATTCTGCTATGTGGAGACTTGTTTAACATTTATTTCTCTACAAAGCACAATCAATCGTTTAAAAGTTCAGTTAAGCGCTTCATATTATTCATGCCCCCAACTTGGAGCAACTTCTCTGGCTATACGGAAAAAATGCCTTTGCTATTCCCTTGTTTTTCCTCTATAGAAAAAACTTGAACAATTTCATTTCGTTGCGCATTCCCATTGAATTTCCCCCCATTAATCGCTTCGATTGGTTGAGCTGCGAAATCGAAGTTAAATGAAATAAAACGAAATTGAGAATAACTTTAAAACTGTTTTTTTTGTATCTGTGTAGCTTTTGTTTTTATATTGTTTATCGATTGTCAGTTAAACAAAAAACTTTTTTATTTGTTTTTACACATCTGCCGCAGAACGGAAATGTTTTTGTTCACTCTCCAAATGGTTCACTGCACTTGAATGCGACAGCATGAACAGGGGGTTTCTGTGTGGATGGGGGCAGGCTTGGTCAGCAAATTGGGGCGTGGCTGAAGCAAACAAGAGTGGAGTGGAAGGCGGCATAAAAGTAGCCTACATATAACAATTGTTGCTTCGAACTAACACTAAAAGTTGTTCAACAACACTGGCAATGTTTTTTACCTTGTCGAAAAACTGTTAATGCTAGATATGCATCTGTTTACCTCATTCAGCAAATCATTTGATTATTGTATTGCCTTAATTTGTATTTTTTCACACCTAACACACTTAACCACGTCAGCTGCCCCAGTGTAAAGGCTGTCAGCCAAGTCAAAGCCGCGACACTACTCTCTCCTCTCACTCTCCCTGCCTGCCCCTCCTAAGCTGACTCATAATCGTCATCATCAATCAAACGCAACAAGAAATTGGAGCGGCGTGTGAAAGAAAGAGGTAGCTAGAGTTGAGATGAGCGCACTCTTCAAAATAAAATGAGCTCATAGAGTGTGTGTAGATGTTTTTGTTGTTTTTTTTCGGCGATCAACTGGAGTTTCGGCTTTGCATTTGGCTGCGCTCGGCTATGTTCGGATTGCCGAAGCCGAAGCATTTGAAACTGAGCCGAAGCATTTGAGTGCCTTGGCGCTGAGCCTGATTGGTTCATGCAATGCAATTTCCAGGCACATGCCCAACAACAACAGCAGCAAAGGCGCGTCTATTTATAGAACTGGCAGCAGCAGCAGCAGCAGAGAGCATTTACCGTTGTTGTTGTTGCTGTCTCTTTTATTGGCATTTAAATTTGTTTGCAATTAAAATGCTCGTATTTCAAGTTCAAGTGAGAGCACGCGTCGCAAAGAGTGGAAACGAAGAGCGAGAGAGCGAAAGAAAGAAAATGGCAGAGCATTCAGTTGAGCTTGCCATGGATAATTAATTCAGTGTGTCAAAGTGAGTCGATGAATCATATAATTTGTTGTTGCTGTCGCTCACGCTGTCGCCGTCTTCATCAGTTGGCTTTTGTTGTTGTTGTTTACGTTTGCTTTTGCTTTTGCTTTGATTTTGCTAACCGCATTCCGCGCATTTTTTGCAATAATTTACGAAATTGCAGCGCATTTGTAGCACAAACAAGATTTGTTCACAAATTGAATGTGAAGTAATTGTTTTATTTTTTATTTTTATTTTTTCAATATATAAACAACAACCTGCAGATATACGAAAAAGGCGTCGCAGCTAATGATGAGACGTGGGCTTAATGGGTGTGTCAACGGAAATTCCATAAAAGGCAGGGTATAGCCCACTGTTACCCAAGCAGAACATTAATAAAAGTTCCAATGAACTTTGTCAAATTTATGGGCGGTTGTTTGACAGTCGTTTGCGAATGTTAGGCATGGCAGAATTGATAAAAATATTGGCAAAAGGTTAATCAATTGAGTGTATGATAAAAGTTAGGTAAGGTTCCCCTGAAGAAGAATAAATTAAGTAAATTTATTGCTTTGTCAAGTCTATAAGAAACGTTTACGAATGGTAGACATAGTAGAAGCTGCATGAAAACTACTGTAAAAGCTGCTCAGTCTTAGTCATAGATACTTACTTATAATCAATCTCTCAGATATTTATACCTATGCAATTCTCTGCTTACCCTCTGCCTGCTGCCTTTCTTTTCTATCATTTTCTGGATCTACGCCCATAATTCTCTATTTATCGCTTCCGCTTCGGGCGTAACGTTTTATTGCTTTGGGAAATTTAAGCGTTTACTCTCTGTCTCTCTCAATCGTCTCAACTCAAAATCAATTGTTCTAATTTCCGCTTATAAATAAAATAGAATTGAATTGCCTTCGACTTGCGTTCCCATGACTTTTTCTATGTTTTTCTGTTCTTTTTTTTTTTTTTTATTGTTTTTGTTGCGAAATTTATCTCAATCGAACACAATTTCACATCTGGCAATTATTTTGCGACGAAAAGCTTAACGAGAAAATTGGAATCAATGAAACATAAATCGAACTGGCAGCTGTCTGTCGGTGCAACCGTCTCTCTATCTCTCTAGGCTCACCTTGCCTATTTCTGTCTAACTCTATCTCTCTCTGGATAGCTCTAGATAGCTCTGGCTCTCCCTGTCTGTATCTCTCTCTTTCTGTCTACCTCTACTGCTACCTCTAGTCTGTGTCTAGCTCTACCTTTCCTTCTCTCTGTTTCTTTCTACCTCTCGCCCATTCTCTCCCGCCTCCCATTCCATTTATCGCATTCAATCTCCATTTGGCTAACGTTTTTTACCCTCAATTCCGTTTCAATTGCAATCATCAAACGGTATTTCTGCTACGCTCATAACTTGGCTAACACCTGGCATGGCGCCCCTTTGGCTTTTTCTCTCTCAACTTCAAACGCTTGTAAAATCGATAAATATTTCGTTTCGCTGTTCTTGTTGTTGTTGTTGCCTATCGATAACTTGGTACAATGTCAGCGCACCGCCCATTTGGCGTTCACTTAAAATTTCATTTGATGGCAGCGTCGAGAATTTCCTCTTCGTTTCTATCAATTTGCACGCCAATTTTCGCTGTCGGCAGTTCTATCAGTTCTTCAACTGCTGCTGCTGCTGCTGCTGCTGCTGCTGCTTCTTCCTTTTCTTCGTCTGCGATTAAAGCTGTAAAAATACAGAAGCTATCAAAGCAGAGGCAGAGACAGAGGCAGAGAGCGGGCACAGCATGGATGCCATAAAGCCAGCCAGATAGACAGGCCGAAACAGTAGCCCCAAAACTGGCTACAAATATGGAATGCAACAACAACAACAACAGGAGTCATAATTATAGCAACAACAACAAGACACATGAAGTCGCCCCAAAAGCGGAAGGTGAAGTGGTTATTGAGTGGCTTTGGGGCGGGAGGCGCAGGGACAGGTGCAGAGAGAGGCGACACAAAAGGCTTGTCAGAGGATAACTTTGATTGTGGGTGGGGCAGCGTTATTTATATCTTTAAACAAACAACAACAGCAGCACGGCTGCGTGGCCAGCAGGCTTTTGCAAGTCGCTCTGTCGGCGTCTGTCTGCCGTTTTTTTGAGGCCTCTGCAGCTAGTTGGCAGCAATTTGATTGGGCTGCGCTGTAAAAGTGGGCTGTGCAAAGGGTATGATAGGGCTGAAAGGGGAAAAGGTTTAAAATATATTTTTATAATATGTTCATGTACATATAATGAAAATAAGAATTTTGAGAGAAAGTGAGAGAGGAAGAGAGACAACAAAAGAGATGGAATGAGCATACTTCTATCCTATACTATCCCATATTCAGGTTAATTATTAGTTAGTTAATTATTCTCCAATTGTTGTTAATTTTATAACATTTCTAGAGTATTCTTTAGTCGATACTTCCTAATAGAGCCTGATTTTATTATGTATATACTTGTTTATACAAATTTTATTTCTTATTCATAGATATTTATACCTACTCGTCTTCTATTTGTGTCTATTCCCTGATTGGCTACTCTCACTATATTTACAGGGTATTTCTGAGTCTATACTCCTAAGCTACACAGTCTTAGAACCTTATTTAATTTTTTAGATTTTCCCTTGTCAATAATTTATTGACATTTATAGTTTTTCCCATTGCCTTAGTTCCTCACTCGCACTTCTGCCCACATTTCCAGGGTATATCAGAGTCTATACACCTAAACTACATAGTTTTAGAGCATAAATTAGGGTTTCCTTCATATATATTATTTTATTTATTGCTATTATATTCAAATTTCCTCTCTCGCACCTCTGCCCACATTTCCAGGGTATCTGTGAGTCGCTAACCACAACCCACCCCCTAGCCACTCAGCGGCTATCCTGCTTGCCTGCCTTGCCGGCGCCTATTGTCTGTCAACTTTGAAAACAAATTTCGGTCACAAATATGCCCAGCCCCCCAGTCACGCCCCCTCCGGCGTGCCTACTCCTCAGGCATTGGCTATATTGGTTTATTTCGATGGCCGCTAATCGAAGGGTATTAATCAATAAATTGACGTCGAGTGTTTGCTGATTAACTCTGGCGCTATTTATGGTCTGGCTGGCTCTCTCCCTCTCTCTTCTATCATTTCCATGTGCCACGCCCACCCCCGTCTTGCCGCCCACAAGCGAACGTCTTACGCAAGCCAACTCACATACTTGTTAACATTTTCCATTTGTTTACAATCTTCAAACACAATTGTGGGAATGTGGGCGAGCGTTGAGGTGCTAATGAGGCTCAGCTCAAGCTGAAGCTCATTATTACGAACATCTTTATGAAGCTGATGATGATGATGATGAGTTGATCGGCCACGTTTATTGTTCTCATCATTTAGCTAAACGACAAGTTGTATAAGCTTATTTTGTGCTGCAGTCACGCTTTAAAAATAGCTGCAATGCGCTGAGCTTGGGCTTGACTTTTACTTGATTTTTAAATAATAAATAAAATAATTGTTCTCAGTTGAGTTTTTTTATTCGGGCTGTCGCCAAAGCATGCATAACTCAATTAAATTTTATTGCTGTTGCTTCTTAATCGTGAAGAACGAGCGAGCAGCAATGAAACTCTTTGTCATCGATTGCTGGAATAGATATATTGTATATATATAATACATATATATATATTTATATAATGCACAGATAAGAAATGTTTGCATAAAACGTGAGTTTCCAACACATTGATAAAGTCTGACGTCTGGGAATCATGTGTTCAAATGCCCTAAGGCAGGTTGAAAATATTATAGAAACTATGTAAATGTTAATATTTAACATTTTTTATTAACAATCTAAGGAATTTTCTATAGGTAACAATTCTGTAAGTTTTGGAATATGCTGTAGAATACTGATCGATGCTTTTAATATTCCTAATTAATTTAATTTTTAATATTAACTATTAATTATTATTATTTATAATATATAATATTTTTTAAATATTAGTAGTAGTTATATATTATTTTATATTATATTATATATTATTTTTAATATTAACAATTAATTAATAAATATTATTTTTAATGTAAATTAATTATTATTATTTATAATATATAATATTTTTTAAATATTAGTATTATATATTATTTTATATTATATTATATATTATTTTTAATATAAATTAATTATTATTATTTATAATAATTTATTACTTTTAATATATAATATTAATTTTTCTCGCATATCTCTACTTCCCTCTATCAAATCTGTCAAATTTGTGAAGCAATTAGTTCCCAAAGTTCGTTCTTCTAAAAATTCAATATGAAAACACTAATAATTAATAATATTAATAGCTATTAGCAAGAGCTTAGAAATAATGGGAAGGAAATGTCTCGAAAATAGTTTTGTTTATGAATGAATATGCTGGGAATGGATGTGAAGCCTGAAGCGCTAGACTTGTGTTTCAATGAAGAGTTCACTGAGCCGCAAATGCTACAGAATTGTATTAATCATAATTATTTTCTGGAGCACTTAAAATGTTTAACAAAGTTATACAAACTTTCAGTTTCTTCATCATTAACTCATCGCTGGCTCCACTTGATATTGATTCAACGAGCTCTGCACTTGCCCTAACACGATCTAAACTTAAGTATATATTAATAACAGACAAGGTGCTCAAGCGTGAATCGTCTGTGTTCAATCGAAAATTAGCTTCCAATATCTCAAGTTCAACTGCCACAAATCGAAGTTCAAGTCGAGAAATCGTGTACAGTCTTTAGACTGGCCTCTGGCCAAACAAATTGCCACTTAATGCCGAGTTAAACTTCAATTAACAAGCAGCAAAAGCGTTTAAGCATTTTAGCCAGCGGCGTCTGGAGACCTTTTCGAGAGCATTCATTAAACATAAAGAGAAGCTGGTAGAAAAAGCGACGCCATCAAATGCACAAGTCATAAGTCAAAGCCACGCTGACCCCATGAAGATCAAAGCCTTTCTAACTGCGTGATTAATGCGACACGCTGTTCCTAATGACCCTCGCCGCAGACGCCTCGCCCTGCGACTAACTATGCTTTAACTATGCCAATAAACTTGTCACATTTGCCCGACACCAAATCACAAATCACAAATCGAACAATGATCGATCAAATGTCGGCCGCACCCTGAGCTCAGCTACACTCAAAGAAAAAACAAAGCAACATTTGAACTAGAAAATGTTTTGTGCAGAACACAAAACAAAGTGAATGAGAAAGTGTAAAGTGACTTAGAGACTGTTTATAGGCAAATCGATAAATATCGATTAGTAGCTGTCATAAGGAAAGTGAATTTTAAACGTTAATGAAAGCTAAACTTGGTCTAAATTTATATAACTGATGTAAATCGATAAATTTGATCAGCCCAATTGTCTAAATATATGTGACTTATGTAAATCGATAAATATCGACAAATATGAACAGCTCAATGGTTACAAAAAATCGATAAATATCGATGTTGAGCTGCAGTTTTTTATACTCAATTCAGCTCAACTCAACTTAGCTTTCGATTAGGTACATTCTAAAGAGGTTCGCACTCTCTGTACTTTTTCGTTAGACTATGCAAAGTGTGAGTGATGAGACGCTGAGACGATTCAATCGGTCGACGATTCGACTTGGCGTTGATTTTGAATGCTGTTTGATGATCTCATCTGACGTGGCACGTGGCCAGCTCGCGCAACTTCATTAAAATGTTGTTTCAGCACTCACTTTACCTCTCTGCTCTCGCCTCCTCTGCTGCTTCTTCTATTTATTTTTTGCGTTATTAATGAAGATATAAATAAGAGTTCCTTGTCGCTTGGCAGCTGCATTTGCCGTCAGTTTTAATTTGCTTTAATTAAGGCGGAATTGCAACTGAGGCTGGATTGCAGGTCAAGTGTCTCTCTCTCTCTCTCTCTGTCCTTGATATCAATTTGTGGTACAGTCTCGTCAAAGTGTGTAAGCAATCATAATTGCTGCTTATCCTATCTGTTGTTCAGGTCAATGTTTATCTTGGCCAACTGCCAATTTGGCTCAGCCCAAAGCTTTGCCCTCCACTTCCTTTGACAAAAGTTTTCAGCAACAAAAAATTCCATTAACTGTACTTTAAAGTTTGTCTTGCCGTTAACTAGTTTAACTACAACAAAGGATATAACTTTCGCCTTAGACTGTTTGTGCATGTGCGAATTCGTTTTTCCCTCAGCTACAATATGTAAGTTTTTAATTGCCTTTTGATAAGCCAGCAAAAGTTTTGAAGCTACAAAATTGATTGAGTATGTGCGTTTGCTTTAATCTTGTTAGAGGGGAAGTTTCATAAAAGTAATGAACTGACGTGAAGCGAGCTTATCAGAGAGAATTTTTGTTAGTTTTATTTTATTTTATTATTATTTTTTATTTTTTACTTTATTTTATTTTTTTTTTTGATATATTTAGTATATTTATTTTTTATTTATTTAGACAGAATTTTTATAATATTTTTTATTTTTTTTTCTTATTTTAATTTTATTTTTATTTATTTTATTTTTTATTTATTTATTTATTTTAATTTTTAAAAAACTACAATATTTTTTGAAAAACATATTATTAATATATATATATATTTAATAAGTTTTAAATTATTATATTTTTCTTTTTTTTATTTAATTTAATTTTTATTTAAATTATCTTCTACAAGCAAATACAATTATTAAATATTTTGTCTACATATAATTCCCAACTAGTTAAAGTATATTTAGCTTAATTGCTTCCTTTGCTGCCCCAATTTCCATTTAACTACAGTTTTCGCGCATTAAAATTCAGACATAATCAAATGTAAACAAAAACAAATTGCAAATAAAATGTAAATATTTTTAAAAAACATTTTCGCGCATTTAGCTAAACTATTTGGAAGCTGTCAGGCTAAACAAACCGAGAGCCCACGCACAAATTCCAGATATATATATATATATACAAACTATATCTGCTTTGTTTGTAAGCCAAACAATTTAGCAATCAACTGCAGTGGAATTGAAATGTTTTTAATTAGTTTGCGGTACACTTTAAGCTCTATCTGCATCTGTATCTGTATCGGATGCTGTGTGTTTGTATCTGTCAGATACTCATAGCCGAAGACCCACATACTGTTTCGCAATTTGTGCGTTTTGATTTACACAAGTTTTATGTTAATTGAAAATGAAATTTTATTTGTTTTCCTCTTCAATTTTCCGTGTGCTTTTTTCCATTCTTTGTTCTCCGGCCGTAAGTTGTGTGCAAATATTTGGCCATATGCTGCTCATCGTTCGCTTATTTTTCTTTTTTTCGTTAGGCTCATGTTTTATGTCCGAAAAATGTTGTTTTTTTATTGTTGTTGTTGTTGGGTTTTTGTGTTCTGTTTTTGTTTGGGGCTTGTCCCGTAAACTTGTTTGCCCACAGCCACACTTTGGCGACAGAACAATGTTGTAAATTTTCCAAACATGCCACCAGGCAGGCTAACGACGTCCCGCTCCAGCCGGCGCCCACCTCAGCAGCACTGAAATCAAATTAATAAAAGTTGTTGCTGTTGGTAATTTGAGCTGCCTGCGGGTGACAGACAGCGCGCTTCAGTGCATTCTTTGCTCGTGCCATTGGGCTCTGGCAATGGGTAGTTTCAACTGAAGAGGTGATATGTAACGGGAGAGGAAATATGATATATGCAAGTATATATGAGGATCCCTTGACATTTACCGAGAATGGTCTTTGTTTTAATCCTGATTTATAGAGATTTCAATGGTAATCTCTATATTTCTGTCTTTCTTTATCTTTATCTTTATTTACTATCTATCTATTTGTCTATCCGTAGCTCTCTCTCACTCAGACTCTCCTTCGCTAGCTTCTTCTACTGAGAGCTCTCTCTCTTCTTCCACTCTGACTAGATCTTCCCATAATTCTATTATCTAGGGTATATTTCGTGCACGTCTTTTCGTTATTCTCACCTCTCTATATTTAGCACTCATTGCATTAGTGGCTGGGCCTCACGCTTTTACTTGCCCATTGACAACTGTTCTGACACTTGAACGTCGCTTGTCGCCGCAATGTCCCTTTCTATGCGCTTCTCATTAGACGATTACTCATTTGCTCTGCTATTTTTAGCTCGCTTGCAGTTGATTGAATGTCAACGTAGCTTATATAGATAGTTAGACAGATGTCAAATGTCAAATGCAATTTAAATGCAATTAGCTGGCAGTTGAGCTGCGTTCAAAATGCCTTTTAATTGGCCCAACAACAACTATTTTATCCCATATTTATTTTTTCGATTTATGGCTTTGCATTTAATATGTCATTTGTTATGTCTATCGCTCACTCTCTGCATTTTCCCATGATTCATAGCTATTTGTTATTCATGGACTTTTTCACATAAATCCCATTCTACCTCCCTCTCACTCTGTGTGTTACTCAATTGTTTCTCGCTTATCAACGCAATAACTTTTTTTTTTTTTTTTTTTTTGGTCAATTGCGAGAGTTATGCGTGTTTTATTTCTATTTTCTCATACACGTAATCGTCGGAATTGTCTATCGTAATTGACTTTGACTTTGATGTACGCGTGCAAACTGTCAAACAGCTGCGCGAGGGCGGGAGTTAGCGAAGAGATGTGGGGCAATGAAAGTAACGAACGAACGCGGCAGGGTTTGGCTTTAGCCAGGCTTTGCGGTGATTCGGGTTTTTGCATAATATATAAATAATAGAGGGTCAAATTGAGTTGGCGCTCGAATGTGAATGCGGCTTGAGGTCGTTCAGTATATAATCATTGATTTATATTGATGACTGCAAGCTAAGTGTACACATACGACTAGTGGGGCAATGTGAGCTATACAGCTGTGCGCAGCCAGTAAAACGTTTATAAAAAAAAAATAGAAAAAAAACTTTGATAGAAATTTAGTTCAAATATAAAAAGAATATATATAAAAATTAATTTTTAGAGAGTATTTATAATATATGCTGTATAAAGTAATATATACTATATAAAGTAAACAAGCAGTCCAGCCAGTAAAACGTTTAGGAAAGCTGGAAAATTTATATTCTATAAACAGAAAGGCATCTTTGCTGCCACAACAACTTTCATTTATTAATAAATTGCATTAATACAGCGCAGCCTGTAAAACGTTTAAGAAAATGAAGTAGACTGAGCAGAGTAATTTTTTTTTTTTCAAATTCATTCTTTTTATTTACGCTTATTGTCTTAGACTCTATAGCTCAAATTTATTTTATTTCATTTGAATATAGCTATAAAAATAACTTTTCTATAGTTTCACAAAAGTTTTGCACTTGTGCAAACTTTTCGTAAATCATTTTTCAATGAGCAACTGAATAGTTTTGATTGAGCACGCTGATCTAAAGTATAAGTTTCTCGAAAAGATTTTATGACTGCACATCATAAATCCAAAGTCAACAACTATCGATAGCAGAGTTAAAGTTGTGCCGCACTTTTCACATGTAGTTGTCGCCTTCTTTTTTTTTTTTTTGGCATTGGCTGCGCTTCAGTGCCACAGCTGTCATTCAGGGAGGTAAACCCACTCGCCAACATGGAGCAGCAGCTGTGTGTTGGCCATTGCCAGTGTGATACGCTCACGTTTTCTATTGCCTGCGCAACGTTGCGTATACGTAATGTGATTTGAATTTTGTGCATGTGCAGTGAACGCTTTGCTGCGCTTTGGCAAGCGGCGCGGCGGCGACATCAGCGACACTGCAAAAGCAAAGATAGAATTGTTTAAGCAATGGGAGAGCGATAGGTGAATACTCTATGAGGTTGAGGGGGAGGAAGTGGAGAGAAGAGACAGATAGAGGGAGATGGAGATGGAGAGATAGAGAAACCAGAGAGTGAGCAGAGATAAAGAGAGACAGGGAGTGAGAAGAGATAAAGAGAGACAGAGAGTGAGAGAGAGATAGCTATATAGAAAGAGATAGATATAAAGATATGGAGACATAGAGACATACAGAGAGAGATATAGGGGAGAGAAAGACTGCGAGAGAAAGACAGACCAGACTGATGAATCATATGTATAGAGCGAACTCCCTCTCTCTCTCGCTCTCTCTATGTGTCTCTCTCTATCTCTCGTCTCTCTAAATATCTGAATCTCTCTCTCTCTCTCTCTCTCTCTCTCTCTTTTGCTCTCTCTCGTTTCTCGTTGTCTCGTCTCTATATCTCTCGTCTCTCCATCTCTCTTCTGTCGTCTTTCTATCGCTCACGTCAGAGTCTCTTCTTTCTACTTCTCTCTCTCTCTCTCTTTCTCTCTCTCTCGCTTCTCTATCTCGTCTCTCTTCTCTCTTTTGCTGTCATCTGTTTCTCTCTCTCTCCCCCTCTCTCTCTCTTTCCCCTTCTCCGTCTCCTTTCTCGCCATCTCTATCTCTTCATATAGTGTATCTAAGATCCGTTACTAACTAGCATCAGTTTTCCCATTTCCGTTTAGCATTTACTATTCAGCTTTGGCCATTACCGTAGCGCCGTTGTCAAAATACGTGCCAGGCCAGGCGTAAATTTGGCAGTGGCCTCTCCTCCCTCCTCCCTCTCCCCTTCCCACTGCTCCTGCGCGCTGTCACGCCTCCTCTACTACTTCGACAGTCAATTGGATAGCCCACTCGCTCGCTCGCTCGCTCGCGCCCCTGCTTTTATCTGTTGTAGTTTCTTTGTAATTACAATTAATTTCAGGTTTCATATTGCAATCAAAATCGACGGAGAGTGGGACAGACGGCCGCAAATTAGTTCAGTAATCGCATTGTTGCTGTTGTTGTTACACATTTCACTGTGTTTTGTTGGCGTTGCCTCAATTAGCGTCGCCTGCGACCTTCGAGCATAAATTTTGTTGTTGACTGTTTTTTGCTTGAAAGTGAAAAAAGTCGCACAAATTTTGCTTTAGCTATATTTAGCTGTTTTAATTTTTGGCTTGGGTTTTTTCAGCAATTTTCATTTTGGCTTACATTTTGGCATTTATGCTCGTTCAGTTAGCCGAAAGGGGTATATTGGTTTTGGGATGTGTCTTGAGTGTTCTCGTATGCCCAAGCAGATAGATCGTTCTCTAACTATATATAGATGGATATATACTTAGATTTTTCATAAATTTCCATACTCTAGAGGCGTGGCAAATCAGATTTATAAGCAGACTATATCTGCTATAGGAACAGAGCTTTTCATGACAAGTTTAGCAGGTCGAGTTCTATAAGGTTTCTCTAGAGAAAAGCCTGTAAATTGGTGCGCATTAATATTTATATCAATTTTGATATTTTGGTACAGTGAACGAGCATTAAACAGTCGGTTAAACTCTACTCTTTTTTATTTTTTGGCTCTTTATTATTATTTTGCTTTGATTTTGGCTTTTGAGATGTTAATTTTAGTTTTTTCGTTTGATCGATTTTATTTATTTATTTTTTATTTGTATTTCTTATACACTTTTATTAAGTATTTCGGTTATATTTTCTTTTCATTTGGCTTGGTTAAAAGTTGCAGCGCTTTGTCACGTTGTGCAAATATAAATTTGTTGCTCTGATTTTTGCTGTCAATTTGTTTAGCTTAGTTATCAGCAGTCAGCGTATATGCACAGATATATATGTATGTGTGTATGTGTACACACACACACATGCAGTTGACTGAGCTTTAAGTGGAACACGACAATTGACAATTTACATAAGCCGTCTATGCACATATGAAATGAATTTTATATATATAAATGGAAGAGAGTGATATAGATTGCGAACTGTGCTATGATAGATATGATAAAGATATAGAAAGATATATACACATATGATAAATGAAGCCTCTTTTATGTGTTAGTAGGGTATGCCCCTTGCTAACAGCTTTGCCATACTGCAGTTTGCTTCTCAGTTTTGTTGGCATTCGCCTCATGTTTTGAGCTGTGCACTGAAAACTTTTAGATATCTATTATATATACTATATATAGATGAGTGTATGTCTGCTCTATCTTGCTTTCAAACTTTTATAACTTTAGCAGAATGCAGTTGATTTCGGCTTTTGGCTGGCATTCGACTCATGTCTTGTCTTTAGTATGCATTTTAGTTGAAGAATTTTATTCTTTCGCTAGTAAAAAAAAAGCAATTTAATATTATCGTCTTAATTTGTTTTATTTCTTTTATTTATTTAATTTTAAAAAGTTTTTTATTTGTTAAAAAATAGTTTATATATTGTTATTAATTTTATTTTGTAAAATTTTTTCCATATTCATTAAAATTAATTTATTATTATTATATATATTTTATATATATTTTTAAATAATATTTTCTATTTTTTTTTTATTTTCAACTATTTTATCTTTATTTTCTTTCATTTTCCTCTTTTCTAGCCCTATTTTTATCATTTTAATTTTTTTTAAATTAAATCAATAACTAAAGAAATTTTCAATAAAAAAACTAAGTTTTTAAAATTTAAGTTCCATCGAGAAACATTTTTAAACGCGCAGTTGAAGCTTGCCGGAGTCGTCATTCGCTGTGCTCCTAAACTATTCATAAAGTCTATATATATAGATATATATATATATATATATATATATATATATATGTGCTCATATATATACTTTATGTTTTTGTCATAACTTATATTATTTTATGCACACGCCCCCTGTGGTAGGGCGCTCATATTGAGGCTGTGCCCATGTGGACAGACTCAGATAATATTTGTCGTACAGAATTTATTTAAGAATATTTTTTTGTTGTCGGCTTTATTTGTGGCATGGATTGCGAGGGGTATTCAAGCGAGAATAACAACATACAGTATGGAGCCACAATAACAACAACAAACACAAAACAATGGAAGCCACAAACAACTTTCGCGAAAACTCGTTTTCCACGCGTTCGCATCAAATATTAAAAAAAAAAAAAAAACATCAACAACATTGTTGACTCTTGTTGTTGTTGTTGTTGTCGCCCTTGTCGCTTATGGCCGCAGCCTGTGCTGCAGCGTGGAGCAGCTGCCGTTGCTAAACTTGGCTCCCTCCAAAAAGTCGAAAGCCAAAAACTGGTTTCATTCTTCTGTTTTTTTTGCGTCTTTTTTCGCACACACCTTAAAGAGGGGGACAAAAAAAAAAAACGATGTAAGCTGTAAAAAATTTAAAAAGATTTTCGCAGTTTCAGTTTTTCTTTAAGCCCTGGGTGAAAAATTCTCGCTATTTTCTCTGGCGCCATTTAAATGTGGCTGCATTTCCGTTTACTTTTTTTGCGGTTCTTGTTTTGCCGTTGCCTTCGGGCGCTGTGCCGCAGCGCCGCACGTTGCATGTCATTCACGTGCAACAGCTTCAATCCAAGTGGTTTCTCTCGGCTTGACACACATTCTCCATCTCTCTCTCGCTCTCGCTCTGTCCATGTCTCCCGCTCGTTATGCAACTGAAATCAAGCATGAAAAGCTGCTTCAACAATTGACCACAATTGGGACAGGCCGACAGCAGCTTGGCCCAGTCCATGCGCCGGGCTAGAAGGAAGCCAAATAGTTCTTAGCCCATTTGCCACAATTTTGTGGTATTTATAAATACGCTTTACCCTAGCAGCAGCTACAATAACTTGGCCATTGAAGTTGTCAGTTGCAGGGAGGCGAACAACTTCAATTAAAGTTGCGTGAAAAGAAAAGTTGAAGTTGCGAGTGGAGCATGAAAATTGATGGATAAAAAATATAGAAATTAAATTCTCTGATAAATATGAATATTATGTCATATTTTTTAGTCTATGTTAGATAGCTATTATATGATAGAAAAGCTTAAAAACTTGCCAGAGCTTAAGTAATTCTTTAAGATTTTTATTAAACTCTCTCTCTCTCTCTCTCTCTCTATATATATATATATATATATATATATATATTTGACTTCTATACATATGAGACTTGTTTACCGGGTATTTTAGCGTCGTGCAAATAGCTGCGACTTTTATGACTATATAACATTTTTATTGAAATAGTTGAGCTTTTTATGAGCAGATAAAGTTGATGTATGAAGTTTTTATGTATTTATATATATAGTGAAAATAAAATATAATAAAATACAACTAATATATATAGTAAGAATACAGTATATATTGTATATTTAGCATAGTATATAGTATATATAGTATATCTCGTATTTAATATTTAATATTTAATATTTAGTATTTAGTATTTAGTATTTAGTATTTAGTATTTAGTATTTAGTATTTAGTATTTAGTATTTAGTATTTAGTATTTAGTATTTAGTATTTAGTATTTAGTATTTAGTATTTAGTATTTAGTATTTAGTATTTAGTATTTAGTATTTAGTATTTAGTATTTAGTATTTAGTATTTAGTATTTAGTATTTAGTATTTAGTATTTAGTATTTAGTATTTAGTATTTAGTATTTAGTATTTAGTATTTAGTATTTAGTATTTAGTATTTAGTATTTAGTATTTAGTATTTAGTATTTAGTATTTAGTATTTAGTATTTAGTATTTAGTATTTAGTATTTAGTATTTAGTATTTAGTATTTAGTATTTAGTATTTAGTATTTAGTATTTAGTATTTAGTATTTAGTATTTAGTATTTAGTATTTAGTATTTAGTATTTAGTATTTAGTATTTAGTATTTAGTATTTAGTATTTAGTATTTAGTATTTAGTATTTAGTATTTAGTATTTAGTATTTAGTATTTAGTATTTAGTATTTAGTATTTAGTATTTAGTATTTAGTATTTAGTATTTAGTATTTAGTATTTAGTATTTAGTATTAATTATTTTGTATATTTATTATTTATAGTATATTTAATAACAATATTTCTAGTATTAATTAATTTAGTATTAATTATTTAGTATATTATTATTTAGTATTTATATTATATTTAATAATAATATTTCTAGTATATATCACACTCATAGAGCATTCAACATTCGTTCTGTAGCTATTTCTGCTTTCAACTATTTTTTAACTATTTATTTTACTTTTTTTTGTGTGTTGTTTTGCTTCTTGCTTTGCTCTGTTCTGTTTTGCTCCTCCAGCTATTTGTAGGTAGCCTAATTTCAACGCTTCAATGCTGTCCGTGTGTATGTGTGTGTGAGTGTGGGTGAGTGTGCCCAGCTTATCTTTAGGCAGCATCAGAGTCAACAACAACAAATGAGAAACAGCTGCCGCAGCAGTTGGAGGGAATTCTGTTTGCCCCCTGACGAACCAATTCTAAATAGTTGAGGCAATCGCTGAGGCTATCTAACTGCCGACTTAAGCTTGGGCTCTGCCTCTGGCTCTGCCTCTGCTTTAGCCAATTAGATTTGGCTCGCAGTCAAGTTGGCATTGGCCATTTGTATGCAGGCGAGGCGATGGCTCTTAATGGCCAACAATTTGCTTAGCATTTTGATGCAGAAGCTTCTCTGACTGCAGAAAACTTGTTTTGAATTTGTAATTGATTTGTCAAATGATGTTAAAACGTCATCATCGGCTCCATCCTCATCATCGAGTTGCTGCTTACATAAAGAAAATTATTTAATGGCATTTTCTTGCTGCTGTTTTCGCTTTTCAATTTTTGCTTTCAGCCAACATAATAATGTGGCGACTGCAGCATTGCCGCATGCCAGACACAGGGGCGTGGCATGCCGGCCCATTTTTGGACAGTTGCTCAGGCGCTTCCGCGCTGCGTTTTCTTTAACATTTTTACTGTTAATTATGAACTCATCTCTCTCTATTGTTATCCCTTTCTAATCTCACTCTCTCTCTCTCTCTCTCTCGTTGCAGCCAAGAAACAAAATGGCGCCGCCATACGCACAAACAGCCTGGGCTCTGGCACCCGCACCCCGCCCCTGGAGCGCAAGAGCAAATTGAGCGCCCTTGGGCGTTTCTTCAAGCCCTGGAAATGGCGCCGAAAAAAGAAGAGCGAAAAGTTTGAAGCGGCCTCCAAATGTAAGTTTGATTATTATTAGCATTAGCATTATTATTGTCGTTGACATTGAAATTGGCATAGGCATTGGAATTGGAATTGTCATTTGCATTGGTATTGTCATTGTCATAGTCTTAGCCATTGTCATTGTTATTGTTTTGGTAATTGCCATTGCCAATATCATTATCAATTTTTATTGTCACTGTCATTGTCCGTATCATTGGTATTGCTATTGTTATTGGCATTGGTATTAATATTATCATTTTCATAAGCATGCCCATGACTATTTTCATTAGCATTATCATTAGCATGCCCATGACTATTTTCATTATCATTATCATTATCATTATCATCATCATTATTATTTTTATTATTATTATTATTATTATTTATACATTATGATTTATTTTCTTTATAGCACTGGAGCGCAAGATTTCTGTACGTGCCAATCGCGATGAGCTAGTGCAAAAGGGCATTCTGCTGCCAGAGAGTCCGCTGGGCAATATACCAGAGCCGGGTAAGTGCCAGAACTGAGAAATAGGCGGATATATAGCTCTTTTATTAGCACTAGAAGAAAATGACAATTCAGAAGAAGTAAAAATGGAAACAAACAAAATAGATATTGTGAGAGAATAAGAACAGAGATAGGGGGTTTTCGCCTTATTACTCTTTGGGTTCTACCTTCGCTCTCCCGATCTCTTAGCTTTCTCCTGAAATCTCTATTTCTTCTCTCTCTCTCTCCCTCTATCTGTTTTAATCACTGCCTTTCACTTATTTACTGTATTCAATCTTTTCCTTATCATTAGCCCCATCTCTTTTTCCGTGCCGCTCTCTGTCTCTCTCTCATAACTTTTTTCCGTTCTCCGTATCCCATTGCTATACACTTTTCCCATTCGTCCTCTATTTTGTCCTTGTACTGCTCCATGCCATCTCTCTTTTCAGACCCCCGTTTTGTCTCACCCCCTCCCGCGTTCACTATATTCCTCTTCCTTTCCCTTCCTCTATTATTTCTTTACCTTTTTCTCCCTTTCTTTCTATTTGATTCATCCTTTCATTTTTATTTTAATTTTTCTTAATTTTTTCTTAAGAATTTCACCTTTTACATTTTATAAATTTCGTTGTCGCCTTTCACCGCGATTCTCATTAATTCAAGTCATGCTGCCATTTATAATAGCTCAACGAGTGAGAGGTTAAGCACGGTGAGAGTTGGCTTTAGAGAGAGATGGAGAAAGACTAATTAAATAGGAATCTAAGCTTAAGGCAAAGCAAAGGCAAAGCTCTCCAAGACCTAGAGGGTATCTTCAAGCCCAGCAAGCTCTACTCGCTGCACTTCATCCCGATTAAGTTATTCATCTTCAATATCCAACTGATTCTGCCACAACCTGAAGCATTTATTTTCTATTAAATTGCTAAATGGCCTCGCTACCCGCCGAGTTCAATTTCATAAACTTCTTGCTGCCAACTGTGCGCCGCATAACGGTATATGTATGTGTATGTGTATGTGTTAGTTAAGCGAATCTTTGAAAGCCATATAGCTCACATCTAATCCCCCATTGAGCTTTGTCGTTATGCACAAAAGTTTTATAAGTAAAGCCTGGCAACTGTTTTCTTTTCTTGGCTTGGTTTTGGCCAAGTTACTTAAACAAAAACCCGACCACAGGCGCACAAACGTATCGCTGGCTTTCAGTTTTGGCCTTTGTGCGCTGTATGACAGACAAACAAAACGGAAATTGGCCATAATCCACGCACGATTTAGCCGATGACGAGGAACGTTGACTTGGCTCCCAGTCACGACGACGACGACGGCGACGGCGACGCTTAGCCAGGTTTCCACTTTGCTAAATTGTTTGTTCGGGGCGGGGGGCGTGGCTGAGTCTCTCTTGTTTGTTTCCTTCCGCCACACTTCAGACATGACAAGCCCCAGCAATTGTGAAACACTCCAATCCGCTCGCCGTCTGTCTCAGTCACTGGCTCCCTCTTTGGGGACGTCGCCAACATTCTCCTGTTCGGTAATTAATCAACGGCAGCTAATTGTCAATGCGAGACGAAGAAACAGCCAGCCAGCCAGGCAGCCAGCCAGAAACGCCAAATGCATTCCAAATCGATGAAAGAAAAACTCTCGAACCTACCTCAAGTTTTACTAGCTTAACCCAGGCAAGCTTTGTGCCGCCGCTGGGCCACAGATGGCGCTGCGGGCGAAAGTTTGCCTTGGCAAAAGGTGAAAGCTGAGCTGAATGAAAGAGCTTTTAAGCAAGCAGGCAAAAGCTTTGCCAAATTTATGAATGACTGAAAGCTTTTACTAACTATCTCACTCTCTCCCCCTCTCTCTCTCTCTCTCTCTCCACAGGCGAGGAGTCGTACTATAATAGCGGCGCCACTGCGAATGGCTCGCTGCTCTCAGCCGTCCACAATAATTCCATAAATCAAGCCAACAATTCCATTAATGCCAGCACCTATGGCAGCGGCAACAATGCGTTGCTCACACAGCAGCAGCAGTTGCAGCAGCAGCAGCAGCAGCAGCAGCAGCTGGTGGGCGGGGGCGTGGCCAGCTCAATATCCGTGCAACAGTTCAATGCAAATTCCATGCTCAACGGCGCCAGCCTCAATCAACAGAATTCCATGGCCAATGGCGGAGGTGGTGGTGGCGGCGGCGTTGGGGATGGCTCCTCGGACACATCCTCATTGAGTGGCGGCGTGCCACACTCGCAGTCGGCGCCCCAGCAGCTCAGCGTGGGCCAGCAGGGGCAGCAGCAGCCGCCGCCACTGACGCCGCTCGCCCAGCATCATCAGGCGCTGGCACAGCAGCTGCAGCAGCGATTCGCCATCAGCAATAATAACGGTAAGTCAAGCCAACTTCATACTGAAAGTGGGGGGAGGGGCGTGGGAGAACTTCAACATTTTTGATTGTTGCAATTGCAATTTGCAACAATTGTTGAGCGAAAAGCTTCGCTGTAATTGGAAAAGCGGCAAAAACAATTCTTGCAAAGTTTTTCCATAGAATTGAAAAGACTCTGCTGCCTTTTGTTGAGGACAATGGGCTCTATGAAGGAGTTTTGAATGGAATTATTATATTGTTATTGTTCCTATTAATGATAATTATTATTATTAAGTCTTTAAGCAATTGTTTTATGAGCTTAATGTGGAATAATGAGGGAAAGGGGAGTATCTATTCGTAGTGAAGATATGTGTATCAGATAATAGATATCGTTGATCTGTATAAAAATTATATGTTAACTGTTAATTGTATAGCAGACATCTGTAAATTGAATAACAGCTATCTGTTAATGGTATAACAGTTAGCTGTAAACTGCACTACACAATCTATTCAAGTTGTATAACAGTTAGCTGTAAACTGCATAACAGAAGTATGAAATTTTTTAAACTGATATATGCTACTAGTATAACAGTTATCTGTAATGTGTACTGCATATATCTAAGACTGTAGAACAGATATGAAAAAACTGTATAACAGATTTCCTACATTTGTATAACAGATATCTGTAAGCCATATAGCATATCTGTAATCTGTATAACAGTTATCTGCTTACTCTAATACAAATAACCAGTAATCCGTATAACAGATTCTTAATATAAGCAGATCAATATTAATACCCAATTTACATTCCTCTACAAACTATTTATTTCCACTCTAAGTCACATAACTCTAAAGTATAATAGGAACTGTATATAACCTATAAATAACTTTAAAGAACCCAATTACATCAAGCAACCTGCTCAGACAGATTTGTTGCCACCCGCAAGCATTGCATACTTTGGGGCTGCGGCGAACGCCCATAAATATTGTTGCCTACTTTCGAGCGCTGTGCTAAAACACAATTACACACAGACAACAAGAGGCTAGACCAGGCTGACTCGTAAATATGACGCGCTTAAAGCCAATTTAAGTCGAGTTAACGCCCAGTTAAGCTGCGCCCCTCTCCCTCACTCCCTCACGCCTTCGGCCAACTTGCAAAGTCACATGTATTTGCTTTGCCGTTATTCCTGACTACAGCAACTGTCGTTGTTCTACTTGTTCTTGTTCTTGTCAGCACTTGCGGCAGTTTGCCAAAAAGTCAGATAAAATGTTAAACAAAACTCAGGCAAACGTTGGCCAAAGGGAGGGGGGAGCTTTTGTGCATAGCCGTGGCTATTTCGTATGGTAAACAAAACGGCATATCTGTCGTGCTTTTGCACTTGACATTTATGTATTTTGACTCGCCGTAAGTTCGTGCTATCACCCTCTCGCTCGCGCATTCATAATGAGCATATATTTGATGACTGTCTAAAAAAATTATTCAGTGCGCTTGAAGCTTTACGGCATTGCGTTTCGTGTTTGTTTTGTATTTGATGCTGCCGCTGCTGCGGCGTCGACGACTGCAGCCGGCATGTGCTTGCCTGCGTCGCACTCTCTTCGCCGCTGCCGCTCTCTCGACGCGCACGTTTTGTGCTTTTGTTTATTTTGCACTTGATTCGCTGAGCGCCAGACAGCCGAAGAGAGAGAACGCGCGCTCTCTCTCGCTGTTACTTTTCATCATACGCTACTGCGTCGTTCTTGTTGTTGCCTTTTGGGCTAGCTGGACGGCGTCGCATTTTTATGGCAAATCGTTGCGCTGCTCGCTGCTCTGTCTGCTCCGTGTCGTTTGCTATGTTCAGTTAACATTAAAACGCAGCCCGCTAGAGCAGCGTGTGTTTTTGTCGTCGCGTTAGAACTAAATAAAAAGAAAAGAAAAATAAATTAAGAAAAAAGAGAATACACTGCAAATATGCGCAAATATTTATAATTGTGTTTACTGTGCAAAGTCAGTTATTTTTTTTAGCTGTAAAGTGTCTGCCGCTCTCTCCCGTACGTGTGTGTGTGTGTGTGTGTGTGAGTGGCTTGTGTACTCGTGCGCGCGTGGCTGTGTGTGTGTGCTAAGACAACAATAAAATATGTAATATTTGATAGCTGCAATATTTATAAGCCATTTAGCTAGACGCTTTTTTGCCTGTGCATAATCCCATGGCAGTATAACGGTAGTAGCTTACCGGCTGGCAGTTATGTGAATGAATTTTGAAAGTTTTTTATTAAAATTCCTTAATTCCTTTCTCATCTCAATTCTCAACTATGCTCTATGCTGCTTATATTTCAACTGTAAAAAATAACTGCATTGTCAGCGCACTGCATAGAAATGCAATTACAGTTGAGCCTTTGCCAGCAGCAGCAGCAACAGCGGTGGCCACAAAAATAAGCCACCCTCAAGAACAAAACAGAAATAATAATAACAATAAATATGCATATAAAAATAACGTAACAAAAACAAACAATGCGCCAAGCTGAATTAACGGCACAAGCGGAACGTGTACGAAATATTTGCTCTTATGTTTTGGTTTTACGAACGTCGTCACAAAGCGCAAGGAATTTCTGTGTAAAATGCAACAGTGAGCGCGAGAGAAAGAGAGACAGAGAGGGAGACGGCTGGCAGGCAGTCAAAGCAAGGCGACGGCGGCGAATTAAAAGCAGGCACGCAATAACATTTTTAATTTGCATATGTGTGCGTTTGTGTGTTAGTTTGAAGTAGTTGGTAGCCTGGTCTTCGTTAGGCGGAGAGGCAGAGGAAGGGGAGCTGGGCGCTGGGCTTTTGCTATTTCTTTTGCTGCAGCGCCCAGCACACGAACTTTAATTTGCCGTCATTCCACTTTCGGTTTGCTTTTCGCCGCCTGCTCTGCTCACATCACGCATACGCGGCGGCAGCAAGAGGGAAGTAGCAAATTGTTGCCTACCATTGAGCGCGCGCGCTCTCTCGCTTGCACTCGCATACATCCTTTTGAAATTCGCTGCGTTTGACTGTGCTCTCCGGCAGTTTCGCTCTCTCGCTGGCTTTGTTTTGAGTGTCGGTAAAATGAAAAAAACCGTAGTCGAAAACAAAGCTCAGCAGACTGTGGCTAATTTTTCGCTTGAATTTTTTTTTGATGCGAAATATTTATAAATTTTGTTAAATGAAATTGGTATTTAAGTGTTTGCTAGAAATTGTGTGAAGGTCTTTAAAGAATGTATATTTATATTTGTATGTATGTGTGTGCGTGTGTGTGTGTAAGCATTGTGTTTGCTTGTCTGTATGTGTGTGTGTAGGCCGCGCTGCATCCCTGAGGTCGTCTACCTTTTTTTTTTTGCTGCTCCTTCTCTTTCGCTGCGATTTCGTCATTGTTAGAGATGCCAATGCAACTGTCTATATGTGTGTATGTATGTATATACATATGTTTGTATGTACATATGTGAGTGTTTGTTTTCTGTATATTTCCTCTGGTTTTTAATCATCATAATAATAAACATTGCAATTGCTTTCTTTCCTTCCTTCTTTCTTCTTCTTTCTGTTTGCATTGTGCTAGGTTAGCAATCTGTTCAGTGCTGTAAAGTGCCCGCTTGCCCACACACTCGATGCAATTGAAACTTGATTCTTTTTTGCTTTTATTTGTGTTAAGTGTTTGAGCAGTCTGACGTCCCCTCCTCTCTCCCTCTCTCTTAGTTAGTTTTCTCTCTCTTTTTTATGCTTTGATTTCCGCTCGTGTCGCATTCTAATCTATTAAGATATGCTATTTTTATTGCCGTTACTTCTCCATAGAAAATCTTATTAAGTTGCTACACCTCATGCCACCAGATAAGCGCTCCCCAGATATATGTACATATATCTCTATACTATATAATGACTAATTGACTCGCTGTGCGACGCCCACCTTTGAGATAATGCAATTAGACGCGGCAGCCACCTGAAGTCTGTAGTGTTATTATTCCAATTGGAAAGTGAGCGGATTGCAGATAGAGGAGAATTCTTAGCTCACGTAATCTTTGGGTGTATGTGAGTGGTGAGTGTGTTGGTTAGCAAACAATTCAATAATGCTACCCTGTAATATGTATGTAAAAGGCATATCTGTGTGAGGAGGGAATTTTGGTAGTATTCAGCGATAATGGTTCTGTATAATACTATGTATAACAGTGTGTATAACAGTTTGTATAATAGTGTGTATAACAGTTTTTTTTTCTAATTTAATTTTCATCATGTGAAATGAATTTTTACTGAAACTGAACTGACTGCCAAAAAGCGTGTATAACAGTTTTCCATACCTACAGGGTATAATATAAACTTTTTTCTTGTCTTGGGCTATCTGCTAGGGAGCTTAGTCATTAGCAGCCAATCTGGCAATTAGGGCAGCCCACAGCAAAAAAGTGTTTCATTCTTTGATAAGTTTCGATTAGAAATCATGGAGCACAGAAAAAGACATCATTAGGTGGCAGTTAACTTGGCCTTTAAAGTTGTTTTCCAATTGGGCTTTAAATGATGAATGACCAAATTGGTGGCAAAGCAACATTTATTTATGTTTGTTGCTGGTGATTATGAATCGATTTTGGTGTTGACTCCGCCACCTGCGCATTCTGCATTTAATTTGCTAATTAAAATGTCTAGCTAGGCGTGTTTACTGCCCAGCTTAGTAGAAGTCAATAGCCTAATAGAGACAGAGACAGAGAGTGGGACAGGGATGGAGGAACGGGGGGAGCGACCCCGGGTCAAGTCCTGTGTCCGCAGCGCTGGCCACTCCTCGAGCTTTGCATGTCATTGGCTCGTAATCAGCGCTGAAGCGACATCCGTTTGCAGTTTGCTTTGTGTTTCCTCCTCTTTATGTTGCCTCCTTTGGGAGTTTTTAGCCCGTTTCAGGACGGTCCACTTGACCAGTGTTGACCATTTGTTTCCTGAGCGTATTTCCCCCTTTCGCTTCAGTCTAATTTGTTTAACAAATAGTTTCTGCTGTTCACGCTGTGTTTATTCATTTAACCAAATCCTCCCTCTCTCTGCCTCTTTCTCTCCTCTCTCTATTTCTGCTCATTAATTAGCATTTTTACTCACTGTTCGAATTTCGATTTATTGTTTTTTCGCTTGCGTTTTTTTTTGTGTTTTGTGTAAACACAGCCCAAATTTCCGGACTGACACAAAGTGTTTTTCATTTTTCACATAGATACTCTAGGCTGAAGTCACAGAAGGGGTATATTAGCTGCAGGTAGCGTACGCTAACTTGATAAGATAAGAAGTGAGACGAAATAGTTAAGATAATAGGGGTTTAATAAAATGGATTTAAGCTCTGTTTTCATTGATTTACAATTTCGCTTTGACCTAGATTTGTCCACATTTTGCTAACTCATTTTGGAGTAATTTATAATTTATTTTTAATCTTATATTACATTTTTTAATTTCATTTTAGTTAGCTCTTTTTAAAAATATTTTTTAGTTTGAATATATTTAAATTAATTTTTAATATTTAATTTTATTTTAAATTTGATTTAATTTTTATATTTTTTAATTTGATTAACTTAATTATATTTTTATTTAAAATTTTTTTCTTTTATTAATTTTATTTTAGTACAAATAAATTTTATATTAAAAATTGGTTGAGCTAATTATTGCTATTAAATTACGTAGTGAGGAATTTGCTTTTTCTTACCCAGAAACATTTTGCACACTTTTATAGAGTATTCCCTAGTCGACTCCCATGTGTTCACACTCCTTCATTAAATGTGTTCGCTTGCTTTTGCCCACTGCTCGGCTCTCGTTTCGTTTGCCTCAATTAAAAACTGTGCTGCCCACATGTTATATATATGTACATATATATATATGTACATATATATATATGTATATATCTTGCTTCCATATTTCCGAGATACATTTTTAAGACGCCATAAAAGTCGAAAAAATGACAATGTCAATGTCTCAACAGTTGTGCTATGCACCTCTCTCTGTCTGCCCAGCCCGCTCCCGCTCCCTCTCCCTCTCTCTCTCTCTCACTCTGCCTTGCCTGCTTGTGTGCTAGTGACCTGTTGTAAAGCCCCTCCCCCTCCTCAGAGACAGTTGTAGCTGAAGATCCGGTGCTGGAATTCTTGATGGTGGGCGCCTGGCCATCAATTATAATTCTCTGTTCGCTTTTATGGCGGCGTATACTTGATGCGAATGTCTCGCGAGGCATTTTCGTTGTTTTTCTTATTGTTGTTGTTGTTGTTGTTGTTGTATTTTCGTTTTTTTTTAATTATGCACAATTGCCGCTAAATTTGTCGCGTTGCAGCTTCCGGTATTCAATTCTCGTTGTGTTGATTTCGCCTTTGTCATGCCTCAGCCTCCCTCCCTCTCTTTCTTTCTCTCTCTCTCTCTCTCGCTCGCTCTCTGCCCAGCCGCGAACCGAATTCCAATTCAATTTTCGATTCTTCTCGTCTCGTTAAAATGTTCAATTGAATTTTGTGCTGCTGCCTTTTGTGGCAGCTATCAATGCAGCTGCCGCATCTCTCTCGCTCGCACTCTCCAGTCGGTTCCATGGCGTGCCTGGCGCGTTGACTTTCGGATTATAATCTTTATCAATTTGGTTTTCAGGCGGCTGTGTGCGGCAGTTAAGCCCAAGTGTCATACGCCGCTGCTGGTGTCAGTTGTCGCGCCAGCCAAATGATTTTGGTCTCAGAAAGTGTGTCGGCTGAGTGGGACTTTCGCTTAATTTGCGGTGTAAATGACGCGAGCTTTAAGAATATTGATGAAGTGTGTCTCTGGGGCATTACAGTTGACAGATTATTGCTGAATGTTTGATGATGAAGATTAGTCATTGCTGCTGCAAGTCTGTAAAGCGAGCGATTAGCATAAGGCTAATCAGCCACATTAAAGCTTCCTTGAGAATCCTCAAGGAAGCTTTAATGTGCTTTTGGGTGCGAGCGATGGAGCTTTTATGATTCATATTGTTGTGATTTCAAAGTCTTAACTTGTTTTGCATCAACATTGTCTTAGATTATGGATTCCATGTATTATCTATCTGTCAAGTACTTTTCTTGTCATTTCTAAGCAATTTTTAATTACTGTTTGTGGTCATAGCCTATCTGTTGTAGTTGTTATCAACTTTCGAACATTCACGTGTGCTCCAAATCATAAGAAATACTTTGTTTAATCTCAAGAAGGCATATTACGTATACGACCAGTGATTTTAAGTTCCATAAGCTGTGAGGAGCATTAGAGAAAGATTATTGAGATATTTTTGACATTTAGTTGAGCTTTTTGAAATAATAATATCAAGTTTTATTGCTCTTAGCTTATGTATTCGACAAGCTTTTGTGTAATGTATGCTATAAATGTGCTTTCAAAAGCTAGTTTATTGCTTGAAGATATTTTTAAATGTGCTTTCAAAGCTCGATTAGGCTTTCAGCAGTAATATTATGTGATGCGTGAGCTTTTAAGCTGTTTAAACCTTTCTATAGCCAAGTAATCACCGTTGCTCTCAGCTAATGAGCTTTAAAAGCTCCTAGTTGTCTGCAAGTTGATAAAAAATTTGAATTATGTATTGGTTCTTATGACTTATTGCTAAAACGTAAAGTTTTTAATCTTGAGCTACATTATGGCATCGCAATTCTTGGAAATTATATATTTTGCTTGCCACCCACATGCCCACAGCTCTCGTGTGCAGTTGCTATTTATAGCCACGCCTTAGTCACCTGCAATAATAATAATCATGAAATGCTTAATTAAACTCTCGTTCAGATATTCGTTTTGTGATATTGTAAATATATGTAAAAATAAAACACCAATGAAAACTCAAGCACAATCAGTTTAATAAATTAAAATTAACGCACAAAAAAAAAAAAAACAACATCGAGTGAAATCAACGAACGGCGTAAATTATCAATAAAAATCGTAGAATCTGCAGCAATCAGTGATAATCAGTAAAAAAATGAAATCAAACTAAACCAAATCAAATGCTTTATTAGCTGTGGCCAAGCAGACGAGAAGCAACAGCTACTAGAATATGTGATAAAAGTCAAGTGTAAATCAAAGATTTGTCGTCACAATCAACAGTAAAACAAATAAATATTTCAACGGGGCCACACATGCATATATGTATATACGCACACATACATACAGCCATACAGCCATACATACGCACGCACAACTTGCATCTTGAATGTGTGATAAGGCCGCGAGCGCTCAGAACCGGTTCGAACCGGTCGTAAATAGATGAGCGGCGGCGACGCAAGGACTTGCCATAACTGCCGTTAATTGATGCACAAAACCTTAAAATTTCAAACTGTAAAGCAAAGACACCAAAAGAAAAAAATAAACTAAAACAACAATAACAACAGGAGCCTTAAAAGCGACCTCAAAGCCACGCTGATGATGGGCTACATCATGGGTTGTGCTTGTTTCAAAGGTATGTATTGGTATGTGTGCGTGTCACACACACACACACACACAGATACTCACTCACCCTCTCTCTCCCATTTGTCAACTCTCATTTATGTGTTGGCAACGCGCTTCCTTCCGCTCATTAGCATTGTTGCTGCTGCTGCTGCTTCTTCCACTTTATTGTTTTGCCTTTTACGCATTTTCGCATTCTTCACATGCAAAACGTCATTAAGCAACGTCACAAAGTCAGCGTGCATGCGCACGTGCCCACACTCGACGCTCTCTGGCGCGCGCTCTCTCTCTCTCACTCTCTGTTTATGGCAAACTATTCACACTGTTAGTTTACAGTTTTTATGGCAGCGCAGCTTCGTAGCAGCAGGCAGGCAGCGCCGCCTTTTTTATTGCCCTGTAAAATCTCTGTGTGTGCAAAATGCATGAGATTTGTCTTTGCCTTTGCCTTTGCCTTTGCCTTTGCCTTGCCTTTGCCTTGCCCGTTACATTTTAATGTGTGCGCGTGTGCTTGTGTGTGTGCGTTCTTCGTCATTTCTTGTTGTCGTCGCTTAAAGGATTTTTGAGTGCACATGTGTGTGAGTGTGTGCGTGCGTGTGTGGGCAGCTTGTGTATTGCTCGACAGCCTTTTGAGTGCAAAGTGATTTTTTCTGTTGTCTCTTGCACTTTTCTAGCGATTTGTTATGTGAGCTTAATAAGCTGACAAGCAGCGTGCGACGCTTTACAGTTATGCATCATTTAGCTGGTTTTTGTTCAAGACTTAAGCTCGAGTGCTATAAATTTATATGAGTTCGTTTTTGAGTGTAAGAAAAACTTGGAATAGGAAATTTCTCAAATATTCTATGTTAAATATAAATAGTTTTTTTATTTGTTTATTATTTAGATTTATTTAAGCTGAAATTATTTTTAAAGAATTTTATTTCACATTAATTTTTTTTATTAAATTCAAAGATTTAAAAAAATTTTGTTGAGATGTTAAAATTTACAAAAATTTAATTAGTCAATAAAATTTTCTATAATTTTCTTTCGCAGTTTCTTCTAAAATATTATATCTTATCCAACTTCTTCATTATTTACCATAGTCATGCCCAATTCTAGATAAACTTCTTTGCCTTTTCTCTAAGTGCATAAATTTTGTTTTAACAAAATCTTATAGTTTTTAATTTCGAGAACTTTTACTACAAAGTGTTTGGAGCATAAAAATTCCAGCAGCGTCTCTGGGCATTAACTGTTTTCTTTTATGGCCAGAAATTCGCTGTGCCACAAATTGTGGCACACACACTCAGGGCGAGCCAGCTGCAGCTGTGGCACGCATTGCAGCCCTTAACCTTTCACATTTGCGTGTTTGCAAAACTCAAGCCCGCAGCGCCTCGGCCCGCCTGCCGCTGCCAGCAGTTAGTTTGATTCAATTGCAATCTGCAGCATCCGCAGGCTGCCTATCGCAGGAAGCTGGTGACATGGAGTGCGAGGAGTAGGGCTGGCGCGGGGGCAGGGCTGGGGTGTCGGAGCGGGGCTTTGTGTGCTGCTGCAGTGGCTGACGAGCTTCGGCTAAGTGCTATGCCCATTAAAGTATGCAATCATTTTGCGGTTAACAGGATCGCACTATACTCACGCTCTCTCTCTCTCACTCTGTCACTGCTCTTTGTCTGTCTCTTTCTAATTGCTTTAGTCCTTGTATAATGTTAGTGGCGCCGCGCTGCCAGCGCGCCTTAAGGCATTTCCTTTGACAAGATTAACGATGCACAATTGCCCCGAGCTCCAGCTGGCTGTCTTGCGCTCTCTCTCTCTCTCTCTCTCTCTCTTTCTCTCTCTAGTCAAGTTCTCTTTAATCTTTTGTATTTCATTCATTCATAAACAAATTAGTGCCAATTTTTAGCTGCCCACAATTAAATAACAAATGCAAATGAAAATTAAATCCAGAGCCAAAAGCGTCAGACCACAGCGCTACCACCACCCTCACCCCTGTTTACTGCCCCTCTCGCACTCTCACTCTCTCTCTCGCTCTCGCTCTCCCGCTCATCCGCCTGTGGGAGCAGCGCATAAATAAATAAATAAACAAGCGTTTAATTGAACCGGAAATTATTTTTCTGTGGGCGTCGATTGGTTTTCTATTCACATGAGTGTGTGCCATGTGTGTGTGTGTGCCATGTGTGTGTGTATGTTTCTTATTGGAATTTATAGTACACTTGTCGCTTTGTTGTTGTTGCTGTTGTTTGCCTTTGCTTCTCTGGCTCTGCCCTGGCTCTCAGCTGCTGGAGCTGAATGCGCTGCGAGTTTGTTGTAGCTAAAAGGTTCTGCTGCGTGTCGGCTAGTTCATATAATGCTCTGCAGCTGGGCAGCTGCTACTATTGGTAATACTCTATCTCTGGTGGAGCTAGGGTATATGAAGATAGTTTGAAAAAGTCTGTAATGTAACAAACATGGAACAGGTTGAAAAATAAAATATAAAATTATCCAAAATAGGTTTTAAAAACTTATAGACAAAATTGTGTAGTTATCGATCGGGTTTTTATCGATAACTCTGTCTGTTATCAGCATATATTAAAATAATATTAATAATTAATAACTCTGTCCTGTCTCTTTTCTTATCGATAACGTTTCATATAGAAGCATCTATTGCTATCGATAACAGTATCCATCATCAGCATCTAATGTTATCGATAATGCTGCCAGAACTAGTACTAACTGAACTCTATATACACCCATAATCCCTTATTTTTGGGCTTTCCACTACTGATATCGCGCTTAGTTCAGTTTACTGCTCCGATAGCTTATCAAATCTAGCTCTAATGATGCCATAAAGAGTATTTATTTGATTTTCTACACAAAGTACAGAAATCAATTACGAATTATCTACGCTTAGTATGTGATCTCACGTTGCTTTATCTGTTTCGATAGAGCATTCAATGTGCGCTGTGGCAATTATAAAATGTTCCTCGTCAGCTTCTCTTGGTTTTCTATTAATATGCAATGCCGCATTAGCAAGTTGCTCTCTGGCCGTGCGCTAAATTGACGCCGAAGCTCGTTGTATTGTGTCGTCTATGAGAGCTGTAGATGTAGCTGTAACTGTAACTGTATCTGTATAGGTATCTGTATAGGTATCTGTATAGGTATCAGTATCTTTATTTGTATATTTGTATCTGTATCTGCCTCGGTATGCATATGTGCTGCTTGCTATGCCGCCTCTTCGTTTTCGCCTTCTGTTTGAGTTAGTTTAGTTTGCATGCGTCGCTTGACATGCAGCGAAAAGTTCGTAAACTTCATGTGGACTTTGACTTAAATGAACCGCCCACTTGTTGAATTAAATATAATTTAGCTGAGCACGCAAATCTTAGGAGCAATTGGAACTACTATTAATAAGCAAAATAAACATAAATATAATACAAATAAAAAAATTAAAAGTATAATAAGAAAAATGAAATAAAATTAAATTAAAGAAAATATAAAAAGTAAAAATAAAATAAAATTAAAACAAAAATAAAAAAAATTTTAAATAAAATTAAAAAAAAACCAAAAAATAAAATATAAAATATAAAAAATAATAATATAATAAAATACAAAAATTAAAAATTAAAATCGAATAAAATATAATAAATTAAATAAAAATAGAATCATCTATAAAAATAAATTGTTGTAAATTATAATAAAATATTAAAGATTTTGATTTGAGTTAAAAAAAAAGAATCTTAATGGCATGAAAGCTTAAAATGAGCAAAATCCGTTTGGAGTAAATTTATAAATTTATAATTTATATTTTTAAACTAAAAAAAAATCTTAGAATAATATTTGAGGTTCCTAAATTTTGAAAATTATATATTTTCCGAAATATTTCTAGTAAATTTCTATTAAAATTCAACTGCAAAGTCTATTCAACGTTGAAAAACAAATTTTTGATATCTGCCAAGGCTCTGCACGCTTCACATAAAGATCTACCTCAGCCTGTGGAAATAATTATAATTTCATGCGCTGTGGCGCTGTGAAAATGTTTGCATTATTCGTCACTTGTCGCGGCACGCGATAATTACAGCAATTTATATGCCTATCCTGGGCATAATTATTGCTGTGCCCGTGTCTTGGCCATGTTTTGGGCATCTGATAAAGCCAACATGGTTGGATGTGTTTCGTGTGACAGGGAATTGGGCTCAGTTCCATTGAAATGTCTCGGCTGAAGAGAGCTTTGCGCAAAACGCTCGTTGAGTTCTTCAAGAAGACGAGCCTGAATGGCTTCGGCTTGCTGTACTTCATCAGGAGACGTCGGTATCAGCGCTTCTTTTGGTTTCTGTTCATAGCCACGGGCATATCGGTGGCCAGTTTTGTGGTCTTCACCACGCTCTTGCAGTTCTTGGCCAGGCCCACAGTGACGTCTTTGTCTGAGCTGAGTATGGAAACGGTGGAGTCCTTATCATTTCCTGCTCTAACTATTTGCAGTGCGAACAAGTTGAGTCGCCAGCGGCTGGAGACATTTGCTGAGCAGCTGGCAGAGTCTAATGGCAAGTCCAGAGATGATTGGCTGAAGCAGCTGCAGCTGCTCGCTGGCTACTTTTATCCTCTGGCTGTTTCGGCTGCGGCTGCTGCTAAGCTTCAGCATGAGTTGGCATCGCTTTGGCCTCTGGATGTGCGCTCGCAGCTGCTGCATTTGTCGCCCAGCTGCGAGGGCTTGCTGCTCAGCTGCCATATGGATGCCGTTCCAAGCAATTGCTCTGAGCTCTTTCGGCTCACAGCCAGCTTTGATGGCTGCTGCTGTGTGCTGCAGCATTCGGAGAGCATCTCAGGTTCTCTCACGTTACGTCTAAATGCTTCACGTGCCGATGACTTCCATATGCCACATCCAGGCTTCAGCTCTGCCTTCAGCCTGCACCTGCCTGGCTGGCTGGGCAGAGTTAGTCTCGCAGCTGGCGAAGCTTCCACTGTTCAATTACGTCCGCTCCATTTGAAAGCCGATCCACAGCTGAGTAATTATCCTTTGAGCGAACGCGGCTGTCATTTTCCCGAGGAAGCTGAGCCTCTGGTGCAGTGCCTGCCGCTGTGTCGCCTACGCAGCACCATTGCTGCCTGCAACTGTGCACCCTTCGCCTATGACTTGACCTCCTCGGCCGATGGTCAACTGAACAACGTGAGCTACTGTAATTTGGCACAAACAGCCTGTCTGCAGGCCGTGGAGGGTAAGCAAGCATAAAGGATCGCAACAGCAGCAGGGTTAATGGTCAATAAGAGAGCTTTTATTATGGCAATGAAAGGAGGTCTTAAAATTTGGGCTTGTAGCTCTGTGTGGCTGGCCATGTGTTCAGTGCTTATTGAGGAACAGATGGGGGAAGTAGGAGTTCTTTATTATAGTAATATGGAAGTAGGTTGAGCTTATGGGTCTGTCTTTATATTTCTAGACAGCATAGTTAGTTGCTGTCGTATAGTACATTTTGATTGTCTATTTCGAGTTTACATGCATAAAAATTACTGTTTACTATGTACCTTAGCTGTTACTTGCTCAGGACTCAAGACACTCGCATAGTTTTCTAGACGAAAAATGCTCACGTTGAAATTTTACAATGTACCATAGAAATTGCCATGTACCAAGAGTATATAACATGTACCAAAAGCATATAACATGTACCTAGACGTCAATATGAGTATAGAAAGTCTATTATATTAAAGGAACATTAACTAAATGTTGTTTGATACGGGCTATGACTGTAATTTCGCAATGCGAAACTAAACTGTACCTTTGCATATATATCATGTACCTTTATTGTAAAACAACAATTTAATTTGTTGGAAATTGAGCATAATTGAAAGCACTTCAATTAACGAACACAAATTTTGCTATCGCAATTATTTTAGGCTCAATTAGAGGCTTTGTCGCAGTTATCTCTGCTTAATTAGGTACAAATGTCAAATATCTTGAAGCGCTCATGCGCCTTAAGGCTACGTCATGCATCTCTCATGCTCTCCCTCTAACAGCCAGCTGGTCGCCGTGGAGCTGTGCGGAGTGCCTGCCCGCCTGCGATGATTGGCGCTATGAGCTGCGCAAGAGCTTGTCCGGCTACGTAGACCGATTGGAGAGTAAAGTGAGCATTGGCTATGATGGACAGCGTGTGCCAGTTTATCAGCAGGACGGGCTCTACAAGTGGTACGAGCTGTTGTGTGAGTTTGTTGCTGTCCAGCGGCTGCATTAGCATTGAATACTAAATTCAATTTTACTTTAGCCAACATTGGGGGCGTGCTTAGCGTTTGCATTGGCTGTTCGTTCATTAGCGGCTTTGAGTTTGTCTACTTTATGGTGTTTCGACTGTGGCACAACTGGCAGCAATTAGGCGTGTGATTTGGGCTCTCCCTCTCTTTCTCGTGGTGTCCAGTTGCTTGCAGCAACAGATACGTATAATAAATATCACGCATACGCCATGTGTGACAGCAAATGAAATTAGTTTTGATTTATTTGGGCCTTGGGCAAACCAGAGACTCTCCGTTGTCAACAGCTCACACGCACTCGAGAAGGATGTCTATCTACATTCATCTATCTGACAGCCACGCCCACTGGGCAGAGGAGGCTACTCGAAGCGTAAAGCAAATAGAGAAGAGCGACTGCTCTATTGATGGCCCCTTGCGAAAGTAAAGATAAATGTGGCTTATACATATATATACATTCCGGATCAGCATCAAGGTTAAGTCGTCTAAGGCAAACACTTTAAAACGCGCTCGAAAGGTCACTTAATGTCCAATATATACGGCTTTGGCTCGGGCTGTGGAATGTGTGTCGGCTCGGCTTAAGCACATAAATCGATAGCTCCTCCTTTGTTCCTCTCAGGTGGCTCATGACCTGTGAATAGTTGATTTTTATTGCCCTGTCCATTGGGGATTACGAATGCAGTTTTATGAGAGTTATGCGGCGAATGAAAACGAGCGGAAAATTAAGGACAAAAATGTTTAAAAATATTAAATAAATATAAATATAGTTAAAAGAACTTTTTATGTTAAATAAATAAAATAATTTACCAATAACAGAAGAGAAAATAAAAATAAAATATAATAAACATTTTATAATAATTATAAAACACAATAAAAAATATTAAAAATAAATAAAATAAAAAAAATAAAAATTAAATTCTTTCAGTTTTCAAAATTGAGCAATTTAATTCAATTTACATTTAAATATATTTTTATTCCAATCTCTTCAGCATATATAATAAATCAGCTCCTTTAGCAGCTGCTTTTGTTCATTTACTTTCATATTTAATAAACTTAAATTCCAATAATTAAATTTTCATTTTTGAATTTCTTTCTCATTGCAGGTGAGTTTTCCCAGGGCTTTTCCCAATGCACTTTACTTTTTCTCCCAGTTGTGGGTAAGTTTAACGTATTCCATATTCAAATACTTAACAGCTGTTAAAGCGCTGTTAACTGAAAGCTGCGAAAGCGTGCTAGCGAAAGCTTTAGTAACAGGGCGCACTATAACCCGCAAGCACTGACAGCTTTCGGGAGCTTTTGGCCCCAACTAAGTTTTGCCGTTTTATCAAATAAATTATGTTAAATCAATTTAATATAAAATGCGTGCGAGCGCTTGAGCCATGTCATGTATAGCGTGCATATATATGTATATATATCATTTATAATGGCGTCCACACATCATGGCAAATCATTGTTGCACAGAATTGCAAGTTAAGCATTTCTGCTTTAATGGCCAAGCCACGCCCACGTGCCGCCTACGCTACGAGTGGCTCTGGAGCTCGAACAATGCCAACATCTCCATTAATTTTAAATACCGTCAACTTATCAGGACGCGTCATGGTCCTAAGTGATTTCTTGCTTCTTGATTTAGCGCTCAAATCTTATGCGCGAGGGCGGCTCAAGAAGTTGCTAATAAGGAAGTGGACTACAGTAAGAGAAAGTGTGAATGGAAGAAAAGAGCAGAGATTGGACTAGACTAAAATAGACTAAACTGTGGAGAGTGGAGACTAGCGGAGACTTGTGAACACTAGTGGAGTCTGATGGAAACTAGTGGTGACTAATGGGGATTAGTGGAGACTTATGGAGATTAGTGGAGGCTAGTGGAGACTTGTGGAGATTAGTGGAGACTTGTGGAGATTAGTGTAGACTTGAGGAGACTAGACTCGACTAGATTAGTAAAGTCAAATTGAAAATAGTAGCAATTACTTGTAGGCTTGGAGACTAGTGGAGACTAGTGGAGATTACAGTAGACTAGAGTAATAATTTCCTAGTCCATACAATTCTTTTCTTTTTGATTTTAGCCCACTTTTATCATTCTATTATAAAAATATTCCATTCGCATCTCTGCCTTCTGAATCTTCGTCAAATTGGAATTAATTTGAAAACTTCACCGATAAACCTGTCTATTATGCTAAGCCAATTAATAGTACAGCTACGCCCAGCTGTGCTTCGCCTAATTGACAAGCGACCCTCGTATTTTGGGTTCTTCACATTCTATATAGCGTATATCTATAGCCATACATAAAGATACGCATTCCCATTTGTGGCCAAAAGCTGGCAAGGACATGTGGCTGGCTGGCGTGCGCTTTTGTTACATGCACACATGCCCTTCACCTTGCCAGGCACACGCACACATAGACATATAAATAACATAGTTGGGCCCTGGCATGCCAGGATACAGCATTTTTTGGCTAACTGTTCTTTAATCAAAGCCATTCCACTAAATTATAGCCACGTTTAAAAAGCTGCCTGGCTGACTGAGCTGGCTGAGCTCTGCCTGCTAATTTGCTGCGGCGTTCCTGAAGGCTGCCTTCAAGGCTGACGCCAACACGTACTCCGGATGCGTTGCACACACACTGGCTTCTTTCTCTCTCTTTATCTCCCTCTCTCTCTCTCTCTCTCTCTCTCTCTCTCTCTGATTTGCATAATTCTAATATGACATTTTTCGGGCTCCTTTGGCAGTTTTGGTAGCCCGGTATATCCCCGCACATGCCACATGCCACACATGCGATTTGCATAAATAAATTTGTAGTGTCCTTTACATACTAGCTCGAGAAGTGAAAGGAGTATATTGGCTTACGTATATGGTTGACTGAGAAAAAGAGAGAGAGAGGGAGAGAGAGAGAGAGGGGGAGAGAATAAAAATATACCCTGAAAGACTTGGTAGTTGATCTATATACAAGCGATTAGATCAAGAAAACCACAGCTTTAGTTAGAGAATCTGCCTCTAAGACTATAGGATATATGTACATATCATTATATAGTCTGATCTATTATATAGTCTATAGTCGAGTCATGTTTATGTAGCTATGTTTCCCATAGTTTTAGAGACTCTTAAACTATAAATAGATGGCTAGCTTAGCACATCTACAGAGTGACTGATTATATCATCATTACATTAAGCTCATATTATATATCATCATATCATATATCATCATCATATCATATGTTGTTCATAGTCTTAGAACAACTTGAAGTCTTATGGTCTGCATAGAGCTGGGCTTCTTATATAACAGTATAACATATAAAGATCTGCTTACAGTTAAGCCCTATGATGAACGAGTATGCTTGCAGTTGCTTACGCTCGACTGACTTTTAGCTACTCTGCTTTGCCCTGCTCTCCTCTCTCCTCCCTCTTCTGTTGCCTGCTGCTGTCTGCCGTTGTCGTCGGCTGTCAAGCTAAATTAGGGTCCATTTGATTTTTGGCAATTACAACGCATTTTTGTGCAACAATTTAGCGTTGTCCTTTGTCCTGTGGCATGTCCTTGCGCCATTTGATTTATGTTTTATCTCCCTCTCTCTCTCGTTCTGTCTCTTTTACTTTTATTGCTCGCCTATTTCAATTTCAATTTCAAGTTAATTATCTGCTTGGCCTTGACAAACTGACAATTGCCCGCAGTTGGCGATGATTTATGTGAATCGCCGAAAGTATCTACACTTTGTATCTATTGTTTGGCACTTTATGCTATTTACAGTTTGTCGCATTTGTTTATTGTTTTTGTCCGCCGATAGAGAGAGAGAGAGAGAGACGGGAGAGGGCAAGACTGACAGAGATAGCACAAAAAAGTTTCTGGCAGGTGGAAGAGGCCTTCGTCTGTCCGTGGCGCGCTTACATTTCTCCAGTCGGTTTGGCTTTGGTTTTTGTGGCTTATAGCCATTTGCATTGCACAACTATAAATGATAAACATTTGTTTTCGTTAGCTCAGTGCCAAAACCCGAAAGCCAGAGCCAGAGCCAGAGCCAAATGTCCGAAAGTCCACGTGCCATTGCCGCTTGTGGCATGCAGCAGCAGCAGCTCATAAAAATGAATTACTTACAGCGTCTCGCATTTATGGAGAGAGACAGAGAGAGAGAGAGAGAGAGAGAGACAGGCAGAAGAAGAGAGTGGCGCTGGGCGTGAGCTGGGTGTGGGTGTGCCGCTTGGATTGGCTCTGGTTCGCTGCTTATGCTAAAGGAAGTGTGCCCAGACCCTGATTTCAAGGTTGGCTAATTTGTTTATGGCATGTTGCGCTCTCGCTCTCCCAACCCCCTTTCTCTCTATTTTTTTGGCTAAGTGTTCATGCAACTGAATACCTAATTTATAGACCGTGTTTTACATTTAAGCACGACTTCCCGCTTTTTTATTTTTTTTCGCCCATAATAATAAAAGGCAGCGGCATTAAACGATTTAGCACATTCTAAACTTGTCTTAATGTTCATTAGCCTTTGTTCGCGCGAAACTCGAGAACTTGGCTCAATTGGCTTTTAGCTTTGATTTGGAATAATTCGAAAAGTAAAAACTTAAATTTTACTCGAATTTTAATACAAATTTTAAGATATTTTTATGCGTATATAATATGTCTTTAAAGTCTATGCTATATGTATCTATTATCCATTCCATAAACCATTATCTACTTATCTATAAATATAAACGTTAAGCCACTCAAGTCTTCTGCTGTACTTAACATTTATTTACTCTCGCCCTTCTTTGCGATTCTCATACACATGTATTGCTTGTATTTCCTATTTATATACGCATTTTCATTTATGTGTGTTGGATTTTGTTGCATAATCTTCAGTTGCTGTCGCCTCGGCGTGGCATTAACTTTAGCCAGATTCTTTAAGTCTTTCGGTTTCCGCTTTCCGTTTTGGTTTGCTTTGGCATTGTCCATTGTGCAGAGGACTCGAGACTTATGCAAATGCTGCTCAAGTTTTCGGCAGTCAATCAAAGTCGACGACGCCCTGCTGCTTCCAACATCATCATCGTGATCATCATCATCATCAGCATTATAGTCATTGCCAGCATTGTGTTTTAAAATGATTTTATTTATGCAGCGACATGTTTCAAGTGAGCTCCTCAAGCTGTTTTCCTAACCGAATTTCGCATGCAAATTTACACGTGGGCGGGATTTTTGTATGGCAACGTGCGGGGGGCGGGGCCAATGCTGCTGCTGCTGCTACTTTGTGCGCCTGCATTTAATTATTAAAATTTAATTTAGTCAATTTACTGAGACGACGCCGCCGCCTTCCATTTCCTCTTGCATACAATTCCTTTTATTGGCCACCTTTTCCTTTTTCTGTAGGCCGAACTCATGAATATTGCGAATGTCCGCAGCGGAACTACTTAAAATTGGGAACATATTGTTTTGCTTTTTTTAGTTTTACTAGAACAGAAACTAGGCTAAGGTTATGTGTGCAAATGAAACCGAGAAGAGGCCGTAAATTGTGTTTTATTGTAGAGCGCGAAAGGCGATGGAATAGAAGTGCTTATGAATAGAAGATATACTTATAGTATGGCATGTCTATATCATCATATCATCATATCATCATATTATCATATCATCATATTATCATATCATCATATCATCATATCATCATATCATCATATCATCATATCATCATATCATCATATCATCATATCATCATATCATCATATCATCATATCATCATATCATCATATCATCATATCATCATATCATCATATCATCATATCATCATATCATCATATCATCATATCATCATATCATCATATCATCATATCATCATATCATCATATCATCATATCATCATATCATCATATCATCATATCATCATATCATCATATCATCATATCATCATATCATCATATCATCATATCATCATATCATCATATCATCATATCATCATATCATCATATCATCATATCATCATATCATCATATCATCATATCATCATATCATCATATCATCATATCATCATATCATCATATCATCATACATCACAGCATATCACATAATTATAATTTATTTCATATCATCATATTATCAGATCTTTGATCTAAGAACTTCATCATCATTTCATTATATCAATGAATCCTACATGATCTATGATCTATTGATCTATGATCTTGCATTAGATCATATAATATCTTCATAGCATATCATCATATTATCATATATAAGATCTTTGATCTACGACCTTCCATTAGAATTCCCAGTTTCTGCATAAAAATCCAATATTCTAACATGCACCTACAGGGTATGCTCGCCGTTCATCATCCCCGCCTAGACACCCATTTCGCATTTCACCATTTGCCACGCCATTTTGGACAAAGTTTTTATTTGTTATCTGCTTTCGTGTTGTCGCCTTTTAGGGGCGGGCCATTCAACCTGTTAGCTTCACACGGAAGAGCGCTCAACTTATGGCCCCAAAAATATTATCATCAAGATGCTAAATAGTTTTTAGCAGCCTTCCTTGTTGTTGTTGCTTTTGTTGTTGTTGCGCTCTTCTTGCATTAATTTTTTATCACTTGCGTCACTCGCATTTTTAATGACGCCCATCAAAGGAGCCAAGCAGCAAATTAAGAGCGCCGACAGAGCGAAGAGAGAGCGCAAAAGCTTTGAGCACGTGCGTCGTATTGACAAAGAGAGCGAGCGAGCTGTGTGTGTATGAGAGAGAGAGAGAGAGAGAGAGGCAGTGTGTGAGCGAGAGAGCGCGCCAGCACGCGCTTATGTTCAAGTTCAAGTAAAAACATTGAATAGCACAAGTTCAGCTTCAAGGCGCAGGCTGCTCGCACACAAATACAAATACAGTTAGGCTGCCTGTGAGACAAACACGTGCTGGCGCGCTCTCTCGCACCGCCGCTGCCCGCTCTCAGGCCCGCTGCAGCGAGCCAATCGTCTTGCCGCCTGCTTTTTCTGTGATTATGTAAGCGAGGTGTTTTTTTTAAATATTTTTTCTTTTATTATTTGCGGTTTGGTGAATTCTCTCTCGCTCTTTGTTGCCTGCATTCTTGTTGTTCTTGTTGCTGCTTTTTTTTTTTACCGCAAAATTTTCAATTGCATTGCTGCCATTTGCTGTCGCGTTGCCGTTGTTTTGTATCTTTCTGGTATTTATTTTTCATTTGCCTTGGAATTTTTGAGCCCGCGGTCATCCCTTTTGCTGTTGTCCTTGTTGCTGCTGTTGTTGTCTGTGGTCTGTTGCTGTCTATCTGTTGTTATTCGGCGTTGCCTTTGTTTGCCATCGCTTTTGGCTTGTCAATGGCAGAACGACAACAACAACCGTAACGGAAGGACGCCATTCTTTCTCCGGCATTTTGGATGGCTGCTCGCTCGCATATTTTCGGGCCAGTCGTTATCCTGTGCACACTGGCGGCAAACTCATAAACTATACTACCCCAAAAACAAGAAAAAAAAAAAAACAAATTTGTATCTGTATTTATATTTGTTTTTATTTGTCACATTGTTGCTGCTCTTCTTGTGGCAAAACAAATTCATTCGACCCTGAAGGTCCTGCGTTTGCGTATCTTGGCAGTTGTTGCGTCCCCAATGAACTTGCAGCTTCGTAAAATATTCGGCATTATCTTAATTTTGATTAGCCTACGGCTATTTGTTGTGCGTCACACACACACGCACACACACACGCCGTTATGTGACTCCATTTTGACATTCATGTAAGGTCGTTAATAAATAAGTGTTTAAAGATATTTTGACCATAAGAAATTCTCTTACATTTTGAGGAACTTGTGGACATTGTAATGTTTATGGCACAAGATGTTGCTATAAATTCAAGGCTATTTTTTATGGCAAGTCTATGAATGGTTCTTATATCTCAACTAACATGCTCAAAATATTTATAGACAAATATAAATAATAATTATATATATATATTTTTAAAAAATATTAAAAAAATTTTTTATTTATTTTTAATATATTTTTTCAATTTTTTTTATATATGTTTATTTTATTTATTAAGTATTTATTTATTATTATAGCATGTAAATATAAATAAATAATATATTTATAGTGTTTTTGTAATTCCCAAAGAGTTATGACAACAAATTGAAACTCTACAGCGGAGATTATTGATGGTAGAATAAACTCATTCTCTCTAAACTATTCACCATTTCTCATCTACATAAAAAGCTGAAAAGTGACCTAGCTTAAGGCCAGCTCAAGCTCTAGCAAAAACCCAGGAAGGTATTATAAAATAAGTTGCAAAAACACCCACAAAGAAACCCACATATTGTATGTAAATCTAGTCAAATGAAAGGATTAAAGCACATTAAGTTAAAATAATCTGAATAATAGGCAATGCTTACGCCGCCTTTAGCTTAGTTCTTGGAAGTAGTGCTTTGCGAACGACAGGACGCACCATCATGGCCAGGGACACGGTGGTATTTTTAGCCGCAACTAAATGAACGACCTTCGTGCAGGGGCCACATCCTTTTGGCAGACGTCCCGTCAGAGGATGTAAATACATAATACACAGCGTCTGATTGCAAATGAAAAACGTTTACCCAGAAATAAATAATAAAAGAAAAAAATAAAGAGAACAACAAAAATATATGCTGAAATGAAGTGTTGACAATGAACGGGGGCTTGGCATTGAGCGTACAGCGAGGCGTGGCAGACACAGGGACACAGGAAGTCGCCTGATATGGCATTGGCACTGACTGACAAAAAGAGAGAGGGGGAGAGAGAGAGAGAGAGAGAGATAGAGACGAGCGAGTGGCTGACAGTTGAAGGTAAACGACTTCATAATGCACGCTTAAGGTAAAAGAAGAATTAAAGTACAATTTCATGGTTGGTATATATCACTTATAGATATATCTTTGAAGTAGTGGATCTATCTATTGATAGATATATAGATCTATATCTAAACCAGAACAATCAGCTGTAGAACTTCGTGAATTTAGTTCTACAAATATGAAAGATATAGTTTTGAAAGTATATAGGGATCAGTGGTCATGGATCGAATTGTAGAGAAGCCATATAAGAAGTATTGGAAGTCAAGGAGGTATACTTGCTAAAATTTGGTATTTAGACATATCTAAAAATTCTTAAGAAACTCTCAGGAGCAGCTCTAAAAGAGCTTATGATGGCCTGGTCTCTCAAACCCATATACTCTCTCTCCCAGCTGCTGAACGAGCATAACAAGAAGAAGAGCAGCAGCTGTAATAGGAGCAGGAGCTGGAGAGGGATGCCAACAGGCGTGCCAATGGAAACGCTCAAGTTATGACTTTGAAGCGTTGCCGTCACATAGTCAACTTGCGCTATGTGCATTCAAATGTGACAGAGAGACAGAGACAGAGACAGAGTGAGAGAGAGGGAGACAGAGACAGACAATGCCAAGAGTCGAGTGGGCAATGTGAGCGGCAGCTAATTGTGTATAAATAAAAAGCATAGTATGCTTACAGGCGTTGCTAATGACAACTGACTGGCTGCTGGATAATTTGTAGAGAGAAGCTACCTGGCTCCCTCTCTCTCACTCTCTTTACTTGCTACTTCTTAGTTAATTACTTGTAATGTAATAAGCTAGATTTGTTTTTTGCTTTGATCTGCGTTTTCAATTAAGATTTCGTATCGTATGCTTCAAGCCAGCTCCAAATATGTTTACCAAAATATGCAACAGGCAAACAGACGCACACAGACACGCGTCAGGGACACACACACACAGACACAGTTGGCCATGGCAATGACGCTGACTGCATTGACGCACATAATCCCAGTCAAGCTACAGGTTCTAACCCCTCCCAGCGTCCATACAAAGTTTAGTTTTTGGTTGATTTCAATCGCACTTTATGCATAAACAGCACAGTCGTGCGTGCCTGTGTGTGTGTGTGTGTGTGAGTGTGCGTGTAGCCGGGCCAACAAACAGGCCTAGCATAAACAAAACGCACACATAGCCAAGCAAAAGAGAGAGAGAGAGAGAGAGAGAGAGTGTGTGTGAGCGAGTGAGAGCGATGCAAAAGAGCGCAAGTGTTGAGTGTGGCGCGTTGCACAAAAGCTCGCTCGCTCGCGCGTGCACTAAGAGAACGTTAGTGAGGCAGAGGCTGGGCGGCAAATAGAAGCAGCTGGCGGGAGAGAGAGGGAGATATTTGTAAAGCTTTTGTTAGCTACACTTGAACGTTCAGGCATTTCAAGCACTTAAGTAAACAAATGAAATATTGATGAATAGAAATTTATGTTGTATATTTTATATTTATATATTTCTTAATTTTTTATATTATTAATGTATATATATATTATTTTTGTATATATATATTAACTAATTAAATATATAAATATATTTTTTTTTTATTCAAAAATATTTATTTTGTATTCTAATTCCAAAATCTGACTATGAATGTTTGATGTATGATGAATGTATGTTGAATGTATGTTTTATATATATCTGAAATAATTTGTGGTTTTATTTTGATATATCAATATATAATATATAAGCTATCTTAATCAGTTTTTATGCCAGTTATAAATTTTATCTGAGCCCGCGTGGCTTTAGCTTTCAAAAATATTAGAATAATGGCTTTTCTTGAATAAGCTATAGCTACAAATAAAAATTAGATAATAGCTGCCAAATCAGTTTGTCAAAACAGACATTAATATCGCAATAAAATATTAAAATATTTTTGACAAATATTAAAGCACAAAAAAATACAAATACAATAAATTCGTAGATAAATTTGAGTGCTGTGTTCTTTTCAGTATTTGATCTAGATTTCCATATTTTTTAAATATATGTAGAATATTATTATTTCTACCTTTCAAATTGCTTCGTCTTATATTTAATTTAATATTATATTTCTCAATATATATTCCCTTTACTTGAACTATAATTAGCAACCTTTTCTTTACCTTAAAACTATTAAAAAACTACTTTGTACTAAGCTCCAACTAGCATATCCTCAGAATTTATTTACGGCTAAAGTTGGCTTCAACTTGTTCCAAACAGTTTGCCATGAAAAGAGTTTATAAAACCTAAGTTTGATGTATGCTTCGCTTGCTGCCACTTCAGTTTTAATGGCATAAATAATTAGTTAATGGCTTCATTGTCTAGGCCATTAAATTGTTTATAAAAGTTGGGAGAGCTTCGAGTTGTTCTATGCTTTGGTAAGAGAGCGAAATTCTCTTTGTGTGGCCGAAAAAGCTCTCTTTTGCTTATCAGTTGCTGTTGCTGTTGCTGCTGCTGCCGTCGCCGCCACAGTCACAGTCGCCGTCGCAGTCGCTGTTTGGTTGGGCTGCTGTGCGCCGCATCGACACGGTCGAGAGTGTTTGTCATGAAAAGCGTTTGGACGGCTTCCGTTTGGCATCAGTTTGTTGGCAATACTCAGACGCGTCGGCCGCACTCGCCGTAGAAACCAAACAGAGACAACCAAAGACAGATCGCAGCGACAGACCGTGGTCAAAAAACGTGAAAAATATCAAAAACAAAAACAAAACAATTCAAATAAAAGCTGGCAATGCTTATAGTCGAATGCCAAAACATTTGTGATGTGATACGAAAGACAATTCGAGCGCGTTGTTCTTTTCGTTTTTGATTGAGTTTATCCCAAACCCAATCCCCACCCCGCCCTAATTGGTTCGTCTTCGAACTTGATTTATTTTCATTTCAATTTTTATTATTTTGCAACACAAAATTGTTGGCCATTTTAATTTACTTTTTTATGAGCTGTTAAATTGCAACAACATTTGCGACTCTCTCCGTGTGCGTGTGTAAAGTTCATTTATATTTATGCTTTGGAATTTATGTGGCCAATGTTTATATGATCTGGCCGACAAATAAAAAGTATATCAACGACGCCCACAACCACCAATGCATAGAGAACAAAATATCTAAAAACAACAAGAATAAAAATATATATTTAAATACGAAAACGAAATTTTGCCATTGGCCGTGAATGAAAGCGAAAATTTGAATTTGGCCAAAGAGCGCGTTCTCCGGCGGCAAGCACACACATATATTTGCGCTACAAGTATGCCAGAAGAGTAGAACAACAACAACAACAACAATATCATTAGCCCACTCATCGTCAGCATTATTATTAGCATTGTCATTATTGTCAAGCGGAAAGTGCATTGACTGTGGCCAAGGCACAAAGTCAAGGCGCTGGCAGCAATGCGTACCACGGCAGCAATTTTATTATGTGACATATGCACACACAGACACACACATACACCTACATATATACGCGTGTAAATCCCTTGCTGTAAGCGCGCAAGATCTGGCCTGCCTTAACTCAATCAATTAATTGTGAGGTTATTTAAAACGTGCGTTGCCTTTTTAATTGCCACATTAATTCGTTTAAAAAGTCACAAATTTATAGTGTATATATTGTGATGCGTGTTAATTAAGTTAAAGAGCAAGGTAGAGCAGATATATATATATATCTATATATATTTTTAATCTGTCTGTGCATCATTTTGTTTACCATACAAAGAGATTACTTAATGAAATTGTGGCCTGTGCAGTAGCCTGTTTGGCATTTATTTTATTTATTTAAAATTTTTAATACAATAAATTTTCGCTGCGCTTTTAAAGGCCATAAAAGTTGTAAAAAGTTTATTTAGCTTGCGGATTTAATAGATTTTTAGGAGTTTATTTTAAAGCCTTTTATGGCCAGGAAAATGTTATTAGATGTGTGTGGAGAAATATATATATATAATAATATATATATAATATAATATATATTAAATATAATATTTAGCTTACTTTAAGCAAATAAGATTAATAATTTATTTGGTTTCCCTATTCATCATTCTATACAACATATGCTTTATCCCAGTCAGCACTTTAGTTAGCTGCAAGTGAAAGCATGATTGATGATGGTTTTTTGAGATTCAGTTCAATGTAGTTGGCGGCTTGTAAGCCAACAAACAACAGGCTAAGGCTAGCTTAAAGGACAAACAAGAAAACTTTAAGATACAGAACTTTATCTAACATAGATAGAAAGCTTCTTAAAGATTTATTACATAGTCTACAACTGCAGACAGTCAACAGTTAAACTCTGCAACCATATCTTTTAAGTCAAGCTAACAGCCTGCCTTTCCAGCTAAGCAATCTCAAATACTTTTTAGCCCAGCTGCCATATATATTTGACCAACAATTAATCTCTCGCTTAAAGCTTCACTTAAAGCTCTAGCAGCTTTGGCTCCCAGCAGCTTTAGCTCCCAGCTTGCAATTCAATTAAAAGTCTTGCACAGTTTTCTTATGATTTTATGCGTTATTTTCACATCAAATCCTTTCAAGCTGCCCAAAAGACAAATAACAAAGTATTAGCTAATTCAAGTGCTTTTCGAATAGGCAAACATGGCTGAAAGGCAACTTGTTTCAATTTCCCCATGTGTCTGTGTGTGTGTGTTCGAAAATTCTATTCAATTACAAGTTTTAGTTGACTTGAGCCGAAAGTAAATAGCCAAATAAAGCACGAAAATATAGAACTTGCGAAGCCTGTGCAAATTGACATGAGGCCTAAAACTTTTACAATTAGTGTTAAGGCAGAGCGACGTATAGACACACACATACACACACACACACACACACACACACACATGTATATATATGTATACTTGATATATGTTTTTGTATGTTTAAGAGTTTCTTCCTTTTGGAATTTTTGGCTCATGCCTATTGCCTGGCTGGCTATTATCCCTGGTCAATTTGTGCCACTCCCTAATGCCAACTAACGAGCGGCCATTACGCGCCAGCAGACTCTCTCGCTCTCTCTCTCTTTCTTATATATATATATCTCTCTCTCTTTCTTGCTCTACAAATGCTTATTTACAGCCGCTGCGCTTGAAATATTATTTGGCGCGCTTTTTCCCTTTTTAGTTGCTGCTTGTAAAATACGCACCTGGGCGCAAAGCTCTTGCCCCTCTGCTCTGCTCTGCTCTCCCCCTTCTAATGCTCTTTGTGTTCGACTGCATAAATAATACGCACAGCTATGCCTTGGTTCAACTCAGCGGCCATCTGCTAAAGCATCCTATAATGTTGTTGCAGGCTAAGCAGGCTTATATTTCTCAACAGCCTCCCAGCTGCTGCCCCTTTTCTCAGAGCGCCTTACGTGACTTTTGTGGCATGCGTCGTTTATTGGATACTTCAGCTCTATCTGTCTGTCTGTCTGTCTGTCTAGCTCTTCTTCATATTTTCTTGGTGTTCGCTTGGCCTCGCTCGCTCCTCGTGGCAAAATTAATGAAGCAGTTCATCTGACACTGAATTGATTGGCTTATTACGAACGCAACTCGATTGCTGCCACAAATGGAATTCTGTTTGGCAGCGCCTCGGCTGCATTAGCTGCTCTGCTGCTGTCATGTGGCGCGTTGACAAGCGTCAGCTTTAGCTAAATACCCTGTAATCGCAGCGGCCGTAGTAGGCAGAACTTCGCTTGTCAGAATTACGTATTATCTTGTCAGATTTGGGTAGATATTGTGATTGGGAGGGCGATGAGAGTATGAAAATGTTATTTATATGCCTTTGTATACCCTGTAATTTAAGTAAATGTAATCGGGTATGTTGATTGAGTGAAATTCTGAAGGAAAGTTAGGTTTGCTGCATTTCAGATTCATTCATTACAGAAAGATACCCTGTAATAATTAAAATTCTTATATTAAACACCTTAAATAGCGGCTGACCTTGAATTGCTTTATTCACATACTTTTTTGATCCCATAGGGAGTTTTAGTAGCTCAATAAATTATTCATAAATTCTTGGTACAAATCTAAAAAACCAAGCTTACCTTCATCATGTGCTTGAACATGTTTTATTTATAAATTTTAATGAATTTTATGGATTATTTGTTGGAAATTTATTCATAGATTCTTGGAAAATGGACAGCGTTGGTTTATTTATACTGATTTAAAAGCATTTTCAGTTTTTTGTGATATCAGGGTGTTTATATGTAATATATAGGACTGTCGTACCCTTTAATTGCTTGAAAACCATGTGAGGAGTTTTCTTTTTTTTAGAAAACTTACTAAAATCTTGAAATCTAGATGCCTATATAAACTGTGACTCTTCAGAAGTAGGGTCTTTATATATGTAACCATATGTTGATTTTTTTTAAAGGGTATTTTTAGGCGGTCTTTAAAATATTCCAAGAATTGTGTACGTGTTAGGGCATTTATTGTTTTTTATAGGGTATTCGCTTAGTTGCAGCTTTAGATTGTCCACTAAAGTTAGTCATTTTATAGGGTATGCTGATAGTCTGAGTATAAATTGGTTTCTCAGTGATTTATTTTAAAGGGTATATATATAGTTGCATCTGCAATTAGTCTTTTAACAGAGGTTGAACAGTAAATAGTCTTATAGTTGCTTTTACAGGGTATTCAGTTAGTCGTGTCACACTCCCATCTACTCTCTGCCCTACCACTTCGATTGACAACTTTTAGAAAATAAGCAGCCGCAATTTCTGATTGGATGGACGCAAGCATATGCGACTCTGCTCCAGACGGCTGTATACATTAATGCAGAAGCGGAATTTATATATATTGATACAGATATATATATATATATATATATATATATATATAGACTTTGTTTATATGTATTTGCTCATTCCATTCAATTTGTTGTTGGAGCTGGCAAAAACATCAAAATTACATTACGCCCCGCTTTCCGGCGATCCTTGGCGACCCATTTGGCTGGCATTGGCTTAATTATACTACTTGGCACGCCCATTTCTCGGCCATTTCTCTCATTTTCTCTTTCGGGCTGTTTCTTTTTCGTCTCTTTTTTATGGCATATCGTAAAATCAAATCGAATATTTTAGGCACGTTTCAATGCTATCAATAGGGCGCCGCATGCCAATACATCAACGTATGAACTTTGAGAGTAGAGAGATAGAGAGAGAGAGGCGGGCAGAAGAGTCTCGCGTCCTGCCTCAATGCGCCGTCGAGTCATTAATTTTATGAAAAATCAACATTTACATAATGATGAGCATTGCGGCTTGTGTTTGATTAGCCAAACCGAAAAGGGGGGCGTGGCACACACACACACACAGAGAGAGTGGCTGCAAAAGTTTTTGTAAAAATTTGCATTCATGGCCAGCTTCGAAAAGTCAATTAAAGAAAATGCTCAACATTTTTACAGGCGAACATTTCTCAAAAAAAAAAAAAAAAGCAAAAAAGTTACTAAAAATATAAAAATACGAAAACGAAAAATTTGTTTCCTGCTTGAAGTGAAATCTACAATACAAAAACCAACAACAACAGCAAAACTACGATTTTAATACATTTTAAAGTTAAAACAAATATATAATCAACAATAATTAATCAGTAATATATATCTAATTATATATATATTTAAAAGGCTTTCAATACATTGATGTGAGTTGACTAAGAATATACAAAAATACAAAATTTAAATATAAAAAAATATATATATACATATAAAACAAAAAACTCTATAAATTATATAAAAATATAAACGCTTCAAATTCAAGTTGTCAATAAACTATTTTTAATATATAAATATATATTTGCATAGTTAAAGGCAAATAATTGTTATTAAATGCGCAAGCAGAACTAAAGCAACAGAAAATACATATATACACACATTAATATATATACAATATATATATTTAAATATTTGGTCAAATTATTATGCAAACAAATGTGCAAATAATTCATTAAGCAAAACGCAAAATCAAACTATGCAAATATTTGTTAATAACCAAAAGCTAAGCCAACTATACAAAGCCAAGCAGAAAGTGAAGGACAAGGACAGAGCGAGAGCGAGAGAGAGAGAGACAGAGATACATATATATATTAATACAAATTAAAGCAAACAAAGTTACAAACGCAGCAATTGAAAGCTTCCATTTTTGAAAACGCAAAAAAAAACTATTAAAATAAATAAAATAAAAACACAATATATATACATATATAAATACATATATATATACACACACACTATAAAGTTACTATTTTCTATAAATATAAATCAAAATATATAGATATATATATACATATATATATTATACAAAAGAACTTGAAAGACACCTTCAATACATCAGCTCTCAATGCTGCAATACGAAACCGCCTGCAGTCATCAAACACCGCGCAAGCAAACCTACAAAGAATATCTGCAGCAACACCAGCAACAGAAGCAACAACAACAGCAGCAACAGCAACAACAACAGCAGCAGTCGCAGTCTAAGCAACCCGTGCGCATCTTTCGTGTGCATTATATACGCGTCAATTCCAAAGACGGCAGCCCGTCCTCCTCGTCCGGCAACTCGAATCGTTTGGCGGCTGCGGCCGCCTCAGCGGCGCATGGCCCCAAAATGAAGACCATCGCGCCAAATATACGTCGCCGGCGACGCTGTGACAAGCACCACTTGGAGCTCTACTGCAATGAGAGTGCGGCGAGTGGCGCCAGCACCTCCAGTGCCAGCTGCTCGAGTCATGCCAGCCAGCAGACCATGACTCTCAAGCCGTGTGGGTTGCGTCTGCGCGAATCAATTACGGCGCCCAGCACAGCGGCTAGCTCACCGGTGGACGAGAAGATGTGCATACCAGCGCCGCCCATAACGCCGCCGCCCGCTTTCCTCACCGAGGGCTACAAACGTTCCAGCACCTCGGTCTCGACATCGGCGCTGCCCAGCGCTACGCAGGAATTGCAAACGCTGCAGCCGCCGCCGCTGGCGCGACAGAAACCTCTGACGCTGGCGCCCAAACTAAAGCCAAAGACAACGGCAACAATTGCCGTCACCATCAGCAGCAGCAAGCCACGTGGCACAGTCAAACGCAGTTTAGTAGGTAAGCGAGGGAGGGGTGGGAGAGGGGAGGGGGTGGGAAGGTGTGCATAGGTGTGGGTATGGACAAAAGGTATATAGGGTATACTAAAAGGAGACAGATACTATCCCAGAGCTACAGCTAGCGCAGAGCAACCTACTGCTTGATATACGAAAATATGAAATATTATATTTATTTACAATATATTTATATATATTTATATGCTATATATTTTTATACAATATATTTATATATATTTTTAATCCCTAGCAAAATTGAGCTCCAACCCCGAGCCGCAGCTTTAATCTCTATTCACTCTTAGCCAAATGCTGTTGGCAGCTATTAATAGCTTTTGGCTCAAAGACTCCACACGCTTGTTGCTTTTGAAAAATGATCCGCTTGTCATATTTCATAAAACCGACTGGAGTAGGTTTTTTCTCTCCTTTGGACGGCTATGCTCCATGGACCTATGTGACGTGCTTGACGCGGCTAGTCCATTTGAAAATTCAATGTTGTTAAATTGGTCCCAAGTCGTTGTTGTATATTGGAATATATATTGTTGCTGGCTAGCATTAAAACGCGTGCCTGTTTTATGCGCACATAAAGTCGTTGGAGCTGGCCGGGGCTGGGTTTAGGGCGTGGCTGGTAGTCGAGTCATCAAATTGTTGTTTGCCCCGATGCTGCAGGCTGATTGCTGGTCAGGGGATTACAGTTAAGTCGTACGCGTCTGCAGCGCTGCAACTTAATTGAAAATGTTGTTGTTGTTGTGACTGTGGTTGTGGCTGTTGTGGCTCCAGTTGTAGTTGTTGTTGCTGCAACAGCTGTTGCCTGATGTCTCAGCGCGTCATGCTTATTTGTCAGCTTCAAACAGCGCATTGCTGTTTGTCATACGAGCAGCACTTAGTGGGCGACAAGTGTATGTCTAAGATGGTGTGTGGGGCTGGGCTGGGTGGCTTGGCACTGGTGTATGATATCGTCTGCAATCGCAACTGCCCATATTTGCATTGGAGCTTAAGAGACAGAGAGAGAGTGAGAGAGTGAGGGCGAGGGAGTCATAGGGAGGTACTCAGAGCGTGCAAATGTTGAACCTAACGCGGCCGTGGGCTTAGAGCATCCAGCTGCTCTGTGTCACTAAAAAGCACAGTATAAGCCTGCAGTGGAGTATGCTCGACTGCACGCTGCTTGTTCAGCATCTTAAATAACTGAGTGGGCCAGCTAAGCTATAAGGTTACTGTAGGGCAAGGCTGTGAAGGAGGTCTGGGCATATGCCTGAAGCGACAAGAATTTCCTTTTAGCAGCCCACAGAAAAGGTCACAGAGACACCTCACAGTTGTCAACTGGCGATGCTGATGATGCAAGCTGTTGAAGATATAGCTAAATTGTGCTCTGTTTGCCATGCTCTATACACATAACTTGTATATACTGCTGAGACGAGAGTATATCTTTTCAATTCACTCGTCTCTTGAGTCTAGGAGTTGCCCAGACTCCAGGCCACACTTGGGAATATATGCAGAATCTCAAGTCTTCAGCTTGGCTTTGCTCGCACACAGTTAGATAGAGCAAACTACTGAAGATAGATAGTTAACAGTTAAGCAACATCACTATATTGCCCCAAGCCAATATACCCCTTTCACATCACTTGACGACTATAAATGTCAAACAAATCTCGCAATTGCAAATAGATTCAATAGATGATTGCATCTTGAGTCTGGAGGATTTGACGCCTTTGGCTAGGTGCAAAATGGAAAATTGTCGTCGATTTGTTGCTTTTGGCCAATTCCGAGGGCTTACAGCTGTTTGCAGTAACACAAATATATGGCAGGTATTATGCAATGCATTTTGGGTCTTGCTACAAATTTGCATAATGTCAAATATGCATTTGGTTTATGCCTTTTGTGCTGCTTGCCAAGTTTTGCTGTGGGGTAATCAAATAAAGTAAAGAAATGCTGTAAAAGTCTTGACCTAAGGCAACCGAAAAATTTGAATGAAACAATTTGCAGTCATAAATTGCAGTCAGGAATTAGTCAACATGTCCGAATGGTTACACAATCAGAGCTTCTCTCAGTTATGCAGTTAGTCCGTTGCGCCATTAGCCAATAATTTCATTATTCAAATGTTTTGCCAGCTGCATAACTGGCAATAATATTTTCGGTCAACGTTTTCGAGAAATTCTAAAGCTTAATGGGGAGAGGGGAGGGAGCCAGCTAGAGAGAACTTGGTTTATTTGCCATGGCAAACTATTTGATGCCTTCATTTATGGTGTGCAGCAGTTCGTGTAGTTTGTAGTCCATTCGTCTATGATCTGAGCTGAATTGAATTGAATTGTGTTTTGGACAGAAATGGAAAGCGGCTTATGTGCGGTAACTTATCTCCTTGTGATTGTCCATTTCCAACTACATTTAGTGCGTATGTCGAATTGAATAACAGATATTGATTGAAATTCGTGGAAATTTGTGCAAATCTAACTGGGAAATTACTTGGAAAATGTGATAACTTTGAAGTGCTTGCAGGATGAACAGGTGAAGCAAAAGTCTAGAAAGTTTATGTATCTGTGATGAAGATAAGGAGATAAGATTTCTGGGCCAGGGTGAAGGCGGGTCGATGTCTTCTAATATACTATTTATATATGGAATATGGAATACTTATGCTAATACTTATACCAATACTTATACTAATACTTATACTTATACTTATACTTATACTTATACTTATACTTATACTTATACTTATACTTATACTTATACTTATACTTATACTTATACTTATACTTATACTTATACTTATACTTATACTTATACTTATACTTATACTTATACTTATACTTATACTTATACTTATACTTATACTTATACTTATACTTATACTTATACTTATACTTATACTTATACTTATACTTATACTTATACTTATACTTATACTTATACTTATACTTATACTTATACTTATACTTATACTTATACTTATACTTATACTTATACTTATACTTATACTTATACTTATACTTATACTTATACTTATACTTATACTTATACTTACACTTATACTATACCTAACTAAACTGACGTTAACAGAGCATCTAATAGTCGATCATAAACTTTACACAGATTATCCTTTGCAATCAATTTAGAATATTGCTGCATGCAAACGAGATTTATTGACTGTGTATAGTTTATGGAGCTTTGCAGCCACTAAACCTAAATTAAATATAATAGTATCTCTTTCTCTCTCTATCTCTCTCTATTCACATATAACCATATTGAATGCATTTTCACTTTGGCAAGCCTTCAAAATTCTTTGCCTGACCTCAACCTAAACACAAGCCTCAATTCAATCGAATCCTTGTCTATTCAAAAATTCCTTTGAATCAGACAAATTGCAATTGAGGTGCACACAAAAGCCAACGAATTTAATAATGTTGATGGCATGGCCAATGGCACTGGCAGTGGCTTTCAACTAACTTGGCTACATTAATTGGCAGTTAATTGAAAAGTTTTTGGTTTTTAGTTGGAGGAAAGTTTTAAGTGCACTCTCGCTCGCCAGCCAAGGAGGAAATGCTTGCGAGCCAAGCCAACCAATGTTGCAACATGTTTAAGCAACTTAACGCCAAATTGCATTAAATGTATCACGGGCGGGGCGGTGGGGGCGTGGCTCTTGGGTTTTGACTCGTAAGAAATGCACAGCACATCTCGAGGCAATTGGTAATGTGGCATTGAAGTTGCCTCAGCGGCAGCAGCAGCAAAAAAACTTTTTAAGGACTCGAGGGGGCAAGCCACGAGCTGCATTACATAACGGTAAACGGTAACTGTGCAACATATACCAATTTGCGAACCTGGCCTAGTCTGCGAGAGCGTCAGCATTTAATGATTAAACGCAAATCGTAACGCAGCTCGGTGTTATAATCCCATTAAGCAGGGGCAGTCAAGAAGTGAATTTTAATTGAATGCGTGACTGTTTGCAGCTTTTTATGATTTCACCAAGCAATCAGGACGAGGGGCAGCAGTCAGCAGCCGCAGCATAAAAGTCAGCGCCAGAGTCAGGTTGTGCCCTCTTCCAGTCGGGGGCGATAAATTTTGTGGCTGTCAGCGCGTGTCGTATAAGTCGATTAAATAAAGTATCAAGCGGTTGCGGGTGGCCGTGCCGCGGGGCGTGTATTAACTGCGAGAGCGGCTTACGCTAAGTAAGCGCTGATGCTCATATTAATTACATAAATTGTATTGATTAACATTTTTAATTAGTTAATTAGAAAACTTAATAGGCAATTAAATGTTATGCCTGAAATGCGAAGCGGACTTGTTAAAAGGGGTGGCCAAAGCAAAACTTGTGGCTTGTTAAGAGTTGTTGAAGATGCTTGGTTAGATATTTAATTGGAGTTGAGGTTGAGCAGTTGAGGTTTATGCTCTAAATATGTCTAGAGATATCAAATTCATTAAAGGATATTCATTTTAAGATTTTTAATTAGTTAAGTAGTTTGATTTGCTTAGTAAGAGATCAAGATATCGTGAGCAGCAGGCTTTGAAGCATTACCATGATTGAAAAATATTTGTACCTTATGAAATAAAGTGAAAAATAAAAATAATTTAATGTAGTAAAAAAATATTTTTGGATATTTATATATTTCTTTAATGATTATATATATTTTTTAATATATTTATATTTTAAAAAATATTTGTAAAATGCCTAAGATATGGGAAAAAGCTCAATTTTATTAAAAACAAATTTTAAATGCAAAAAATAATTTTTTTCTAACTTTTTTAATATAATTTTGAATATTTTATTCATTTAACTAATTTTTTATTTAATTTTATTGGCTAGTAATACTCAACAAATACTGAAAAGTCTATGAAATTCTAGTAAATAATAATACAAAAATAAGTATATTTATCTCAATGCTAACTTTACCTATTTTCTCATATATTTCCAGGTGAGTGACAAAGAAGCAAAAGAGAATGTCAAACAAAAGTAGAAGAAACTAAATCTTGAGCTAAGTATGAGTTTCACTTAAACAACTCTTATATTTGTCAGCTGTCATTCTCAAGGCATTGCGTATATGTAGCAAACAATTTGTTTACTCTGCTGCTTCCCTCGCCCACTCAATGTCTCCGAGCATTAATCAAAATGTGTCCAAAGTTAGTTGCCTGAGGGCGAGAATAGCTATCAATAGGAAGCCGCTGTGGCCAGCTGTAATCAATTACAGCATAGACAGCTTTTCTCCTTTACCCATTTTTTCCTGCATTTTTCCTATTATTTTCCATTATTTTGCTCTGCTTTTCTCTCACTCAAGTTTTCTGCACTTCATAAAATGCGAGCACAAAATGAAAAGTATTTGCAATTTGATGCTGCTGCCGCTGCTGCTGCTGAGATTGCGTCCAATGTCGTTTTGTAATCTAATCCCAAGCCAAGCAATGCGCTTATTTATGTTGCAAGTTTATAACCTGCCCAATGGAGAGCTGGCTAAAAGACAATTCCAGTGTCATTTTTTAGAAAATTGCATTTTGACAGCGCTGCTTGCAGCTGTTGTTGTTGCTGCAACGATAAGCAGCGTTCGTGGCATGCCAACATTGTGCAAAACAATTTAAATTGAATTACTTGGCTGCACACACACACACACACACAGACCCTGACATGCATGTGTATGTGTACCCATACACACACACATGCACCCTCGCCGCAATCAAAAATGTAGTTATTTTTTGTAGCCTACTTTTTTGGGCGGCATTTAAATTGCCATTTTTGATAGTTTTACATAACAATTGCACATGTGTGTGTGTGTGTGTGTGTGTGTATTTGCTGGCGCTGTGCCAAAAAAGCGTAGCATACAAAAAAACGAAGCCAACCGAAGAGCAAACAAAAAATTTGCACAAAAATTTGCATTGCACAAAATGTGTAATTAAACAGGCAGTGCACAAATGTGTGTGTGTGTGTGTGTGTGTGTGTGTATTCATGCATGTGTGTGATCCTTGAGCCTCGCGGCTCAAACTTAACGCACTTTTCAATGCATTTTTTATGCGGCACGTGGACGCAGTCATGTGTGTCTGCTGCCGCCGCTGCCTCTGCCTCCGCTGCTGTTTGTCTCTCTGCGAGTTTATCAGCTTATGGCGGCCTTGCACAAAATGCAGCAAAAGCAAGTGAAAAAAAGGAGGAAAATCAACATCCGGCTGCAGCAAGTGGCAAGTGCAAGGTCAACTTTGTTGAAGGACATGCCAGCAACAGCAACAGCAACAGCGGCAGCAGCAGCAGGATCCGCCCAACCAGTCAACACGCACCCAGCATGTCCTCTGCTGGTTTGTTCAGTTGTGTTTGTATGTGTGTGCGTGTGTCTCCCTCTGCTCATGTATTTGTGCAGAGGTCCTTTTTGCGCGCATTGTTTGCTGTTACGTTATATTTCATTGCGTTTAGCTGCGTTTTGCGTTTTGCGTTTTTCTGCTGAACTGGATAAAAGCATCCGTTCTCGCATGTCCTCGGGCATCAAGTTGACAACAGCAACAAAAGTATTCACATGTGCCGCATGTTTCGTTAGAAGCGGCAGCAAATGGCCGTAGAAAATTCTAGGAAAACCTTTTTGCTGCACAAATATTGAATTAAAACTTCTTTCATCCTGCGGTTTCTCTTGAAAACACTTTTATGGGGTAAAGAAAACGGGTAGAGATTGAAAACTATTTACTAACAAATTGGGAAAATAAACTCAAGAGAAAAATATATTTAATAGCTCTGAACTTAAAATTTAACAGTTAGTTAACATACCTGGTCAGTTAACAGAACTGCTGCTGTTAGACAAGCGTAATCTCTGTTACAGTTCTTAATAAAGTTTATAGGAGTATATGTCTGTCTTACATTTAACAGCTGTAAACTTCGAATCTAACAGCTAAATAACATGACATGCATTTACTGCTGTTAGCTTAGTGAAATGTTCATTACAGAGCTATGTTAAGTTTCTAAATTGCATATAATCCTATTAGCATTGGTGTTATCTTACAGTCTGTTAAATATTTAACAGCTGTTATCATCATATTTAACATTTAATCAAAAGTCTCTGCTTTTGCGCTGTTCTTTCATGTGTTTCAGCTGCCTATTCAAGCCAGCTAACAATGCTCATTTATCTATGCCGCCTGCAGCCACGCCCCCTTCATGCTCTTACCCAGCCGCCAGTCAAAACTCAAACTTAATTTTTTGCGCCACATAATTCAAATTGTTTGCTTGCGTTTCGTTTAAATAATTCAATGCTAATCTTTAAATGAAAATCAGCTCCATTAGGAACAAAGCGAGCGAATTCTTAAAGCAAAGATGTGTATGTATATATGTGGCTTCTATATAGGCTAAGATAGGTATATATATATATATATTATATATATTTTGCCTGCCTGCATTGTTAAAGACCACAAATTTTTATTTACTAAAGCCCGCAACGCCACGACTTTGCTCCATATATATATATTATATATTTACGAAAAAAAATGTTCTGCATAAAATTTGCAAGCAGCAAAAACCCCAAAAAAGTTTCGCCCAGCGCGCTGTCTTTGTCTAGCAGGCATGGCCATAGATCGCTATCTCTTTCTGCATGAAATATGCGAAGCCGCTTTCAACAATTTGCGTTGGAAATTTGCACAATGTTTGTCAGCCTCTGTGGGGGTGTGTGCGGGTGGGTGGGTGTTGCTATTTTATGTAATACCCAGCGTAAAATATAAAATTTGCACTCACTTAAATAGATGCCAGCCAGCGCCGCAGCTCTTCACGTGTCAAACTAATGCAAAAAGTGTCACAGACTACAAATTAAAAATTCAAATGAAAATGCGAGGAGCTGAGTCGAGCCTGGGCGCAAATTAAGCGCTTCCGCCTAAGCCAAAGCCAACTCTTGCCATATCCCTCTCTCTCGCTCTCTCTAGTCTTGCTCTAGCTGCGGCAGTTCGTAATTCATTTTAATGCGTCGCCCGGCCAAGCTGACTTGAGCATATTTTTCGGTTTAAATTTTAATTTCCTGCAACTCAATGTCGACACTTCCTGGCAGCCAAAAAAAAGAAGAGCAGGAAAATAAGGAAGACCATTGTGGCAGCTAAGGGACGTGCCTTGGCAACTTCCTACGCCCACTTGAATAGTTTGAAGTTGCTTTTAGTTGATTGGGTTACGAGCGCACACAGAGGGAGAGGGAGAGCTTGGCTCGTAAGGCGCTTAGAGCAGACGAGCAAATACTAGTTGCGTATACACTCGACTACCAAGTTGTAGTCAATGCGTCGCTCAGTGCTTAAACTGTGCAACACACAATTTTAATTAAGCCTCAGTTTCTTTTTGAGGTAGAACTCAGAGCACAGAGCGCAGCTGAGACCGCTGCCCAAAGGGCACAAAAGGGAAATAATGTAAATCAGAGTCTTATACATATATATATACGCTATATATATATATCTTCTTTGTCCGCCTTTGCCTTGCTCTCTGCTTTTTTGTATGCGGGCTTTTTATTCATTCTTTGCATTGCATAATTTGTTTGGCCTGCGATTTTGATGGTCTTCCCTTTTTGTTCGGCGGCTCAGCGTATTTAGGGCTTAACAGAAAAGGTTATTTTCTCGATAGACCCTTTTCTTAAAAGTATTTATTTGTGCATTAACTAAGCTTTATAGCTTCTGATTAATTTGTGGACTATATAAAAAAATATAAGACAAAAAAGTTGATTAAAGCTCAGATGGGCAGCAAATGGATTCGATGCAAGCAATAAAGTTGTCAAGCTCAAGTTTCTTAAACTGGGGCGAACTTGCAGTTAAACGTTTGCGAAGGAGGCGCAAAAGAGAATTGCAAAGAGTTAGCTTTGTCAAGCTGAAGCTTTGCTGATTGAGATTGATGTATGAATTTTGTAGTGCTTTATCTCAGTAGCTATGCATGTTTATTCTCTGTCCTTTTCTTTTCTCCATTTTCTTTCTCTCTCTCTCTCTTCATATAACTATTTTTGCTGCATCTTCTGGCCTTTATAGACGCCTTGAAGTAAGCCCGCAGGCTATCTCTTGTTCCAACTGTCTCTCTGCCCTTGGGCTTGTCTTTCTGTGTCTTTCTCCCATTCTCTCACTTTCTCTAACTGTCCTTGCGGCAGTTTTCTGGTCTTTTTACATCTTTTGGCCTTTTATATATTTCTTAAAGTCAGTCTACAGCCTCATCCATATCTCTCTCTCTCTCTCTCTCTCTCTCTCTCTGTCCTTGCTGCATTTGACTATTATTACACCTTTTGTTCATTTAAACATGTCTTAAATTAGGCCCATAGGACATTTCTTGCTTCAGCTGCCTCTTCTCTCCCTCTCTATCTCTCTCTCACACTTCTTATCTCTCCTTCTCCATCTGTCCTTGCTGTCTTGCACTATTATTCTACCATTTGGTCATTTAAAGATGCCTTAAAGTAGTCCCCCAGGTCATCTTTTAGTCCATTTCTCGCCCTTGCTGCCTCTAACTCCCTCTCGCTTTCCCTCTTTCTCTCTATCTCCATCTAGCCTTGCTGCAATTCGCTGGTGTTTGGCTGGCTTTTCTTTCAGCTTTTGAATTATTCATTCGCTTCTTTTTTTGGTCAAGGTCGGCTTGGCTGCCCGCCTGACCATAAACTATGCAATAAAATGCAGTCCCAAACAGATTTTCGTGCCCTTGATATTGCGCGTGGCCAGACCTTGCCTTGCCTTGCCTTGGCCTTGACTCGACGTTTTACTTTTCATAATGATCATCAGCAGCGGCAGCAGCAGCCGCAGCAGCAGCCTCATCAACGTCATCATACTCATCACAATTGTCAGCAGCAAAACATTTTTCACATTCTAATGACTGTCAGGCGCTGAAAATTTCCACAGCAAAACTTTTTGTTCACTCTCCTCTCTCTCTCTCTCTCTCTCTCTCTCCTCGTTTTAGTTTTTATCAAATTTGTTGGACTTTCGCAAATTATGATGCGTGCCACACATATGCGGCCCATCATTATGCTCAACATTTGATTGCTGTTCGTAGTTTTGGCTTTATCTAACTTTGATTTATGTACGCGGCAGACACACAGACACGTTTATCAAGGCTCTGACTGGCTTAATTACATTCGGCTTGTTTCTAGTGGTTGGACGCTGTGCTCTAAGAGCTGTTGAAACATGACACAAGAACTAACTCAATTCAATTAAATGGCCAAAAGCAAATTAGTTGTTCTTTAGACAACTTCTAATTTGGCTATAGAACTTGCCTCAGCCTTGATTGATTGCGGCTTAATTACCTCGCGTCTAATGATCCCAAATATAAATGTTACAGCGATGCGCGATTGTTGCCCAAATTTTTTATAAAGAAATTAATTGCAAATGAAAGTGTACTCAGACAGTTTTAATTAGCTGTCTGATTGTGAATGTGAAGCTCGTCAAATCAGCTTTGGAATTACAAATTCTTCTTGTTGTTTGTGCAGAGTTTGGGTAATTGTTTATTTATCTTTGTCTGAATGAATTCAATTGAATTTGGACTTCATAATATGTGATTTGTGTAGAAATGTACATAATAGTTAGAAGAAGGCACTGATAGAGCTCTCTGTTGAGATTCTGGACTATAATTTATATCAGAGTTGATAGAGTTTGGAGCGTCTCTTACTAGATCTTAACTCTTGGCAGCTATAGAAGCTGGAGACTCTAGGCTGCCACTTGAGACATTTATGCTCCTAAAAACAACGCAGTTAAAGTCTGTCACAGTATCTTCTAGTCGTTCACTTCCTGCCAGATCATTCTCTTTCATTTCTTATCAACCTAAACCAACTCTTTCTAAAGTACCATTTGCCTTACCATCAGCAAATGTACCTAAAGTTGTACCTTGACCTTAGCTAACTTAATCTAGGCTTACTATCTGCCTATAGTATCTTGACCTTGGATAACTCAATCTATCAATCTCAATCTATCTATCTATCCGTACTATCTACCCAAAGTACCTTGACTTTAGCTAACTTAATCTATCCTTACTATCTGCCTATACTATATGGACTTTCGATAACTCAATTTATTCCTATTATCGACCTGACGTATCTTGATCTTAGCTAACTCATTCTATCCCTACTATCTACCCAAGGCACCTTGACCTTAGCTAACTCATCCATCCTTTTCCCTTATACTACCACGCCAACTGAATCTAGCCTCATCCACTCTCAGCCAACTTGACCTAACCTAACTTGATCTATCCTCCCACACAACCTATCCTAACCTAACCTAATCCAATCTCATCCAATTCTTACCTATCTCAACTTGCCGCCACTCAGTGCCTCTGCACACTTGCTAATCACAATTGAATCGCTTATTTAATATTATTTTATGATTTCCGCATGTGACATCATCGCACTCTTTTGCCAGCTCGGCTGTTCCATTAATGCCTTGGCATTAGCCATGCCAATTTGCTGGTTAAACCAAACGCATTTCCAAACATGTGCAACGTCAGAGTGTGTCGCGGCGACGTCATCGAGGCAGCAGCCACCAACAGCAGCTGCCAAGATAAACAGAAACGGCGAAACGCAAATGAGCTTCCAGCAGGTCGCTAAATATGCTGACGATGTTGGCCAAGAAAACAGCCATAAACTATATATATATATATATATAGATATATAAATATTTGTCTATTTGGAATAAGATTTTCTTGCTCGATTTTGGCTTTGACCTTCACCCAATCGTAACGCATTTGTTTTGCGTTGTTTTGAGCGACGCGGAATTTAAATGAACTTTACCTTCACCAAAGAGAGAACATCTCTCTCTCTCTCTATGTCCCATTCTCTCTCTCTCTCTCTCTCTTTACATGTTAATGAACTTGCGGGTATTACGAGGATGTTGGCTTGTTCCAAATATATATTTTTGGCTAGCCTCATTGTGCAGCCCATCTATTTATATTCATTTATATATAATACATAATGATTATTATAAATAATATAATAATTGTGTTTTGTGCATGTGATTTGGGTATCTTTGGGTGCTTGACTCACGCGAATAGAATGCCGAGCTGTTTTTATAAATATATACACAGCGCACACCTATGCCACATGATTCATTTTGACAATCCTTTCACCAAATATCGCGAGATATTCTTTCTCTATATATATTTATATATCTGTATTGTGCTCTGGCGCTGTGACGTCAGTGGAAGCTGTCGCACATAGACATGTCGACCAGCACGCATAATTCATATGTTTTATTTACTTGGCTTAAATTCTTTGATTGCCACATAAAAAACAGTATATATATATTTATAATAAAATGCAAAACAGGATGGAGACGCGATTGATGTGTGGCCGGTCGCAGTTGGAATACGCTTTCGAGTGGGGGTTTGAGATGGAGGTAGGAATTTGGTAGTGGGTGCTGAGAGTTATTTGTATGAAATATAAATAATTTGCAGTGCCATAGTTAGGGCTTGATAGGTAGTTGTGGGAGGCATTTTTAGAAGGTATTTATGGAGGATTTACTTTATTAATTTATTATTATATTATTATTATTTTATTTTAATTTTATATTGTGTATTTTTATTATTTTATTAATACATTCTTAATATTTTATTATTATATTATTATTATTAGATAATTATATATATTTTATTTTATAAATTTATTGTTATTGGTTTATTATTATATTTTTATTATTTCATAATTATTATCTCATTATTAACCTTTATTATTAGACTCAACTCTATAAACTCTATAGCCATCATCTTCCCCTAAACGTCACAAATTCACTTGGCCAACTCAAGGTACCCCCAGCTAGTGTATTTTGACAAATGAGCGAAAGCAGAGATAAAAAACATTGTGCAAATATTTTTAACATAAACAGCAAACAACAACAAACAGCAGAAAGTCAAGGCAAAGAACTAGGCGTCGCTTCAACGACTCTGCACAAATAGCTTAACGAAAGTAATAAAAATCATAGAGAAGGAAAGCAAATAAATAAATATAAATCAAAGCAGTTTTTGTGTGGTGTTGAAATTTGTGAATTTGCCAACTTTGATTTGCTAAGCCGCGAGCCGAATAGGTGGGCGGATTAATCCTTTTGGCCAGGCACAAAAGATACTCGGAATTTGTGATAATTAAATATTTATGCGAATCGCTGCTGTAGTCTTCAGGCTGTGATTAATAAGCTGCTGCGCAAGTGCATCATTAATCAAGCGTCTGATCGGCTGATGACACTTAGTCTCCGCTCAGAATGGAGTGTCTTAGCAGGCAGCTATTGTGCGAGCTCGCGGCTCGCATCATCAATCATAGCAGGCAGCTTGCTGTGGCAGCGCCAAGAAAATGGCTTTCATTTATGTTTATAAGGAACGGAGAGCAGGGAAAAGCGAAATGTCATAAATAATTTCTTTTTAATTATGCCAATTTCTGGTCGCTTGTCATCAAATTGGCTTCATCTATTTACTCTCGAGCCTCTAGAAATTGTTGAGACCACAAATAAGGCATCATCGTCAAGACGATGATCATCATGTGCTGCTGCTGTTGACCTTGTCGACTTCCGCTGTTGCCAAATATTATTGCCAATTTATCACAACTTAAAGCAACATTTTTGCGCCACCAGCTGGGAATACATTTCTTTTTTTACTGCTGCTGCTGCTGGTCTGTCCACTTCCGCTGCCAATTGGCAGCAATTTACGGCTTAGCCTAGCCGTAGCCAGGCACTGTCCTGTTGCTGATAGAGCTAGAGTGTGTGTGTGTGTATGTGTGTATCCGCTCAAAGGCTACATAATTCAAAGGCACAACTAATTGCTCTCCCCTGAGTGAGCCTGTGTGCGTGTGTGAAACACATGGCGTATGATTAATACGCATCAGCTTTTATCATTTTTCCGCTTCTGTTGTTGAAGCCTGCGACCTTCAGCTATTGATTGAAGTCGTCGTCTCCATCTTAGGCCACGCCCCAGCCTATGCATAGCAATTCGTATACACATCATGTTTGAGCAGCTGAGCGCACTGAGTATATACGCACTTGAGATGCTCTGTGGGGACGTGAGAGAGGCGAGTTGAAGTGCAGAGCTGTTAAAGGCTTAACATAAATGAGAACTCTTTGATTGTTAACAGTCCAATTGCTGTTAAATTCCTTAACATTTGCAGACTCTCACATATTCTTATACTATTTAACTTCCATAGGTGCCGAAACCTGCCTTAAAGCTCGCAGCTCAGCTCCCATTTGATCTCAAATTGGTTTTGCTCTATACATTTTTTGTCCGAATAGCTTTAGCCTCAAGAACATAACAACTAAATTCAAATATTCACGTATCGCATACAAATTTTGTTATTTGATAGTCTCAACACACGCACACACACTCGCTCACACACAGATGTGCCAAGCCGAGCTCATATATCAAATATGCCCAAATACACAGGCGAAAGGCGGCAGTTGGCTAGCAAGTTTATGGCCGAAACTGCTGTTCGACATACAACATAGGAGCTGACAGGCGAGCGAGTGCTGTGTGTGTGTGTTGTGTCTGTGTATGTCAGGCCTTACTGCGTACTCGTCGCTGGTCTGGGCCGAAATTGTAATCATAACTTCAGCGACGCGTTAAATATAACAAAAAATAGCTTTGAGCACGTAGCCAAACAACAGCAAAGAGACATGAGTTGCTCTGCCTCATCACCGTCGTCGTTGTTGTTGTTGTTGTTGTTGTTGTGCTACTGCCTTTTTTTTTGCCTGTCAAAGTTTTACGCCTGAAAAGCATTTAACTCGCGCCGCTCGTCTACTCGCTGCTGTTGTTCTTGCGCCTCGCATTTGTTTTTGTAACATGCGTGCGAAAAATTGGGTGTGAAAAGCACTTTGGCCATTTCGCCTCGAGAGTTTGGCAGCGTTAAAGTGACGTTTACTGTTATTCGAGCACTCCACACGCGTGGGAGCCAGCCCCAGCTAACCAACAGTAATGCTGAGACATTTAAGCCTTTAGGCTATTTTGTAGGCCCGCCTGCCATACCTAGGCACATTAAAGGCTTTCTTTTTATTAAATTTTAAACCCAAAATGTGAGCCTCGCCACAAGTAGTCCAAGACACAAGCCACGCTGGGTTGCCTGTGTGTGTGTGTGTGTGTGTGTGTGTGTGTGTGTGTGTTTATGTCAGCCTTGCTACCCGGTTACATGTTGTCGGGGGCAACAAATCCGCTTTGATGGGCTTTTACCTCTAATGCCAACGTCATGCTGTAGCTGTAACTGTATGCGCGTATATATGTACTTGGATATATATGTGTGTATATATGTGCAACTATTTAAGTTATTCGCGGTCAGCGCTTGGCAAATGAATTACAATTTAAATTGAATTCCCACAAATAACTCTTGCATAGTTTTGCTAGCGGAAGCGCCCTTACGAATTTTACCAAGAAAATCTCTTATTATTGCGTAACTTTTCTATAACTTTTCTTGTTGATGTTTGTCTAACGCAGAAATTGCATTAGAAATACGTTTCTGGGCTACCGCTTCCGCAGCAACTTTTTGGCTAGTTATTAAATTGCTTTCTATTGTTGTTGGCCATATTGTAAACAATATTATGCTATGCTTATATATTCATATGCAATATATATGTGTGCTTGAAATTTGCCAAACAAGTCTCGTCTGACGTTTAATTTTATGTCTTGCATTATTTTTACCCAGACATTTTTTGTTGCCTACTTTTCAGCGCCTATAAATTTGACACCTACACTGCCGCACGTGTTGCGAGTGTGCGTCTGTGTGTGTGTGTGTGTGTGTATTGAGTGTGGCAGCTCGTAAAGTTTTTACCCCGGCGTAGCCTTTGATTATGTTGGCAACCACAACTCAAATTCCACGAGCCACGAACTTGGCCCAACTTTCTCGAAACTTTTCTGGCCTGCGCCCTTTCACCCCTTCCTGGCACTCCTTTGCCATTTCGATTCTTGTTTTTTTCTATAATACTTTACTCGCTTTTACAGTTTTCCATCAAGTTATTTTCTTTTCTTTTTTTTTATTTTTTTGTTATTTGTTAGGGGCCTGTCTCGACCAAAATTAAATGTTATTGGCCTCGGCCGCGCTGCTTTACGAGATATGCCCGAAAATTTTTAATGCCCATAAATCAGTTGCTTAGAAAGATATACGCACCTTTCAGCAGACCTTTTCTTGTATATATATATATATATTCTACTCTTATATATATCTGCTCTGGTTTCTCGCCTTTGGGCTTTCTCTCTTTGCATATTTCGGCGCTGATTTCATCTATCAAATTAAGAAAGTAAAAGCCAAAAATTTGTTTACTCGTAAATTTTCAGGCGTCGCCAAAAACAAAGAGAAATATATACAGAATATATATAGGTCTATATAGGTATATATAGTATATGTTAATGTATTTTAGCAAACGTTTTACGCCTCTGCTACACGCCTATCGTTAGCCAAGTGGTTGCGGCTAAGAATTTGGCAAAGACTGTGCCGTTGGGGGCGTGGGGCGTGGGGCGTCAAAAGTGTCAACTGCCATTAAAATTTCATTTCGACGAGCGTCTACACAAATTTGACGCTTTGTTGTCAAACCGCCTCAATTAAGTTATTTGAAAATTGACCTTTGGACAGGTTTCTTAAACGGATCTAATTGAGCGCGACTCGGCGGCGCCACACAAAAGGTTTTTTCTCTTGCTGGCTGAGAAAGGGTTCTTTTCGCGCTTGTTGATTTTTGTTAATTAGCGGACAATTGAGCAATTTGCAATTTTAAGCAGCTTTGGTTCTTGACTGAAGTGATGAATTTTGACATGGAGTTAGGAATCTGACAGGGAGTCGAGTGAGTAAGAGAAGTGAAGGCTATCAGACAATGCGGGGCAGTAGATCAGACGAGAGAAGTCATTGAACTTAGGTAGTAAAAGATGATATTTAACTGGTAGTTGGGAATTTGACAAGAGCTGCAATGTAGAACTGGATGTAAGATTGAGAGATGATGGGCATGTGGAGAGAAGTAGGCTGAATAGTGTTGCTGATATATTAGCAGTGAAAGGCAGTAGTTGAGTTAAGGTAAAGGAAGATATGGTTATACAAATTTGACTGGTAGTTAGAAATTTTGACGGCGGGTAGCCAAGAAAGCACAACAAGACAATGAGAAATATATTATAAAAGAAATAGATAGAGATATCTAACGAATAGAAGCCAGTATTGGAACTGTAATAGGTTGAAAGTTGACTGGAGGTTAAGCATTTAACAGCTAGTTAAGTAAGTGAAGGAAGAAAGAGCAAGACAACTGTTGAAGGGAAGAAGAGAGCAAGACATTGGATAGTAAATTGAAGCTGGTATCAAAAAATTGAAGAGATATAGCTTAAGCTGATTTGCAATATATATAACTGCAAGTTAAGAATTTAACAAGGACTCTAGCAAGCAGCGCCAAATGCTGGCAGGCAAACTGTAATACCTAAGCTCGGCAGCTGCAGGCCACACAATGGCACAATCTTAACTGAAATCTTAACTGAGATGAAGAAAGAAATCCATCTACATGAACTTGACAGGGAGTTAGTAGTCTGACAAAGGTCTCCGGCCATCCAAGACAATCAAAAATTCATTGAACTTGAGCGTGGGTAGCTCAGCTCGCAGCAACAACAGGTGCCCAAAGTTTTCAATTAGACTGCCTAAGCCCTTATGCTCAGCCTCAAATAATTTGATGAATAATAATCAGTTCTAAGTTGACATAATGCTCGTAAAAAGAAAAAGTTCGGGGAAAAGTCATCAAGAAGCGGGTTTAATGAAACATAATAAAAAATGAAAATCATCAAAATTTTGCTGCTAAATAATTTATGAGCAGCAACTTTGGGCAATGCGCTCAAGTCTCAACTGAGGCGAGGGAGACTACTTGCTGTTGGGCTCAATAATTGAATTACATTGAAATTTTGTTTGATTTGTTGATTTCGCTTTCAAGAGAACAATTTTTGTTCGGCTGTTGGCCTTTAATTAAATCACCTGTCACATAAGTAATTCAAGTTGTCTGCAGCGGCAACGGCGGCCCACATGATGTGCGCTGCCTTCGGGCATCTGGCCGCCCAAAACCTGACGGCGTTTACCTCTAACTGAACTTTGCCCTTTTCGCTGGATGTTTATTTTTAATATAAGTATTTTTATATCCGGCGTAGGCGCCGCAAAGCAGGGGACACATTGGCCCACAATCGCGCCGACTGCGTTTGGCATTTAAACGAGTAAAAAATAAACAAAGCTGCGCAGGAATCTGTACAGAATGTGGATATATATATATAGTATATAAAGTATATGTGTTTGTGCTCAGCATCCATCAGGCTGCGAAATATCTTAACAGCAATTAAAAGTTTCTTGATGCAGCAATTTCGAGGCGAAAGAAAACAGCGAGCCGCCAATTAAATGGCGATTAAAAATAAATTAAGTTTACTTTATGTACAACTTGTGTGTGTAACAACAACAACAACAATTGTTGTGCTGAGTATATAAATAAATAATTTAAGCTTAGCGTCTGGAGCAGCAGCAGCAGCAGCAGCATAAACGAAATTGTGTATAAAGGTGAAGGTCGCTGCTGCTGCTGCTGGTCCACAGAGTCAAAAAGCAAATACTTAGTCAACCATATAAACCACACACACACACACATACACACACACACGCACACACACATATCTATACACTGGGCCATACGCTTATCTATAAATAGCCACGTTCTTCTGGTCGTTCGCATTTTTGATGCGATTAGCCAAAAGATTTGTTGCCGTCTTAGCAACTGAATGCGAATGCAAAACAAATCCGCATGAACACTATTTTGTAGGCGGGGCCATGTGGGCGTGGGCGCTGCGGCAGGCAAAACAAATGAAAAATGGAAATTAAATTAATTTTTGAGGCAGCGGCACTCAAGGTGCTGTTGCGTGGGCGAGCGCTCTACCTTCCCCTCCCTCTCTCCCTGGACTTTGCAGTAAATTTGAATTTTTCTTATTTTGGGCAAGTCAATTAGCCATAAAAGTTTAGCTTACTGCATAAATATGATTATAAATGGACTGGAACTGCAAACTTGAACTGAACTAAAACCAAATTTTCTTAGGCTCCAACTCCACTGGCTAAACAATATGTATCTGCCGCCCAAGCCAATGACAATTTCCAGGAAATCAATAAAAATTGTAGAGAGCTTTTTACTGTTTTGGGGCAAAGCATGCTTCACGCTACAAATTGGGTCTTGAGCAGCTGACAGAGAGACACTTGGCAGTCCTCTGACAAGAGGCGAGCATAAATTTCGACTGGGAATCGCATAAGGCGATGAAAAACTGAATAAAATATGCAAATATATAGATTTGGGGCCTGAGGCAATGCCAAATATATGCAAGGCAAGTCATCTGTGGGCGTGGCTGTGGCTGTTGCCTAACCAAGTGCCATTAATTAAATTTAATGAATTGTGCCGGCGTGTTGATGTGTCGAGCAAAGAGAAAACAAATTGAGGCCAACAACTTCGTCGCGGTAGTAGATCTTCGTCTATTTCCAATGCACGTGTTGCATTTATTAAAACGTAGCATTGCTGCGCGCACCACGCTGCGTATGCGTAACGCAATAAATGTCAGGCTCGCATGAGCTCCTGCTGCTGCTGGCACATTTGTTGAGTGACGTCAGCAGCTGTCAGTTAATGTCCAGAGCACCCGCCGCACACACAGTGGGCCTCTCGCCTGTAGTCCCTGGTGCCCTGACATTCTGTTATTACGAGTTGTGCTCTTTTTCACACATGCCATACGAAAATTAGGCTATGAAATGTCCTGCGAGGGCAGGGTGTGTGCGGGTGTGTGGATGTGTGTGCCTTGCGAGCATATTTGTGCTGCGGTTCGTCCTGGCACAAAATGCCTCAAATGCACAGCCTCACATTGTTTATTTATCAAATATCCACACTCTGTCAGAGCCAAACATCCGAAGCTAACATGAAGGTGGATAGGGGGGTGGGTGAGAGGGTGAGTTGGAGGGTGATGTAGAGAGAGGTAGGCTGCCAAAAGCGAGTGTGTAAAAGCAAAACAAAAGGGCACGTGAAGTGTAGGGAGAGAGAGAGGAGGATGGAGAAAGAGAGTGAGAGAGAGAGAGAGATACACAGCTATTGAATGCTGACAATGTGTATACCCTGTCAAGGTAAGGGAGTAAGAGATATTGAGATGCTTAGAGTATCTTCAAGTAGTTAGAGCTGTTAGGTGTATATCTCAAGAACTGTATCTCAAGAATTATATATTAAGTATAAGGCTATATCTCAGGGACTATATCTCATGAATTAAATATTAAGGATAAGGCTATATCTCAGGGACTATATCTCAAGGATAAGGCTATATCTCAAGGACTACATCTCTAGATTAGGGCTACACCTTAAACACTATTTGAATCAGTTGAGACTATAAAAATGGAAGAACTTGATTATAATATTATTATATTTTAATATAATAAATATTTCTTATTACTTGATTAAAACATAATTTAAATATAATTAATATGCCACATCTTCTCTCTCATCTGCCTGCACTCAACTTCTATATGAATACTAAGTATACGACTTTCAACTTATTATTTATCACGAGCATATGCTGCTCTCTCTCTCTCAGTTGTGGCCCTTGAGCTGCGCAGCTGGCAAGGACCTTTAACACATTAAATGTTATCCCAAATGATTTCAATTGTTTTGCAACAAAATGCTGCAAAGAGCTGATGAGGCCGTTTCAATTGGGCGCAGAGAGTGGGCATGGTAAACCAAATGCCCGTTGCTTGTTAGCCTTGTTTGCTTGTTTCCTGTGTGTGTGTGTGTGTGTCTGTGTGGGCTGGGCCAACATGCAGAGCCGCACAATTAATTTGCGGCTTGCTCACCAAATTCTGTTGCGTGTTATTTTTGTATTCTTCTGCTGCTTGTGCTCTTTATAAATAAATCTGTGCATTTGACTCCATGGAATTGCAGATCCCAATGACGTCACACACGCACCGAATCTCATTTATTATTGCCTACTTATTGGCATGTCAGTTGTAATGGTAGTTGAACCTGAACTCTTACCTTCGCCCCACTGCAGCTAATTGATTAAAGGCCAAGTGAATGGGCCATTATGGACAGCCCAGCGCAGATGTTGGCCCAGCTAATTAGACACCGAACTTTCTGCTTAATTAATTTTGTCATTAGGGAGCGGGAGACTGAGAGGAGAGCGAGTGCACAGATTGTGCGCCAGATAGTAGCCAGCAGCTGGCAGATAGTGGCAATTGACATTAGTTTGAATAGTTTGCTTTGAAGCAATTTGTTGAAGAGAGAGGCAGGTGGTAAGAAGCTGGAAAGAAGATTGAGCAGCTTACATTAAAATGAACTGAAGCAGCTGAGTTGTTGGCTGCATAAATATCGAACGTAAATCTTGGATAATCAGATCTATAAGAGAGATGATAATAATATCTATATATAGAGTATTCCCTTAAGCTGAACGCTGGGCGGTCAGGAATGTAGCAGGGACTGGGACTTTCATTTGCTTTATCTGTGTTTATATCATTATGATTATATGGGAATATTCCCATTCACATTCTCCTTATAGTATATACCCAAACAATCTTTCACACCCTGCCCACACAGTCTGCATCTCTATGCAAATGCTAACTTAGATATGCATCTTGAACCTAATGGAACTAAGCAGCTAAATGGAATTAGACACAAGAAGTTTTAGTTATTATAGAGATAAACAAGCAGATAGGCACAGATACAGATACAGCTATAGTGCGAGAGTGAGAGCGCGCTAGAGTGAAGCAAGATTTATGGCAAAATGTGGTGCTGGCTAAGATAAGAGCTTTGTTCTTAATTCAATTGGCCAAGATATACATTGTTGTTGAATATTTATGCTTGAAATCAATTAAAGTTTCATGGCCGCTGCATTAGGGGTATTCATTTTGATTATGTGTGCGGACCCAACTCAAGGCGACTTTTTTGCTTTGCTGTGTGACGTTGCCCAAGCTGTCAGGCCATAAATTTGCAGCGTGAAAGAGAGAGAGAGAGAGAGGGAGGCAGAAAGGGCAGCTTGCCAGTTAATACAAAGACATTTGTCGCCATAATTTGACAGGCACATAAATTCATTAAAATATGCTCTGCACAGAGCTACCCATCTCCCTCTCCCTCCCTCTCCTTCCCTCTGCCTCTCTCTTTCGCTCTTTCTTTGTCTATTGCTCTTCCTGTCTGTCTTGGCCAACATCATGAACTTGATGCATGAAAATGTTTTCTTGGCTTTCAAAATAATTTCATTACTTCATCACTCGCATTGTCATAGAGTGTTTATCTATACGCTAGATGGCACACATTCTTGTCTTGTCCCTCTCTTTCTCCTTTCTTTTAATGTTTTTATTATTTTCGTGAAAATATTTTTGCAAACACGTCAAGGCATTGCCCCCTGCCGCCAGCCAACCGCACGTATGGCCCTCGCAGCGTTGATTTAGTCATTTGGGCTCTTCTTTTCGCACCAGCCTTTTGCTGCGTTGGCTGTTGGCCAACGGAATTTGTATCTGTTTCAAATAGTTTTCGTCTACCCTCGGCCCCCATCGCCGCCCCCTCGATGCCCCCTCGACGCCCCTCTCTAATCTGGTAATTTGTGCGCTGCTTATATCAACTAAACGCGCTTTGCTATTTATTTACGTGTGATTAGCAACAATTGGTTAAAGCTTTTTCTTCACCTGCATTTTCACATCCAATTTCCCTTCTTATTCCGCATTTCTTGCACTCAATGTTGTCTTTATATGCCAATTAATTGCCAGCGAGCGCTCTGAGTGAAGGCATCGTCGTTTGCTGAGAGATATATTCATCTGTTTAGACCATAAATATTGCGGCCGAGCAAATGCGCAGATTTCTGGTTTTTTTTTTGGGCTCGGCTGCCTGTCAATTGTTAAATTCATTTTCATGACTGACTGAAGTATTTAAGCACTTGTTAAGGAATTTTCTACTAATTGCTTTTTCGGCAGTTTGGTAAATGATATCTTGACGGCTTTTTCCATTTTCATGGCGTTCGAGATGAGTTGTATGCCCAAATATTTTCTCATCTTGGGTTTGAGTAATTAAGTAAGTCGATTATCTAGCTGTTTCCGGCTGCTGAGTTGCTTTGATTGGATAGACTGAAGTATTTAAAATATATTTATATATCGGATTTGTGTCGATTCTATTTAATTTAATTTATTTATATTTATTATTTATTTATTATTTATTATTTATTATTTATTATTTATTATTTATTATTTATTATTTATTATTTATTATTTATTATTTATTATTTATTATTTATTATTTATTATTTATTATTTATTATTTATTATTTATTATTTATTATTTATTATTTATTATTTATTATTTATTATTTATTATTTATTATTTATTATTTATTATTTATTATTTATTATTTATTATTTATTATTTATTATTTATTATTTATTATTTATTATTTAATATTTAAGCCCTTTACTATTTAAATTAAGTAAACCCTTATCCATCTGCTCGCTTCTACAGGCAAAGCTACCTCCCAACTCTAAGCCAAGCGTATTTAATTTGTTTTCTTCTTCTGCTCTTGCTCATTTCCCAGCCCACTTGAGCAGCTTTTCTTTCATACACTTTCTTATTTAAATGCTGCACAAATAGCGATAAGCAGTTGCTGCTTAAATGAAAAGCTCTACTCAAATTAACGGGCGCATATAATTGTTTGCCATTTCTCATTATTAATGAGAGCAGCCCCCTCACACACACATACACACACACTTCATGTGCACTCAGCTGTTCGACTGAACTTTAGTTGTTTTTTGGCAAAAGTCTCGCCCGGGACCTAGCCACACCACACGCTTAACCCTTTAACAACAATTAAAAATATTACGCTTGACCAACAAGGGCGGGTCAGGAAACGGAAGAGCAGCTGTATGAGTAAATGTCTTTCTATATATATGTGTGTGTGTGTGAGTGTACTTTGTGGCCACTCAAGTGGCTGCCCTGGCAGGCAATTTACAGCTGCTGCTGTTGCTGCTGCTGGTGTGGTCAAGGGAAACCGAGAAAACCGAGAAAACCGAGCAAACCGAGCTCAACCACTAGCCAGCATGACAATTAATGTAAAAGCATATCAAGTGTTTGCTCGAGGCTCCACATGCTACAGCTGCCCCCCCCCCCCCCCTCTCTCTCTCTCTCTCTTTCTCTCTGTTAGTCTGGCTAGTTTTGGCACATGTTTCTAAATTAGTTGGCTGCACTTGTTACAAGTTTTTCCTATATGTGTATATATACTTTATTCATTTCTTTTATCTTCTCTCTCTCTCTCTCTCTGCAGAACCAAGAAAAGACAAGACTGATGCACAACAACACGGTGGCAATGGCACATTATCAACACCGAATATTGAGCAGCCAACATGCCAGGGCTCCATGCTGCCGCCACCCGGCGGTGGCGGTGGTGGCGTGGGTGGTGGCATGCACCAGCAACAATATAACCAACAGAACGATTCCAACAACAAAGTGGAGCGACCCAATACCCTGGGTGGCAGCAACAAGCTGTCGCGGCGCGGAGTCAACATTTGCTACCACAACGAGCACTGTAAGTGAAAAGAGCTCAAACTCAAATCCTTCTCTTTCTATATAATCAAATTTTAAAAGCTAGTTTAGCATATAGAACTGAGATCAGTTATGGAAAATTGCATAAGAAATGATAGGTGAAGGTTAAAATGATTTTTTGAAACAATGTTGATCGATATCTTTGACTATTTCGTTATTCTGTTTAATAAACTTTAGATTTTTCACAAGATCATTAATGAAACCAAGATCTAACAAAGGCATATAATATTATGAGCTGTTGTTGATCGATAAGTTATCGATAATACTAAAATATATATAATACTAAATAATTTATATTAGGCTTTCAGTGCTGACAAATCGATAACTTATCGATCGTTCGCTAAGCGATATTCAGATAGATCTCTTCCAGCTGCTTAAACTTGCTATGGATAGATTTTTGTCTAAGTTGATCGATTGCAACCAAATGTAGTCTGATTTCAAATTGAGCCGTTCGATAAGTATCGGTACAACATATTTATCGATAAAGTTTGATAAAGTAATAGCTCAATTAGCTATCGATATAGTTAGCTTATCTATCAGCACTTACCTATGCAATTTTCCAGCAACTGACTATCCCACACACACCACAACAGCTCACACACAACACACTCAGACACACACACACACATGCACACGCACACATTTATGTCATTGGCTAGAAGAACAACAATTCACACACTCACACTCACTGTCTCTGACGTCTCGCCTCTCTCTCTCTCTCTCTCTTTCTCTCTCTTTGTTTTGTGTTGCTCCCGTTTTGTGGCCCCGACTCTTGATTGTAATCGTTTTTGTAGATGGCGGCGAGGATGGCAAAATAGTGGGCGGACCGCCGGGCAGCACACCGCCGCCATATGCTGGCGGCAAGCTGCCGCCGGGCGTGATGCTCAGCGAGCTGCCAGAGCCGCCGATACCCGTATCGGAAATTGGACCCATCCCACCGCCGCCGATGTTCTCCACGCCGAGCCCGACGCTCATCGCTGGACGACCGCACGGGCCAGGCGCCATAAACGATCAGGACTACCAGCAGGACTATGACTATGATGGTAAAGATAATCAAACGCAAACACGCTGCTCTCTAGCTTTCAGCTCATTAACAACGCGCACTTCATAACTATGCTAGTGCCCTATGCCCTGCTCCTAAGTCTATAACAACAACTGTTCAAATAAGTTCTCAGCTCTCCACTTACTGAACTGCCTTTATCTTTGATTTCGCAGATCACGATCCCGATCAGGATGAACTTGACTCGGATGATGAGTATGCGCCGTATGGCGGCGTTGCTGGCAATCATGTGCGAGTCATGGATACGCAGCGTGTCGAGGAAATTCCAGCCAAAGAGCCAAAACCAAATGCAGTTCCTCTCAAGTCGGCGCTGAAGAAGAAGGTGGGCATCGGCGGCAGCAATGCCAACTCTGCCTCGACGCCCGTCACGCCCACACAGGAGCATCACAGTGCTGCCACAGCCGCAGCCATATCCAATAGCAATGGCGGCATTGGCTCCATGGCAGCTGCCGCGGCCGCCGCCGCTCAGCAGTCGGCCAGTCAGCGTCCCTTGGTGGTGCGCCAGGATGCGGCGGGCAACAACTACTCGCTCAAGTAAGACATAGATATAGATCCGACATAGAGCTAAACTCTACGATAGTTGCGATAGTTTTTGCGTTACATTTTGTTTGTAGTTTGAATTTGTTTTACTTACGAAGTCTTCTCTCTCTCTCTCTCTCTTCTACTCCTCTCTCTCTCTTTCTTTATGTTTATATATATTTATATATATAAATTCATCATGCGCGGCGTTTTCCCCCCCACTTGTTTCGTTCTGCTGCTGCAATTAAATTAATACAAAAATAAATCCCCGCCCCAACTATAATTTCTATAACTAATAATCCAATTTCTATAACAAATTGATTGTTCTGCAATTTCTTTTGTTCTCATTTGATTTTTGCGTTATTGTGTGCGTGATCAAACACGTTCCACTGCTCCTATTCCAACAATAACAACTAAACCAACATCTCTACTCCATATATATACAAACTAAATCAAAACATAATATATATAACCCGAAACGAAATCAGGCCTATACTACGACCACGGATTAGAATATGGTAAACATTTTTTTAGCTAATTTAATTGTCATGTGAAATGTATGCCAAAAAAAAAAACAAAAACAAAAAATGCTTTTAGACCACATCTATCTATCTCACTCACACTCACTCAGTCTATCTCGCTCGCTATCTGTGTTGTGACTAGATTTTTATTTGCGCCAACTTAAAATTGAAAATTTTTATGCTTTTCCTTTATTTCTGCTCATTTCCACAAGTAATTTTCAACGGAAATTGCCTTCGTCCTGCATAGTCCTTGAAGTGCTTTAATCCACTGCAAGCCAACGACCTTTACCTCCCCCCCGAACCGCCTACCCACCCACTGCTGCACCTTTACAGTCATTTTTGGGTTATGTGTTTTGATTAAATTTTAAACTCAAACGAAATTTTACAACACTTAAACGAGAAAAAGAAGCAGAAACAGTAACCGCTCACTCAACGACAAGCATGGACACACTGCTTATATACTCAGTCAGGATAGTGAAGTGGGCATATTGGTTTTGTGCCATGTCCGCTATTCAACTTGACTTGTAGCTTCATATACACTTATCTGACAAGGCTTTCTCAAGGCGCCCACTAGGGGTGTGGCAAATCTTTCTGATTTATTGTACTGTTATAAGGTATATCTCACTCCAGACTCCTATCTGAATCCTTTACCAAAACAGTTTCAATTGAAAGAGTATTGTGCAGTCAGTACTGCCCGACTTCATGCTTGTTTTTTAGCTTTTTCCGTTTTGTTGTTTCTTTTCGTATTAAATTACAAACTTTTGCTTGTTTGACATTAAGTTTAATTTTCTCATGTGCTGCCTTTTCGCCCTCAATGTCGTATACACTTACTGTATCTGTATCTCTCTCTGTGTGTGTGTGTGTGTGTGTGTATTTCTTTTTTTGATGATAAAAGTTTTGGTTTGTTTCAACGCCGCGTTGCATGCTACGATTGCGAAACAAGTTTTCATTTCGCCTCCTTATGAGGCACATGGCATATTGCAAAAGCATGTCTTAATCTCATTCCTTTGTCGCATGTCAAATTAAATCAGTAAAAGGCCGGCAATGCCCACTAAAGAGCAGCGATAAATTGGGATATGATACGAGAACACAGAGAGAGCAACTCTGACAGCTGACAAGTGCTGCGAGTTGAATGCTGTGGCCAACGATGCGGCATAATCGAAACTCGATTGGTGGCAGCCGCACATGCGAGTCCTTTTTGGCCATGCCCCAATGGTTTCGCCCAAAAAAAAAGAGAAAAGAGATGCGGAATATGCAAAACAGTTGCAACAAAGCGTGAAAGCGACGCAACTGAACGTAAATGCAAGACATTTTCAACATATTTATCATAAAATGTTCGAGACCAGCCGAGGCACCACCACCAACAATGTCGAGCATTGCGAATATGATTCGTATCTTTATTGTTAATAGTCGAGCAGTTGGCTGAGATGCATTCGGAGATGAAGACTTGAAAATGTGGAGAATGTTATTATGTGATAGCTGTGATAGGGTGAAAAATAATGTTCTACTGCAAGACAATCACTTGAGTAGACAGAAGAGGTTTGAACTTGAAGAGAGAAGCGCAGAAATAAGTAGTTATAAGGACAAGTGAGAAGCGTGGTAAGAAGTTTGCATTTACAACACAGCGAAGGTCTTTAGTTGAAGGTACTTTATGCCAAGGCTTGTCTGATGATAGATTTGTAATATAAGCATGAATGTTTCATATCTAAAAACTGAGCTTATCTTTTGCATATTGTGAAGTAAGAATCTTTATATCTTTAAGGCAAGCACATCTTTCAAATGCCAATTGTTGTTCTATTTGGCAAAGCAAAATATTAGAAAGTTCGAGCAGAAGCGAGAAACTTAGTAGAACTTAGCAGCAACTGACATACAAACTTATCTTATATAAACTTATATAAGCCTTATATATATATCTTATAAGCCTTATGTATACCTTATGTATATATATCTTAAAGATTCTATCTTAAAGATTCTTTGCCATTCACACCTCAGCAGTTGCTTAATAGTTGAAAATCCCTGCAGAAGCGAGAAATATTATGGAATTTACAAGCAACTTACACAGAAACTCGCTCATTAGCGCACTCTGCTAAGACTGTTCTCAGCCCTCGCTGAGTACCACTAAAAGCCGCTTCACACCTAACACAGCGCTTCTCTCCAGAAAAGCCAAAAGCACTCGCTGAACACACCCGGCACAATGGCCAAGCTAAAACCTACTTAAAGACGCGCCCCTCTGCTGCCAGGCACTTCAGATTGAAGATGACTGGCGAAAGGGTATTGAGAAAGTAGCATTTGCGTTGCATAATTCGCTTCAACTCGTTTTGCATGGTAATGTGGCTGGCATAGATACGGCAAAGGAATACACAGACATGCATGTGTATATATATATATATATATATATATATATATATATGTATATATATATATATATATATATATATATAGATACATATACAATATATGGCGAAAGTGTTGCGGATGCGCCTGACAGGATATAGCATTCTGGGCGGGCTTTTCGGCCGTGCGACAGCTTTAAGTACAAAGCCAAGCACACAGATACACACACGCACACACACACACACACGCACACACTTGCATGACTGTGGTAAATGTATGCGAATGAGTTGCCAGATGTGCGCACACGTGTCGTTAAAAAGAAAGGCAGAAAAACAAAGGCAACACAGCAAATTGGCGGCGAGAGCAGCAGGCAAAAGCGTTTTGATAGCAGCAAAAAACTTTAAGGACATGTGCCTGAGAGTTATGCAGGAAGATGAATAAATTAAGGACACTTTTGCTGGTGCGTGGTGTGTGTAAATCTGTTAGATTGCTCGTGCGAGATTGCAGAGATGAAAGTGCGTATTTTAGTGTTGCATGCATATCCCTTAGCTGTAGCTGTGTGCGTGTGTGTGTGTGTCTGTGATCGGGCCAATGATTATGGCAATTGTATAGCTACTAAGATAATTAACTGATTTTTACCTTTGGCTAATGCACAATTTGTTCTGAACTGAATTCCCAACAGCAGGCAGCAAATGTTCAATATCCAACTGCCCTGCACTGTGGAGAACAAGGAGAATACTCGACCGTTTGTGATAAGGGAGAGCAGCAGCGATAGCGATGAGAGCGACGGCCAGATTGTCTATCGGGACGACGACAATGATAATACACGGCTGGCGAAGCTGGCGCGCAAGGAGTCGCTGTCGCTGAAGCTGCAGCTGCGACCCGACAAACAGGATCTGATCAATCGCAACATCTTGCACCAGGTCAACGACAATGAGATTAAGGAGTCCAAGGAGGCGATCGGTGCGCGCCTCATCCGACGGCTGTCGATGCGACCCACCGCCGAGGAGCTGGTCGAGCGCAACATTCTAAAAAGTGAGTGGAACTGAAGCTAAATTGCATTTGGTCTAAATAAATAAATATTTCGACCTTTCCAGCTCAATCACCCGCCGAGGAGAAGAAGCAAAAGGAGGAGAAGAAATCGTATTTGCTGCGCAAGCTCAGCTTTCGGCCCACCGTCGAGGAGCTTAAGGAGAAGAAGATCATACGCTTCAACGACTACATTGAGGTGACGCAGGCCCACGACTACGATCGGCGGGCGGACAAGCCATGGACAAGACTGACGCCAAAGGACAAGGCTGCCATACGCAAGGAGCTGAACGAGTTCAAGTCCTCCGAAATGGCAGTCCACGAGGGCAGTCGCCATCTGACGAGGTAATTAAACCCCACCATCGCCGCCAACCACAATTCATGCCCGTCCTTGGCCACAGACCAAAAGCAAATTCAACAATTGAGCCAAGCGCACCGAATTGCCAAATGCCCAATGAAGTGTCACGTGCACTGTTCACAGCCGCCGCTGACCAATCCCATTTGAAGCAGTGGCAGCGCCAGCTTCACATGTGCCACATGCCCCCCACTTGTGCCCCATTGTTCGTGCTCTTGCCACAAAGGACTTTTGCGTTTGGTAACTGCATTTTGTCGTCGGTCGTCTATATTTTTTTTGTGCTTGGCCGCTCCACATTTCTATTGCCATTTCCATTTGCAGCTCTGCAGCGGGCAGTTTTTGTTTTTTGCTGCTCTTTAGCTGCTGGCCTGGGTTTGTGGCGTTCAACTTTTATAATGGCTTTTGGATTTTGTGGCCGCCTCTTGGAGTCCTGCTTAAAGCCCCATGCGACATGTGGTCCCAAGCTTCGCTTTAACTAAGCGCCTGCCAGTCTCTCGACTGTGGGGGGTGCGCCAAATTAGGCAAGCCAAAATGCAAGTAGTGGCAAATGGCCACAGCTAAAGTAATAAAAGCGTTGCCAGACTGTGCGAAATGTAGTCAAAAGGCTAAAGAAGAATTGAAAAAATAGCTAAATTACAAAAATTAAATATAGAAATCAAATATAGAAAAGCAAAAATCAGATAGAAGAAATCAAGTTATATTAAAGCATTACCAGACAATTTAGATATTTAAATGGGGCTTTCAATACTAAAAATATTTTTAAAAATTTAATATAAATGCAAGAGTATTGCCAGATTGTTAAAGCTTAAGTTTGCATACTATAGACATATTCAAAATCTAATTGAAAATGGGTAAAGCGTTGGCGGATAAGTAAAATGCTAGAAAATATAGCGTATTTGTTGCATTGTAAACCTGTAAACATGCCAGATCGTTGCCACATAGCTGAAACTTGACTTCTGTCTTTAAACATCAATCTAAACTAGCTCTGGCCTTTCTAAATATAATATGAAACAAGTCCAATAAGCTCCTGCTCACCTAATCATATGCCACCCACACCCACACACTTGCAACTTTGCAGTGCTGCAAAGTTTTGTTTATTAAAGTTTTTGCACTGCAACTGCAACTGAAACTAATTTGAACTTTTATTGTACCTTTGCAGATTCCATAGGCCATGACGATTGCAATGGCAGCAACTTTCCAACAAATTACAACAACAACCCAAACAATTGTATTTTGTGCAGCAACCAATTGTCAACAAATATTTAAAAGTAAAACATTAAAAAGAAAAAAAATCAAAAAAAAAAATATACAAAAAAAAAAGAGAAAATAAAAAAGCGTTGAGACACAATAAGAAGAAAAAGAAATGCAAAAAAAAAATATATAAATAAAAATAAAAAACAAAAACAATTTTCAAATGGCAAGAAATAGTTAAAGAAGAAGAAGCTTGAGAGAAAGCTAATCAAATTGCAAAAGTTTGAATTATTTGTATCTTCTGTTAAATGCGAATTCCGCTTTGGTTTTCTAATTTTAAGTTCTAATCTGTACGTAGTATTTCCCGTGTTTAATTCTTCAATTATATATATATATTTTTTGTTGATTGTATGTAAATAAATTCTTTTCGATGCGTCCCCCTGCCCCCCGCGCCCCATTTTGCGAAATGCAAATCAAAATATGTGAAATTCGTCTTTTGTGCAGATGTTTCAAGTCGATTTGTTAGAACTTCCTTCAGTCAAGGCAATTATGTATTATATTATATAACGGAGAGCGAACATTAAGCCTACAACAACAACAGCAAACAAGTCAAACAACAACCACAATTTCAATGAGAGAGAAATTCTTAAGTTTTAAGCATAAATTTTACTTTTACTGCTGATTTCCATAAATTTTTAGATTTTCGAATTAAGCATAAATAACCGCAAATATTATTATAAATTATACAACAAGAAATGCGAACAGTTCTAAAGCGTACATATAAAATATATATATTTTTAAATTTATTATTATTGTAAAAAGCTTAAACCTTAAACAAATAGAGAGAAAGAGAAAACAAACAACAAATTATTTAAAAATAAATTGAACTATTTTGAAAGACATTCGAGCACCAGATTCTTATTATTTCTTTCAGTTTATGATTTATATTAATGCCCCCTTCCCCCCGTTTTGATTTGTATATAACATGTACATACATATCGCCAAATTGCATAACGATAACAGTTAGGAAATGCCACGAGAACACACTGAAAAGGCAAGGCAAAACAGTGCTCAAATGATAAGTAAACCAGATTGATAACATTTCTATAAATAAGTGGCAACAAAATATCAGGAATAACAAACTGAAGCAAGCTGGACCCAGATTGATGATTTTTCTAGTGGACACAACGTAACAATTTATAAGAACGTAAGATTTTAGAGGCAGATGGAACCAAAACAAAAACAAATAAAGCATCAACAACAGTTGCATGCAAATATCTATTTTGTAAAGCAAATTGCGAATAGTTACGAAACATTTAAAATGAGATACTGAAACTTTTACTCCAGCATTCAAATAGTTATGAATAATCCAAAAAGAAAAACAAAATGAAAAAATTCCTAATTGTAAAAAATTTGCAGAAAGAAACAAAAAATGAATAAAAATAAAAACTAAATGCAAATTGAAATGCTCGCGCGTGCTCGTGAATATCTTAAATGAAATGGTATAAAAAACGCAGTTTCAAAGGACATTTAGCATGAAAAGAATTTCATGATTAAGCTCTAAAAGTAATTAAAGAAAATAAAAAACAAAAACGAAGCAAACGCGAACTTAGTTTAATGATAAATTGGCGCTTCCTTTGCAAGTTTCATATTTCTAAAGCAAACACACACAGACACAAACAAAATTTTAAATAAAACAAGCAAACACAAATAGACTAAATTAAATGATGAGGAGGAAAACTTGTTTCAGGGCGGCCAGCAACATATTTGGCTCAGTTAGAGAAGCTTTTGCTTGGCCCAGAGTCCCGCGGCAACTGCTGCCAGTTCACAACAAAAATATCTATATATTGGCAACTCTGTCTCTCCCAACTCTCTGTCTTTAGCTTCAAAGCGTTGCATTGTCAGAGTTAAGCAATATTAATTGCAACTAAATATATATATATATATATATATATATATATATATATATATATATATATATATATATATATATATATATATATATATATATATATACATATATATATAATATATACATATACATTAAATATCTATACAAACTATATATAGTATATATGTATACAACTATTTATATGAGATGCGGCAGCAGTCGAAGCTATATACATACAACTATCAATATGGGATAGCATAATTTACACTTTTTCTATCGAGTCGATTTATAGTGTACTATAAAACCAGTAACAACAACATGAGGAGCCCCCACGTTGATTGAGAGCCTACCTATCCATAACTAGCGACAAGTTTCGTTTTGTGTACAGCATTTCACACTGTCCCTTCGCAATCCGTTAACAAAACTCTACAAAAATTAAAGCAAAATAAAATTTGCATTTGCCGTTGCAAAAAAGAAATGCAAAATAATTAACAACAAATAAAAGAAAATAAATTGTAGCAATAAATACGAACACCACAAGAAAAAACAAGAACAAAACAAAGCAAACAGCAGCCAGAGCTAGCCGCTATTAGCACTTGGTACGATCTTAAGATTGACAAAAAAATTTGAGAAAATTTGAAAATTTGTGACGATTTGCAGAAACGAGGCGTTAAGTAAATTAGCGAATTAAGCTTAGCAGCAAGCAAACACAGAATGAAACTGTATGAACAACAGCAAACAACAAAAAAAGACAAAAAGATATTGAATAATAATCACCGACAAATTGAGATTTAATAAAGATTTAATTACTTAAAAAAAACACGAAATTATTCGTTTGTTTGAATTGGAGAAAGGAGGGAAGAGTTCGAGTATAGTTGTTATATAGTATAAGCTTTGGCTATAAGTTAAGATCTGACTATATCTAGTTCAACTATTTTCGAGTTTCATGGAAGGTTTTCGAGATCTATAAAATTTATGGGAATGAAATTTAGTTTTTTGCTAAATGTGAAGTGAAGCTGGCATTTTTATTAGTTCGTAAATCTTTAATCTTAAAAAGATCAGACCATAGTCTTAGTCAAGTTACATTCAATGATAATTTCGGAAAGAATTGATTCCAAATTCAATCAAATTTATGGTAAAATATTTTTAGAAAATATTTAAAATTGACTATAATGTTATATGTGTGCTGAATCCATAGTTATGATTCTTCAAAGTTCCAAAAAATATTTTATTTGCGGACAAGTTATGTATTGCTAACCTTAAAAAATATAACTCCATGGCCAAATCAATGAGTGGGCTTTAAATATTATGCTTCAATCGAAAGAGAATTTCCGCAAAAATTATTATAAAATGTATAAGGGAGCAATCCTCAAAGCAAACTCCCCTATAGGTAACACTTGAGCATGGCTATGCCCACTCGAAGAACCATTCTAAGACAACAACACTCATGTGGGGTACTTATAAATTTAATAAGTTGTGAACGACTTGAACATTGCTCGTCTTGTACTGTGCATTGTGTTGATTGTGAGCGAGGAGCAGAGTTAGTCGTTTATCTCGCCATCGTACATAATGTTGAAGCGCTCGCGGATCGCCTCGACACTGTCACAGCCGTTGATCACGTCGGCCACGTGCTGGGTGCCCGCCTCCAGCAGGCCCTCGATGTTCAGATAGTCGGCCGCGATGATCAGCTCGAAGATGGTGGAATCGTTGGCATTCGATTCGGTGATCATGTTCTGGAATATGGCGCGCTGCTGCTGCAGCTTGTCCTTCGGCTGGTCCAGCTGGTCGATGGTCTGGATGGCGTGGCACCAGTTGAGCACCAGCTGGAATGTGTCGGACCTAACTCTGTCCAGTGGCATGATATTGGCATCATCATCATCGCTGAGTTTGAGTTCCCCGCGCTCCGACTGCAGCCAGCTGTGTGTCAATCCCATTTGCCGGGCCACCTCGAGGCTCACATTGAACATGATGCCATCGCTCGTCCGCATCTGCAGCAGTTGTGATGCTTGTGACATATTACCGAGGAGAATCCTGATTTGCTTTTTCTACCTGTTCGTTTGTTCGTTGCCTGTGAAAACAATTTAGTTCTCTGTCGCGGAAAGCAAAGCCTGCTGAGCTTCCAAACAATGCATAATTTAGTTGACAGCCCGAAAGTAGGCAGCGGAAGTTGTTAGCCGAATTTGCGGCCTAACTTTCGGCTGACGTCTTGAGCAGAGCCGACTGCTCGACAGACATTCCATTGAATTCATTCATAAATTCCGTCGCGTTCTGCCGCCGCTGCCACTTCACGTGCCAGCGGAGCGGAGCAGAGCAAGTGCGTCTTTGTATCTGGGCAAATGTATCTGCGTACGTGCCCGACTCTCTGGACAGCAATTCAGAGTCAGCCTCAGGTGAGGCCACAGCAACGGCAACAACACCAATCACAATCATCATAAGGCCGTCGCCATCGCAGTTGATTATGATGAGCGCTGCTCGCTGAGTTGTTGTTGGTTTTTTGTGTTGAAGTGTTTGCTGCCTGGCTCCGTCTGCCCATCTCTGGCATCTCCCATCTCTCAGCTGGAGCTGCGTCTGCTTTGACTGCTTTCCTTTGCGAAAGTTTATCATTGCGGCAAGATTCTAACATTTTTGTGTGCATTCCACTTTGGTGCGTTTGTCGGATTTCTCAAGAGTTTGCCTTTTGCCACGCTCATAAAACGTACTCGAACTCATTAAAACGCGCACTCTGATAACCGAAATGGCCAACTCGGACGGACGACGGAACGAGTTGGCGACGTGTTTTGCATGTGCGTTCTTAAACCTGGCTGATTTATTTGATGGCCATTTGTTGCTCTGGCTATGGCTCTGGCTGTGGCTCTGACTGTGGCTCGACGGCTGAGCGAAATGGGGCAAGTAGGCAACAATTTTGAGACCTGCAAAATGTGGCCAGTTAATTAGCCAGGTTCATGTGGGAAAAGTTGGCCCAGCGCATGCAGTTGCCTATGAAGTTAGCCTTAGGCAGAGATAGAGAGAGAGAGAGAGAGAGAGAGAGAGAAAAGTTAAAAGAGTTGATTATGGCTAGAATATATATATGATATATATATACTGACATCAGGACATCTTTTCAGCTGCAAGCACCAGCTGCACCTTGAGCCTCGGTACAGTGCCGTCCATGGCATTAGGTCAGGTCCTAGGTCTACAGCGGCTGCTGCCCCTGCTGCTGCCGTTGTTAGCTCTGGCAACGTTTTGAGAAAAGCAAAAGAAAAATTTGCATTTGGCCCGATCGCAGTTCGCGACTTGTCGTTTTGCTGGCGGGATTTCTTTATGACCCGCGCTGGCAGTGGCGCGGAGTTTGATTTCAGCTATGGCCTTTGTTTGCCAGCAAGTTTATTTGATTCTATTTTCATTTTATTTGAATTGTGGTGCGCTTTTATGGCCTGTGCATGAGCCGGGCTGAGATTTGGTTTTTTGTGAAAGTTACAGCAAGAGACGCTATCGATGAGCCCCCAAGAAGTCGGCAGAGTCCCAGCCGCGGCTCTGGCTCTGACTCTGACTCTGGCCATTGCTGTGGGCTCTTTACCTTATTTTTTCGGTTGGTGATTGTAAAACAATAAAAGCAACACCTGACTGCCGTTTGCACAGCCTCACAATGGCGTTGATGGCGACGCGGATGCGGACGTCGTTGCTGGTGGGCCTTGCTTCGCCCGCCCGCCCCACCAGCCGCCACTGCAGTTGGCGATCTTATCAGCGCCATGACCAGAAATGGTCAATGACAAAAACATGCTTATTGTTTTGTGGTTTTGGTGACGCGCTCTAAACATTTCAATTCGCGTCTTGCGTTCTGCTGTGCGTTGCCAGCACAGCCAACAGCGGCAAACAAATTGCTGGCTGATTGCTGTTGATGGGAGAGGTCGGAGCGGCGGACAGCGGACAGCGGACAGCGGACAGCGGGCACTCGAATCCAAATCTAAATCTAAATAAATAAAAATCGTGCGCTGTTTTGCTTTTTGCTTTTGGCTCTTAAGTGAAAGGCAGCGGCGAGATCAGCGTCTCGGCCAAAGTATCTCAATGCGCTGCAAATTTAATCAATTGATGAGGCAGCTTGCAACTGCTGCAACCTGCTGCCTGCTGCCTGCTGCTGCCTGCTGACTGCCTCCCGTTGCACTTGTTGTCGTTGCTTTTATTGTTGTTGTTACTGTGTGTTGCCTGTGATGGCAATTTGGATTTTGTGGCTAACACAAACCTGACCAGAAAGACATTTACATTCTACGGTTAAGTGTTGTTGCTGCTGTGCAAGTGTCGCAACAACTACAACAACAACAGCAACTTTACACGCTAGAAACCGTGACTTTAATTTTCTTTAGTTTTCCCCTCCCGCGCGCTCAGCTTTTTCTTTGATTTGTTTTTCCTCTTTTTATATAATTTCAATTTGATTTTTCCATTCGGACTTTTCATTAAATCACCTCACAATGTCGCCAATTGCAGTCCCCGCCCCCCTCTCTCTTCTGCCTTGTTGTCTTGCTTTTAATTTGTAATTACCTGCACATTTTACTTTCGTTTGCGCCATTTGATTTATGGCCCCGCAAATTGTGGTCGCCAAATCGAAAACTTGGCCAAAACGTGGCAACTGGCAATTGGAATCGTGAGTCGAGCACAAATGCTGCCAGAATTAAGAAAGTTTTCCAGTTTGTGTGTGTGAGTTTTTTCTATTGCCACTTGCCCGGTTATTAGTCGTATACGTAATACATAAATTAGGAGATAGTCAAAGAGTGGAAATTCCATTGAATCAAGGAGAACTTAACTGGGTTTATTTATGCTCAATTTCGAGTGGGTTTAGTTGATGCAAATGCAGACAATAGCAATTAGCGCCTTTCTATGCGATTCTCATGCAACTAGCTAAGTGAGTTTATTTTTCACTGATCTTCTCTCTCTCTCTCTCGATCCCATTTGCAGTCTCTGCCACTTGCTCTATCTTCTTCTATCTCTGCCTCTCTCTCTCTCTCTCTCTCTCTCTCTGTTTTTCTCTCTATGCACACTCTTCCTTCTCCTTCTCTCTCACTCACTCTCTTGCAGTATTTACCTCACTTTGTGTGCTCTTCTCAGCTATGCTCTCATTATATCAAGCTTTTCTCTCTCTCTCTCTGAAGAGATTCTCTCTTTCTCTCTCTACAGTTCTCTCTGTTATTCTCCCTTTTCCTCCTTTGTCTCTTTCTCTCTCTCTCTTTTTCTGTGCCTCTCCCTATCCATCTCAGTCTCCCCTTCTCTACTTTCTCACATCTCCTTCAGCTCCTCAATTCTCCCCTCTCATTTAATCATCTCTTTCTTGACAAGCTCATCATTTCCCCTTCAAAGCTCATCCTCATCTCCATTGCCAGATTCCTCAGTGAGTCAGCAACTATTTTCTCTTTCTAACACATCATATCCGGCTTGGACTGGGGCTGTTAGCCTGTTAGCCTCTTCCTGTAAATAAGCTCATTAGCCTTATTGCATTGTCATCGTCGCTGCACTTGACACTTGGCGCTGACATGTTGTTGTCGTTGCACGCAACAACAGCAGCAACAGCAACAGTAACAGCAACAGGCACAACACCCACTCACAATCGCAGTTGCCGTTGCAACAATTTCAAATAGCTTCCACTTATTGCAACTGCTGCGGCTACAAGTTGCAGCAACAGCAGCCCGCTACGGACCCATTGATTAGGTGACCCTTGTAGCGGTCCGAAGCTGTCAGCATTTTTCTCTCTTTCTGTCTGTTGTTTCCAACCTTGTCTCTGGCTCTACCTTTGCCTCAGTCTCTGCTGCTGCCCCCAATTGTCATTGACTGTTGCTGTTGCAGCCAGCTCAATTGATTGAATTACATACATGTTGCTGCTGCTGCTCGAACTGCTTGGAGTTGCCTCTGGGCCTCAACACCCCCACATTTGCCTGGCCTGACTCCTGAGCCCTGTCGCGACTCGTGGGCCACATTCAGCCATGTTGCAGAGTCAAGCAAAGTCAGGCCAGTTCGGCAGTTAGCCAGTTAATTAGCAGAGCGGCAGCTGCCACAATCAGCGCTGCTGCGGCTCAATTGTGAGCAGGCAGTGGGTGGAAGTGAAGTGTGTGTGAGCTGTGCGACAAGCTAGTTCAAGGATGTTCGACAGATGAGCAACTGCTGATTAATGGCGAGAGATAGAGTAAGCTATACAAAGATAATAGCTAGGCTATGAGCTGCAGTTGCTGTGGAACTATCATTGGGAAGATTGACTGTGCGCTTAAGCAGTGTTGCAAGAGGCTGTTATTCCAGCTTGAAGTCTTTGAGAATTGTTTAGGAAACTCCAAATTTAGCTTACTCTTTGCTTAGCTTGCTTACTCAGTTTTGCATTAGCTTACTCAGTTTTCCGGGCTACAATGCTACTCTCCTGTATGAAGTCTTGCCTTCACATGGAGAGGTTGCAGCCATAGCTGAAGTTCTCAGTTAAAGCAGCAGTGGTTACACTCTTAGCCTTATGTTATAGCCTCTAGCCACTTCCAGCTCTACAACTCTACAGACCTACAGCTCTACAGACCTACAGCTCTACAGCCTACAGTTGCCAGCGACCAGAACATAGCGCTGAGCATCAGCCCTATCAGTCTAAACATATATATATACCATACCAGCAAAGCATATTCAGACTAAGGCCTGATCAAATACATATATCATATACTTAATCCAATCACATACTCCCACCTATGAAACCTCGTACTCATCTTTCACTTGCTAGAAGAGCTCGGCAGTACAAGGCTCGCTGCTGTTGCTCCTGCTGCTGCTGCTGCTGGTGCTGGTGTTGTTGCTGCTGCTATTGTAGCTAAGAGTTTTTATAAATAATAAATATATTTTTACATAAACTTTTCTGCCTCTATCGCTTCCACTAACTGCTCTTATCTTTACCTTGTCTCAGCCTCGCTTGCATCTCCTTCTAGCTTGCTATCTATCTAGCTATCCATCTACTATCACAGCCGATACAAAACTTTAGCACTTGCGCGCAATCACTCACTGTCGCATTGCACGCGCCATCAAACTCAGCCTGCCCCTGCCGCTTGTGGCATGCCACGCACAAAAAAACAAAGCATAAAATGCCGCTGCCGAACTTGTCCTTAAAATGTCAACCAAAGTGTTCATTAATTTGTGTCTCCCGCTTGCTCTGATTGTTGCTGTTGCTGTTGCTGTTGTTGCTGTTGCTGCAAGTTGTCTGTTGTCTGGTTGCACTATTATTGCTGTTATGTGTTTTGTTGCGGTTGTGCGGCCCGCTTGTGGCGTGTGTGCACAGTCATTGATCATGAATTCCGCGCGCTTGGCACTCGCGCTTGCCGCACATGCGTCATGCCAGCTTGACACTGTTGGCTGCCGGCCCTCGGCGCCTGCCCGCCGCACAGCTCCACAATTGGCGACACAATTTTGCTGGCTTTGGCATGTGCCAGCAGCACCTTGCCCCCCACTCCCCACACCCCTCCCCACTCTGGCTGCCTACGCAGCGTATATAAAATCTCAGTGTGTGTTTTGCCAGTAGTTTTGTAATTTTCATGTAAAAGTCGAGACAAATGCAAAATGGCCCTGCAAATGACGACGACAACGCTGCATGCCACGCCCCCACAGCCCACTGGCAGCCCTGAGCCTGGCCCGGCCAGCCATCAATCTCAATTGCTTCGCATTTTCATATGCAGCTCTTCGATCATTTTGCAGCTTGACAAGCAGCGGCGGCAACCAACACTCCAGCAACAACAGTTGGTAATAAAAATTGCAGATTTGTCACAGCAATTGTTGCTGTTGTTGCTGTTGCTGCTGGCCTGATTCTTGTAATTACTTTTTTTCTGGTTTCTGTTTGCTGTTTGCTCATTTTGCATGTTTCTTTTTAGCCATTTTATTTCTGGTTTGTTTTCGTTTCTGCATTTATCTCGCCCGAATGTCTACGCGTGATTAAACGTTTAAGCTGCTGATATGATAGACCCAGCGCCTGTCGCCTGTTTCGAGAGCGAGAGCGAGAGGGAGAGAGAGACTCTGACATTTTGATAGCCATTGTGGCTGCCGTTGCTCTGTCTGTTTGAAAGTCTGCGGCTGTCGATGTTTGCTGTCTGTTTGCTGTTGGCTGCGCTGCACTATAAATCGCAGCAAGTGAAATAAAATATTGGGCTGCCAAAGTACATAAGACAAAAGGGTATCTAAGCGCTCATAACTTGCGTCAGCTGTTAAGTTAAGGTATTTTCGAGCTGGGTGACAGCTCAGCTTAGATTCTGATGGCATGTGCTGTGTCTTGCTGAGCTATTCTTATAAATAAAGTAGTGTAAATTGAGAGTTGTTATTGTATAACTGAAAGTTAAAGCAAGCTTTCTTTATGTATTTCTGTCTGCCTGTATATCCTGTATATCCTTTCGTTGGAAGGTCTACTGGGACCTTGGAAACTCATGACTATAGGCTTCAAATTTCATTAAGATCAGGCAGCGAGAACCATAGTTAGCTCAGTTCAGCCTGCAGTTCATAGAATCTCCTAGTCGGATACTCCCTGACAACTGTATTCAAGTCTCATTAAGACAGTTAGAGCCATAGTTAATCCAGTTCAGTCTGCAGCTTATGGAATCTCCACGTCTGATACTGCCTGAAAATCGTCTTAAAGTTTCATTAAGATGACGCCACTAGAACCATAGTTAGCTCAGTTCAGCCTGCAGGGCATAGAATCTCCCAGTCGGATACTCCCTGACAACTGTATTCAAGTCTCATTAAGACAGTTAGAACCATAGTTAACCCATAGTTAACGTCTGATATTGCCTGAAAACGGTCTTCAAGTTTCATTAAGGTGACGCCACTAGAATCATAGTTAGCCCAGTTCAGCTGACAATGCGTGGTATCCGCTAGTCGTATACTCCCTAAGTAACCTTATCTGCCCCTTAAATATACAATTTCTCTCTATGATCTATGCCCAAGCCTCCTCTACACATATGGCAACACATTTCTCAAGTAATCTCATCACTTATTCAGTCGCGGATCTAAGTCCATCAAACATCTAAATAAAAATGCTGTGAAAAGGCAGCATTTACAGATACTTAAATCAGATGGCTAAATTTATGCAGCGCGCCCACATAAAGATTCGGTTTAATGGCACCTTTTAAGTCGCAACTTCACGCTTAATTATACGAGGTAAAAAATAACTTCATTTCGTGCCGCGAGAGACTGGGAAACTGGTGCTATATAATGTGTTGGGGCCTCGACCAAAATGGTCAAAACATGAAATCCTATTAGACAAATTGAAATTACAAATGAGACAACGCCGAAATTAATTTATTAATTAGTCACACTCCATTATGGCTGGACAAAGAGAGGCTGCAAAGGGTAGCTCGAACAACTGCACGAATACCAACAGCAACAGCAACAGCAACACCTACAACAGCAGCAGCTACAGAGCTGCCCACATGCGGCGTTGACGCGTCTCGAAATGGTTGACAGGCCCAAGTCGAAGTTGGAGTCGTAGCTGAAGTCGAAGTCCGAGCCATTTGCAGCCTTTTGTGGTGTGAAAATTGTAAAATCCAATTAGAAAACTCAACACGCAATGCATAACTGCGTGGGCAATGCCTTCGTCTCCCTCTCTCTCTCTTTACCTCCCTCTCTCAGCTCTCACTCTCATTGACATAATCAGCGATAGGTAATCGTTAATTAAATTGCATGAAGTAAGACGAGAAAAAACTATAGAAATCTAAGCTGCATTTATTGGGCCGCTCGCAAAGACAATGAACTGTCGCATTCTGAAGGCTCATATCGGGCGCAATCTGGGCTCCATTTTTGCCAGCGACTGGCGACAGGGCCGACGCGGACAGGTTGCTTTTTTGGCGGCAAATTGGCAAGACAATACGAGGTACAGTTATCATGGGAAACAGATATATAGAAACTGCCCCCGCTTCATTTCTAAATGGCCAGCCAGGCAGCCTTCATCATTATCAACTGGCGCTGGCGCTGGCGCTGGGAAAGGAGCTGCGACTGGCAGCGCCCCGATAGCCTTAAATGGCGCACAGCAAAGTGAATGCCTGGCCATAAGCAGGAGCCTCAACGAATCGAAATGAAAACCAAGTCAAGGAGCCCAAGCGTTAATTAAGTGTTTATGGTGTCAACTGTACTCGCTCTGCATAATTCATCGATGTAGCTGCATATAGACAGATTGCTAGATATATCGTCATCTGACGATCGGCCCCCCACTCGTAATGAATTATGCAATCAGCCGGGGAGAAAGTTTTCCATAAATATATATATAGAAATAAATGTTTATGGAATTTGTATTTTTAGCACCATAAATAAACATGTTTATTAATAGCGGCTCATTAACCTCGACTAATTAATTAGAAATGTATTTTGCTCCTCTTCCTCCTCGCTGCGTGTAAAATAGCCAAACATGAGAGAAACATTGACTGACTGACTGATTGAAGCTGCGACTGCCGTCTGCACGAAATGGTGATGAGTGTTCAAATGTATTTAATTTTTTTTTGTTTTTTTTTTGGGGAAACATTTATGAGCGCTCGTTAAGTCATTCACAGTAGGCATAGAGTGGAAAGTTGAAGTTTTGAAATAGATTCGCTAAGGATGGAAATTGGAATTGAAGATAGAGAGAAATGAAGAGAGCGAGAGAGAGAGAGAGAGATGGAGAGCAAGACATAGCCATATTGATATTAATAGTAAAAGATGATAAAGTTTATTTCATGATGAAGAATGAAAGGATTAAAAAGAATCGAAAGAAAGACAAGTAAAATGGGAAAATTTCTGAATGCTAACTATATAGAACTACATGGCTATTACGCTATAAATATATGTACTATAAATCCACTCGACTCTTCATTCCTATCGTTAGCATACATAACATATCATATATATGTTATATGATAGGCTCGCGCTCATAAGCTGCAGCTTCAGAAATATATACTCAACATCCCATATCAACTCATCAAAGACTTCTTCTCTACAGACCCTTTCATGTGTGAATGATATACAGCCGCGAGTCTGCCGCAGTTGCCAACAAAATATTCATGCAGCATGCTCTATCAGGTTTTTGTGTTTTGTTTTACAGCATAAATCTGTAAACGCCCACATTAACTATTTGTGTCCGTCTCTCGAATGCGGCTAATTTGCGGTGAGTGGAATTTCTTTTATATTTCATTGTCTTCGAGCAGTTGATGAGCGGCGGTGAAAAGCGTTTAATAAACGCTGCAATAAATATTTAAACACTGCCTGGCGCTTAATCAAATGCAAAGCTAGTCAGCTCTGGAAACAATGGGCCACATTTTACAACTATGGGGCATGATGAAAATAAGAAAGAGTCGAGAGTGTGTGAGAGAGAGTGGGGGGGGGGGGGGGGAGAGAATATATTGTGTACATATTTATTTTGCGCTGCGGCGACTTATAAAAAATTCATTGAGGCAATTGTCTGCGTTGCAGATTATCTGCAATATGTTCACTCCCACAGGTCAAGCGTGCACATCAATTACTTTGGCACAGGCCCAAAAGCCACAGACGGAGCGCGAGGCGGACGGCCAGACAGGCAGACATTCGGGCAGGAAACACACATACAACACACACACACACACACTCGCACAGTTGACCTCTCAATTTAGCGCGCATAATGCCAGGAAATGCCAAGATTCAAGCTCAAGTGAGGATGAGGCTGCGGCTGCGGCTGAGGATGAGACTGAGACTGAGACTGGGACTTTGGCTAAGATTTGCTTGGAGGCAGACTCCTCCAACTTTGTCTATGCGAAAGTCACTTGATCTTGGCGTCGATTGTGCGTTGATTGTTTTATTATGAAGATGTTGATAGAGCTGCCAGCGCATTGTCTAAACAATGAGTGTTGTTGTTGCTGTTGCTGTTGTATATTTGTATTATAGCTATATTATTAAGGCAATCAAGTGCGTTAATTTGATACTGATGATCAGTTTTGTCAAGTGAGGCCTTGAGGGAATGTGGGAAAGGAAAGAGATCCTCTCTGTCTATATATAGAGGGAGTAGTAGATTGATCAAGTATTATGTTGGAGTATGTATATAGATAGACCTTAAGCTGAAGACAATGTGAGAAAAGAAGAGATAGAGTTTACTAAGAGAAAGAGACGGGGAGAGAACGATTCATTAGCTGATCCAGTCTTATGTTTTAGTGAGTCCAGGCTAGAGCTAAGCTGAATGGATATCTGATACTCTTTCTCTCTCTCTCCCTCTGTATATAGACAGCTTCATTGGCTGATCAAGACTTATGCTAGCTCAAGCAAGCTCAAAGACAATGTGAAAAGAGGCACGAAGAGCTTACTGAGCAAGACTACAACTATATCGAGAGATACTCTCATTGTCTTTCTCTCTTCACTCTCTCTCTCTCTCTCTCTCTCTCTCTCTCTCTCTCTCTCCTTATCCACAGATTGATCCAGTCATCTTAGGCTTGTGTATATCTAATTAGTCTGGCCATTAAAGTGGCTTATTAGAAACGGCTGGCAGCGACAATAGTTGGCCATTAAGCGACTGTCAATGCTTTTATTATAACTTTTTATAATTCTTGTTGCATTTTCCTTGTCGCTCGTTGCTGTTGTTGTTGTTGGTGCAACATTTCATTAATCGAGTCACGACATTAGACATTCAAAAGCTCGCGCAGCCTGGCCAGAGAGGCAAAGCCACAAAAATCTACTGGCAACCTGGCAGCCTGGCAGCCCAGGCAGCCCCGGCCAGCCACCAAGCATATTGCCATTCGTTGGCTGCGGCAGGCAGGCAGCAGGCGTACATACAAAATTTTTATAGCCAGCCAAAAATAAAGAGAAAAAAAGCAAAAATAGCTTTGACAACTTTATCGCAGCGCCGCATCGACAAGGCAGCCCCAAAAACGAGCCAGCGACGACGACAGCTGAAAAAGGCGCAGAAAACAGCATTTGCTAGGCGCAGGCCGATAAACTGTCAATGGGCCCTCAGAAGGAATCTAAATTAAATCAACTAATCGTATGACTGATTGTTTTAAACGAAAGACTTAGGCAACGAACTTGCCCAACTCAAATGCCACACACAGAGACATGGAGTCAAGCACACACACACACACACATTCGTGTATCGCAAATGCTTGTGTTATATTTTGATTAACTGTAATTGTGTGCCATATCTACATATGTATGAATAGTTGCTTATTAATTGCTATATAAATGGCCGACTTCAACTTTGCCAATTGTTGTCGTTGTGGCTGCAGTTGTTGTCGTTGTTGTTGTTGTTGTTCTTGTAGCTGGAGCTGTGACTGTGGCTGTTGCTGCTGCTGCTGTGGCTGCTCGTTAGCGCTTGGCATCGTTTAAATGGTAAACATAATGGGGAAAGCATTGTTAGAAATTGCGAACTTTTTATACTCTATCTAAATGGGTTTAGTGCTGGACTGAGATGCAGTCAAATGTGGACTTTATTGAGCATATTTTAAAATATTTATTTATATTATATTATTATTTATATTTATATTATTATTATATATTATTTATATATTTATGATAGTCATGTGGCCCAAGACTTGCGCTTAATGTCTGTAATATTAATATATAGATAAGCAGTAGAAGTAGAAGCTATATTTAGCGCAATATTTGCAGGAGCTTTTAAGAAGTAATTCCAGCTGAAGTCTTCTACTTGTAAGACTTAATGCTATTCACACTGAATGCTTCTTACGAATCTCTGGAGACTTTCAGCTAAATATATCTCAGATAGTTCTCAGTATTAGAAATGTCTGGACTTAAATGTATACGACTTCTCCTATGTTCATAGAATTATTTGCTTAGAACTTCTTTCATATATTTATCTCACTCATTCCTTCTATTTATATTTATATATATATAGTATATTCCTTCATATATCACATACATGCTAAGCTCTCTATACTACACCTCCAGCTCTCCTCATCGACAAACTCAATCAGCATTCCTAAGTACCTGCCCCCTCTGTTAGAGTATAACAATAGAATTGTATTGTCATGCACTGCTTTAGCTTATTAGTGGGCGTTGCAAATAAACTTTCCCACACACAACGAGCACATTGAATCAATTACCACTACAAAGCCTCACTCTCAGTGTGTGTGTGTGTGTGTGTGTGTGTTGCAGTCATTGCATGTTAGTTAACATTTAGTTGAAACAACTTTTGGCTTCCTGCTTGCCGGAGTCGCATAATGGTTGCTCGAGCGCTCGACTGGCGCGAATGCTGCTGCCCCCGATATCATTAATATTAGAATTTTCGCACTTTAATTTATGCACCTGCAGCTGATTCGCCACGAGCAGCGGGCGGGCTGTGGACCGCGCCACAGCGGTTGGGGCAGCGGCTGCCGTTTGCCATTTGCCGTTTTTATGGCCACCCCGGGCCACACCCACCCAGCAACTAATCGATATTGTCTATGGATTTACGATCAATAAATTTCACTTTCAGCTGCATTGTGTGTGCAGCCAAGTGGCGCTCCGGCTCCAGCTCCAGATATTCGACTGAATCCGGAGTTTTTCATTTTGATTTCCATTTAAATATTTGTCATAATTTATTTAATTTTGTGGCTTTATTTAAGTTGCCGTTTTATTAGCGGCTCCACAACTCGTTCGACTCGCCGCAGCATTGATTTGTGGTGCACGTGAAGTGTGGCGGATTAGTCGGAGGTGTTCGCTGATTGCAATCGGCTTAAGCGTAAGTAGCTGGAAATGGGAAAATAACTGGAGCATGTTCGGCTACTTGTGCTTAATAAGAGTGGCCAAAGGCTTAAGATAACGCTGCAGATAACAAACGGAGCCTGGATTATGATATAAGTCGATATTGATATAGGAAAGTTTCAATTAATGCGGCCTGAGCGGTGACTAAGGCAGGAAATTATTGACAGCGTGTGTAAACAAGTTAGAATTGGGTAAGAGTGTGGCTGGGTGTGAGCATGGGTGTTATATGCATACATATAGATATTTGTGTATAGAGCTTAGATGGTATTATAGCTATGATATATATGATAAATATAATTTATGATAAGCTATATTAAAATCGATATTTTATTTTATATTATTACTGTATTATTTTATATAATTTTTATTTTTATATTTTAAATTTTAAATTCATTTTTTGTTGTATTTTTATTTTATTTTATTTATTAATTTATTTTATTTTTATTTTAGTTTATTTTTATATTAATTTTTATATTAAATTTTGTTTTTATTATATATTTATTTTCGCTATACTTTTGGGTCTAGATAGCTATACCCATTGATAAGATTAAGATATGTTTATGAATATTTTCGTTTATTTGTTAACTCAAACGTCAGCTCATCAATCCCGTTTCACCTTTGCCTTATCTATACATTATTCGCTCATAGCATTACCTATCTCTCTTTATCATCAGCTCCTCTCATTCGCCCCAATAGACCTGTATATCATTCTGTCACCTGGCACAAAAACGCGCTTAAGTTATTTGCCATTGATGTTTATATATCATTCGCTCCGCTTATCATGCCTTATCTATGCCTCAGCCCCACACGCAAATACATCAAACTCTCTTAGCTACAGCTATTAGTAGACAAGTGTATTTATCTTAGGCTTATCTCGTGACTCGTTATCTCCTCGCGCTGTTTGCCATATTTCTCTCATTCTGCTCACTGATATTCAAATATATATTTGAGCGGGGTTCAAGCGAACACACTGACAATTAGTTTTAATTGATCTGATTACACTCGGCCGCTTGTATCACTGAAGGCGTTCTCAAGTTACCCGAATGCGAGCCGAGATTCGAATCGATGTTTCACAGGCACCTGGTCAACATTGGTTGGCTGACCCAACCCAGGCCAACGCTGTGAACTTTTGGGCAACAACAACGTGGCAAACGGCAAATGGCTTAAACGAATGCAACAATTGCAATTGGATACGAAAACAGCCCGCAGATTTCGGTTTTGGTTTTTGGCCGCTGCGTTTTCATAACATGGCACCAGCCAGCAACAACAAATGTTCTGCTCAGTTTGGCTATCAGTATCAAAAAGCAACAACTGGAAAAGGTCATAAAATGTGTTGCAGCTTGTTGCTGGTCGTGTAAATTTTTACACGCCGGCCAAAAAGGCCGCCAATTGTTCGACTGTTTATAAGTTGCGAAGTTGCAACTGTTGGCACGGTTCGACGGCATCTGACATGCAACTCTCGACGAGCATTCAACTGTCAACAGTTACTACCGAAAGACAACGGCCGTTAAATGCCGCCGCAAAAATAACTCAGAGCAGCAGCCAACAGCCAGCAGCCCAAACAGCCCAAACGGCTAAAACAGCCAAACATTTTGGCCAAGCTACAAATCACTTTTACTGAAATTCGGACAGAGAGTCTAAAAGCCACGAAGCGAGCTGCCAAGCGCCAGAAAGCCAGCGAAACAAAACTCGGGCCCGGCCACTCAGCTCGGCTCAGCTCAGCTGCTGTCCCTGTCGGCTGTCAGGCAAATGCCGAGCTGCGGGCATTTGGTGTAAAAATTATTTAAAGTATAAATAAAATTCTCTAAATATTTGCAAGTCGATTTTCCATTTAGTCGCCGTTGCCGGCTATTGCAGCAGCCGTAGCCGTCGCCGTCGCCGTCACCGTCTCTAGCCCGGGCAATTAAGGTGCAATAATTTCGGATCATTAGGTTAAATTTGTCACGACCCGCTGCACGATTGGCGCAGCTCCGCCCCAAGGCGAACTGTCCGAAAAGGTAAAAGCGCACTGTCCATTTGCTCAATGATCGGTGATCGTTGATTATTGTGTCCGCTGATCGCTGCTGCTGCAGCTCGCTCGCTCCGTTCCGTTCCGTTCCAGGCATCATTTCAGATATGTTTTCGTTTTCGTTTTCGTTTTGGACACTAGGTGGCGCTGCCAACAAATTATGACACAATTCGCTGGCCAAATTTGGTAAGCAGTTGACATTTGCCTATGTTTTCTCGTGTTGTCGACTCGGGCTATCATTAAACAGCGCTATCAACATGGCATGTTGACAACAAACGCCTGGCAACATGTTGCTCCAACATGTTGCCCCGACTGTCGCCCGGCTAGCTGGGAAAGCGACAGCCGCTCTGTGCGCGTGGGTGTCACTCGCTTTATATAACTGACCGCTATTAGCGTCAAGTTGAAGCTGTCTCGCTCTCCCACTCTCCCCCTCTCCCGCTCTGCCGCTATCTGACTCGCTGCGCATTGCATTCCACAAATCGATTTCGCTGCGCACACGCACTGACCGCAATTTTGTGGTCTAGCCAATGAATCATCGACTCAAACCGCAAGACTCGCACGCGTCGCAGCTAGGGATGGGCGCGTGACAATGAATTGGCACATTAATTCTGATTGATTTATGTTAGTTTTAGAGTTCAAGTGGGGCATTAGAATGTATAATCAAATGTAAATAGATAGAATGAAATTATAAATCACTTTCTGTGAAGTTGATTCTGTTTGTCTGCATGGGGTTTAGCTAGGGGAAGTCTGTGTAATGAAGTGGCTCATAGATTGTTGAGATATTTAATGGCATTCTTAGACTTAAGCTGCTATGTCTTCTACCTCTCTCTCTCTCTCTCTCTCTCTCTCTCTCTCTCTCTCTCTCTTTTTCTCTCTGTCTCTCTATTATTATAGATTTAGCCTTTTTTGGCGGGTTTTCAAGTCAGGCTGCAGTTCGCTCATAGCTTAGCCTAGGGAATATAGTATTATTGGGTACATAGTCACTTCTACAACATGATTTACTTCATTTCATTCTAAGTTTCTTTCATCAATTTTCATTCATCATTCATACATCAGTCCATCATCAACATTTCATTGAAGCAACTCTCCCACAAAGCGCTCTTAGCTGCTTTAGTAGTCTTTCTCCAACATTTTCCAACACTGATTTTCACACTTGGCCATTTTTCGCCAATTTTCCACTCGATTTTCACACTTCTTTGTGGGATTGCCATTCGTATAGCTTAATATTTTTGCTTTTTCCAAGAGGCGAGCTGCAGCCTTCTCTAGCAACTGGCACGAAGCCTCGCTGCACGCTGCACGTTGCCTGCTGCCCATGTGTGTGGCATTTCTGTCACTTGACGCTGAATTATTTTCACGCCTTTTTACAAATGTTTGCAGCCATAGCGGGGGCGACACACACACACACACACACAGGCATGCACAGCGGGCTGTTCCACTTATGGCTAACGCCATGGCCTCCAGTGCAGCTCAGACTGCGACTCGGACTCTCCATGGGCTGTGGACGCAACGCAATGCGCACTGCGACTCGACGCGGTCAGCAATGCAGATTTGCTCATAAATCTGACAAACTCAACGCTAATATTTGCAGACTTCGTTAGACACACTCGAATGCATTTGATATGACTTAAACGGACGAGGCGGGGGCTGGGGCGGGGGCGGGGGCGGCTGACAAGTGTAAAAGTTGACAAGCCAAAATGAAATGCAGTCAAAGCTTATCTGATTATTAGTTGTAGCTGGCAACTGAATGGCCAAAATGCCATCCGGAGCTGACCAACTGGCCAAGTGACCAATAGTTGGGGCTCGTGAGAGAGCCGCCGTCTCTGATCACTGCTTCGGCTTCCCAATTGCTGGCGCCTCCAATTACATAGGCTGGCATCATCTGCCAACAGGTTCGAGCTAGATTCTGTGCGCCCGGGCAGCATCTAATTGTCAACCATTTGCTAACAAGGCCAGCGACAGCGCCAGCGCCGAGCGGCGATAATACACATTTCGCTCGCTCTATAGCCGGCGCTTGTTCGCATGGAAATTGCGCTGCGGAGCACTTAGTCTGCCATGGCAACTGCTCATTGAGTCGAAGAGTTTAAAAGGCAATCAACACGTGATTATAATGATGCGACCACTGAGCGCTCAAGCTGACTGGGCGACTGGCTGGCTGGCTGCCTGTCTTACACATAATTGGCCCAGGCAAAGAGTGCGGTTCCTGCGGGCTGCGGCTGCTCTTTGGTAATAAGCGGCGCATTCTGTTGGCCGTTGTTGACAGTAATTTGCTGGCATCGAAACTCGTTTCGAATTGCAGTTGATAATTTAATTTGCATAGTGCCAATTTATGCTCGGCTGATGGACAACTGGACGGCGGCCGGGCAAAGCCGGGCAGCCAGGGCAGGGTTAAGCAGCCGCAGCCGCAGCCGCAGCCGCAGCAGCTACCATCCGCTTGGTGCGCCCCTCGCGCTTATCAACTGATTTGCATCTACACTCGTGTTTATTTCTGCACCATTTGTGTTCGACGATCGTTATCTGCATCCGTTTAAAATGTTGCGCTTTTAGTGGCTGCTCTTGTAAGACAATTTGTAGCAAGTGGTTTTCATGTTCATGGGAATATAGTTTGCATACCAGGCAGCCAGCCAGCCAGCCCGTTGGCTTGCGACATGTGTTTGCTTTTGTGCTGCCTAAAAGTCGCCAATGCGCTTGTCGCTGCCATAAAATGCCACCCAGTGGGCCGCTGGCCAGATGCTGCCTGTTGGCGGCCTTAAAGTCTGCGTTTTTATGCTGCCTCTCTGACACGCAACTCTCAGCGCAAAACGCTCGCAACGTGCGCTGTCCACGCTTTGATGACACTTTTTTAATTAGCCATAGACGTCGAGACGTCGCGACGTCGCCACACTGTGCCACAAATTGTTGCCGCTATGGATTTTCGGCCAGACGTAGTGCAAGTGCGGCAGCTATTTGGGCCAAGCATAAAGCTGACATCGCGTGCTGACATCGCTGGAAGCTGTGCAGTAATTAGTCATTATGGCACAGTAGCACAGTGGTGTGAAGGTGCTGCAAAATGCAACTAAAAATTAATGAAAATGTAGTTTATCAGCCAGTTATGTCTGCTGCTTCACAATCTGAGTGAATCTGAACAGAGTTGCCATCTCTCTTTGGTCCTACTGTGCTTGAAGTCCATCAGTTTTCATGTGTACTGCAAGTACAGGGAGCAGGTGAGCTGCTGTATCTTTGTCTTCTCCCCTCTCATCCATATTTCCACATGCATCTCTTGCCCCACTACATACCCCATCATGCCTCCTCAGAGCTAGCAGTCCTTCAGCTTTGGCTCTTTGCACAACAATTCATCTCACTTTTGCCCCATTGTGCCGAAGTATTTCAGCTTTGCTACAAATCATTCCATTTTAATGCATCAGAAATTTTATTCATCTTCAACTCCCCAATCTCTTTAACAAATTGGTTCACCTCACTTTTGCCCCACTGTGCGGCAGTCCACAAAAACTAATTAAAAACTGTAAACTGTCAAGAGGCATGCACAGCGGCGACAGCCAATAATAATTCATGTTTGCATTGTCGCCGGCCCAAGTTCGTTGCCTAAGTCTTTTGTTTTGCACTCGGAAATTTATGAAATTCGTAATGGCCGGCGACTTGTTTATCTAATAATGCATTCTTAATAAATAGCTAGCCGGGCAGCCAGACAAAAAGTCACTCGCTTTATTTACAATTTAATTGCGGCCCACTGAGAGCCGGCGTCCGGCTGGGGTCGAGTGCCCTACAGACGGCGGGCCGAGAGTCGAATGCGTTTAATAAATCATAAAAATTATTATGGCAATTGCAAATTGTGATTATTCTAAGGAATTCACGGTCACGGCATTTTGTCCGGCTGGTCGTGGCGAAACGGCAGCTGTCACGGCAGCCGCAGCAGCCACGGCAGCCACGGCAGCCACTACAACAATTGCTACTAAAACAATTGTTCTCGAGAGAACAACAACTGCATGCGATTGAAGTAATAGGCATTCATGTTTTGATTGTTCTTGTACGCTTTAATGTTGTACAACATTTGCATGGCACTTTGGCGCTGGCCTCTTTGCAGATACGAAATATTTATTCAGCCTTTTTTTCTACTTTTTGATGGATTTATGAGCTATGATTTGCCTGCGCCTGCGCCTGCGTCTGTTGCCTAGTAGAACTTTAGCCTTCAGCTGCATTTAAATAATTAAAATGTCCAACTCTCGACTGGGCCGGCAGCAGCGGCAGCAACAACATCACGACCAATCGACTAGCTGCTGATTGTGTCGATTTAGTTGCGGGCGGGCGCATAAAGAGCTCAGCGGGAAATTAATTAGTTGTTGTGATAAATGAAAATTAAATTAGTTGCTTGTACTATGAGTGCAAATGACAGCGCGCTGTTCGCTGGCGAGTGGAGCCCAAGTGGAGTGGAGGTCAGCGTCATAAATTATGGCTGTCATGGGACTATTCAATTTGCTAAATAATTAATTATAATGCGAGCGTAGGGAGAGGCGCAGAGTGCCTCACTCCCCCGCTCTGCCTCCCTCTCTCTCTCTGGCTAACACCTAGGCATAAGAACCTGTCAGCTTTTACACTTGGCTTCAATTCATTTGCAAAATATCTCAATTAACTGGAAAATGTTGGGGAAAACAAACGAGCGACAGGCAGCGGGCAACCAGCCAAGGCGGCGCTCTCACGGCGCCCTTCACTGCTGGGCTTAGCCAATTTTCCCTACCACAACAACAACAACTTGAGCAACCCACGCAGTGAAATTGTGAGCGAAGCTTAAGCTCTGGCCACATATAAGTAGATGCTCCTATATGAGCTGCGCATATAGAAATTATAATGAAGACATCAACTACAACAACAACAACAACAACGACAATCAACTGACAACAGAGCAAATCGCCTGCCAGCCCACTTTGATTTTTATGGCCAAGACACACAGACACACGTGAAGATGGCCGCTGGAAGCTGCGGTGGAGCGGGCGTTGCCTCGGCTATGCTGCGCAGAGCAGAGAGCAATTGTAGGTGGTGCCCAAAACAAATTGCAGGCAATCGAAAAGCCGTAAGTATGCTAAATTATCAGGCATCCTCTTCGCTGCACGAATACCCTAACAGCCAGAGGTCAGGCATATGACAGAGCCAAAGGAGAGCTGAGATGGTGTATGAATATATGTAGAGAAATACGTTATATACATGCATATGTACATCACTATGCATATGCATCACAATGTATGCATACATGATGTATATCTCTCGCTTTACCCATAAGCAAATACACTCCAGCTAAGGCCTCCTCTGCTCCCTTAAACTTGCCTAAAGTCTCTTATATACCCACGTATATCTTCTCTACAGCAACGTCAAGCTCTTCAACTTGCTTGTAGAGCATCTCAGTTTCATCTTTCATCTTTCGCCTGGCTGGTAAGCACTTTTCAAAAGCTTTTCCGCCGCTTTCCAATAATGCAGTTTAACTACAAAAAACAGTCCGACCAAAAAAAAGAGGCAAACAAATTTTTTCGGGCATTATTATTACGAGTTTTGAGCATTATTGCTGGACGTTGAACAATTTCGGGCAATAAAAGGCACAAATTGCTGATAATAATGATGCTGCCCGCTGCAAGTTTGTTGCCTAAGTCTTTTGTTTGCTTAGCCTGCCAACTGCGGCCATGTGTGCATGTGTGTGTGTGTGTCTCTTTGTTATTATTTTACATACTGTTTGTTGTTGCTGCTATTTTTTTTTGGCTATAATACAGTTTCATGCCTGTCATGTTCTGCGCTAAGAAATTGAACTTTTTTGCCGTTGTTGTTGCTGTTGGCAGCATTTTTTTGTTGTTCGCTGTGAAACATTTGTCATTTTTACCATTTTTAGCCAAGCGTGACAGGCTGTTGCTGCACTTTTTGCTGTTTCTCGAGGTTTCACCCACTGGCATGCAAATACAAGAACAACAACAGCAACAATAGCCGTGTGTATCGATACACGATAAAGATCTCAAATATAGTTAAAACAAACAAGAAATTTATTGAATATGCAACGTATTTTGCATTCGTATTTCGCATTTGTCTGGCCAGTTGTACAACTCTGGTTTATTGTTTTGTTTATTGTAGGTGAGAAGTCAAATATTTGTGGGTGGCAGCAACAGCAGCAGCAGCAGCAACAGCAGCGAGAGCAACTCTGGCAGCAGCAGCAGCAGCGATTCATAAATGGCACATCTCGCCATCTTGACAGGTTTGTAGCCTCAGTCGCTTTTATGTTTGGCTTTATCTGTGCGCGCACTGTCAAGCGGATATATGCCTAGCCATATGCACACACATACATAGATGTATGTATATGCTAGTCCATGGCGTATCACGCCGCACAATCGCATTCAAAATTGCCTCAGACCTCGGGTTAATTTCAACATTAAACAAAATGCAAAAGCGCCCAGCGACTATAGACCAAAGGACATGCCCCCACCCATCAAAGAGATCCAGCTAGCGATAATTGAATATGAGAGATGAATAACTATAACTTATAGATGGGCGCAGAAGTCGGCAGGTAAGCCCAATGAAATATGATGCCTGCAAGTGGCATGAGTTTAGTTAGAGAAGCGAAAATCTGGCGATAAGTGAAGGCAGACTGAAGGAAACTTCACAGAGGGCACATACATGCTGGCCTATCTTTAAGGTCTCTTTCAGCAAGGCATTAAATACATCTTTATACAATTCCGTCTAACTATATTATCAAATAGGTGCCCAATTCTAATCACAGCATCTCCAAGCTACCCCATATTTCAGCTTAATTCATTTCTAGCTCTCTTAACACTCAGCCTCGCATGCGGATAACACCTTCAATTATCTCAGCGTCTGCCCACGCAGCCTTTCGGTTTCCGGCTCGGGCCCAGGCACTTGTCTCCATATAATTTGCCGCACTTATTTAGCAGCCTACGCATCCTGCGGCCGCCAAGAACAAGCAGCAACAATGATATAGCGAAAAGCGGCTAAGCAGGCAGCTCACATGAGTCAGATGAATTAGGCAGGCAGCATTTGGGGCTCGAAGCGAATCGAAGCCTTTCACACAATATCGGACCAGGCGAGGTCAAACGCCGGAGCATGGGAGCCGGCAGCGAGCAGATTACACAACCAGCTGCGATTTGCATATTGCGATTTAGTTAGCGGGCAGCCAAGGAGACAGAGCGATAGGGCGAGAGGGCGAGAGGGAGAGCGAAAAGCAGCCGCCACCTGTTTTTGTAGCTTTGCATATCAGCTGCACATCAATGAAAATGTTATCGAAAAAAAAGCCTGGCATCAACTGACATCGACAGCGACAGCGACAACGACGGCGACAGCGGCAACAATGTCTTCTAGCTGCGGTAGGCGTGACCCAGTGGAGCCAGCGCGCCGCAAAGCCACGCAGCACCACGCGACGACATGAGGTTGAGGCACACCATTGTCTGCCTCAGATAATCTGTGATTCGTAAACTCCCACAGGTCAGGCGAGCACATCAATTACTTTGGCACAAGTCGCCGTCGCCGTTGCCGTTGCCGTTGCTGTTGCCGTTGCCGTTGCAGTTCTCAAACTTTGGCCAAGCGCCAGGCAGAGCCGCAGTCGCCGTCGCAGTCGTGGCAGGAATGACCTCTCAATTTATTGTGCAGCCTTTATCCTTTGGCATATGCGATTTGTATCGACTTAAGCACACACAGACGGACTCGGGGAGACGGCTGGCACTGGGGTGCTCTCTCGGCGAGTTAAATGCTTACGTTGATTGTTTTATTATGATGATGTTAAATTATTGTAATCCAGGCGCGCAATCGCAATCGTTGTCGACATCATCATCCGCATCATCATCATCTGCGCGCATCGGCATCTGCGCAGCATCTCCAGCCCCAGTGGGCGTTGCTCGGCATATCCTTTGCGTACGCGCAAAAACAAATAAATGCGCTGAATCGTTCGCATCGCTCTCTCTCTCTCTCTCTCTCTCCAGTCAATGGCATGCCTCAGCATCCGCATCGGCGTCGGCTACGTGTGCCGCTGCAAACACTTACAGATTACGATCGAGCCTGTTGCTTGCCCAGCTCGGCGCTCCAGCTGCGACTCCGACTCTGGCTGTGGCCTGCCTTGATGCCAGCTCCGTGATAATTTCGGGTTGCACGCTTATTTAATATGCGAATTTTTACAGATAAATGGTGAGAAATAATTTGCGCTGCTCTGGCTGCACTGCTCCACTGCCCGTTGCCTGGTGCCGGCTCCATTGCCATTGCCAGCATTGCGTGGGCGTTTGCGCTTTGATGGGGCGTGGTTAAGTTCGTATATAGATAGCTATGTACATGCGTATATATGTTTATTTATATATGTGTAAGCTTCATATCCGTTCTGTCACTGTGAGCTGGTAGAGAGAGGTCTCTGAGTAAGCTAAGACCTAAGCGCGCTGCCTTGCTTGGAATGCCCTAAAATTATGTAATTTTCTAAGGACATCAATGCATATAAATATATGAATGTTCTGTATATATAATGCAGATGTTAACTGTAAAGCTAAGAGCCGCAAGCAGAGTCTGCCTTCCAGCTTGACTTGCCATAGTAGTTGTCTAAGCATCCTTGTAGAATATCCTTATCAGCTAACATCTCACATACTTCTTTGATTTCAGTTCTGTTCAGCATCTTAATTTTATGCCTTTCTTTCTACACCTGCTTCACATAGCTGCAACTTGCTCTCAACATCCTTTGCCAAACCTTCCTTCTCCCTCCTCTCCGCCTCCAAGCAGCTCTACTGCTATAGCCACTGCCACTGCCACTGCCACTGCCTTTGCCAGCTTCTCTTGGCCTTTGGCTTTGGCTTGTTACATTTCCAGTTGGCTGCCCTGCATTGGCTTCGCATTGGCCGCCTTGGCTACTGGTTTTGATTGAGTGCGCCTGGCTCGGTCCGCTGGCATTTGCCGTGACATTTACGCGCGGCGACATTAGCGACACAGTCAACTGCCGCTGAGCTACGCAACACGACACCCACACCACGCCAGCTGAGGCCTGGGCATGGCCCTGACAGCTGACGCCACATTCCAAGCGCGATGCCTCCGGCCAGCCTGGAATGCTGCGAGGGGTGAGCATTTTAATTGTGAGAACTTGGCGGCAGCCGTGACCAAGTTTTGCTCTTGTGAAGGCCAGCCAAGTGCTGGCTTATCAAGAGATTAGTTCGATTCGCTGACTCCGGCTTTGAGCTGACCGGCGCTTGTTCGTGTGGCATGCCGCATGCTCAACTGCTCAAATGTTGCTGGCCGGCCGGCAGCGAGGCAGATGCAAGATAGCAGCCACAATTCGGGGCTTCGACTTGGCGCCAACTCGGCCCCCAAAAAGATTCTTTGCCACCCTAAAGCCGACTGAGCTCAGCTCCAATCAAGATGCCGCCGCCGTCCACTGCCAACTGGCAACTTCCAACTGGCTAAAGATTTGCCAGGTTTCTTGAACTGTTGGCCGCATCGATTATGCAAAAAAATAAATAGCCAGCGAGCCGAGCGGCTTCATGTGTGTGTGCCTTGGCCAGCGCTGCGGGGGCTGGCGTTTTCTTTATGCCCAAATAATAGCACATAAAACTATAATAGTAATTTTCAAATGGAGAAAGAGCGATGCAATCGCTCTCCAACTGGCCAGCTGTGCGGGCTTAGTCATAGAAAGGCAGCCCCTCGACCCCGCGCCCCCACGCTCCCCTCGATCAATTTGGACTCGAACCCAGCCTCGATGACCACACAGCGCGCCATGCGATGAGCTGAAATCGAAGCTGCTTGTGCCCGGCTCTGGCTTCGAGCTCAGCTCGGGCCGCAGCCGCGTGGCGTCCAGTTAAGAGCTGCGGCTAATTTATGGGCCAGCCAATGCCACAAGCTGCACGGGGCTCGCGGCTCGAGGCGAAAATGAAAAAACAGAAAAAACAGAAAAACGAAAAGAAAAGAAACCAAACGAAACACTTTCATTTTTCAAATGTGCAAAACGCGAAAAATGTTTCAATTTTTTGGCGCAGCAGACCTCACCCCATGATGCTAATTTATATGCAGGCAGCCCCAGCCCCAGCCCCAGCCGCAGCTCAGGCCAATGCCAAAAACAAAACCGAAACTGCAAAAGCAAAAAACCCCTCCAAAAATAAAAATCAACTGACGTCGATGTCAAGCGGAGTTCAGGTTCAAGTTCGGTTTTCGGTTTCGCGCTGATGCGGCTCAGGTGTAAATTAAATACACTTGGGCCCCGGGGCAGCACACACACACACACACACAAGGCACACTCACGCAACACGCAGGCGACACATCAGACTTCATTAGGGAAGCTGCGACTTAAGCCAAGAGATGGGAGCGTGCGCAATCACGCGTGAGTCTGAGACTGAAGTAGATGAGAAAAATCTGTGGAAGTTGCTGATAGCTCATGGAACCTATGCTTGGATAGCTCAAAATTTGAACTAGATTGTTGTTGATCTATATAAAGATTTTGGCTTGATTGTATGTGATTGAGCTGGAGTACTGAGCAGCAACATGGATGGCTGTGCTCAGCTAGAGGACTTCAGCTGGAAGGCTAATGCGGCACGTTATCTGCTTCCTGGGTGTATAGCAGCCCTGGAAAGAGGTGGAAGTTGAACTGTGTCATGCCAGCTGCTCACTTTCAGTTCAGTTTTCTTCTTTCTTGACCGGAAGTAAAGGCATAATGCTACAAGCTCCTCCTCTACCTCAACTTTATGCCTATCTTTATACCTAACAATCCTCACAGCTATCGCAGACTAGCATAAAGATTCAATCCGATAGATTTGCTTCCCTTTCAAGCACTTGTTCACATACTTTTTACACACACTGTGCCCATAAAATAGTTATATAATCGCACTTACAGCCAACTCCCAAAGACTCTCAAGCTCTGCCCATCTCTAGCGGCAGGATCAGCCTTGGAATGTTGTTTTCGGCCGCCTCCTCTGCTGCTCCGCCGCGCCGCGTCCTCGCGATCATTTAAATAGCTATAAATTAATAAGCATCCATTAATTTGGCGCGCGGGCGTTGTGCATAAATTTCGTGATTTTCGGCTCTATATGGCGAGTGGGCGGGGGCAGTGGGAGGGGCGCGCCGCTTGCTGGGGGTCAGAGTCAGACAAATTATGTGGCTTGCAACACACGCGCCATAAATTTGTCACTTATGCCTGCTCCTTGGGGGCTGCTCACCTTCGGCAATACAATGAGGTGAGGGTATTAAAGAGACTCTGAGAGAACTTTAAGCTTTGAGAGGGAAATCGTTTGGCTGGTTGCGCTAGCCTTAAAGGCTGTGGTCTGTGGAAAGGCAATGAATCAATGGCTTAGCTGAAATGACAAATCTTGTGCTCTAGGAGTTGCCTGAGCCGCTTTGCTGACATTTAAGAACCGCAGCGGGCAGTCGCAGCCCGCGAGGCGAGCATAGACAAAGCCGCCTGGCGCCTGCTCCAGCAACAACAACACCCAGCACGGGCAGGTGTCAAGCTGTGCGTGTGGCAGCGCAGCCTAGCCAAAAAAAGCCAAAGCCAAGCCAGCTACAAATATGGCCAGGCGCCCTGGCGACACTTGGCCTGTTGGCCGCCTGGCCTGGCGCGTTTTCCCACGAGCAATTAAACAAAATAGCCAAAGCAGAGGCAGACTGCGAGCCATGTAATTAGAACAATTAAATTGAAACTTAACAAGCGATAACAGCTGCCCGCCGCCCACGGCCCCCACCTGAGAGATGCCTGCGCCATTGCGACAGAGCCAAGCCACCTCGGCCCGCTTAGACCTGAACTTAATTTGCATAATTGCTGCGTAAATATTGATATTTGAATTTTGATATTGACCGCTCGGTAGGTAGACGGACGGACGGACATGGGCAGATAGCGATAGCAGCTGCCCCAATCTGAATAACGAGTCGAAGCCGCAGTCGATGTCGCAGTCGAGGCGACTTGGCGAGGGAACGAGTGTCTCTCCATAGCTCAGATTGTGTCTCAGTGTTTGCCGTTTGCATTGCCTAATCGACTGTCAATAATTTCACATATTAAATCTGAAATAAAACGAGGCATTTAATCAAATGGCCCAGCTGCGTGTCTCGGCTCGATGATAGCGCATTCGGTTCCCACGCTACCAGCGGCTCGGGCTAATCAGCAACTGAATCACAAAGGTGCGTGAAGCCACTTTATGAAGACATCAGTCAATATGTGGCCCAGCGAGCGGGAGGGGGGCGGGGGTCACACTCAGCTCTGGTTGACACTGATAAATAATCAAATGCTGACAGCCACAAAGGCAGCTCCAAGCCAAAACCTGTAGAAATGCTAATTTCCTGAATAGGCTAGCAACTGCGCTGCGTGCGGCGCAGGGCACAGAAAGTTGACAAACAAATGACGCAGGCAACTGGGCAAAAATAAGTGGAGATGTGTGGAGAGGTGAGTGCTGCATAGGGTCTGTGCTAATGGTAGGGTATATCGGGTATATATGTAGTTGAGTGTGTATAGAGGTGTCTATATGTGTAGTGAACTCCATTCCTTCCGCTAAGCTATGCTTCACTTATAGCTTACATTAATTTCCGATCAGATGCTACTCTCACTTATTTAGCTTTAAGCATATTCCTCTTCATGTCCTACATTCCTTTCATTAGTATCCGTCTACTGCTTTCACTGTCTACCGCTATCTACATCTGTCTTCCTCTTTCTCTCGGACTGCCTCCTCCTGTGTAACGCTTTCCCTCTTCTGTCTCTCTCTCTCTCTCTCTCTCTCTCTCTCGGTCTACTGTGATTCTGACTTCTTCCGTTTATCTTTCTACTTTTCTCTTCCATTTTCATTTTCTCACTTTCTCTCTCTTGTCGGAATGTCTGTCTCTCTATACCCTTACTCTTCTTTCTTCTCACTTTTCTCTCTCTCTCTCTCTCTCTCTCTCTCTCTCTCGCTCTTCTCACTCTCTGTCTTTCATACTCTATATCTCTGACTCTTGTTCTCTTTTACTCTCCTCTCTTCTTTCTGTCTCTCCTTCTGAATTTGTCCATATCTTTTTGGATTTCAGAATCTATCTTTATCTGTCTTGCACTCTCTTTCCCCAACTTTTTGCATCTGCTAGCCTTTTTCTATATATTCGTAATATATATTTATTTCTCTATCTCTATAATTCTCATTAACGCGCGCTCTTTGTCTTGCTCATTCCTTAAATCTGTCACTCTCCCTCCCCCTCTCTCTCCGTCTCTTTCCATCTGCTTATCTAATCTCTGCCTCCATTAAAATGTTTCCACTTTGTCTATTCATAGATAAAGTTTATTGAATACTCATAAAAGGAAACAGTATAACAATCACAATAATATTTAAAGTTTTTATCTCTGCTTTTACGAACGCTATTCAATGCTATTTCCGACTCGCCGCTCTCTCCCCCTCTCCCTCTCCCTCTCTCTCTCTCTCTCTCTCACTAATATAGCAATCAGCTTGCTGCAATCCATTAGCTGTTGTTGGAGTAAACGTATCGACTCTTAATGGAATATTATGTGTATATTTGGTAGTACGCGTACATAAATTCCGCATAAAATGCAGTTGGGGCAGCGGGTGGGGAGGAGGAGGGACCTCGGCTCTTCGCTGAGGTGCAACAAAATTGTTCAAGTGGCTGCCGCTAGTGGCACATGTCCAGCGCCTTGTTCGTGGCAACCGAAAACACAACGTGTAAATTATGCCATAACACAATTAGCCACTTTAGAAGTTGGCTTTGCTTTCGGCTGCCTCTTTTTTGCTCTGGCACTGGCTCTGGCTCTGGCTCTGGCTCTGGCTCTGGCTGTTGCTGCCTTTTTTATTGGGGCAGGCCATTTGCCACTTACATGCGCCGCCAACATTTTGCAACACGAAACTTTGCTAAAAATTTGTTGCGGTTGCCTAATTAAAAAATCGACTAAAACTAAAGCTCTGACTAGCTGAGAGCTGACAAACAGGATGCTACCTACCAAGGGGGCGACGCGGGGCAGGTGGGTGTGTGGGGGCTGGCACGCTGCGGGGGCTGTTTAGTTGTCTTGCGAGCTGCTGACTAAAATTAAATCAAGCAAATTACTTTTATCGCTGGCACGCATCTCAGACGCAAGAGCTTAAGCCGCATTCAGGGACAGCAAGAGCTGCGAGCAGAAGGGGGCCGCGTCCGGGGCCAAGTCTTGTGCCTCGAGCTCAGTGCATAAATTAAAGTCCATAAACTCAACTGCCGGCTAAGTGGCGGGCTTCCATTAAGCTCGCTGAGCTGCCAACTGTGCAGCTGATCGATAGCTGTCTATCTCCGCAGACCAATGCAGACCTGAGCTAGAGCTAGAGCCCCACAGATCCGATCTGAGTGCGAGCTGCAACTGTCGCCCAACTGCGGGCAACACTGTGGCCAAGCAGTCGAGGCGCCAGCTAATTCCCAGATCAGTATTAGATCACCTAAGCCGACAAGCATTGTGCATGCAGCCTCTAATACATATTAAGAGATTTACTCACCCAACCATTTTTCTCAATTATGATTACTCAAAGAGAATACTCAGCTTTTCATCGCGGCCCAGGCTTGATTAATTGCTATGCCAGTTGCACGCTTTCGAGATAAACTGCATTAGCTGCGACTGCTGTGCTCCAATTGATGATTGATCTATGTTCAAGGCACGCAAATGGAACTAATTTAGGAGCGAGTAATTAGCGATAAGACAAAAGAATGCCTGATTGGCTGGCTGTAACTGTTACTTTTACTCGAAGCGAGCTAAATGGACTCATGAAGGTGCTTGGAAAGATGTGGGAAGTCTCTTTACACTGACTGGGTTAAGTATAGTGTTTGCTTAGACATCTTGCAGATCTTTAATAAGAAGTTTTATGTGCCGATCTTGTTGACTAGCCAACTTCTATGAGCATTTTCTTTTCTTTGATCTCTGTTTCAGCAGCTGCTGCACACTTTTTCTTAGACTTTTGCTTTCATTAACTCTTGAGCTCAAGCTTCAGCTCAATTTCCATAAGCCGCTTTGTCATGCTGCCTGATCACTGATCTGTTTATTCATTTGATCTTCAACTTGTATCTGCAGCGTATCTCTGGAATATTTATACCTCTTTAGACTCTAGCCTCAACAAGCTGTATGTGCAAAGCTTCACTACCTGTTCCTCTAGCTGAATTGCAATGCTTTCTGCCTGATCACTGATGGCTACTTACATAATTGAGCTGTACTTGATCTGCAGCTCTCCTAACTACTCTCGAATCGAGCTTAATCCTATCAAACTTCCTTCCTATAGCTGCAATCCATCTTCCATCAGCAGATTTGCCATGCTGATCCGCTTAATTAATCAATCTTGAGCTACCTAGCTATGATCCTTAGATCCTTAGATATTTAAATTCATCTACTATATCCCATATCCCTGCCCTACAGATCCTACTCTACTATGCTTTCTCAGCCTTCATCGATCGTTTCTAATGCAACTCGAACTCTTTCTATTGCTGGCTTTGCCATCGCTTGCAGCCCAGTGTGCCTCAGTGCATCTCCTTTCACTGCACAGCTCTGGCTGCAATATATTCATGCCCAACTGAGTCTATCCATCCACACATGGCACTTTGTCAGTCGCAGTCGACTGGTGATCGCGATTGCGCGCCCGCCTGTCAAATTAGCGAGCTGGCTATAAAAAGTGAAAAGCGTTTGCAGTGGGACTTGCGACTGGCTGTAGATCATTCCTGGCCGCCTGTCACGCCCCCAAGCCGCCCGCTGCCTGAGCTCGAGCTAAAGATTCGTCACAGCTGCGATGTCGACAATATTTTGCTCTTGTTGTTGCTGTTGCTGCTGAAATTCAAGCGATACTCGCTGACGATGACGGGGCGATCGTTGATCGTTGATCGTTGATCTGCGACGTCGACGTAATCGCATGCAGCAAACAAGTTTCAAGAATTTATTTTTATACAATTTAGTTACATTGTTGTTGCCATTATTGTTGTTGTTGTTGCCAGGCCTCGCATACAAAAGTGTTGCAGCCGCAATAATAATAAAATATGTGTGTGTGGAGAGTGTGTCCGGGACGCAGAGCCTTTTCGATTGTTGTTGCTGTCGGTTATTACATATATATTTATGGCATATTGATTAAGCAATTAACATTTGATTAAGGCATTGCAGTCGTTACATAATTAATAAAAATCCAAATTGTTTGCATTGTGCAAAGATTCCATTAATTAAACTCGATTTGTTAATGGGCTAATTGCACTTAATTCCTCCAGCAATTGTCTCGCAACGAGCCTATGAATTTGTTTTATAATTTATTGTTTATGTTGTGTGTGTTAGGTGTCAGACACACCAGAAAGGAAAGAGCTGACAGCCGAATGTCCAACCGCCGCTGACACGCTGCAAGTACTCGAGTTCCCAGACACCTACAAAGCAGAAATATATATAGATCTTTATATATATATTATAAATATTATATAAATCATTTGAAATGCCATGTTCTTAATAGGGCACAAGACACTTCGGACAGATTGGACACACGACATAGACACACGGTCAAGAGCTCGAGCCCCAACTGCAGCCAGCAGCTGCTGCGCTTACGCTGGGAGCGACAGAGACAGTCGTTGGGGCATAAAAGCCTTATCTGCAAATTGTCAATCAGTGACAGAAGTGGGAGCTATAGAAAGCTGTTTTAAGCTAAACAATAAGTGAACCCATTCCAGTTGCTTTCAATTATGTTATTGGCACCTATCGCTGTGGCAGGTGCAGGATGTGGAAGCTCTTTAGATGTCTAGTAGTCCCATATACCCTACTTATATATCTAACCGAGCTTGTTGCTATTTCCTCTTTGACTAGAGCAAGTTTGAGGTCTTTTCGCATGCCAAGTAGCTCCAGCTGGAGCCATAGACTAGCATCTAGCTGCAGTGTTTGCATAGAGAGTGAAGTTGATCGCATAAAATACAAATATTTATATATTTTGCTATATTAATCATTTCTAGACATAGTCAGTATACCAAAGAGACAAATTTGTTCTAGGACAAATGCAGGCCGCCTCGGTCGGCTGCAGGTCAATTGTTGAGCAACATCTATGATTCAGTAATTTGGGCCAACTGCACATCTTTTCATGCCGAATTTTGAAATAGCCTCTGTCGAATTCGCATTGCATTTTGCTTTCCGCTCTCAGTAAAGCCTACAAAAATACACGTTAAATACTCAGGTGCGGCTGGGCCCATCGTCTACTGACTGTTGGCCATCTCGGCCAGCTCTTTGTAGCGCACTTTTTCGAACTTCTTGAACTTCTTCCAGTTGTGCCGGGCCATCTGTATGATCTCGTCCATGGTGAAGTCGTGCTTCATCGCATGCTCCTGCAGGTACTCCAGGTACTCCTCCATGTACATCATGAACGGGGTGAAGACGACGTCCAGCTGGTTCTTGTAGCGCTTCTGGGCCAACTTGATCAGCTGCTCGTTCGAGCAGTAGCCGTTCTTGGCCATTATTTCGATTTCGGTTCAAACCAAATAAAAGCACAAACAATTCGAGTATATAAAAATAATTTGTTTCTATTTTTTTTTGGTTTGTTTTGTTTTTGTGTTTTCGACTTCTCACTTTCAACTAACTCAACTAGGCAACTCTGTGTCTGTGTCTGTGTCTGTGTCAGGGTGTGTGTGTGTGAGGAAAAGAGGGCGAAAAGAACAATTGAACGAATTGGTTGTCAGACATGCCATAGCCTGCCCCGTTTAAGCAGTGCCCCACGGCGCCAGCAATGACATTTTAATATGGAGTCAGAGCCGCGTAACCTCCAGTCGAGCCAAGCAAACCTAATTGGCCCAAAATCCAAAGCCAAACCTAATGAAGCCAGCCAACAGCCAGCAGTCAACAAGCGGAGGCTATGTAAATCGATTTGTCGATTTGTCATACGAACAGCAACTGAGCCCAGCTCGGCTCAGCGACGCCAAGCTGACGCTTGGCATCTTCAAATGAGTGTGAGCCACCGGCAGCAGCAGCAGCAGCACCACACCAGCAACCACTCGGAGCTGAGGGTTGCCGACACGCTTGTAGGTCGCCAAAGGTCCTGCCGTGAATTGTCATTGTCGTGAGTTGCATAATGCCGCACAAAATCGACAAACTGCGAGCTCCAAACACAACAATGCCAAACACTTAAGAGTTGTTTGGCCTGGGCCAATTCTAAAGCCTTATATTTGCAGTTGTTGTTGTTGCTGTCTGTTGGCCAATTTCAAAGCAATTTCCAAGCATCAGTCGTAAATCAAATACAACTTCGAATTCAGCTACAGCTTCAAACATTTCAACACCTTCGCAAAGACCTTGACTTGCTGCTGCCTCCGTCGCCGTCGCCGCTGTTGTTGTTGGTTAGAAATCGAAATCGAAATCCAAATCAGTAGCAGCCAAGTGAGTCTGCTAATTTGGCTCATTTTGTTTTTAAGTAATTTGTACTTCACTCCTTTTGTCTTTTGCCTTTTGCTGCTGCTGCATTAAAGTGCAAATTTTAATGGCCCTCACAAGATTCTATTTACCTGCCCAGGTATTCGGGCATTGTTGTTGTTGTTGTTGCGGCTGTGGGTCTGCAATATAATTAAGTTTCGTGGCCACAGACCTTGGCTTGTTGCGATTTTGATAAAATTGACCCGAAAATAAACGGGCTGGCGGGCAGGCGGGCTGGTCGGGTGGGGGGCGGGCAGCTAAAACAATCCGAAATTAACAAGAAAATAACAAAATAACAGCAACTGCCATTGACGACGGTAGCCGATGTGGCTGTGGTCTGTTTCGGGGCAATGTCAGAAAGGCGAATTAAAATTCAAAACTCGTGACTTATTTAATTATAATGAGTTGAGATTAGAAACGTTTTAACGGGAGCACCGCCAGCAATGCCAACAACAGCAGCAGCAGCAGCAACAGCTGTCGGCAAATGGCAAAGCGAGAGATTTGCTCTGATAGCTTGAGAACCTTTTTGAGCTTTTCAACTTGGACATTCCGCATATGTCATATGTGCAGCTAAATGTCGCGCGAAATGAGGTCAGGCGGCCTTTGGAAGTGGAAGGGATGCCAGTTGGGCGAGGGGGGGATGCATGAGCATAGGGGCGTATGGAACTGAGCAGAGTGAGGTGAAGTGCTCAGAATTCTATTTAAGCAGAGACTATCTATCATATGTCTTCATTGTGCACTTAAATGTGACTTGAAATGACTCAAAATTTATATAGAAATTAGAGTTTAAGTTGATGTAGTATATAGATATAGTTATATATAGAACAGTATGCAGCTTGGCGAGTCTTTAAAGAGTAGTTAGGCTGGGCTAGAGCTGTTAGAGATTTTATTTCAATTAAGCTTAAGATTATGCTGGTCTCTATCTTTAGATAATCGTATATATATATATATGTCATTTGTGTCTCATAATGTCACATTTGAAGTAGAGTCAGGTTTCTTATGAAGTTTTATGGGCACTATTTAGGAGAAGAGCTAATGTTGACAATGTGTATATGATATATATGCAATGGCATGTTTGTAAAGCATGTTAACGATGGTTTCAATACCTGGTTTTGATGGCCTCTGTCATATTACTTTTCGGACAAACTCTGTGAGCAAGTGCAGCAGCAGCAGCAGCAGCAGCAGCAGCAGCAGCAGCGGCAGCAGCAGCAGCAGCAGCAGCAGCAGCAGCAGCAGTAGTAGCTGGCTGTGAGCAGTTATCAGAGGTATGTGAGCCACATGCTTCACTCGCTTGAGCCCAATTTCCAAGCACTTTATCCTCTAGGAAGTGGAGCTGTTTGAAGGCTTCAGCTCAGGGTTCAGCTCAGGCTTCAGCTATGACTGAACATACATACAGAAATGCAAGCCTATGAGTCTGACTATATTTCAGCATATAAAAGTAATCAAAGATATATATATTATATATATATATTATATTAACCCATATAAACTACAATACATAATCAGAAATTCAAAATAATTTTCTTAACTCAAGACTTTTGATCTCTTTCAACTCAGCACGGCAACTAGCTGAAGTCCCATGCAACACCGACTTGAATCACTTTACTTCATACGACATTTTCCCTCCTCAACTCCTTGTGTCTTGCCTGCTACACTTCCGCGCCACTTCCTGCTTGAACCCCCCTGCCCCTGGCCACATCACACAATTCATGCACTGCGCAGCTAGTGCTCTTCAAATTGACTTCATTCACAGACAAGCACAGTTAGTCACCCTTTCTGTTTGCCTTGGCCAAACAGTTGCTTGGCCAGCTCCACATTTGAGGAACGCTCTTTGCGCAATCGCGGCACAGTTAGTGCCGCAGTTGCTCATGTTCGCTCTGGCCGAGGTCAGCTTGCGACATCTTCAATCAAACAAGACTGCAACTGCAACTGCAACTGCTGCAACACCTACGTGCCACGGCAGTCATAAATCCAAATCCCATTTGTCTGCATTAGAAAATTATGCAGCCAAAAGAGCACAAGCACCAAGCGAACTACTAACTCTGGCAGCTACAGCGACCCCGGCCGCTGCCAAGCCGAGAGCCAGCCTCGTTTGTTCATTTAAATTCATAAATTAAATTACACGACATGCACAATAATAAAAACGATTTGAGGCCCACACGCAAACAGTATTCTCGGCTCGAGCAGCCAGAGATTCATTTAAGATTTTGTCCACTGAGCACAATGAGGAAGAGAAGGCTGAGGAGGGGGAAGTTTATTTTATTTTTATTATTTATTCGATTGTTGTAATCTCATAAGCAACATGCACAATATGTTTAGCTGCCAGACAGACGGACGGACAGACAGCTGGGCAGACAGCGCGCAATATTCCAAATTTGCAATTAAACAATATAAATGATGATGATGATGCATCAACAGCAACAACAACAGCAGCAGGCTGAACGCATGCGCGGGCGCCATCATCAACTCGCAGCTCGCATCCACCAGCCGAGCTCTGCGCTGCGCTGCCATTGCCAAATTTGGTCAGAGCCAGGCCAATGTGTGGCAGCAACAAGCGGAAGCCAATAGCTCTAGCAACAACTAACAACAACAACAAAGTCTAACTGCAGAAGTGTCATATGCGCAGAGCCAAGAATCGACTCTTTAAGAGCCAACGCCATGGGAATTTGTACCTAGCGAGTGGGTGACAGATGCAGTCAGTGGATAAGGTGTGTGTGCGCGTGTGTAGAGTGTGTGTGTGTGTGCTTGAGAGTGTTGTACTGTGTCCAATGTGCAGATTTTTAGTTGACACACTGAATTATTGTGTGACTGCAATGCTAAGCTGAAGTTGGTCAACTTTATATTAGCTGAGCTTACTTAAGAGCAATTATAAGTCAAGACTAGCTTGGAGATTGAGGGCAGAGTCTGCGATAAGCCTGAAGCTAATTAGTTCAGCCTAAGCTCTAATGAAGCGCTTGATGTGTGAAGCAAGCAAGGAAGGAGTAGAGGCAGAGTAGAGGCAGAGTAGAGGCAGAGTAGAGGGTGAGTAGAGGCAGAGTAGAGGCAGAGTAGAGGCAGAGTAGAGGAGTAGAGACTGAAGTCCGTCTCGCTAGGGTGATTCATGTAAGGAATATATTGAAGTATTGAACATATTTGTAAGACTCCATCAATATGAAGTTATGTTTGCGGAAGCTTAGTCTCAGCTGGCTTTAGCTTAGCCTCTGCTAAACCTTAGCTTCCTCATGCGCCGCCTTAGCTCAGCTCCACCTTCCTTAAACTTTGCCAAATATATTCTAGCTAACAGCTTCCACTCTTATAAAGACTTAATCATGCTCTTTGGGCCTCACCTCCGCAGTTTTTGGTAACTGCGCACTCAGCATGACTTTATCAAAAGTCCACGAAAAGAGTTTCAATTATGTGCATTAATGCTCAGTGCTGGCAGAGGCTGATTGATGCTGGCAAATCGATCAATGTCAGGAAATGATGGCAAGGTTATGACAATTATCAGTCGCTTGGCTAGAAACAAAGGCAGCTGCAATCATCATCAGCCGCAGCCAAATGCAGGCAAGAAGTCGCTGCAGTTCTTAGCTGTTTTTTGGCCGCCTAATGGCAACTGGAAGTTGGCCAAGTGTATTAATTATACGCCACGTTGACCCATAAAACTTACAAACTTGACAATTGTTTTGCTCGACCCACAGTCGAACACGCTGTGACTCACTGACCGCAGCGGCAGCCGCGCCCCCTCCGCTGCCGCTTGCCGCCCTCTTTTGTATTGTGCGTCGCAGCTTTGTGCAACCTAGGTGCGTTTGCCTATAGAACCGGCCCGGGCCGCAAGAGCCTCCATCCACTGTGGGACCGGCTGCTGCTGCTGCTGCTTATTGCCAAGCCATTTATTGCCTTCATGGCACTCAATTTGTTTGGCCGCCGGCTGCTGCTGCCGCTGCCGCTGCCGCTGCCGCTGCCGCTGCTGCCTCAATAATAAAATGTTTTTTATTATACAATTTAGTTGCTTTAACTTGCGTGTAAATCGCCTTTTTGCATATTGACACATAATCATTGTCTTTGCCTGCACTCAGCTGCAACGACGAGCTGAAAGCAGCTAAAAGAAGATGGCGACTATCAGATACACTAGCTGGCGAATAGGTGGGGAAAAGGTGAGAAATTGCTGAGCTTATTGATAATGGTAAAAGAAGCATAGATCATAGATCATAGATTAGTTTATAGAATGTTGTATATATAGGGTGGGGCAGCAGTAGTCACCCCATAGGAAAACTGCAGATGGAGATATAGAGATATGTAGAGATATATCTAGATATTGAGGTATAGAGATAAAGAGATATAGAGAAATAGATTTATAGAGAAATAGAGAGAAGGAGAGATACAGAGAGAGTATCATCATCTAATGTGGTTAGATGACTCGATTTGACTTATGCAGTTGCCTGTGGCCTATCCTCTAAACTCTATCTATCTAATACTCTCTACTCTACTACTCTATCCTATAAACTCTGTCTTTTAAACTCAACCCTATAAACTGTATCCTATAAACTCTATCCCATAAACTATATCTTATAAACTCTATCCTATAAACTCTATCCTATAAAATCTATCATATAAACTGTATCCTATAAACTCTATCCTATAAACTCAATCCTATAAGCTCTATCCTATAAAATCTATCATATAAACTGTATCCTATAAACTCTATCCTATAAATTCTATCCCATAAACTCTATCTAATAAACTCTATCCCATAAACTATATCTTATAAACTATATCCTATAAACTCTATCCCATAAACTCTATCCCATAAACTATATCTTATGGCCTCTATCCTATAAACTCTATCCCATAAGCGCTATCCTATAAGCTCAATCATATAAACTATATCTTTATCTATATCTAACTCTTTCCTCAACTCTCCTCCACAACCTCTCACAGCCCTGCCAAACAGCCAGTTAAAGTCCAAGTGCCTGAGCCTAGAGTATTGCACAACTTATTACACGTTGCGCTGAAAACCGTTGCAAACCTAATGAACATTTTCATTTACCTGGCTGCAGCGCGTGGGTGGACTGCGACTAAGCAGCACAGCAAACGAGCGAGAGAGAGAGAGAGGGGGGGAGTGGGAGTGGGAGAGGCAGATCCCAAATGGTGTTTGCCAAAATGCCTGCCATAATTTAACAGCTCTAATAAGCAAGGCGAAAAGTGGGAACTTTCTGATTGGCTCTAGAGTGGACCCAAAAAATTCTTGGCTAATGAGGTTAATCATGGCGGCGACAACTTGGCTGCAAAACGTTGCTCAACAAGTTTCGGCCGATAATAATTTTATAATACGATTTACATGTGCAATGTCTGGGCTTAACGTGGCTGCAATTAGTTGGCTAAGAGTATTAAGTTACCTCAGATAGAGAGCGGGAGAGAGAGAGAGAGAGAGAGAGAGAGGAGGGGGAGGGAGAGAGATCTGCAAGTCAGGCTGATATCACGATCTCTGCGGCCTTTTGTCTGCCAAGTGACTCACCGAAAATTTGCAACCTGCATATCTATGCCGAGTTGGCTCGCTCGGCTGGCCGCAAATGCTGAAACGTACTGTAAATTGGGTGCTGACCTTATAGAGGTGAGCAACGTGCGTCTGCCGGGCGACCTCTCTGCGCTATCGATTGTGCAAGCTGCCGCTTTGTTGCATGCCCCTCATAATAAAGCATGCCCAATGGACAGCAGCAACAGCAACAGCAGCAACATGCTGCTGCATGATTGAATTACATTTTGCACAGCAGCAGCAACAGGCACACGGGCAACATGCAGACAGGAACAGGGCAGAAGCCAAGCAACAAAAGGCAGCCACAAATGTTGCCAACGGTAGCTGCAACAGCTCAGACAACAACATTGTGTTGCTGTTGCTGTTGCCGTTGCCATGGCTCGTTGTTGCTCCCAGACATGTTGCTGCCGCGAGCGTGAGCTTGCACGTGTGGAAGTCGTTGCCTGTTGCCTGTTGCCCGTTAGCAATTGTTGCCCAAAGGCTTAAGCCTCGACGTCTACGTTTACTAATTAGACGTCATTGTCTGCGCTCTGTATCGCTGCATGCTCGCTGCTCCAGCTGGAAGCTGCAATCTCTCGTCAAATTTGGCCAGAAAATAGTTGAGAACTGGAAGTGAATGAGATATGGCATATGATGAATGAGTGTGCAGGCTAGAAGAGAAACAATAATTTGTGTTTTGTTTATGTTTTACAACTGTATATGAATAAGATATAAGATATATATAAGATAGATAGATAGATATATATAAGATAGATATAAGATATAAGATATTTCTATACTCAAGTCAGGCGTCATTGAAGCCTGAAGACTTGAGAAGCAGAGCAGCGAGTTCCTGCAGATCATGCCCCATCTTCAGGAGCTCGCTCGTCTGCTTCTCACGTCTTCAGCAGAAGCTTCTGCTAGCTAGTCAAATTTCGAAAAGGTTTTATATGGTAGCCTAGCTGAGAGCTGAGGTTAATTGTAAGTAGAGATCTTAAAGAACTCGAGAAGTTATATGTTGCGCAGAGCTGATAGCATTTGAGTTACTAGAAGATTCATTAGCTCGAATGCCTATCTATAGCTGTTTACCATGCTAGCTCGAAATGGCAGCATTAGCACAGCTCTATCTGTATCTGATCTGATGTGATCTGCTCAAGTTACACCCACAGTCAGTCGACTCCTCTCCTCTCCAGGCACATTCTGTTATAGAAACTTCCCCATCTGTCTCCAAGTTGCGCATCATTTTGCTAGACTCGACTGTTGGCATTGTCTACCGCACTTCTCGAGTCCCACTCGCTTGGCTCTGCCAGGAAATGCTGAGACGTAAATCATTTAACGATTGGACTTCATATATCACAGAGCAGCCGTCGGCGTGTCGAAAGCTTCAAGCAGCCATTGTTATCTCGGCCAGCGCTAAAAGGGGTCATTATGTCAAGGATTTCAGTGGCTGCCACAGTCGCGACTCACATGTTGCAGCCAGCCGCAGTTGCTGCCGCTGCTGGCTTCCTGATGCTGACTCATAAGCTGGCAGCAATTCAGTGTCATTCAGTTGGCGGCTACTGTGGCCGTTGCAGTTGCATTTGGAGTTGCAGTTGCAGTTTGCCAGCTGCATTAAACGAATGACAAAATGACTGACAATTCAGGCAAGCAACCGTCTGTCTGTCTGTCGTCTGTCTGTCTGTCTGCCTGCCGTCTGAGTGTCCGTCAGCCTTTGGGTAATTGCTAATCCCGCTAACGAGCCGCTTGAATCGGAGTCGCGGCTGCCGGCTGCTGTCCAGTGGGCGGCGCATTAGATTTGGTTTTTCCATTTTCAATATCTCCGCCAGTTGGCGAGCGAGTGCCGCAGTTAATGTGGCCAATGATTGCGTCTAATGATTGATTGCCAAAGATACGCCACCGATCTAGCCAGCCGTCGCGACTCATCGAGAGTAAAATTGCAAACGAAACCGAAATTGGGCCGCAGCCAGACGCGGCGAGGCGAGAGTGAAGCCCAACCAAAGGCAAAGGCAACGGCTGCGACTGCAACTGCAACTGGTTCCTGGGGCATCGAGCGTCGAGCATCGAGCGCGTGACGCTGCTGACCCACTGAACCCACCAGCGCTTGCCAGCAGTGGGTGGCTCAGCTGGCTCAGCGGCTTTCGTCTCGGGCGCAAATTGCACAAAAATATTGAAATACGAGTAATGCGCGCACATTAAACATTATTGATTTCGGTTGCATAATTAACTTAATTTCGTATATAAGTTTCTATTAGCCGCCGGATCAGAGAGCAGTGCCCCGAGGTTTATCAGCTGCTGCGACAGTTGGCCTAATGAAACAAGGCAAGCCAGTCGCCGGCGAGTTAGATTTATGAAAATCGCATAGAAAGGCGCTGTTAATAGACTTTTCTGATACCAGAGCTCTCAGCGTTCTCGACGCAAACTTCTGTGAAGCATGCCGAACGCTGTATTTGGGCCATAAATCGCGCCTGCGAACAGCGAAAAACAACTTCATAAACAGCGCCCAAAAAAAGCAAAAAAACGTCCACGCCAACAGCTAACAACAAATTGCAATTTGGCCAAATTGCTGCGGCTAATTGGCACGCGTACAAAGTCCCAAACGGAAAACCAATACAAATGAAGAGAATTCACTTAAAATGCAAATTTCTGCCTTAACATATGCCGCACGTGTGCCCAGCAACAACAACAACGACAACAACAACAACAACAGCTGCAGCAGCTCAGCAATTGAAGGTGGCTCCGTTGGTATTGGCCGTAATTTGTTGGCAACACAATTGGCTCGCAACATGTTTACGCAGATGAAGACATAAAACTGACTTTAAGCACCCGACTCGGCTCTCAGCCTCAGCTGTGCTCGGCTTTTAAGTGCGTCTGCCTTGCGCCTGGCCAGTTGCCAGCCAAGAACGAGACCAGGTCGGGTTTCCTCTGGGCCTGCAGCGGCAAATTGGGTCTGCCCCCAACTCAGCATCGAGCGAAAGCTGCAGAGAAAAAGCAAAAAATAATCCTTGAAGTTGTTTGTGGCAAATGTTTATTAAACAATTACAATTTATGCTCGCCACATGTAAATAAACCAAATTGGTCACGTTTTGCCCATTGAAATTAAGCACTCGAACACACACACACACACACACACACACACACTCACATACACACTCACATACACACACAGAGCTGAGCACATCAATTTATGCTCCACACATAAATAGTTGCAATTTATTTGGCATTTCGTTAGTTCGCTGATGCTGCCCCGTTTTGTTGCATGCTTTTTATTGCCTCGTTGTTCAATGGCTAACACAAATTTAATATAAAACATTTTGACCGTTTGCCCCACGAGATATATGCACATAAACAAACGCTGGCTCGACTTAAGTCGGGGTGTTTCCTTTTACTATTTTGCAATCACTATAAAAATGTTAATGTGTTAATGGGCATTAAGTTTTTTTATATGTTAATTGCTTGAATTAATGACCTAACTGACAGCTTTAGAGAAATATTTGTAGTTTGACACCCTCAGCCAAGCAAACTCTTAAGCATCCGCTTTCTCTTCTGCTGCACTCGCTTAGGAACATCATACGGTTGCGCAACATTTGAGTAGCTGTAGTGTATGGCATCCGATCTTTTCATTGGCTGCGCAGCTGAGCAACATTTTTCTGCTCAATATAAGTTTATATGCATCGGCTGCCATATTTGCACATAAAATATCCCTGCTTCGCAACAAATTCCCACTCAACACAAGGTCATATACAACTGCTTCCATGTTGACACATCAAATATCCCTAAAATCCCAAGAGGGCTGCTTCGCAACATTTTCCCACTCAACACAAACTGCTTGCATTTGTACTAAATGATATGTTTAGGTACATGAAACAGCTCAGCAGCATTCGTGCCAGCGCCTGTGATTGGCTGCGCTGCTCTCAACATATTCTCACTCAACACATGCTTATATGCATATGCTGCCCTTTCAACAAAGTTCCCTTCAAGCAGTAGAGCAGCTGTTGGCTGCGCCGTTTCGCAACATTGTTGATGAAGTGTGCGCTCAGTGAGTGACCGGCAGTGCTTACCGTTAACCTTCTCTTTCTATCAGCTGACAGCTATGGCCGAATAACAAGAACAACAGCAACAATTGCTGATTGGCGACCAATACCAATTAGCCATTTTGTAGCAGCAACATTTTTGTCACTCAACATATGCAAGAGCTTGTTGCTTTTATTGTTGTCGCTGCTGCTCGCATTGGCGTGCATGTGTAGCAACAATGTTTGTCAACACAATTGTTGATCAGCTCAGCTCAGCGCAGCTCAGCGCTGCGCAGCGCCTGCATTTGCCGTGTATGTTGCTAACAATTGGAATTTATGCAAATGATCGCCAGGCAATGCGTTGACAATATGTCACATGTCACTTAGCACGGCCAATGGGCCATACAATCGATGGATAGATATATGTATATAGCATAATCGTATATAGTTTGATTTTCATGTGGCCCGCACGTTCTGAACTCGAGCGTTTGACCTCAAAACTCGGCTTCAAGCTGAACATTTGTGCAGAGTATTTCATTGCCTGCCTGCCTGCCAGCCAGCCTGATTGCTGACTAATGCCCGATTGGATCGATTGTTGGATTGTTCGATTGTTGTTGTTGCTGTTGTTGTTGTTGTTGCAGTTGATTAATTGTCAAATTGCTGAAATGAGTGCAAAAACTTGTTCGCCTGTCGCGTCGCGTAAATCATTTCACAGCCGCCCCAAGTATTTTGAATAGGCGTTAGGTTCGCAGTTCACATATCTCCAGCGACTAGCTCTAATGAAGTTGTTCAGCGACACGCTCTCTCTAATGCCGCCCACTCTCTCTCTCTCTCTCTCACTCTCTCCTTGGTTGTCCGCTTGCATTACGCGCGTGCGTGCTGTCGTCTAGGATGATTGCAATCGACAAAATACGAGACCTGCACTTGGTGCCGAGCAGCGACTACGACGACGCCGTAACACTCAGGGTTCCGATTCGCCGTGATTTATAGGCAGCGCAATCAGCTGGCCGCGATATCGAGTACAGAGTGTAAGATTTGATATATGTTTGCTTTGGGGGCACGCGCAGGATGTTGTTGCTGCATTGTGGGGCTGCCTCATGCCAACAATTAACGCATGCGTGCCACAGCTCCGATTGCGATCGATGTGGTCCAGGCAAAGAGCCGAGCTGGGCATGGCTGAAACTGTTAAATAAAAATTATGTTAAGCAAGTTGTATATAGTTAAAATATCGAAATATAAATAAAATTTATTTTAAATATTTGAAAAGTCCTTGAAATTTGGCTATCAGCTCAAGCTTGATCTTATAATCATTTCCATGTTAGGCAATTAACATTTATGCCTTCTGTTAAACATTCAAATGTTATGCAGCGCTGTTATGCTCGCCTCAAGAGTTTATTTTTATTACGAAAATATTTGACATTTAACAACTTATTTAAAACATGGCCAGAGACGACGACATTCGGAAAGGCAAATACAAATATTATGTAGAGAGGCCAAAAGCTAGGGAAACAAACGGATGTAAATGTTATAAATAAATATAAATACATCGGGGCATGAATGTCTAGACGCAGTATAAGCCATGTTGCAATAGTTCGATATCTATGCTAAGTAGAAACTCCGATCGGTATTTCAGCCGCAGAGCTCAGCTGACAGTCGGCTATCTGCGCCGTTCTCAGACAGCAGACACATGTGTGTGTGTGTGAGTGTGTGTGTGTGTGTGGCTGGGCTCACGCTAACGAGTTCATTCATATCATTAGCCTCCGACCAAAAAGCTCGCGCCATTATAACACAAATATTTGCTAACAATAACGACCAGGCAACGCCATTAAAGCCTGGCTACACGAATTGGGCTGGCAGCACAGCTGAAGCTGAAGCTGAAGCTGGAGTTGAAGCTGAAGCTGAACTCTAACCCTCATTTGCGATCAATTCGTGGCGATTTCGTAGCCTCGGCGTCTGAATATTTGCGCTTTTTGTGTGTCGAACGTGCAGAAATCCAGTAAAATTTAGTTGCTCACTTTTATGTAATTTCCCTTTTCTTCAAAGACAACGAGCCTGGCTGCCTGGCTGCCTGGCAGGCTGACTCTTTGAGCCAGTGCCCAATATGCCCAAAAGCCCAAAACACCCAAGCTGGCCAAGTGGCCGCCCGCTGCTCTAAACGAGCATGAAAGTGATTGCCAATAATTGCATAATCTGGCAGACAGCAGGCGGCAGCAGGCCCGAACAGGTTGCACTCGAGAGTGGCCTGCCCACCCGCTCCTAAGCTACAGTCTGCCAGCCTTGCCCCTCCAGTTGCTGATTCACACTCACAGAGAGAGAGAGAGAGAGAGAGAGAGAGAGAGAGAGGAAAGTGAAATTTGACATTGAGGCAACAGGCACGATCGATTGATCGATTCGATCTGGCGTCAATGACCACTTGAAGTTGCTCAACTGGCAAAGCTGAAAAGTAAAAACGAATCCGCTGCAACAAAGAACACATTTATATAGCTATAAGCATATATATCTATATATATATGTATATTACTGGGAAAAGCATTCTCACACGAAAGACAAATAAAAGGCGAATTTATCACGCACCATGACTAATTCCCCTGCGAATTTATGACACTGCATATATAGCAAATGGATCTGCATTATCAGCAACACAAACCCCCTTTTGTCAAAGCGCCCAATCGCGCGTTGGTCTTTTTCGGTATTTGTTCGGCTTTTAAATATTTAAATTCAATAAATATTTTATATATTTTTATGAACAGCGCAATTTATGTTAAATTATTGCACAAGTCTCCAAGTTTCCAGAAATTTATATGGTGTTTGTCGGTTTGCCCGGTGAATAATGCGAGCCGAGCATGCGAGCCGCGTGAAACAAGCAACGGAAATGAAGGCTTTGAAAATCACTCGAATGCAAGTTGCTTGATGGACAGCGTTGAGGCTTAGCAAATGCCATATAAAAAAATCTGTATATAAATCTATAAAGCGGAGACTGAGCTCGGGAGAGCAAGGTTAAAGATGGCTGAGGGAGTTGAATGGTAGATGGACTGGGTGCTGGATATAGAAATATCTGAGAGTTGTGTATGACATGATGATGAATATGAATATGAATATGAATATGAATTATATATAGTCGAGATATTTACTATATCAGGAAATCAACTCTGATATGCAGTAGAAGGTGAATGATGGCGAGTGTATTTGCTAGCTATAGAGATCTGTGTAAGTAGTGAAGATGGCTTGATAGGAGTTGATAGATAGTCTACGTATAGCATATATCAAGAACTTAACTTATGTATAGATGATGAAAACGTAAAAAGGTTCATATACCTTCTGATAGATAGGATGATAGATCGTTGGATAATGGATAGGCCAGCAACAGTAGAGTAGTCGAGTAATAGAGTAATAGAGTAATAGAGTAATAGAGTAATGGAGGAATAGAGTAATAGAGGAATAGTTAAGCAGGAACTAGAGGTTGCACAGAAAACGCAAATGTGAAGCACAGACAAAGATGGCCCATACTGCAGCTAGGTTAACAGCTGGTCCAGATGAGGCCAGGGACATGTCAAGAGAATATCTAAAGAACAGCAACTATGAATGCCCAATGATAGTCTTATATATGCAACTATCTGTTTGTGATCTGCTACTCTAAGCACAGAGTTTCATATATAGACAAGTATATATATACACTCCTTTATATATATGATTTGATTATGCAAGCGCATATAAATCTTCGCTGCAATTTAGCCAGCCCAAATCGAAATTTGGTTGTTTTTTCTGCGCTTATGCAGCAGAAACTAATTATGTTTGAGTATCGCACAGCAACAGCCACTGCAACAGCCACTGCAACAACAGCAGCGACTACGACGAATGCGATAGCAAAACATGGCCCAATGCAATTTTGAAGCGGGCCACAAGCAAGAAGGAGAAAAAAACTATATAGCTCAAAATATCTGTTCAAATTGAACATGATAAATTCATAATTGTCCATTCAGCGAACACGAACTATAATTCATGTTAGAATAATCGAATTGGACGCCATTCAGCCAGGCAATTGAGGACGGCGGCCAAAGCCCAACAGCAACAGCAACAACAGCAAATGGCTAACATAGGTCAGGCGTAACGAGTCATTCATGTTGCAAATGTGTGTTGCAGTTGCAGTTGCCGCAATGAAGGTGACTCGCAACTGGTATAATTTTAGCTGTTGCCGTTGTCCGTTTCGTGGCACCCGCATAAGTCACACTCTGGGGGCCAGTCAGCTGGTAATCCTCGCTGCGATCAATGCCTCCGCCTCCGCCTCGCCCTCTGCGCATTCTAGCTGCGGATGCAAATCTTTGACTTACACAAAATGCAGCAGCTTTCAGTTTCGCTTTGCCACCGACTCCATGGGGGCGCAGGCGGACTCTGGTGGCGCCACAAGATTTGCGTCACGTTTGCCGCCGCTGCCTCGGCCGCTGCTGCTGCGATTAATACGCAAAACGCTTTGGCATCTTAAATATTGTGGCGTGCGCGGCATTTGCATAGAGCGGGAGAGTGGGAGAGGGGGAGAGCGGAGCCAAGATTAATGTGAGTATTGGCAATCAGCATTTATATTATTTGTTTGCCTGGCATTTGCACAGCCTGTGGGAAAATCCAGCAGCAGGAGCTGCGACTTAATGAGGAAACGATAGATACGTGATCGCTGCCGATCTATGCTGCGATCTGTGTAAACAGTTTATAGAAGAATAACAAACGCAATTAACTAAGCTCGACTGTGCGATAAGATCTCGGAAAACAAGTAAGAGTGACTTAGCTGGCGAGCAGAGTGATGGACTAGGCGATGCCCTGTGCAGATGGCCAGCTGTGGCTAGAGTGGGAGACTGGAAGACAGCCTGCAGAGAGCTGATGTAGTCAGCGAGTAGGCAACTTAAGCATAAGCTGTGCTGCAGAGAGTTCAGGCTTGCAGCTTGCTAGACTCACTTTTATATATGTATTGGCAATGGAAAGTCTCTAACTTTTATAGTTCTTAAGTCGGGCTTAACGAACTACAGTCAAATATCTATAAAGTTGTTGGGATATCGGAAGATATTCCATGACATGCGTCTTAGCAGATGGGGTCATAGATAGATAGGGTCACTCAAGTGTTCATATGAACTGAGAGATGGTCAGGCAGACAGCCAGATATAAAGCGAGATAGATAGACGTGACAGCAGATAGATAGGCAGAAACAGAGATATATAGACAGATAGAGAAAGCAGATATAGGCATACATATAGAGCATAAGAGATAGAGACAGCTGGAAAGGTGAGCAGACTGCCGGCAAGATGTGGAAAGAGTCAGCTTCTCATACTCATCTAGGTTGTATATAATTTATGGGGGCTGCCACGCCTCCTAATACCCCTTACATATAGATGGACGGAAGAGCAGATAGAAGGACACACATGAACAGCTTCCCAGCTTCTCGTGCTCATCAGCAACATATATACTTTATGCGGGCTGCCACGCCTCCTAATGCCTTTTAAATAGCATTCCATAAAGCCTTTTGAACACCTACACAGTAAAAGTTCAGCAAATGCCAAATATTGAAGTCTAAACTCAGCTACTCCATATATCATACACCCATCCACCCCCCTCTGTACAGGGTATAACAAGTTCAGCTGCGCACACTGCATTCCCAGCGCGGCCAATGGAAACTATTTAATTATGAGCTGGCATATATAATTACTGTAAATGGTTTATAAGCATTTGCGATAATTTCTACGCGTCGCGCTAATAAATTAATATCAGTTAATTCGCCTCAGCCAGCTTGGCCCGACCTGACTTGGCTCTTTTTTCCCATGCCACGTTTGTTGTCTAATTAGCGCTAAGTTATTCCATCAAGCCGAAGTCGCTTTCGAGTGCTCCGCCAGCGTTTTGTCTCTTGCATATTTATGAGCTCGGATGCGAGCGGAGGCAACAAATTGAAATTGTTTAGCAGATTTATTTCTGCAATTAGCGCGAGACTCGCAAGACTCATAATTAGCCAGGAGAAGGAGAGGGGGGGGGGGAGAGAGAGGGGCAAACACTGCAGATGGCATTTAATAAAACATTCAATTGACTGCGATTTGTGGCTCATAATTTGAAGCTACTGTCAACGGCTCGAGATGTCAGCGCGAGCTCAGCTGTCATTAGAGCTTGCCACATTGGCAGTCATAAGCACGGCGTGGGCGTCGCTGGCTGCTGCTGCTGCTGGATTGGATTTGGCAAAATGTAAGCCCCCGCCAAATATGGCCATCGATTAAATGATTTTCATGTGCCATAAACGACGTGCGCCTTTTAATAAGCCCGACTTTGGCTTTAACGAGCTGCCGCCGCCGCAGCCGTAACTGAAACTTAAATTGAAACCCCGCCACAAAATTGTCACAGACGTCGTCGACGTCGTCGCAACGTCTGGCAACAGACCTCGTCTCGATCCCAATAGCCCCAGCCCCTCCACAGAGCCGCGCCGACTCCTGCTGCCATTGGTGCTCGCGTCTTGCTTAGATATGAGTCCAACTCGCTTAATTGCAACTTTTATAGACAATTTTCCAGCTGTCTGTGCGATTTGGCTGCAGCGTGCTGAAGCATCAAAATCTTTATGGAGCTTTGATGGATTTTCAATGGACCCCAGCGAATGGCTTCGCCTGGTGTAAACAGCATCATAAATACGCGCTTTGCGTCTGATCGGCCCGATAGCCACCAAATTGTAACTCATAATAAAAGTGCATTTAATGAGCCAGGCTGGCTGTATGGGAAATGACGGGCGAAAGTTGAAATTCAGCCGGGTTTGATAAGGATTTTGTGGGCAAAGAGTTGCCAAGGGCTAAGACTTGGGAATGGGCTAGGGAAATGATAGAGCTTAAGCTACGAATGGATCTGAACTGAGCGAAGAGTGACTTCATTTAGTTATGATTCTCATTAAATATTCATCTGCTCATAGGAATTACTGCTCTCAATTGCCATAGTCTCCCATGGTCCCTCATGGGCGTAGGTTACGAGCATAGGGCACAAGCGTGTTGTTCCTATGCTCGACCATTTTGATTGTTGCCCATGGTCATGCTGTCAACAGTTAGCTTAAGCTTAAACTGTGAAATGTGAATTGTAAGTCGAAGCTGGGACGCATATGCTAAGGTTGTGAAGTGCATTTCATGGCTAAAGGTAAAGAGTTGCTTGAGACTGTATAATAGCCTCAGACTATATACTAGCCTAAGAGTGGAAACTAGGCTAAGACTGTAAAGTAGCCTAAGTCTGTACACTAGCCTTAGACAGTATACTTGCCTAAGACTGTATACTAGCCTAAGTCTGTACACTAGCCCAAGACTGTATACTAGTCTAAGACTGCTAAGCCAACTGCCAGCCTAGCCTAAGCCTTTGCTGCTATCAATAGGCATTTCGGACTCCATCTGTATTGATGCTCTTCGCTCTATCTGCCTTTTTTCATAACATAATGTTAATTAACAGTTCTGCAAACTACAGATATTTAGTTACAGAATTAGTATGCCCTGCCCTTTCCCTTACTCAACTCTCCAACCGAAATGACTCTCACCTGTAGCTCTGTGCTTTGCTCTGCGCACAGATTTATTCGCACATTAATCCTTATTAGAGCTCGCGTATATGCTTAACAGCCGCTAACTAAGCGTGGACTCTGCGGCGGGGCAGCCTTTGGCTGAGCAGCGAAACATGATTGCGACGCCTGCTTGGCAAACGGACTCATAAATAATATAAACAAGCCGGGCCGAGAGAACGATAATAATTATTTATTATTTGTGAAATATGCACGCAAACAGAAATATTTTTAATTAAATTCGTACATGCGAGCGGCCTGGCCAGCAGCTCCAATTTGGACTCGTATTCGTAGCGGGTCAAATCGATAGAGGCCAACTAAATAAATTCAAGACCAGAGCAAGACTCTGGCAGGCGGCGGCGGCGGCTGCCTTTGAGCCGCTTGCCGCTTGCTGACTGCTGCCCGCTGAATGTTTATTAATATTTTGTCATAATTTTCTGTTGCAAGCGAAAAGATAACAGTTTTATGTTTGAAACGTGAGAAATTATTGCAGGCGCTGCACTGCGCCTCGTTATCTGGACCGAGTCCGAGTCGAGTCGAGCTGAGCTGAGCTGAGCTGACAGGGCGACAAGCCAAATATTACAAAATATGTTCAGCTGCTGATAAATCGGCGCGCGGTTCAAGTGCACAGCTCCAATTAAAAGCCCACGGAGGGGGCGGGCAGGCCGAGCTTATCAAGCGAGCAGCCACAACAAATGGACCACGATGCAGGCCAGAGATCATGTGCCACAAGGGGCAACAACTTGCTGCTATTGCAAATTTATTGACACACTCACGCATTAAAATCATTTATGCTACGCATATCACACACACACACACACACACACACACATGTTTGCCAAGAGAGATATCGATAAAGAGACCCGCTTTGAATTTATTAAAATGCAATTTTCACATTGCTTGTCGCTTGTGCTGGCTCTGGCTGGCTCTGGCTGGCTCTGGCTGGGTGTGCGAATGTTGCATGTTTGCCGCTTGTCTTCAGGACTTGATATTTCTTATTTTATATAAAGTTTAATGCGCGTTCATTGGGTGAGTAGAGTATATTAGCTTTGCTTAACATCTATCTGGCAGTCCTTCTGCTGCTCTTCTCTCTGCATGAGACCTACTGAAGCTCTCGTTTGCTCCTCTTACAGCAGACCTCCTCTGCAGGCAGGCCAAAGCACATACACTCTTACGAAGGGCGTGGCATATCATGAAAGACATGCTCCATTTTTATAGCTACTGCTGTAGGTTGTTCTATAGAAGAGCTCTCTTTGCAGTAGATTTGACAGATTAGAGAAGGTGACAGAGAAGGTGACATAGACGTTGGCAGAGAAGTTGGCAGAGAGGTTGGCAGAGAACTTGACAGAGAACTTGACAGAGAAGACAGTAGGGAGGTGCTAGAGAAGGTGCCTAGAGTAGAGAAAGCCTTCTGCCTGTAGGTTTGCCAAGAGACTTATAGAGTTAAAGCTAAAGATCTAAAGCTAAAGATCTAAAGCTAAAGATCTGAAGCTAAAGATCTAAAGCTAAAGATCTGAAGCTAAAGATCTAAAGCTAAAGATCTGAAACTTGGCTCGCTCTGTAGAGCACAGATTTGGCCACAGATTTTCCAGCAGATTTGTGTCGATCTATAGGGCAGGTCTCTTGCCAAGTCAACGGCCACATCAGAGGCAAGAGACCTTCTTTCTAGATCGAGCCAAATCTCTTGGCAAATGGCAACTGGAGACTTGGCTCCATATTAACCTCAAGTATAGACCAATTATAGCCAAGTTAGGCAGTTGCTTCACTGTTGATGATATATACAGCCAAAGCGCCAGAAGCTAGTTCCCATTGATCCTCTATATATTGATCGTAAGTATATATATATATAGCCTTTAAGCGTGCCAACTGAAAGGATATTGTAAGCTACTCAAACTATATACATAGCTCTAAGTCTCTCATCAGCAAGTCTTTGAGCCCACTGCAGATAGATCTCAGCGCCCATCTTTATCTACATTTTGATTACATTGCGGCATGTCAGAACTAGTAAATCTTTATCTATTTTGATTGCACTTGCCACAGACAAGTATTGTGCAGTCGCTGCCACCCGCTTGCTGCGTTCTCACTTGTTACTTTTTGTTATTTGTAGTTTGTTGTTTTCGTGTTGCCATTTGCCAAAAACGCTCGCTCAACAAGTGCCACAAGACCAAAATCTGCGCCTGTCTGGTTGGCCAGCGCCGCCGACCGTATCGAGCCGTGAGCCGGGCCTAGTTGCTGCTGCTGCTGCGTGGCAATACAATCAATTTTTAATAAATTGTAAAATATCTGCTATTGCTGTTGTAGTTGTAGTTGTAGTTGTTGATGTTGTTGTATTTTTGCACCACGTATGTGGCGTTTGCGTGGTGTGGGCAAAGCGTTTTGCATTTTCATATGCATTTTTAGTGCTTTTATTGCGTGGTATTATTTAATGACAGCTCGTAGATTTTTACAACATTTTTACCGAGATGAGGAAGCAATCGGACATGGGCCTGGACACGGGCCTCCCGGGCTGTGCCATTAAAGACGCCCACTCTAGAAGCTTTTAGCCAAATAAAGCCGAGAGCATAGCTGGAATTAGGCAGGTCTTAATGAACAGCCTTTACAACTTAAGCTGCTTATCGAAGCATAAACATTATCTCTTGAGATTTTATATATTTCCATATGCCACCACTCTCGACTTCTTGGAAAACTCTATAAATTGTTCCGTTGACTGATCCAATAACTCATTCGTCCCCTGCTGCTGCTGCGGTCGGAGTTGCTTATCGAGTCATGCGATTTCAATGCATTTAATTAGCCATAAAATGTCTTTTGGTATGCGCAGTTGGCAAATAAAAATACCTCACTTGTTCAGTGTGGATGCCCGATTAATTATGAACAGCTGAAAGCGCGCCATTAACATGAAAAGTCAAATCTATCTAAATATTTGCCATAGGCAGCGAGCTGCCCGTTCCACTCGCTGCTTCCACTCCAACTGCAGCTTCAGTCCTCTTCGCTCTTCGGTCTCTGCTGGCCAAATGTGCAAGTTGGCAAGTCATTTTTATCGCCCCGCAGTAATCTGAGCTGCACGAACAAACGGACGCACCGACAGCGCTACAGACAGATGGACCGTACGAAAATATATATAACATGGCATCATTTGCTGCGAGGCGCGCGTTTTCTTGTTGTACAATAGTCGCTGTGCCGCCTCCTAGCCGCCTCCTAGCCGCCCCAGCATCCCACCCACTCTCCGCTCTCCGCTGGCCTGCTCCTTGCTGCTAGCTGTTGCTCCCTCGCGCGGCGATGATGATGCAACTTTGTGGCTCTGAGCCGAGCAAGTGCTAAAGTCGCTGCGGCTGACCCGACCAGTTTTATGGGCCGCATAGAATATGTTGCCAAACAAGTTGCGCTCGGCACAGTCCTTTAACTGGGTCACTATGACAGCGACAGTGCAGCCAGAAGCAGCAGTCGAAGAAGTCTCCTAATTAATACAAAAGACTTAGGCAACGAACTTGAGCTGTGCTCTCTATGAGATATTGTAATTGCTCAGCCCCAGGCTCAAGCTGATTAAAACAAAAGACTTAGGCAACGAACTTGCTGCACATTTTTATGCTCAGCAATTATAGGCAACTATTTGATGAGATAACTAGGCAGACTGAGGCTGAGCAAAACAAAAGACTTAGGCAACGAACTTGAAATATCTATGTAATAAGCAAAAGTGTCAGAAGATTAATTGAGAGCGCAGCGCTTGCAAGTCTATCAATTATATAAACATGATAGCTCGCTGGTAAAGAGCCAACAGCCAGCAAGGCGATGCTTGAGCCGGTCTGAGTTTGATTGTCACTCGCCAGCGGCACATCCTGCTCATTCTATGCGCAGTTCGTAGCTGGTTGGCTTGCAGCTTGTTGTCTTTATTAGCGCTGCGGTCATAAATCAAAGAGCCAGCTCTTTCAATTGCCATTGACAGCGTCTCACATGTGGCCCTGGCCAGCAGTCGCTCCGTCGTCCAGTCGCTCGCTTTACATGCTCATGGGCCACGTCGCCTGACCGGCAATATTTCAATATTAATCCAACTGCCAGCGCGATGACGAAGTGTGGAGTTAACTTTCCGCTCAAGTATTTGTCTAGTTTAGACTCAGTTTCAGTTTCAGTCGAAGTTGAAGTTTCGCCAGGCGCTGCAAATTGTTGACTATAAAAAATAGAAAATAAAATAAATCAATTGGTCTTGCCATTGCCTTTGTTGCTCTGGCTGTGGCTCTGGCTGTTGCTGGCAGTTAGCTGGGCTATTACTCAATTTTAGCCCGTGGTGCCATCTGCGAGCATCGTGAGCAGGCGCAGGAGGGCTGCTAGTGTGTGTCCTTATATGGCAAATGCCTACACATGTCTGCTGGATAAGCCGAGCAGCAGAAATTAATTGTTCGACTAATGAAGCAGATGCCGTTCGGCTCTGTAATGATGTAACTAACAATGAGATCGCAGCGCGCAGATACAGAAAGGAGATGTCAAAAGATCTGTTGAACTTTGCAGATAAATGAGGTAGCTGGAGGTGGGAGGCAGAGAGGGCGGGGCAGAATATGAGAAATTTCTCGACTTGTATAGAATTCTGCTAATATTCTATAGCAGCAATAACTTTTGCTATGGGGAAACGTCTGAGTGCCAATGGCATGCTGTAGCGAGGCTTGGCAGATAAATCTCAGCGCTAGTCTGAGCTCGTATTGATGCCGTTTTCGATTGCAATCATTAGATTGAATCAATGGCCGCTTAGCGGAGGCACCCAACTGCGTAGACATGTCAGTTGGCGCTTTATTGTGGCCATGTCTTTGGCCAGAAAAAGGAAAAAAATGAGAGAAACAGAGTCGAACTCGAACTCGAGACTCGAAAAGTAAACGCACGTGCCGCACAAGTGAAACAACTTCATTTGAGCATTTTGGGCAACGACTGAGTCGACGGAGTCGTGTAGCACAATTTTTGACATTTTTGTGGCGCCAACAACAACAACAACAACAACGATTCCATTGACATGCGTCAAACAACAATCAAAATAGGTTCGCTGGGGTCTAGAAAAACGTGCGCTTGCCTTGTTGGCCATTCATTATGAACTCGTTTTCAGTTTTCTATGTTTTCTGTTTTTTTTTTCTTTTGGGTCTACGAGAAGCGTCACCGAAATCTTTTGGGATGTCGACTGCGCTGCCAATTAACCCAAAACCGAAGCGGAGACAGAAAGCGCTCGCCATATGCCGCTGTTGTTGTTATCGCGAGCGACAAAAAATGAGATCTTGGCCCGTTCGCTTATGAAATCCCAGAAATCATTAGCGCCCCGTCCATCCGGCACTACGTGACACCAGGAGACGCACAGCTGATAAACTCAAATTGTTGCTGTTGCTGTAGATCGCAGTCCGACAGAGTTTATGAATTATTGAGTTGTTTAGCCGAGTCGAGCTGGGCCGAGCTGAGCTCGTCGCTGGCTTTGGCTTTGGTAAATTAATTAAAACATTTCTGCATTAACTCCGACTCGCGCGCCTCCCATTGCCAGTGCGACTCCCATTTTTGGGGCTCCGTCTGGCAGCATTTAGCGAAATCATTTTCGCGAGTAATTTTCGCCAAAAGTCTCGCCGCAACTCGAATGCAAAACAGCCAATTTTTCGCAAATTTTTCCTTTAGTTTTTACTAAGTTTCATTTTGTTGCTGTTTTTTTAACATTTTTTCTTTGATTCCGTTCGGCCAGGTTATTTGACTTTCAAATGAGCTCGAAGCGAGCTTCGGGCTGCAGTTTATTTATTTTTTTCGGATTTTTTGTTGCTTTTTTTATGAGTTTTTCCGCAACGTTTTTCGTGTTGTTGTTGCCGCAGCGATTTTGGTGGCAATTTGCAATGCAAAAATGCCAAACGAAACAAAGAAATGTTTGGCCTGCCAGCAGACGACAATAAAAACCGACAGTTGACTCGTGTTGCAAGATATATTGTGGCCCATATTGCGGCTCGCTGCTCGCTGCTCTGACAATTTGATGTGGCACATAAAGCAGCAGCTGTACTTTTTAGCAGTGGGTCAACGCATCCCCCCGCCTTTGGCCCAACCACAAATATGAATAATTACGCGCACTCGCCTGCTCGCTCTCCTGCGCGGTAGCCAAAATGAAGCTGTATTGTTGTCGCCAGCGGTAGCTGGATTATGCCACGGCAACATACACAACATACACAACACATTACCACAACAATGTGGCCAGGCATTAACGGTGCTTTCCATATCGACAGCAACCGCAGCCACCGTCCAAAGGCAAACAAATCGCCGCAGCCGCAGCCGCAGCCGTAGCCGTGGCTAAATCCTAATGTTGCACACGTCTGTGTGTTGTCAACATTGTTCGCCGCGAAATCCACATGAAATATTTGTAACACATTAGCGCAAAGCGTTTTCTAATGGCCGCCCCATTTGTTACCGCAGTTCGGGGGATTTTTCGCCCCAGCCCCAGCCCCAGCCCCAGCCCCAGCCACTCCGCCAAATTATCTGCATATATATGTACTTATATAAAAAACACATATATCATTTCCAGCCTCGCTCATATTCGCGGGCCATAATTGAAGTCCGTTGCAGTTAATAGAGTTTTTAAAAGCGTTTTCAGTGTGCCACGAGTCGTGGGAGAGTTCAAGTCGGTGTGCGAATATGGGAGGGAGCGTGTGAGTGAGTGTGTGAGGGAGAGTGTGTGTGTGAGGGAGAGTGTGTGTGTGAGGGAGAGTGTGCGTGTGAGAGTGTGGTGCGTGTGTGTGAGTGTGCGTTAAACTTAGTTTATTAGCTGATTGTATACTCCTAGACTTTGCCTCAGTTTATATGTGAAGCTATAACAACTTGCAGTCATTGTCAGCCAGAGACCCAGGCCAACTTAGCCGAGTGTTGCATGGGACTATATCTTAGCATACTTTGATAGAGTCAACTCTAGTTATTCATTGGTTCCTTGTTTACTCAAGGAGCACACATTTCCAGCTATTATCTATACCTACATGTAGGAAGTTATCTATAAAGCCAGGAACTTCTCCCCGCTCTATACTCTAAGAGAGTCTATAAGTCGAATTATACGTAAATTTTATGCTAATTTTAAACGAAAGTAGAAAAAAGATAGATAATTTCAAGCATCTTGGATATTCGAATATCTGCGTAACTAGATCGAGCAGCGCTAAATGGATTTGTGACTGCTGAGGCTGAGGCTGACTCTGTACGATATACTTAAGTACCTGGAGACGCATATGGTTAAGCCTATAACATATCAGGGCAAAAGATAGTCCATAATAGAGTTTAGTTTTGCCTAAAAAGTTATCCAATTTATGACACATATTCCCCAAAAATCTATTGAATATGCACTTGAAGCATAGCAAATTGAAACTTGATCAGCTTTTAGTTGCTTTTGCTCTTCTGCAAACAAAAACCTTTAAGATTTTCAAACAACTTTCCCAACTATAGTTGCAGCTAGTCTGCTGCTGCTGCTGTGGCTGCTGCTGTTGCTGCCGCTGCTGATCGTGTCTCCAATTTCGTTTCACATTCCATGGCCCCTGTTTGGCGTGCATAAATATGAGCATAATTAAACAAATATTTACACACTTTACTTACTTAGTAACTAGCTAAGTTTAGTTAAGCCTACCGTTTGATGCTGCTGCTGCTGCTGCTGCTGTGGCTGCTTGAGCATCTGGGCTCTCGATGTGACACTTGTTTTCGTTTGTTGCTGTTGACCAACTTGTCTGGGCCGAAGGCCTGAGCGCAGCGCCACATTTAACTTTATGAATTCAGTGAAATTCGATGTTTTTTTTTGGATAGGAAAATCAATAGGGCCAGCGAGCGAGAAACAAACAAGATCTCTGTCAGCTGATAGCCATTGGATGCTGTGTGAAGCGTGTGATTTTTTTTGCTTTTTTCCGTCTAGCCGCTTTATGGCTTTATGACAGGCTTTTATTGTTGTTTATTGTTTCAATTAAAGCGGGGCCGTAGCAGTGACCGATCGCAGGGGCAGTCACAGTCACCGTTTTATTCAGTATCAAGAAATTCCTGCACGCCTTATGACGTTTCCTCAGCTCAGATTGTTCATGGCCTGTTGTTGTTGTTGTTGTTGTTGTCTCTCTTTGGAAATCAGCTTTCAGTTGATTTTCATTATACAATTCTCGCTTTTGGCTTTTGTTGAGCTTTTTTATGGCGCAAAAAGTGAGTAAGAGAAAAATATATGTAAAACGTATAAAAATTAATTTCATTATTTTTATTGTTATTATTTTGGATTTCGATTGTAAAGCTACCGTTGCGAGTGCTTGACATAATTTCTGTGACACGAATCGAGCGAGTTCCACGTAGATGAAGTGCTCGCTGTGCTCATTAATTTGTCAGTCAATAATAAAGCTCCTCTCCTTCTCTCTCTCTCTCTCTCTCTGTCTGTCTCTCTCTGTTTCGATATAATTGTTGAATGATAACTGCAGCGATCGATCAATCCAGCCCATAAATCTGTGCGCTAAACGAAGCTAGTCCAAAGACGGCAGCCGGATCGCTTACCCGTGACTGCCAACTGAATTACGGCAGCGGAGTGTTTGTATATCTCTTACCCGTCGTGCGACAGCACCCAGCGCATTTTAGCCATGTTCCGCACGATCTGCTGTTATGTCCATGTCCATGTACAGCCAGCCAGTCGCTCGGCCAGTCGAATCTGTGCGCGGTGCGCATACTTTTCAAACCAACTCTAATTAAAGTGTGCGCTCCAGAGGCCGACACTTGAAATTTATTGGTTCTTTATGCGCCGCATCCTTGTCCATAGCACCTCGCATCCCCATCGCCTTCGCCTCCCATTCCCAAAGCATTCATTTCTGTTTATATATCATTTGCGAATTGGCTCTTAGCTTCGCAGCCAGCGACGGCTGCAATTGTTCGCGAATTTATTGTGCAAAAACAAACATAAAATTATATTTGATTTTTATGCCTGGCAAATTGTTTGTTTAGGTTTAGGATGGCTGAATTGAGAGATATATCAATGGGTTAATGGTTGAAGAAGCTTAAGAGTTATATATAATATTTATAAAAAATATTTAAGCTTACTCACAGACTTCTTTATGTCCTTTCGCCTTCCAAAACTCATCTGATCCCAAGCTGACTTCACTCTGCTCCTTAACCAGCTCAGCTCAGAGCTCTGCTGACTTCACTCTGCTCTGCAACCAGCTACCTATATACATTATATATTTCTTATATAAATACCCCATCATTTCCCTCTATACTCCAGCCCACACCAACTCCCATCCCATCTTAATCCAAATCCCCAATTATAATTGCCATACGAAGCCCTCTCGTTGTCATCTCACAGCCATTTACCACTCTGCTCGCTCAGCAATCTGTTGCGGTTTATCAATGTTGCACTAATTGCCTCTGTTCTCGACATGTTATAGCCAGCGCTGACCCGGCTGCACATAACCTCAAGCGTGCGCAGCGATCACGCCGTAAATTGCCCTGCTTGCCGCGACTCTGCAGCGGTCGGTGATCCAGTTACAATTTGTGCAGTTGCATTTTCGTTTAATATTTTAATTAAAAGCCGAACGTGGCGCTCCACACGCCGCCAGCGCGCCACTGCAACGAGTGCAGGCACTGCAACCACTGCAGCCACTTGGCTGCAGGTGTCGAAGGTTGTTCGCCCCCGCTTGCGCCCACTTTGGCTGCCCGCCCCGCGCCCAGCTGCTCTTTACATGCCGTGTTAATCACCAATAATAATTGTTAAACGCAAATCGCGCGCCTCGACTCTTGGCTGGGTGGCAGCCAGCTTTGCCAGCCAGGCAGGCAGCCAGCCAGTCGGGTTCCCAGTCGGAGGCTTTTGGCGTTTCCATGAGTTATGAACAACATGCAGCAGTGTGCGTGTGTGTGTGTGTGTGTGTGTATCTGCATGCCTGCTGGTCATTTTGGTTATGCGATGAAATAATTTAAATATTTGCAGGCAACAGCAGGAGCTGGCAGCGAGCACCCCCAAGCGCGTCTTATGCAACGCCAGCCCATTGAGAAGCAGCCAGCGAGCCAGCGAGGCAACTGCCCCCGCAGCACACGTGAGCCACAGCCAGTTGCTCGCTGCTCGCTGCTCGCTGCTAGTTGACAGCCCACGCGTGGCTCTGCCTTATCCCATTTACCATTTTTGGCTATCGACATCGACGACGAGCGCTGGCGGCCAGCCTCCAGCAGCCAAGCCACCAACCGAGCCACAGCCGAACCACTCCTGCTTCATCTTCAGCTCAGCGGCTCTGCTGCTGATGAGGCAGCTTAGGAGACGACGTTGCGCAAGTCTCGCCTCGCCAGCAAAACGTCATGAGAGATTCTCAGATATATTTCATTTTTATGATTGTGTCTATTACCAGCGACCACGCACGTTTGCCTTACATTGAATGCCCTACTCAAGCGGAGTCCTTGCGACTAGAGAAGTACTTGGAGAGAAGGAGAGATGGAGATAGATATAGATATAGATATAGATATAGATATAGATATAGATATAGATATAGATATAGATATAGATATAGATATAGATATAGATATAGATATAGATATAGATATAGATATAGATATAGATATAGATATAGATATAGATATAGATATAGATATAGATATAGATAGAGTATACAGAGGTCGTCTAGTCCTCCCTTAAGTACTTCTCCTTGCATTGTTATTGCTGTTGCTGTGGCTGTTGCAGTTGTTATTGTCGTCGTTGTTAATGTTGCTGCTGTGTCTGCAGCAGGCAATGTTTACAGCAGCAACATTAACAACGGCAACAACTTTTGAGGTGTTGGTAATTGATTTTTGTAATATCTTGGCTGGCACTCTTTTTGTTTGGCTTTTCTCAACATCAACAGCAACAGCAACGGCAACAACAACATTGGCAAACTTCCGAGATGTGTCTGCGACATCCGCCGCCGCAGCAGCGGCAACAGCAACAACAGTTGGCGAAAAAAGGCGCGCAAGCGTGCGAATTCAATTGCTCAATTGCAGAGCTCAGCTAGACAGACCTCACCTCACCTCGCCTCACCTCGCCTCGCCTCGCCCCTCCCCGCTGGCCAGCTGCTCCCCTGTCCGAGCAACGCCTGCGCAACAGTTGCTGCTGCTCCTTTTTATCCGCTGCTTTTTATTGATTTCTGTGGCTTAGATTCGGCTTTGTGTTTACAATAAGCGAAGCCAAACAACAATTGCGCGACATAGATAGATATTTTCAGAGCTGCTCTTTTATATAGCCGAAAAGCAAAACATTTCTGACAAGTTATTGTCTTGAAAAATGACTCACACTTTGGCCAAAAGACTGCGGCGTTTGCAAATCGTGGGAAATCGTTCATGGTGTGAGTGCGGATAACTCCGGCACACACACACACACACAAACACACCCGCACAACAATTGACGCCAACACTCAAAGGCAACGAAATGGAGAGTCAACAGCAACTGCAACTGCAATCGGAATCGCAGATCGCAAATCGCAGCTGAGCTGCGAGCTGCGAGCTGTGAGTTGGCCTGGCCAACCTTTCCAATTGTCATAATTGTAATCGCTGTCATTTGCTGCTCGTGTCGGGGCGCTAAATTCTATTAGTTTTACAGTTTACATTTAATATGCATTACAATATGACATTTCTCAGACAGCAGAGCGTCTCAAGTCTGGCTGTCTGTGTCTATCTGTATCTCCAGTTGTATCTGTAGCTGTTTGTGTGACATGTCAAAGTCGCAGTCACACTCACAGCGGTGGCTGTTGTCGCCCGCGTGACACTTTACACACACAATAAATCAAAGTGCGCTTTATATATATATATATATAGAAAATAAGCTTTGCCATGGCAATAAGCGAAAAAACAGATTAGAAACTTATGACATGCCAGCAAAAACTGCATGGCTACATATATGGCACATAGATGGCTAGATGAGGCACAGCGCTGATGAAACTCTAGATTGCATCATGATTTATGATGTAAGGCTCGGGTTGGAGCTGGGCTATGGAGAGGGCTTCACATGTGTCTAAGGCAGAGCTGAAATTGTGCATTCATTCCAGAGGAAAGTGAAAGTGAGCTGGGCTGATAAAGGACTCCTTAAGCTTGCAAACTTGATTAAAGATTATTAAGCAGCGTACTAAGAGGAATACATAACTAGTAGCTTACTCAAAGCACAGCTCTATAATGAAACTCCTGCCAGCTCCTTTGGCATGTCTAACTTAAGCCTTACATCTCCTGCAGCTTATATAGTCTATCTAATGTAGAGAAACATTTAAGAAGATATATCCAGCTAATCATCTATCTAAGCGCACCAATACCAGCTCCTTTGACCTGCTACTACAGCCGTCTGATTTATATCTGCCTTCATCTATCTATCTATCTACAGCTAAATTCCTCACCAACTGCGAGCTGCCCAAATAAATTCTCCGTCTAGAATGGATCCAGTTGAGCACAGCTTCAAGACAGCTTAAAATCTTTTCGAAATTGATTAGCCTGGCTTGCTGATTGAGTTCAGCGATTGGCTCCAGCTGTAAGTGGTTTTATGAGCTGGCATCGAGTTTGACACTCTCTCTTATATCAGCATGCCATTGGCATATGCATCGATCTGGCAATTTAGAGACTTTCTGGCGCTACGAGGCAGTGATGTCAGCATCGCACACACCAGATCGTATGCCAGCGATAGCTAGCTGTGTGTGTGTGCGTGTCACCTGTAGCCCTATCTTAAATTTCAATCATAATTTCGCCGCGACTGTGGAGCAAACACTTGACATGGATACGCCGACTGAGTGTGTGTATGTATGAGACTACTAACTATGCGACGATTAAAGCCCACGCTAGTTGACCGCAAAGACTTGGCGTCGAGGAGGGCCTTTGTCCGCCCTTTGGAGCGGAGGGGCCCAATCTATGCCAAAGATGTTTCGATGTGCGCATTATGCTAATTAGCGAGAAGCAGCCAGTTGAAAGAACTTGCCACAGTGATCGGCTATCGATAGTATCTCTCCCGCTCTATTGTTGTTGCGCTTCGTTGTTTTCGAGCTGCGATCAATAAAAATTATGTTAATTAAATGCCATTTCATTGATGGAACATAAAAATCCACACGCCACGCCATGTTCTCCAGCCAAAGACCCGAAGCGCGACACGGTGAAACTCTTTGACTTCATTCACAAAAACATAAATGCTGTCTATGCGGGGACCGCGTGTGTGCTGTGCTTAGGCGAGAGGCGCTCCTAAACATGAACGTTAACAAATTCTTACGCAGCACAAAATAGCGTCGAGCGAGGCCTCCAGCTGCGCGTGAACTTGGCCAACTTTGGCAATGACTCACTCCGGCAGGCAGCCGAGCGCTGGCTCAGCCAGGAGACGAGCCAAGTAAAAGTGTGCCAAGTGGCCAACTGCGACGGAAGTTTGTTTGCCCGCATTTTTTCAAGCCGATGAAGGTCACGTTGCTCTCTGCACTTTTGGCCAACGCCATCAATCAGCGACTAATGAGATGAGCGGGAGGAGGAGGGGGAGAGAGAGGCAGGGCAGCGGCAGCGGCAGAGGTAGCTACTTGAGCTGCTGCAATTCCAGCAGCCAGCGATTGATTGCAATTTCACTGGCACAATGTTTGCCGCCTGAATTGCTATTAAAATTATGATTTATGTGCGCTGAACTCTTCAACTTGATTCATAAATCACATGAAGAACAGAAACAGCAACGGAAAGACCAGCTGGCTGCCAATTAGCTGAGCCTTGTCAAGAGTTTAAGCTGCAATGAAACTAATTAGAAGAAAATGTGATTTCTTTATTTGTGCATAGCTTTGCGAAATGAAAGTGAGTTCGGGTGGGGTGTGCACGACTAGGAGATGCCTGGGAGCATGTGAGGTGCTAGTCAAGGGGGGAAGGTATTGAGGGAGTATCTATAGGGGATCTTTATGGCAAATGTGGACCTTTTATATCACATATATTTTGATTGAAGATATGTATTTAGATTGAGCTGAGGAACCTTAGCTGAGCTGTCAAGACTCTAGCTGAAGGAGAAGGCAAGGCAATGCTGACTCGACTGTAGCTGCTGCTATAGAATATATATGATATGCGCCTGATAATGTTGTCTCAGTCTCTTACTGTCATTGCTCCTCTTAAGGTATAGAAATGATATTGAACTTAATCTCTACAGACAAGTCTGACATACCCAGGCATGTCAGTCACTCAAGGACCTCCTTTGGAAGACTACAAGTCTAAGCAGTGCCTCAATCCGTATCTGAACTCACAGCACTTGCAATAAGCAGATCTTAGGCAAAGACTAACACTAATAAGAACTCAGCCAAACACTGTGGCCCATTAATACTCGACTATATATGATGTATAAATAAATGATGATATGCCACGATAGTATCAAATACTTCTCAAATATTTAAATCTCGCTTTCTCAATGCGAATCGAAACAAAGGCCAGGCGGAGCTCTGCGCAGTCTGAAACCCACACACAGCCGCTAAGAGGATTACTTAAACATGTTTCTGGCCTCTGGCTAAATGGGAAATAAATAAAGTGATCTTAACGAGCGCACAGCTGTTAAATAATAATTTCTTTTTGCTTTTATTGTGGGGGGAAACATAAGTATTAATTAGCATTTCAGTTGGACGAGTGTTTAGCGGTGGCTTATCATGTCTTCGGCTGCATTTGCATACGCAGCTCTTGAGTGAAGAAGCAGTTGCTTATCTACAGCTCGAGATCGGTTTCTATGTGGAGCATTGTATAACAAAAGCTGTCTGGGGCTCGTTAATGTGTCGCCTTTAAATTGCCACACATTGAAAAATCGGAGTTGGGCTAGTTTTTGTCTGTGTGTTTCGCTGCGGCTTTTATCTGGCTGTGTCAACGCGGCAAAGCGGCTCCTGGAACGGGCCGGCAAACGGCAGCCAGCCGCGGACGTGGCCAACAGCGAACAGCCAGCAGCCAACAGCCAACAGCCACTTGGCCAGTTGCAGTGTTGATCAAACGTAAATGTCAAACCGAATGACAGTTTGACAAATATTGACGACGCGTCGCACGACGCACAGCCAGCCAGGCCGCGGAGCTCACGACTTGGTAGCTCCTGCAGCGATAAGCCAGCTCCCCATAGGGTAATTAGTATTTAAGCTAAAGACTTGGCCTCCACTTGCCACCGGGAGCTGCTAAATATACTCGTATATCTCTCGCTGATTTCTCAAGCGGCTTTGATCTGCACAGATAGCCGCCTCACCTGGCTGGCCGACTGGCCGACTGGCTGGCTGGCTGGCTGGCTGGCAGACTTCGTCGAATTGGTTTGCCGTCGCATCGTGGCCCACTTTGCTTGCGGGCCGCTCTCTGATGTATATCGGCGAGATACTCGTACTGACATGCTTTTAGCAGCATTATAAACATTTTGTGTGCCCCCAACTACTCGCCGCCTGCTCCTGCCCCTCCTCCTCCCCCCTCCTGCTGCCAGCAGCGCTACATTTTTGCTACTATTTGTCATCAAAGCGCATTCCACGAAACAAACAAACGAAAAACAATCTTAAGTAATAATCGTATCAAAAAATAACTCATTTTCGTTGCTCTTTAATTGCTTTTGATAAATCGCCGCATAATCCGCTTAAATATTTATGTGATCATCTTTTAGGGTATATATATTTTGTATTTTCGCATTTCATACTTCATTTCTACTAATTTTTTAGCGTGCTAATTAAACAAAGGACACGCGGCAGCTTTAAGACCTCGCATAAATTCGCATTTGTCTGGCAGCAGCTGAGTCAGGTTGGAGGGGGTGGGGGAGGCCTTGCCGTGCCCCGATCTAAGCTAATGACTGGGGCTATCATCGATCAAGAGCGGCTTCCAATGGCTCTAGCATGCGGTCGCATGCCACAACAAATGTTTTCTATTAATTCGGCATTAAAATCCATTTTTTTCAATTCCAATTGCATTCGATTGAATTGAATCTCATTGAATTGAATTGGACGCGGCAGCGGGCGATTATTGATCAATTTTGCTGGAAAAACTACAGCGTTGACCATTAAATTATTAACTTGGCCAAAAACCCGCTGAGCCAGCTGCCCCACATGTGGCAGACTCATTAAAGCAGCAACGCTCGCGTCGCGCCTCCTTAGTTCAATTATAAAGCAATTGAATTAGTGTTCGGATCGGGCAAGTGCCTGTTCCTTCACTCAGCCTCACTTTGATCTCTCGCTCATTGCCAATCCATCAATCAGCCACATCCAATCATTATGTAAGCGAGGCTGCCAATTCCCAATGGCCTTTTCATGTATTTTCTTCAGCTATGTTTTTTTTTTTGCCCAATGCGTGAGTTTCAGTTTTGATTTCTTCCTCTTCTGCTGGCTGGGCTAATTAGATGAAGTGTGCGGCGTGATGTGCAAATTGTTTTGTCGACTTGGATGTGTGAGTTGGGAATGTGAATTTGGGTTAATAGTTAATTGGGTTAACATGATGATGGGAGTATGAATACATTACGAAATGGGATAGGAAAGGGCAGGGGAATAGAGTGGGAGAGGGGGCAGAGATTCTTCGGAAATAAGTTATGAAATGGGTTAGAAAAGGAGAGAAGAGCAGAGGGAGAGAGAAAGAAAATTCTTCTGTGCTGAATTGTGAGGAGATACCAGAGAGCTCTCTTTCTCTCTCATAGTCATACCAAGGAAGCCAGAAGCAGAGATAGAGAGAGAGACAGAGAGAGAGAGAGAGAGAGAGAGAGAGAGATAGTGAGTGAGAGAGTGGGCGCCAGAGAGCGCAAATAGATAACTAGATTGAGAATTCAGAGAGAGAGATTGAGAGATAGGGAAAGAGAGATTAAAAAAGAGAAAAATATAGAACAAGATGGAAATCGAAACGAACTATGAGGATTAAGAGAAGCAAATAGAGAAATAGAGACAGAGAAACACACTGACAGAGAGGTAGAAAGAGAGTGAGAAGGAAAGAGAAAGTGGTTTAATGAAGAACTCTAGCTAATCTTCGCAGCTCAGTCTCCTACACTTCAATCAAACTCCAAGAACTATCCTAGCTGAACCCCTGTTTCCACCTCAGTTCACAAAAGTCTTCTCTTCTCCTAAGGATAATGAACATCTTCAGCAGCTGAAAAGTATAGAAATCAGTTGCCTCGTTTCAGCCCTACAGCAATAAACTTCGCTTGCTCAACACAAGTCAAATACGTGCCCCCATAATTATTGTGCTCTTCACAGCTTGTAAACGGGGAAACCAGAGATATTAACCCCTAGTTCAAGTATTGCGTGTCGCGGCCCTATAAAAAACGCAGAGAGACAAAAGCAAAGGTAAAGGCAAGCGCCCGCCTTTCGGCCACATATCCGGCACGCGTCGCGCAAAGGAACATAAACTTCATTGTCGACAAAATGCGTAATTATATCGGGTTCATCATGAGATGGCGAGTCCAAAAGTCAGGCGGTCATTAAACCAACCCCGGGCAGTTGGACACGAAAACAATTTTGCGGCACAGTTTTAACACCTTTTTGGCCCGAAACACGCGTCGACTGCAAACAGTTTGCACAACGGCCCAAACCAAACTGTAGCCAACAACGGGAAATGTATGTGAAAAGCGAGAAATGGGCACAAATGTGATAGAGGCGAGTGGAGTGGGTGCAGGAGCTGGCCATGGAGAGGAGCTATGCATTTTTATATTCATTTTCATTTCATTTTTCCGTATTGTATAGGAGGTATGTGAAAGGGCGTTGAATAGGGTATGATGGGCTTAGGGAAGGAGTCTAGGGGGTCAACAGAGTATAGAGCTATGATCTATTAGATCAGAAAAGTACCCAGATCTGTATGAATAAGATGTGCGCTGATCAGCCTCAACTGATACCTGATTGGGACATAACCTACTAAGGGTTATCTAAGGGTTCCTCAACACTCTCCTCTATAGGGTATTAGCTAGTCGAGCACTGCTCTCCCTCTGCTTTATTATTTTTATGTATTTTGACTCATCATTTGCCAACTGCGCTCGACACGCGACCGAGCGCATAATTTAATTTTCAAGGGTTCCGCGTGCCGCGAGGGTTGCCGCAGGGTTGTCAGCCGCTCGAGAGGACATGCGTGTGACATATGGTTAATGAAAACGTTAACTGATGACCTGTGGCACTGGCCCAGCGCAACTGCAGCCAAGCATACGTTACCGACATTATCATTAATTAGCGGGCATTAGGTGCCCCCAGCGAGTGTGATAAATGTTTCGCTTCTGAGTCTAGTTTCGAGCTGACATGCAACAGTCATAGAGATACTGAAGACCGATAGAGGCCGATGGAGACCAATAGCTGTGGCTGCTCTACGCCGATTTCCCAGCCAATGCCCAACGTCCAACGCATCTTTCAGCTTGTGGGCTTTTAATGCTCGCCCATGTGCAGTTGGCAGATCGCAGCTCGCAGATCGGATCCATTCAGCCGAAGGTTCTTCGAGGCGACAATTGCCGCAGTTGCTGCGGTCGCATGTAATTGCTCTTTGTTTGCCGTTTGATGTCATGTTCTTGGGCTCCGCATGTGTAGGAAGACAGTTGACTTGCCTGCTCGTTCTGCTCCCAATGATTGTGCAACACGCAATTGCCAATTGCTGTTGCTGTTGCTGTTGTTACTGTTGCTGTTGTTACTGTTGCTGTTGCAGTTGTCGTTGCTTCTTTCATTTTGCGCTGATTTGCCGCCAGCATTTGCATGGAAATGTGTTCGCAAAATAACGCGTGCTCTTGGCTTTGTTTATTGCCACTTCTCAGCCAGCAACACCAACACCAACACCATCAGCAACACCAACAGCAACGCGTTGCGTTTATTTTAGCCATATTGCGGCAAATTATTGCGGCTCCTTTGCCTATCCAACGGATGTGCGCAATTTAGCCAACTAACTGTTGGATTGTCAACTCGCTCTATGCCAAAAATAACAACAACAACAGCAACTGTTGCTGCTGCTGCTGCAGTTGCTGGCAAAATTTATGTTTAGGCCATGTCCGCTGCAAACTGTAAATAATAGTTGAAAATGGAGTATGCCAGGGCGGGAATTACATATATTAGGAGTATGTTATTCGCTGTGATTGAGGATGCAAAAATAAACAAGCAACATGTTGTCATAATTGTCTATTTGCTTATGTATGCATGTAATAGCATGCATGCAGGCATGCAGGCATGTGAGTGTGTGTGTGAGCTTGTATGTGTGCATAAGTGAATGATTGTTATGTAGCTATGTATGTGGCTGTGTACATGTATGTATAAGTGAATGCATTCATGTGTGAATATGAGTAAGCATGTATGCATGTATGCATGTATGCATGCGAGTATGTGTGAATTTATGTATAAATGAGCTGATGTATGCCTTCATGCATCATGTGGTTATCTGTATCGTTTTGCTGAGGCAGCTCTGTTCATACACAGGCCAGTCATACCATCGCTCTTCTATGCGATTCTCATGAGTTCTAGCATAGCACCTATCAAAATCTTTTTATTATATTATCTATCTAGCTGAACCTCTTCTCTGTTGTATCTCTCTCTTCCTCTGCCTAGTCTCTATTTTTTCTTATCTACCTATCTCTGTGTTTTTTCTCTTTATCTCTCCTTATCTCTATATCGTCCTTTCCTTTTCTGCCTCTGTTCACCTCTCGCTCCTCATCTCTTTCTTCTCTGTCTATGTTCGAGTCTCTCTTTCTCACTGTCTCTCTCATTTTGTGCTTACATTTCTATTCTCCTTCCATCTCTTTCTTTCAATTCTCTTTTATCTGTCTCTCTCTGTTTTCTTCTCTCTTTTTTTCCACCTACTTCATAAGAATTATCCTTCAAACCAAACGCAAACTGACATATTTTATTCATTCTGCTGAAGCTCTCTGGCATTGGTTGTAGCTTAAGGCTATATATATAGATGCAGCAGCATTCGGTGGCAATCAGTTAATTGAGATTGATAGTCGGGCCACTTCCGTTTCATTACACATTACATTCCGAAGAAGAATTGTCTCGCCTGGCTGATAGCTGGCTGGCGATAAGCCCTCGATGCCGCCTGCGTGGGCACAGGTTGCCAAATGACATACAGAAGGGCGGCTGCTGTGCACCCGAGAGATCGGAGCCCGAAGATTTATGGGCCGCGTTATTCCGAGTAACTCACACGTCGCAGCAATGCGTAGTGCATTGATTTTTGTCACTTGGCCGGGCGATTGGCATCGGGTGCGCGTGCCAGCCAATTAATCATGCGTAGACAGATGAGGAGCTCGGATCGAAGAGCTGGAGACAGGAAATGATCGAAAAGTCGGGGGCTCTCGTTGTGGGGGCGCCTGGCCCTGGCCGGCGATCGATTACAATCGGTTTATTAACTATAACAAACTGGCTGAGCTAACGTCTAAAGAACAGAAATCGTATTATACGAAACAGCTTCCGTATGCCCTGGTTGGGATTGCGCCTGGTCAGCTCTGCCAGGGACGGCGACTCCAGCAGCGCTATGCGTATGAAGAGCGCGAGCAGTCGCAGCGTCAGCCCCTCGTCCGACTGCCCCTCTGCATGCAGGGTGGCAGCCGCCATGGAAGCCGAGTTAGCCTCCTGCTGTAGCCAGGCGCGCGGATCTTCCCGCTGGCGGCGCACGGCCTCCGCCGCCGCCGCCGCTGCCTCCCGCGCCCGTATTGCTGGCAGTCGGGCGCGTCGGCGGGCACGTTGCCGACGCGCCAGAATTGACTCTGCTATTCTGGGCACGGGGGCTACCGGGGCTCCGACCGCGCGTAGGTAGCGCAAACGCTGACTGCGCCTGGGCGGCATTGCTGAAAGCTGAACCATTTTGCACATAAATCTATATATTTAATTATATTTATTAATTAATATATATATATTCATTCTTACGTTTCACAGCTGTATTTATATAGCTTTGCTACTTTGTTTGCAGTTGATTGTGTTGGATGCTCGCAGCGAAATGAATTTCATTTCACGAGCAAATTATATTTTTTGGAAATACTTTGTATTGCAAGTTGAAGGTTTAGAAGCGTCAGAATCAATAGTCATCGATGTTTGCTGTTGACAGTTCAGTGACAGCTCAGGCAGCGCATGCCTAAGTACAGAGCTTGAAAAGGACGAGGCAGTGCATGCAACTGCATGGAGTAGGGATCCATTGATGCGAAATTCGACTGAAGACTAACTCGCTGCTTTCTATAGCTAATCAAGAGAGAGATAGGTAAAATTGAGTCTGATAAGCCTACTGGGGATACATCTACTTAATTATATCACCAGCATCTCCGACTGATACCATGCCCATGAACAGATCACTGTATATATTATTTACCACACTATCTAGACATCAGCCAGCAAACGCTGCCTTTCCACAGCCATCGACTGCATAATTTATAATTTTATATAATTATTTTAATAATTTTGTTCAACTAACTTTAGAACTTGTTTCAAGTGAGTTACGACTTGTCTTAATATTAAATACAATTCGAAGTTTTCCGCCATGCTGGCCGCAGCTTTGTGGTTTGTAATGAGATTTGGCTGAAAGGCCGTAAGCTCATGCATAAACGGTCATTATTTTGTCAGGCACGACTTGACGCTTTGACAAAGTAACTGTACATTTTGGCTGGCCGGCAGCCAATTGGCCTATTGAGCCTTTGCGCCTGATTATAATGCTTATTATTATGCCAACACAGCTGCGAACCGTTTGTTGTCGCTCTCGTTGTTGCTGTTGCTGTTGCTGTTGTTGTCGCTGTTGTAGGTGTTCAATTAAATATGCAAACAGCTTCAAATGTGTCTCGACTTGACCGAGTTCAAAGTCAAATTGGCAGCAGCCAAGCTCGCTTTATTTATCTCTATCTCTGGCTGCCTTTTAGCCCATGCATATTTCGATATCGAAAAGTTCATTGCCAAATGCAATGGCAGCGGCAGTCGCCACTGGGTCGGCCGGATCGGATCGGTCGCTCAACTGCAGCTGGGATTGAGTCACACGCCGTCTAGCAGCAACAACCCCAACCTCCAATTGCCGGCTGTTGTCTGTCCGAGACCCGAACACGGCTCCACGTTCAAATTGTGGGCGGCCACGGATCTAATGGGTTTTAGCATACTCTACGAATGGGCATAGAGTCGCTAGCCTGTTATAGAGCAATAGGGTGTGATGAAGAGGAATATGCATGAATGGAGACTTTGAGAAGTTTATATAAATTTGTTATGAGGAAGTTTGTAGATAAAAGAGAGTTTCATCTAGAGATCATAATAATAATATAATATATATAATAAATATTTTTTAAGTATTCATTTCGTTTACCTATAAGTTCTACTCCAAGAAAACTTCACAAATAATATCTACAAAATAATATCTACATAAAATCCTTTGTCAAGTGTATTTCGACTTCGACTCTCTGCTGCCATACCTTTTCTCTGACTTATTCTGTACCTATTTTTTCGTTATAAAATTCTAACCATATCGTTTTCATTTTGATTTTGATTTAATTTACGGTTCTCGACTCGCCGCGGACACCTTGAATAATGTTTGCCTATTTATAAATATGAATTACGATCGCTGCTGCAGCAGATTAGAGCCGCGTATCCATTGGTCCGCACTGCATTTTTAATTGCTAATTAATTTACCCCAGCGCACTCACACACTCGCACCGAAAACAATAATTCCCGCAGATAAGTAACTACTTTTTTCAATTACACAAACACCTGGCTCTACTCCAGTTTATTGCGAGCATTTTTCATATTATAAATCTAATTAAATTAAGCTTAAACACACAGAGCCGAGTGCCTGTGTGTGTGTGTGTGTGTGTGTGTGTGTGTGTGTTTGATATGGCTGGCAGTCACTGTCGCTGCGTGGGCGAGTTGACAAATGCTGGAAACTATCTCGGTCCTGCCTGGCAAGCTGCGATTCCGCATCCGACTCCAGCCTCAGCGCGAGCCAGCGTGTCTGTCGCTCTGTCGCCGTGGCTCACATTAAACAGCAATTAAGCTTAATTATAGTTGTCGCCGTTTTTAGTCAGCGTTGTTTATGTGCAGCGTGTATGCAAAGTAGTTGCTTGCAACACGCGTCCAACCGAACCGCCTCTAGCCAGCGCCCGCCCCCGCCTCCACCCCCGCCGTGTTCGTCTGGGCCAGTTAGCATTTGGCGAGAGGAGTTCCTGTTTACGGTTTTCAGTTTTTGGCTCTCGGCTGCGCCCCTCTGTCAGTCTGACAGGCGACACACACACACGAGACAACAACACACGATACGACACGGCCGCAACACGACACGACGAGTGCGTCCCCCCATTTGCTAATGGGCGCTTTTGTGTGTTTCGCCTGGCTTAAAATGGATGAACCCGCTGCTGGCATCTGTATGTGTGTGTGTGTGTGTGTGTGTGTGGGTTAGCTATGGAGCGCTGCCTGTGGGTGTTTCTTGAGCCACAGCTGGACGCAGTCTGCCAGCCAGACAGCCAGCTAAGCCGCCTGCCTGCATGCCTGAAAGTAAAAGTTGTTGCGGAAGCCTAAGAAGTTGGCCAAACAGTGAAATTTTTGAGCAACAAAAGAATTTCTAAGGAAAAGTTTACCTTATATACGTATTACAGTTATCATTCTAGTTTAGTCCGGATATATATTTGACGCTCACTTACTTCTCATATTCTCATAGATTGTCAACCATATGTTCTATATTTCCATACAAGTTGTCTCTGGGCCGATTTGCCTCGCATATGCCATAGCTGAAGTCTAGATCGAAACGGATTCGCAACGGGCAACGAGTTTTAATGAAGTCATTCAAGCATAGGGGCTACGTATATGATTTATGTATATCAAGTAGACAAAAGAACAGCACATAGAACTAATCTGAAGGCTTTGACTAGCCTGAGGCTATTGGAATGATATGACATCGTATGACATCGTATGGATATGACATATACGCTGGATGGAATGAGCGTGAGGGAGGGAAAAAGAGGGAGAGATATAATGACAGAGATACAGTGCGAGAGCAGCAAGTTAGATAGAGACAGCTATGGAGAATGATACGGAGTAAGAGAGAGAGATAGAAGAAAGGGAGAGCAAACGATAGCCGGATAGAAAGATAGTGAAAGAAGGGTCACTATATAACTATATAGTCAGTTTCTCTCTCTCTCAAACTTTCTATATAGAAATGGAATATTCCAACATTTCAGCTCCAATGCCCAGCTTAAGAGTTAAAGTCATATCATATATATATACATATAAATATATATTATGTGCATCTACAATATAGTGATTCAATTCAATAAAAATAATACATATATAATTCAAATAAGTAATATAACTTTTTCAGTGTCTTACCCCACACACACACTCAGCCCTATTGTCTTCCTCGATCAGCGTGAAGCGTGTATAGAGAGAGGCATAAGCATTCCCCACTGACATATTTACCGGATTGGCATAGTATCGACACCCACATGGAGACCGATCGAGTTGAGTGCACGTATTTGTATGCACAATTTGGCTTATTGTGTTTTGTTTTGCTTTAATGAGCGCAGCGCACAAATTAATTGAAATAATAAGCGAGATCTGTCGAGGAGGGCTGGCACACGCGATCTGACTGGCATCGCGCATTGATTTCATATGAAATTCTCCTTTGTTCCGACTCGACATTCAGGTGGGTGCACATAAGGAGAGAGAGAGAGAGGGAAGCCTTTGCATTTATCAATTTGTGGGGTCCTCATACCTACACGTACTCCACATGTGTCTTGCGCATGTAGCTGTATCTTGAGCTGCGATTCAGACTCAGACTCAGTCTCCGACTGTGGCTGTGCGTTTTTATTACGTTTATCTAGCAATCTAAAGCCAATTTAATAAGCAGCTTGCCCGCAAAGTTGAGCTGTCAGTGGTAACATGATTAATCAGCGCAAAGCGCGCAGACAATTGAAGATGCCCGACAGGGCGAGCGAGATGCCAGCCCGTTGCAGTGGAGCAGAGAGGGCGATGCACGCGGTACTTGACGCCCACGTGGGGAGCTTAAGCTGGGCAATGATGGATGCCAGGTCGAGGCATGTGGCGAGCGTTGAGTGGGCTCTGCGCTCCGCTCACATGGAGTCTGCTGCGTTTAGTCAACGCATCTAAGTCGGCCAACACGTGTCTGCGGCTCAGACAAATGAACTGGTTTACCGCCAGACCCTCTCTCTCTGTCTCTCTCTGGCAAGCTCATAAATAAATGAGCCTCATAAAAATCAAACGATTTATAATTTCAAATGGGCGCACAACGACAACAATTTTATCGCCCCAATCAAAACAACATGACGCTACGAAATGTACATAGAGAAAAAGAGTCGAAAACGAAATGCAGTCGACAATTGAAATTATTATTTTTTTTTTAAACAATTTTCGAACAGCCATTTGCTTGACATGTGTGTTTCGTGTACAAAATATTTTGATAATAATCACACGGCACATGACAACAGAAAGCAATTGAGTCTCTGCCGGGGGTACACGGGGTCCCACTTATCGGCTTTGCATTCTCATCTAAATGAAATTATTGAAGCTTTTATCTATGTACTTTATAGCGATTCTTTAATAACCTAACTGTTAGCTGACGTGTGGAGTTTACCCAAAAGAAAACCTCAAAAGTTTATGGACAACTGTCAGAGAAATTTTTCAAATTTCACATTCACGGTGCGCTGCACGTACGGGACGAATGTTAATAATCGTATAAAGTGCAGGCGATTGCAGTAAATATCGAATGCTGAAATTCCAATGCACATTGTCCAACACTGGCGCTGCATGAATGATGGGCTGCGGAATGAAGTCAAATATCGAGTGGCATTTAGAGAGATGGTTTATGGGTAACGATGTGAGAGGGTAGAGGAAGAAGTGTAAGCAAATTAAGTGTTGCCAGCTCAAATTTACAGATAGAACCTTAAGAAAAAAATGAGGATTTCATATCTTCATAAAGATACTAAAGAAATGCTAGCCACAGCTCTGATCTACCTCATATATGTACATAAATGCTGTGTGTAGAGAATGCAAATCTATTAAAGATTTCTTGCTGGCATATGATATTTAAATTATTCTATAAATTCTAGAAAAGATATATATCTATTTTATATATGCCAATGTCAAGTCTGTAGCTCTTCTATCTGCTGGGCTCATTGCATGCACAGACAGCTGGACAGGCCTTTAACAACACAGCACATCGCAGCATAGAAAATATCTCAAAACTAATTTATTCAAGGAAAAAATACCAAAAATACTAAAAAAGCTCCCTTATTAATTTTCGATAAATGCCAAAATACTTGATATTTTTTAGCGCTTTTCTTCAGATCAAAGCAGCTCCTGAAATTCACGTGAATTTCATGATTCGACGCAATTGAGTCGAGAAAATTCTTTCAATCCAAAACCCCAGCTGGCGTCGGTTGTGTTTGTAGTTCTCTATTAACATCCGTAGAACGAATAAAGTATTTTGCTTTTATTTTTTTTGTAATTTTTAAGTAAATTCCTTTAACTTCACTCAGATGTTTCCCAATTCGCGTGGCGTGCAAGCTGACGAACCGGAGAATGATGAACTGCCCTTTGACCCCGAAGGATCTATAGAGGTGCCCTCTCTGCGCGGGCATTTTATGCCGTCCGATGACGAGGACGCTCACAGGACTAACATGCACGCGGTACGACGCATGCACAACTTGTTTGTTGGCACCCACATGGCGAAGACGCGCCTGTCCCAGGAGCTGGTCGAGTTCAAGCGCAATCCGATCCCGGGCTGCCTGATGGATGCATTGAACGGCAACTTGTACGAGTGGCTCGCCTCGCTGCGTGGCCCAGCCGACACTCCGTACGAGGGCGGACTGTTCCACTTGCACATCGCGTTCCCAGGTGACTATCCGTTCAATCCGCCGGTCCTGAAGTTCGTCACCAAGATCTACCACTGCAACGTGCACGCCGATCTCGTGTGTGTGGAGAACTGGTCGCCCATCAACACGCTGTCCAAGGTCCTGGTCTCCATACTCACCATGATGGCGACGCCCGATGTGCATGATCCGCTGAATCCGGCCATCGCCAAGCTGTACATCACCAATCGCACGGAGCACGACAACATCGCCCGTGAGTGGACCCAACGCTTTGCCATGGATATCGAGGAATAGGACGGAAAACGCCAAATTGTGTGGTTTTTCAAAAACATTTTATTATTTGATTTTGTGCCAGCACTTTTTGGTGTTTAGAAACGATATAGAGACACATAATACACTAGCTACAAGTATACAATAAAGAGCCCCCACTGAAAGAGGTGCGTCGAGAGACTACAAATAGACTAAGACTATTATGTATGGCTAGGGGGGGTGATCTATACAGAAACTAGGCGACAATGACACGTGGCGATGATGTTCGCATTAATTCTATATATGTAGGATCTATATATGAATAAATATATACTATATGCACTTTAATACACGGGTCTCCCGTGAGGGGAGCGGGGCAGGCAGGGGAAGGTATTGAATGCGTTTACGAGTTATCATTAGTTAGGATCGTGCTTAGACTTAAGGTTTGCATTAATATATAGTTAAGCAGGTGGAAATTTAATTTACTTAGCATTAAACTAGAAGCGAGAGGGGGAGGGGGAGAGGGCGGGTAGATATCACCTGGCCCCTCTCTCTCTCTTTCTGTCTCTCGCCCTTGAGTGCGGAAAGCTTTTATAATATATGTTTTCAGGTTTCGAATTTAATATTTAATAGTAACAGCATTAACTAAACGAATTTCTCTTTGTAGCTTAACTAAAGTCCTTTGGATTGTGATATAGTTGAATTTGTAGACAGGGGGGGAGAGAGGGAGCACTCACGCTGTCTCTCGCCCGCTCACTTGTTCTTCGGCAGGTGGCGCTTCATGTGCAGGGCCAGGTGATCGCTGCGCGCGAAGCTGCGCTCGCAGACGATGCACTTGAAGGGCTTGGCGCCGGTGTGTTTGCGGTAATGTCGCGTCAGCTCATCGGAGCGTGCGAAGCGCCACTCGCACTCGGGCCACTGGCACGTATACGGCTTTTCACCTGCAAATAAAGAAGCAGAAACTACAGTTAGCCATGAATTCAAAATTGACAAATGAAATGACAAATTCAGTGGAAGTAAATGTCAGCAGCAGCAGCAGCAGCAGTCGTCGTCGAGCGCGCTTCTTGTCGCGCCTGCTGCTTGTATGCGCAAATTAACATTTTCATTGGGTTTCCATGTTAGTTCGAGAACAACTGCAACACGACAACAACAGCAACAAGCAACAGGCATCAAACAGCAGCTGGGCTAAGTCAATTCGCAGTTCGAGTCACTCAGCGTCGCGTATTTTATGATTTGGATTTTTAGCTCTGGCACACGACTTGCTGCTGCTGACGCCGCACAGTGGGCCGCTGCTGGCAAAAAGTAATGAAAAATTGACAATTTTTGTGACACTATCTGTTGGCTAACAAGCCAAGGGGCTGGCATTTAAAAGATTTTTGCAAATGGCTGAATTTAAAGGCTAAATATAAGCCTGCAGAACAGTAAACCAGAGGGAAAAATTTTAAAAATGTATTATATGTCTATTGAATTGGCCAAAAATCTATATCCATTTTTTTTTATTAAATTAGTTTCATAGATTCATTTTAAAGCTTGCAGAATTATCTGCCTGCTGCCATTTAAATCTTGAAAATAGCTCGCTTGACTCAAAATTTAAGATACACGCCCCGGCACATCAGCTGTTCAACGGTAAAGCGCTAAGGTGCGAAGTTGGCTGCGGCAAAATTCCGTAAGATCAGCTGTTGACATCAAACGAAGCTGCTTGGCGAACGAGCTCATATGATTTTCGCAACGCAAACTGAGCGAAAGGTGCCACTGTGCGACGATGGCCCAGCAACAACAGCAACAATAACAAGAGACAACACGACATTTGGCAAGTCGAGCCACAAAATAGAAAACGAAATTGCGACCGGCCGGTGCCCAAATGTTTTGTCTGCTGGCTTCGCTCTATGACTAACGCCGAGCGGGTCGCGCTGCGCCGGCTGCGAGCGCTGGGCATTACAACTCAACAACAAACAACAAACATCAACATAAACATTCGTGCTCGAATCGAAATTGAATGAAATAATTATTGCGCTGCTTTAAATTTGCTGAACTTGACATTTTATGGCGCAATTCAAGCTCGAGACCGAAAAACCGTAGCGAATGCGAACGGCGGATTCAGTGTGGCCAGCTCTCGAGGGCTGAAAAAAGCCAGAAATAGCTGCCCAACAATTTGAAAGCACCAGAAAGGCAGCCAACAAGATTTTCATAATAATTTTGGTAACTATAAAAAAGCTATAATTCCCGCCAGCAGCTAGCTCTCAAATCTTTAACTATTCTAGCTTTTCAAACCCAAGATTTGGCTGGAAAATAGCTAAGTTGGCAGCAGTGCTGCTAATTCGATATGCATTGCGCGCAGTAATCGAGTTTCGCAATTCGAGTCGAGGCAGCTCTGCAGCTTAGCTCGACAATTGGACAATTCCCTGGCCACAGCTTCACACTTCTGCTTCTAAGCCCATCAGAGCCGCTGGAAACCCTTTTCGGGCTGCCAGCAATAGGCATAATAATGATTTCGGCTGAAAATGCCTCTTCAGCCGCGCGAAGTGGCACTCAGCTGACACTTTTGTGGGGATTCGGGCATAGGAGAAACCCAATATGGGCGACTGACTCGTGGCGTGACTTATTGGTTTATTTAGAGCTCTTTTAATGAACTTAAGTGCGTCGAGATGACTGAACATAATCAGAAAACAAAATTTACCTATCGACACTTGCAGGCACTTTCGCCCTCTCCCTCTCCCTCTCCATCGCTAGCCATGTAAGAAGCTTTGCTTAGCTTTACGAAAACATTGATAAATGGCTGCTGGGTGAGTCATGCCATTGGCAACTGCCCAAACAGAATCTCGCAAACAACAACAACAACAATAAATACAGATCGCGCACTCGTGGGAATATCATTTGGCAATGGCGCAAAAAATTGAAATCGCTCGTAACTAAAACAAAGATCAGCATCGAGCCGGAGTCAGGGGCCCCAGCCTGAGCCCCAGCCCCAGCCCCAGCCGCAGCTCGAGCAAACAACAAACAAAGTTATGTAAATGTAGTTTTGTAATGTGCGATGAACGCATTGCGATAAAGCCGACGAAATTACTTCATAATTTTAGCGTATGGCGCGATAAGCGCAACATGCAACTAACTATAGATATTGACTCGATCCGAGTCGCATACACATATAAATAAAGGCAGCGGCTGCGGCCGAAACAAGCTAGAAGACAAGTCTAGCCGCAGGCCATGCGGGCTGGGCAACTCCTACTCGCTCCCTACTCGCCGGGGCACAAAACTCAAACTAATTTATGGCAACGCGAACATATTAGCAAACAAATCAGTACAAAATAAGCCCAGCCGGTGGGCAAACTGCGTCCACTCTTCCAGCCTTCCAGTCTCCCAGGTTCCAGCTCCAGCTCCAGCTCCAGCTCTAGTCTCCCAGGTAGATATGTAAAAATTTATGCGTTCGCCTGCCGCATAAAGATTAGTTACCGGCTGATTTTCTAATCGCTGCGTCGCCGATAAGGACAAAAAGCCCAAATAAAAACGACAAATTTACGAGCGACCAAACAAAAGACTTAAGCAACGAACTTGCCCAAGTCGTTTGCATGCGCACGGCCCAAGTGTCCAGCCTTGGCACTTGAGCTGCAGCCCAGCTAATCAGCTAAGACAACACTCAACTTGGCGTCTGGCGCCACGAGATGCCGCAGCTTCAAAATTGCATGAAAAATGTGTGTGTGTGTGTGTGTGTGTGTGTGAGTGTTTGTGGCTGGGCGTGTGACGACGTTAACTAAGTCAAAAGCCAAACAAACGGACAGCCATCAGACGGTAGCCACAATTGGTGGCTGCCACTCGAAAAGTGCTGCCAAATTGCTGGCCAACAGATTTGAGCCAAATGGCCAAAGACGTGGCCATTAGGCCATTGATTCGTCTGGCACTCGTTCGTGTTGGCCCACAGGCGGGCGGCGTCAGGCAATTAAATCTGTTAACCAGATCAATAGCTGCCATTGAGGGCAGTGAGAAGCACAGAGAGAGAGGCAGAGAGAGAGAGGGAGAGGATGGGAGTGTAGGTGTTTGCTATATGCTTTATATATAGAATATGATTTATCTCGAGAAGAGTTTTTCTATAAAAAGTCTGTTCGGCATATATTTCTATATAATATAAATTATCTTCAGACTATCGCACACTAAACATAAATTTGTATATATCAAATTAACATTGGCAATAAAAATAAAATATATAAAAGCTATTTTCATATATCTTGTGATGACTTTGAAACGATTTTAGCCTTATATAAACTTTACAGCTTCACCTTGACTCGGAGTACTTGTCGTCGGGCTTATCAAATGTGCTGAGCTGCGCTGAGCTGTGCTTCTTTGGCGGGGCGTTAAGTTTATCAGTTAAGTGAAAATCAGCGCAACAGCAACAGAAATCATAATAATAAAATGTTTTTAGTGCAGCGCATAAATCAGCTGGTCATGTGCGATTAATAAAAATTAAAACGGAGAAGGAGAACTGCGCTCGGGATGTTAAGAGACTCTTTTTTCGGCTGGGGCTGGGGCTGGGGCTGGGGCTGTGGCTGTGGCTGTGGCTGGGTCGAGAGTTGAAAGTCGCGAATGAGGGGCATAAAACGTGTGGCCCATAAAACGCAGAGGCAGGTGATCAACAGGCAACGACCCACTAAAGCAGACAAACAACGAACAAAAAGGCAGCCAAAATAACGTCAAGTGTAATCTGAGCAAGAAGGAAATGCAGGCCAAACGTGCGCCCAGCTGATGGCGTTGGCGATTGGCGATTGTTGATGTTGTTGATGTTGCAACTGACCACAAAAAAAGCAGCCGAAAGCCAGCCGTAGAAATCACGATTTCTGTGGTTGCTGCACCGAAATTGAAAAACAAAAAACTAACCCGCTCCGAGCTCTTGGCAAATTATGTGCTGGCAACTACAAATATGAGCGCGCGAATTAATCAAAAGTCTTTTTGCGCCGCTCGCTTGCTCAACGACGTCGGCCCCAGCATTAGCTCATCGTCAGTGGTTGAGGTGGTGCTAGGCCCGACCTACGCCCACAACGGATGCGGAGCAGCCAATGTGGACGACAGCGGACAAGCCTGGCGGCGCCTCGTAACTAACTAATGCCAGCTGGCTGCCAGCTGGGTGGTGGGTGGATCTGCGCGCCAGTTAACTATCAATAACAACTCACCCGTGTGGATCCTTTGATGCGCCTTCAAGTGCGAGCTCTTCGTGTAGACCTTGGAACAACCTGCAAGAGAGTAGAAAGTTTCGTTGCATAAGCAGAGGCAGGCAAGAGGAGTAAGTATATATGCACATTACTATAATCTGGAGTTGGGGATGGCTGTGAATGGGCAGATGAAAGTGAGATTTGTGATAGCTGTGATATATGAAGGAAATACTGAGCTAAAAGGAGTGGGCAATAGGGTGATATGAGAGAGGTAGATATATATATATTACTATAATCTAGAAGGAGTGGGCTAAGCAGCTGTATAGCCTTAATATATGAGGAATATATTTAGATAGAGAGTTGGAATTGAAATGGAAAGGCTTACGCATAATCAATGGCTTGGCTTGGGATGACTAGATAGTCTGTATAAGCAGAGTGAAGTGAACTGAAACTCTCTTAGATCAAGCAGAACTTAGAGTCTGTAGTCAAGCTCTGAGTATATGCAGACAGCTCAAGAAACAGAGCATTAGCTGATGATCCTCAAGTTAAGCTGGCCCACATATACATATACATATACATAATATAATATATGTATATATAATATATATATATTCCACAGATATCTTTGTCTACACATTTCTCTCTCTCTCTCTCTCTCTCTCTCTCATTTCATTCTCACTTCCCAACTAAAACTCCTCTTATATACCTTAAACCATCACCTAAAGTCGACCTTGTCCGCATGCCACTAACTCCCCCAAACATCTGCTAGATCTATAAATATTAATTAAAAAATACATAAATACTTTGTCGATATGTTTTATGAATTGCTTGTTGGCTTGGGCCACAAGCCGTTTAAATCAAAGCAGCCACTACAAGGCATCTGCAATGATCTTGGCCATTAAATTAACAGCTAGCTCAATAGTTGTTAACAATTTTAAGCACTTCATGTGTGTTGGGTTAACTCGTCGTCGGCCATTTATCTGAGAGCCGCAGCAATCTTGATAAGATGACTACGAGCAAAGAGGCGCAGAGCAGCGGAGGCTGTGTGAATGCAACTGCAACTGCAACTGTTGTGGTTGCCGTGGCTCGCAGTGGGTCAGTGGGCGTCGCTACAATCGAGCCTTTAATTAAGCCCGTGCAGCTGTAGCTGTGGCTGCGGCTCTGACTCTGGTGAAAGTTGCACAAGATTCACTTGTGCACAGCATGAGACATTTATGTGGCACTTAAAAGGATGCTTAGAGATCCCAGCACGTTCGCTCTAATTGAAAGCCGAGTGCAACGTGACGCGCATATTGAGAAGACAATGCCCAAATAGCCTGGCTAAAAATACGGCAGCCGCAGCCGCAGCCGCAGTGAGTCGAACATGGCCAGAGCGAATTGATAGCTAAAAAGCGAGTCAAGAATGTTGCGTCGACGCCAAGCAACAACCACAGCGCTGACAGCTAGACGCGTGATTGGCTGCGACTGCAAAAGTTGCGAGAATCGCTGAACTACTGCAGACATAACTCACTTTGCCAGTTGCAATCTCCGCGAGCTGCGGACGTGTGTGGAGGAGACTCGACTCGAGTCGACTCCACTCGACTCGACTCGACTCGGAGAGCCGCTTGATGCGTGCGTTTATGGCATAATAACTTCATTTGGACAGCATTTTTGTAGCCTAGCCTGAGCTTTAGGCCAGGCAATCGACCATCGACCATCGGCAATCGCACACAAAAATATTTGTGCTCGGTACGCGCTTTTTGTCTAAAAATGGCCACGGCAAACGTGTCAGACAATTGTCAATTATTTATTAGTGGCAACGCACGTAGCCAGCGACGCCAGCAACGGCCAGACGGAGGGACGGACGGACGGACGGACGGACGAGCCATCATTTTGGCTAGACAACGTCGCATTTAGCTTGGGGTTAAGTGTTTTGCGCTACCCTCGCAGCGAACGAACCCGTTAAAAGCTAATGGACTGATCGCTTCAGAAATGCTAAAAAAACCTTTTGATTGAGCTCTCAGTTATTTTTGGATTTTTTTTTTTGGGCTGATCTTCGATTGATCGTGGCTCGTTGTTAGATCTTTAATTGATCTTCAAATATTGATTGGGCTTTGAAGCTTTCTTCTTGCTGAGTCTGAGTTGAGCTCAGCCTAATTCATCAAGTTGCTAACTAGATTGCTTTATAGCTCCAGCATGATCAGCTGCTGATCCTCAACTTGATCTTCTCACTCACAGTTCAGCTGTCGCAACTAACTCAAGTAGCTCCAATATTCAATACTATATATGCCCTATCTCCAGCTGATCTGCAGTCACTCTAGCATTACTTCTGTTCTGTATCTCTGGCTGATCTTCACTCACTCCAACAACTCCTCTCTAGCTGCTGCTTCGCTTCGATTTCAGCGACTGCCTATTCATAGCTCTATTCCCAGCCAGCCTAACTGTTCCACCACACAAGGTCCTCCAGCTGACATTGAAATGCAATGCACTGAGAGGAAAGAGAGGCAGAGAGAGAGGGAGAGAGAGAGAGTCTTACATAAATGCGACGCTGGCTAATTGGAATTACAAAAGAGGCATTAGAAAAGCGCCACAACAACTGTCAATAGGCACAGCGGGCGACAGCTAAGACGGAAAGATAATAAATAAATGTATAGATAAATGGAGAATAAATAAATAAATGGCGATTGGCTGTACGCCGCACGCATGCGCAATGAGTGCCGGCTGGCCGAGGGGGTGGGGGCGGCTGTGCTACAAAAAGTGTCGCAAAGCGCGCCAAATGATAAACGAGTCGCGCATGCAGCGCATCTCAAGCAGAGGCATGGGCATCTGGGCATCTGGGTATCTGGGTATTGCACTCACCCACGAAATCACAGTGATGGATGCGACGCTTCTCCAGCTCCGGATTGTTGCGTCGGTTGTAGCGCACCGTGCGCACGCTCATCAGGCTCGCGATGTGCGCCGGCGTCCCGGGCTGGTGATGCGCATGACGACCGCGACGTCCGCCACTCGCGGGCGGCGGCGGCGGCGGCGGTGGTGCCGGCTGCTGGACGACGGCGGCGGCGGCGTTTGCGGGCGTTAGGGTTGTGAGCGTGGTGGGCGTGGCAGCGCCTAGCAGCTGCAGCGTGGGCGGCGGATTAGCCAGGCTGGGGCAGAGGCCCGCCAGGCCATGGCCCTGCTGATAGGGCGGCGGCGGCGTGCTGCGTCGTTGGGCCTGAGCAACAGCAGCGGCAGCGGCGACCATGGAGGCGCCCGGACTGCCGGGATCTGAGCTGGGCGGCGTCAGTGGCGGCACGAACATGTGGCGCGTCGAGCCCGTGGAGGAGACGCTGCCCGAGGAGGAGGCGGACGTGGCGGAGGGCGTGCTGGGCGCGGCGGGCGGGCAGAGCTGCAACTGCTGCTGCTGCTGGTGCTGCTGCAGCACATGTTGAGCTGTGGGCGTGGCAGTGGTGGGTGACGCTGCGGCAACAGCTGATGGCGGGTGGATTTGGTATTTGGTGTGAAAGGTCTAGAGCGGAAAGGGGAGATCTGAATAGAAAGCTGTGCGGGCGCAACAATTGCTGAGAGTCTCACCTGACTGCTGTGCCAGCTGTAGCCGTAGCTGCTGGTGTTGCTGCTGCCAGAGCTGCTGGTGGTGCCAGAGTTGTTGCTGCTACTGTTCAGATATGCAGCGCCTGATGCGCCGCTGTTCAGCTGAGATGCGTATTGTTGCTGATAGGAGGAGGCAGAGTTGTTGTTGTCGCCGGCTGACTGCTTCGGGCTGTTGCTGCCACTGTGCAGATGCTGCTGATGCTGCTGCTGCTGTTGTTGCTGCTGTTGTTGCTGCTGTTGCAGCTGCAGCTCAACCACTTCAGCAGCGGGTGGCAGCCCGGACAGCGAGAGGCTCGGATGATGCTGGTACAAGTGTTGCTGCTGTTGCTGATAATGTTGCTGATAGTGTTGCTGATGCTGCTGCTGCTGCTGGTGTTGTTGCTGCTGGTATTGCTGCTGCTGCTGTTGATGTTGCTGCTGTTGCTGCTGCTGCTGCTGCTGTTGTCGCTGCTGCTTTTCAGTTTTAATCTCCATGGGACTGAGCATTGGTGTCGAGAAAGTCTCGAGCAGAGTTTCGTCTATTGCTTCCATTTTGACCTGTGGCAGCAACTGCTGCTGTTGCTGCTGCTGCTGTGCCGCACTGTCGCCGCCGTTGGCCACTGTGCTGGCGCTCAGCATGAGCGCATTCTCCGGATCGATATTCTGTATCGAGGTGGCAATATCGTCCCAGAGCGCGGGTCGCTGGTACGGATCGTCCAGTGGATCGCCGAAGAGAGCCTCTTTGTTTTTGGTTTCTATCGCGACGTGGGGAGGGGGCAAAGGAAATCGCTTTATAATCAAACTGCTAATGCCTTATGCAAATGCCCGCTCAAACAGGGAATTATTAATGCAAACAAAGAAATCTCGCATATGCATGAAATTTATAAACAACCGATTCGTTTGGCTATATTTAGCCGAGAGACTCGAGCGTCTAGCCTGGCCCAGCGCAACTCTCACTTGTATTATTATCGTACAACTCGGTGTCTCGCAGCGCATTCTCAGTTCGTGCTGGCCCGGCTTCGTTTAGGCTCAAGTTTCACAATCGCGTCTCGTTTTGCTATTGACTTGCGAGATTTCTCCATGCGTGTAATAATTGTGTGCCCCAGCATCGGCCCCCCTCTCTCTACTTACCATATAGATACTCCTTCTCGCTGGCTGTTGTTGCTGCTGCCGTGTTGCCCGCCCCGGCGCCCGCTCCGTAGCCCAGTGCCACCTCGTAGGGCGCTTCGTCGTAGAGCGGGCCGCATCCATAGGCGGAATTTGAGTTGGAGTTGGGCGAGCCGGCGGGTTGCTGCTGCTGCTGCTGTTGGTGGCTCTGGTCGCTGGCATAGCTTGAGCCAGCCAAGTGCCAGGCGTCTAAGGCGGCTGCACCACTCTCCCCGCTCTGCAGGCTGTGGTGCAGATGATGCTGCTGCTGATGGTGATGGTGTTGGTGGTGGTGGTGCGCATGCGTATGGTGGTGCGAGTGCAGGTGATGATGGTGGAGCTGATGGTGGTGATGATGTTGCGCCGCTGCTGCTGCTGAGCTGTTGCTGTTCGCCGTTTGGCTGCTGCTGCCGTTGCTGTTGCTATTGCTGCTGCTGTTGTTGTTGTTGTTGTTGTTGTTGGAGGCAGCAGCAGCAGCAGCGAGCACTTCCAGCTCCACATCAGCCGGCTCAATCTTGTGCAGGCGTCCGACCAGCTCGTGCCGATAATCCAGTTCCGGGGACTGCAAAGACATAGGAGAAGAGTTAGTTTAAGTGTACATTCAGCGAGGCGGCGGGGAGGCGTGGCAGTCTTCATAAATTTTGATTAAAATTTTATCGCTGGCCAACGCAGACACTTTGGGCCAACATCTCCGGCCTGCCACTTCTCGCTTATCTTTATTTCAGCTGTTTTCTTCTCTTGGTTTTTATGGCGCGCGGCCCGTTTTCAATTAAATTTGTTTTGATTTCGGTTTCGAGTTTGCTTGGCATTCAAATTTGTTTTTCTAGATATCTTTGGGCAGTTTAGAGCAAGAGTTTGAGTGGCTAAAAGGCTGGAAGGAAGCTGCGGCTAGGGTATAAGTTATAGATGTGCTAGGCAGGTCGTAGAAAGCTGAGATTTATCTAAAGATTGATCTATATATGTGTATATGTATCTATATCTAGCTGATCTGCAGTCTTATCCTTCTATTAGGATGCGATGCTAGATCCATTCCAGTCAGAGTATCTGCTAGTCGAGCAGCCGCAACTGCTTCATTGCCTTTTTTGTGCACTTAAATGTGCAAGCGCCCGCCGGAATGCAAGTTCGTTGCCTAAGTCTTTCGAATACCTAATTTATGCCAGTTCTATCTCTCTCTCCCTCTCTCTCATTGCCAGTGGCAATGATTAGTGCTCAGCGAGTGCTGCTTTTCAAATTGAAAGAACTGTCAGCTGGCAATTAGATTAATTAAAAATAGTTCCATAAGAGGCCCAGATAAGATATATATATATAGAAACTCCAAGATATCTGTCAACTACATAAGACTTTTGCCTGCTTCACATAGTTTTCTTTAGTTCTCTTCGATCATCTCAATAGTTTGTTGTCACCTTCGGGTCTGTCAGATATTTATGGCTGGCTTTTTATTGGCCAAGACAACAGAGTGTGGCTGGATTATTTATGGCAACACTTAATGTTGTTTAGGCACACATAATAATCATTTGGCAAATTAGAGAAACTTTTTTCCCGGCTTTTCACATGCAAATGACGCGGGCGCTGGCCATATATCACGGGGAGTTGAGAGTTGAGGCTCGATCGCAGCTCACTAAAAACCCAAACTGAAATCTGACTCAATTCGAGAAATGCCCAACACTGACTCACACACTCACACACACGCACACTCGCACAACAACCCACCAACGTAGTTCGTTTCTTTTTATGAGCTGAAAATTTACGAGCGTGGCAAATTATTTTGCCGCAATATTTTTGCCAGGCATTTTTCATTTTATTGGCCGCGGTTGATTTCGTTGTTGTTTGCATTTTTTCGGCTTGATTTTTTCGGTTTTAGTTTTTTATTTTCGTAGCTACGCCGACACATAAACGAGAGTATTTGGAACGGTACTTGAAAAATGTTTGCCCGGCTCTGAGGTCAGCGTGGCGTGTGATAATTTTAATAGATTTCGCTTGGCGAATATGAGTAATGCTTGTAGGGGGGCGGGGCAGCGGGGGGAGCACAGTGGACACTGACTTTTCCTAGCTGGCTTTTCCACGAATTGAATTCGATTTTTCCAGCCTGCCGAGGCTAGAAGCGTGGGCCGCATTTAGTGCGCTTCACACGCAAATGACCTCATCAAAATGCGTAACGCATCGGCCCGAAGCGTCGCGGAATCTTTAAGTGGCCTCGGCCTCGGCTCGCTGGCTCTGCGGACTTTGGCGGAGGCAGCGCTGGCCACTGCACAACGGTACTACAGGCCCAGCAGCAGCAGCAGCGGCAGCAGCAAGTGCCTCATGCTGTCTGCCACAGTCGCAGTCTGACATATTGACAACAAGAAGAAGCAGCTGAAGAATTACGAACCTGTTCTTTTGGGCTTTCGCTTTGGCCAACTTATTCTGTATGCCTAGTGAAATTATGTGCAGGTAATTTTTTATTTTTTATATATATTTCTGTATTTTTTATAATTTTTTGTATAATTTCTTATGCGCGCGTACGCCAAGTTATTTTCTCGATGTTAAAATGCCGTTGCCAGCAGTCGGCAATCGGCACTAAATGGGCATTACGCACTCGAAGCAAAACAAAACGTAGAAAGAACAAACGCATTTGCATAAATTGAGCAATCGGAGGAAGCTAAACAGCGTGTACCGTATGCCCATATCTCGTATTCTTCTCCCTTGGCCAGGCTAATGTTTTATTGATATTGTTTTGGCCCATTTGCCGAGGTGGCCATATCATATTTACGACTTATTATTTAATTGTTATTTTGTGTTAATTTTTGTACAACGGAATTTCTGTTGTTTGCTGTTGGCGTGAGGGGAGAAATGTGTAACGCTTGGAGGTGGATTTTATATAAAGGCTTTATAGGGTTTATGGATTGCAATGGGGGATTTTATATAGACATTAAGCCATGTCAAGCTGTGTAGAGCTGGTCTTCATTAAAATATATCGACATTTTAGAGAGATTGGCAATGTTAATGATTATGATAATGATAATAATTAATTATTAATGATATTGCTAATAATGAATGATAAATGATAAATGATAATGACAATGATAGTGATAATGATAATGACAATGATAATAATAATGATAATGATAATGATAATGATAATGATAATGATAATGATAATGATAATGATAATAATTAATGATTAATGATAACGATAATGATAATAATTAATGACAACGACAAGTAGATCTTGTTCTTTATCTTGTTCTTGTCACACAATCCTAATTTGCCTTACCCCATATAGTTCTACATAGCCTCAAGCGCTTGCAATTTGTTTATGTTTTGTATAGAAATAATATAGTAAAATACGGAAATTATTTATAGCCACACTTGAGTTTTTATGTGCCCTATAAATAGCTGTGCTTTTATTTGCCTTGTCCATTTGGCGTGTGGGCGTCCATTTCTAATATTTATTCAGCATTCCTGCGAAGCATTTAGTCATTGAATTTATTATTTCCCGCAGCTCGAAAGCTTTTGTCAGTTTCTCACTCTCTCGCTCTCTCACTGTTTTTTTATGGGCCATTGGCTGACTCGTTTGGGGACAGAGTCGACCCCATAGAGCATCGTCAGCTGGCCGACATTTACGACCCGCTTTATGCGCAGCTGTCAAAAAGTCGAAAACCAAATTTGAAAATGGCCAATTTTATGGCTCAATATAGAGTCCGCGTCCCCACAGTTGGAGTCTATTGTAACAGCAAATGTGTAGTAAAAACAGCAACAACAATTCATATTGTTATAATGAGAGGGAAAAAATAAATATTGAAATTGGCAATTTGACATCTTTTTTACTCATTTTGGCATATTGATGGCTGTTAATAGAGCCGCGCGTCTGGGCCAAATTGAAAAGAAATGTTGGCCAAAACGAGCAGCTCTTTAAAATGCAAAGCAACGGCTGCTGCTGGAGGGAGGAGGGAAAGCAGAGAGGGAGGTAGCTGTAGCTGTAGCTGTATAATAAAAGCAGCAACAACAACAACAACAACAACTTTAATGGTACATAAAATTTATTAATTTTTATAGACATTATTTTTATTTGTTGCTTTATTCAGCGTCTTTTTTTTTTGCCTTCTTGTTGGCTTCTTTTTCAAGATTTTTTTCTGAATGGGCGAAGAGTATATTGGCTTTGCTTGACTTGAAATGTGATTGATATACTGAAGTGTGAGCTACAGCTGAGCTGAGATATGATATGAGCTGAGATCTATAGTTGGAGATGAGATGAAAGTTCTCTGTGGGCATGACCAATCCAGCAATTGAACCCTTTCCAGCTATGTTGCTTGTGCAGCGCTACTGAAGCTAGAGTCTATGAATATGGTGTAGATATATATACTACATGGCATATATCTTACGCTATATATATGCCATTTCCTATGCACGAGATCTTTAGAGCATATGCGAATTACTTAAGATTTTTGTTAATAATATGGTATATATCTAGGCGCTTCTCAGATATATTATCAACAGACAATAGTTGCGCCTATACAAACAGTTCTCCAGCCAAAATCTGAGTTGACTTACTCTATGAATTGACCACATAAACCCATATGAACACCTCTGCAAGTCGTGGCATGAGCTACAACTATCTCACTCTTAGAGTCAACATCAACAAGCTCTGCAGCTAGAAGACTATAGAGCTATTATACATCATGGTAAACCCAACTCTATAGTATACTCTATGAAATGCAACTAAAATTCAGCTATTTCTCCAACAGTAGCGGGCATACGGCAGTCGCTTACGCCCGCTTGCAACTTGTTGTTGTTTTCGTTTGCTGGTGCCAAAAATTTAGGCTTTTTGTTGAGGTTCTTGACCACGCACGTGTGACTCTAAATGTGCGCCCGCTGCTGTACGTGTGTGTAGTTATTGTTAGTGTTGTTGTTGCTGGTGTTGCTGTTGTTTCTCTTGCTGGCTTTGGCATTATTTAGCATATTTTGTTCGATTTTAAATGAAGTCACGTTGCAATCGTAAAGTCGATATTTATGTTTGTCATTATTTTTTATGCTCTGCTGCTTCTTCCACAACTTCTGGTTGTTCCTCAAAGTGGTTGTTGTTGCTGTTGTTGTTCATATCAATATTCTTGCTGCTGCTGGCCATTATAGACTACAATGTTTCTGCTGCGCCGCTTAACAACTATATTTCTATGTTTTCGTGAAATGCCAACGCCACATGCAACCTGTTGCAGCCAAATGTTGCAGTTGCAGCTAATGAGGCAGCTGTCAACTCACATAAAAGTCAACGCAATGTATATGAGCAGCCAGCTTCATTATGAGAAATGTGATTGTTGCTTTGAGCTGCGCCGCCTATATATACCGAGAGGAGTCCCCTCGCTGTCTCCCTCTCACCGAGGCCAACACGTGCCGTCTTGCTGGGCATTTGTGAAGTCCCTCAGCGATCTCCAGCCATTGCGCTGATAAGACAAGCTTTTTGTTGACTGCCAATAATTGAAGCCAAATCGAAAACAAAGAGGGCCAGAGCCAGCGGCTGGGCCACAGAAATAACTACATTTCTCTAGCTCGCCAAATAATCCGCTGTATGTGTTGGCCCCGGGCGTCGCTGCCGGTGCGAAAAAAATACAAATATTTCCTGAATTTTGTTAAATTAAATGACTTTTGTTGTTGTTGTTGTCGCAGTGAAAGTTTCTAATGCAGGAAATGTATTTGACAGCCAAGAAACTTGAGAGTCTTGAGAAATGCGTCTCTCTCCGTGTGTGTGTGTGTGTGTGAGAACAAGTTCGTTGCCTCAGTCTTTTGTTTGCCCGGCCTGGCAAATATCCAATAAGATAAACTGGCAATAAAACAAAATTTCAATTTGCTGACCCCCAAGCAGCAACAACAAAGAATGCAGTTAACTTTTCACAAAATACGAGAAGACAGCGCTATAAACGCAGCTCATAAAATCAGCAACGGCAACGCAACGGCAGCGGATGCTGCTCAGCTCGTAAAAATAGTTAAACTTTTAATAAACAAATGAAAAGTAAGAAAACGAAATATGCGCATGACTCATGCCAGCGACAACAACAACGAAACAATTTGCATAAAAAATCGCTGGCAATCATTTTATTGGGCCGAGCGCTCGTAAATCTTCGACAACGAGTCAAGCCACAACTTGAGCCAGAGCAGCAGCAGCAGCAGCAGCAACAGCTCTCTGCCCTGACCACACAGTTGACAAGAAAAGCTGAAAACAGAGTAGAGAAAATGTGGAAAACTATGCCAAATATGTTTTCCGCATTTTCTTCTTTTGCATACGCCCCAGGGACACAGCCAGCCAGCCAGCCAGCCAGCCAGCGCCAGAGCTAAGCCCAAATCAGCATAGCAAATCAAATTTGGAACAGTAGTTGACCAAAGACTCGACTAAAGAGCCTGGCTGCAGCTGGGGCTTGGACAAGTGCAGCGCATGCTAAACATGCGTTTGGCATCGTTTCGTTTTCACTGGACATACGCAGACACACACACACACACACTGACAGAGGCAACCCTTGCCCCTGCTCGGCGCCCCCATCGCCTTGGCTTTAAATGTCAACGAGCCAAACTTGCGGATTTGCAGTCAATTTTCTTGGAATTGAATTTTGTGTCCATTTGTGCCTAAGAGAGATTACATGCCCACTTTGCATGTGACGCAGACTGGGGCAGTAGCCGGGCCAGAGCTGGGGGTGGGGCGAGGGGCGCGGGGGCAGGGCAGGCTCTTGGCACATGACTTTTTATGTTCGGCTATGTGGTGCAGCCTGGGCGTAGGATATTTATCTGCACATTGAGACAGAGAGTGGAAGAATGCCAGCAAATGGGACTTTTGTTTGGAATATAATATATATATATATATCAATAAAGATATTATATGTAAGATATTATAAATAAATATATTAAATAAATATATATTTATAATACATTAAATAAATATATACAAATATTTCAATATATTTAAAGTCTAAGAAAAGCAGGAATTCCAAGAGAGCAAGAGAGATTAGGCTAGCTCTGCTTTCTATATGCATTGTTTAGGCTTATATATTATATCAAGTTTATCTCTGAGATTATAAAAAGAATTCTTAATATATATATTATTGTTAAGTTAGCTATACTGGGTATATATCTTAAGCTCTCTACTTCCTGCTGCCTTCCTTAAATCCATTCCAGCTTGGTTAGGGTAGCCTGGCTGTCTATCAGCTCAACTCAACAGCTCACACACTCACACACACACACACACACACACACACACACACACTCACACACACTCACACACACACACAGTCACTCTCTATGTGTTGCTTCTGCTGCCACATGCAGCTCAACAAGCAGCGCTGCGCTCGCCTCTGCGGCAGTCAGAGTCTTGCAGGCAGGCGTGTAGGTATTGACAGCCGAGGCAGCTACCTGTTGCAGCGAATGCAACTGCCGCACAGCAGTGCACCAAAGTGTTGCAATAACGCTAGCAGACAGAGCAGCAATCGACATGTTGGGCGAGAATCATTTACACGCGAGTGGGGCCTATGGGGGGAGGGCCCTGGGGGGAGGCCGAGTTGATTTTGGTTTATTTGCGCTTGTCGCCAGCCTCATTTGTCGGCACAGCTGGATGCGCCGTATGGCACCTGCAACACCAGCAACATCAACAATTTGTAGCACGCCAAGTCAGTTTCTTTGCTTTGTAGAACGCTGGGCCAACACCTGGCCGTGGTCCGCGCTTGGCCGAACTATTCAAAGTGAACCCATCAATTAGGCAACAGAGACGGCCGCACGCTCATAAATATTTAATGTGCAGCGCGAGTGGAAAGCCAGCGGAAAAGGCATTTCTCAGCGCGCGAGGTGTCAATTTGACATAAATGGCCCGCTTGGGCTTTCGGCTGTCTCCCTCGTTTACATAATTAAATGAACAGACTAGATCTGTGCGGTCGGCCCCTGCTCTCTCCCTCGCCCTCTCTCTCTAATCAGCTGCCAGATCGGGGCAGAAGAAGGCGCTAAGTGTCGAGGCAAACGAATCGCACGCACAAATCTCTCGCAAAGGTGTTAAAAGAAAAGCATGCCAGGCGGACGGCAGGCGCTTTCTCGCCGAGACCCATTAAAAAAGGTGTAGAAATCTAGGCATGATCATTGCCTCGAAGATCATTGCCCGTTAACGATCATTGCAGCTGCAACGGTCTGGGGCGAGACTCCTCGTTTCCATATGCCACCAATTCATCATCAGCTGGCCAAGACGCGCGCCGCTCCACGCAATTAGTTGGCCAAGTTAAACGCCCTCTCGTCCTGTGCTTGGCCCTCCTCAACTGACGTCATTCACAGCTGCCCTTTGTCGCCGTCCCTTGTCAGTGTGTTTTTCATTAGCGCGCGGGTTATTAACCACCTATTTTGTTGCTTTTTGTTTCTCGCTGCGCCCTTCTGCCTCGCTTTTTAACACCTTTTCCGACGGCGACGCAGGCGTGCGCTGCCCTCGACGCGTGCGGCTCTTAAAGCGTTTTAACTAGAAGTCAGAGGGTTTCATTTTAAGAGTTTTTTTTTTGCTAAATGGGCTATTAAAGTTGAGGTTTAAAGCGCGAGGAAGCGCAGATACTCTTTAGTATTAAAAAAATACTCAATATACATATACAGTATATAATATATACCAGCTCTTCAGTATTAAAATAAAACTCTATATACATATATATACTAGCTCAGAGACTCTTCTAAATAAGCTAGCTCAGGGATCATAGATGCTGATTTCTATGTCATGATAGATCAAATATGTTATTTTCTATCCTATATCTTCTCTGTCATATTTATAAACTAAATTCCATAATTCCAACTGTAAACATGGGAAAGGTTCAATACTTGTCTCATAGACACCCAGTATAGCTCATAGATATGCCATTGACTAGTAGCTCTGGTACTACTCTACTATCTATATACTTTATATATAATCTAATTTCCATAATAACGAACTTGAGATACTCTTTTCATATAATGTATGCCATAGAAACCAACATACATCATAGACTTTCCCAGCAACACCAGCTAGAACACATCAGATCTTTCAGTTATAGACATCCGCTTATGATTTGCGGCTGAAGTACACCCGCATATATGTCCGCACATACCTATATATCATTTTTATATGCATTATTTATAACTCAGCGTATTTTGCCCTCTATCTTAGCCTGGCCATTTAAGTGCATCTATGTGAAGCGCTACTTTTTACTCTCCAGCTGTCATTCATTATGCCACTAAAAGTTATTAGCCGCTGCCTCGGCTGCCGCCGCTCGCAAAGTGTCATTAAAATCCCCCGGCGAGCGCATAAATCACTTTTTGGCCAGCAGCCGCGGCCGCAGAGCAGCTGAGAGCCAACAATGGCTGCAACAGTCGCTTAAGACAATGACGCCAAAATGCGTTAATCAATGCGAAAGGCCCAAAAATGGTCAAATTAAAGACCAGGCCCCAAAAGAGAAAAACGGCTAAACAGAGCGACCTGCAACGGCGACACGTGAGCGCCATAAACGGCAGCCAGTCGTGGGCGGGGCAGACGGCGGGGCACTTGCTGAATATTCGACTTCCTCATTTACCAAACAACAACAAGAGGAGCAACAAAAGCGAATCTGAATCGTACTTCATTAAGATGCAAAAAATATAAATAAAGAAGTCACAAACAAATTTTTGCGTATTTTTTTGCATAAAAATAACAAAATGTAAAACAGAACGAAAAAAAAAAATAAATATAAACAAAATATAATCCTAAAATATATTTGCGCTTTGTTAACGAGCAGCACCAAGAGCAGTTGATACTTTGCGTTAATGATGCACATTGTTCAATGAAAACGAAAGCAAAACAACGACTGTGGAGGCTGCACTGCGTGGCGTTAACTGCGGAGGGGCCGTTGGGGGAGGAAGGGGAAGGAGTCGCAGACAGAGACTGCATTGACACCTGCATTCATGCAGGCTCAGCAGGGGTTTAGGGCTGCAGAGTTGCTTAACTTTAACGAAAGACATTGTTCATGTAGGAGCTGCTTTGGAACTGTTACCGATTCATTTGTATGAACTAGTTCATATGAACAAGTTCACATGCACAAGTTTTTTAGTACTTTCTTTCCAATTTTTCTTTGATTATTCATAAAAAAAATCATAAAACAAGTTTTGATAAGAAAATGAACTAGTTCGAAATTGGAAAATGAACTAGTTCATTTTAAATATGCTAATTTTTATATTTTGCCACATTATTACTTGTTCTATGCTTTTTTTGACTACCTTGACTTTGTTCTAAATATGTTCACAATTGGAACTAGTTCAAATGAAACATTCCTCTTTTGTCAATAACTATCAATCATTTGCTAATGCTCACCCCAAAATTAGTTCACTTCACAACTAGTTCCGTTACACAAATTTACCCTGCCTGGAACCAGTTCAGCTCACCGTTAAGGTGGGCGTGCGTTGCTTGCTTGCCTGCCTGTCAGCCCACTGACGTCAAGCGACAACACACAGTTCGCTTAGCATCTTCAGCTCCATACAGGTGGGCGTCAATTGGATCAGCTGCAACCGCAACAACAACAACAACAATAACAAAATGATTACACGCTTCCGGCTGGGGCTCGAGTTCGGTTGCCAGCGTCGAATTATGCGCTAAGCGATTGTCATTACAATAAATTTCGCATATTGTGCGCATAAATTTCGCACAAGCTTCAAAGGAGTCAGCAGCAACAACAACAACAACAAGAACAACAATGAGCAATGGGAGCTGCAACAATGGGCTGCACAGCTGGGACATCCAAAAGTGGAGGCAGAGTGAGTCATGTGTGTTATGGACTCGCTAACTGGGTCAAATGCTGTTGGCTAAGAATATGGCTGCAGAGCGCTGGGGCCATGAGTCAACGTTACGTATACGCAATGTGGGCCAGGCAGCCATCTCCCACCCCACAGAGAGAGGGAGGGAGGAAGGGAGGGAGGGAGGGAGACAGAGAGTCAGCTCGGTATTCGCACTGTGACAGCATGTCAAAACTGTTGCCTTATCGACATTTCAATTAGCCGCAATTCTTAGCCCTGAGCCGCTGTCAGTCGATACTCGACTAACGATACGCGATACCCGCGGCACGATACACGACTCGACGAGAGTCTACAAAATCGATAGCTGCCGCTGTCAAATTCGCTTGGCATCTATCTATTTGGTGTCATTTAGTTAACGGGTGCGCTTATGCCTGGGCTAAATATCAACTGCGGCATGTGTGTGTGTGTGTGTGTGTGTGTGCTACATGCCACAGACTCGCATATGCAGATTTTCTGCGCCAAATGCCAAAGCTCCTCCAGACAACAGAGAGACGTGCGCATATGAGCCACCGCTGGCAGCTGCTGCCTGCCTCTGGCAACTGTTCGCAGTTTTGCTATTCAAAAGTCTATCGGCTGTCCAATTAAAACGTTTTTAGCCATTAATTAGTTTGATAAAACGCTCAGCGTGTGACATTAATAAATTGAGCGGGCAGCGGCAGAGGGAGAGGCTGCAGCAGGTGGATATGCCTGAAGTATGTGAGCTGAGAATTAAGATAAGTTTTAAAGTAACCTAAACTAAAGTAAATTGAAATTGAATTTATTATACAAAACTTGTTTAATAACATAATTTTGATGGAATTAATTAACTGTTTTATGCTCGTTGGGGCTGGGCAAGAGAGTGTATTGTATAGTATAGTATAGATTATAGTATAAAGTACATATACAGCTCTCACTTGGCTATAGAGAATCATAGCCTTGAGGCTGGCTCAAGCACAGTGCTTAGCTGTGCCTCATTCGAGGCCCAGCATCCATACTTATAGGGACTAAGGAACTATAGGAACTAGCTCTATGGGCAAAGTCCACACTAATACTATGACTGAGAGTGAACTCCAATGCCTCTCCGTGCAGTTGGCGCTCTTGTGGGTGTATCTTGGTAGGAGGAGAGCAGCTAGAGAACGTTTTGTACCACAGCCTGGCTGAATATGCCTCTGATAGTCTACATACCAAGGGTACAGATGATGACTGATGATATCGATAGATGCATGGCACTGCTAACAGCTCGCAGGAGTGATGGTTGCTACTTAAAAGCGTGTCTAATATGCTTGTGATGCCTTGGATGTAAGCTCCTACTTAGAACAGATACTGAAGAGATGATATATACCATTTATATAGCAAGCATATATAGCTATGGAGCATTATTATTATCTACTCTATACTCTGTTACCAACTGAATTATATAAGCCTCTTTAGTAGGTAGCTCTGCTGCAAGAGGCACAAGTTCGAGCCAGCCTAAGACTGCTTAATCTGTATAAAGCTCAGATTGAGCCCTTAATCAAGCCCTTACCTAAGCATCAAGCAGTCAGTTACGCCCGACTGCAGCTGCATATCTCTCTTGCTCGCTTCAGCTTCTAGCCAACTTCATATCTCTCCACTGCATAGCTAACTTGGCGCAGTTCGGAGCTCCTTTTCAAGCGTCTGTCCGCTGATGTATGCAAATGAGTTGGATTAGAAGTCCCGCTCGGACCTGCAATGAATGCTTTTGCAGTTGGCTTTTGTTTGTTTGTCAGGCTACGTGTTAAATGCATTTAATTTCGCTAGCGCCAGTGACATATAAATTAGCGGCTTGTCTCCAACCTTGAGCGCGTAAATTCTATGCAATTAAATGAATTACGAGCGCAAACAAATCGAATTCAAGAGATGCCGCGGGCAAACATTCGTTGCGGCAATTAATAAACTAAAATTAAAATTACATCGAGCTAAAACATAAATTATAAGGCTAACATATGTCTGGAATTCATTTGGAATGCCCACCTGCCCCTCACCTGTCCCTCACCAGGCCGCTCACCTGGCTCGCTCGGCTGCCAATTGCAATCACGACTGCGAAAACTTTTTGTTTTCTGTGTTTTCAAAGCTCGCGGTGGACAAATGCGGCATGATGGCTCCAGGGGACAGCGTAGCAATTACCTTACAAGCTAAGATTAGGGGGAAGAGGGGGCTGGGGTTGGGGCTGTAGCAGGGGCTATGCATGTGCCAATTGGCCAGACAGAGACAGATGCGTGTGGGCCACAGGCTGACCCCACGGAACTCTGCCGTGATATATGTGACAGCTTTGACACTGGCTAACAAATAGCCGCAGCCACAGCCGCAGCCACAGCCACAGCAGCCGCCGCAGCAATATCCGAACAGGTTTCGCTTTCAAAGAGCTCTCTTTTTTCCCCCAATATCAATATGTGCATGTAAAGCTGCCTAAAGATTATGTTAATGTCCGGTTTCATTGAGGAAAAAGCCACGTTGAGGGCATTTCATTCAGGCGCTGCGGCTATTGACGCAACCAGTTAACAGTCGGCGGTCGCCAGAATCCACTGAATATATATAGAAACAAAACCCGAGGCAACAACAGCCTCAATAGTAAACTGTCGCATAGAATGCGCATAGATTTAGATTGGGAGCTCAATAAATCAAGCGACGCCGAGGAGGCAAGGGAGCGAGTGTTTCGTGCAAGGCATAATTTGCCTAAATTAGAAAATCGGTAACAAAAATCAATGATGCTGAAAATTTTCATAATAATAGCGTTAATAGGCATAATAACAACGGTGGCTCCGCGAGCCCAGCCAAATGGCCAAACAATGGAAACTATTGTGTGCGCACGGCCATGCCTCACGGAGTCAACTAATGGAAAACAAATTGTTAAATGAAATTGATATAGCCGCCCGATGATATAGGCCTGAAACTGCTGCGGAGATAACAGTGACAGAACTCTGGAAAATTAAATACATATTTTTGTTGTGCATATAAACTAGCACATAAATTCGTTAATTTATCGATTTTATCTACTCTGAGTGTTAAATGTTTTAGAATGTGGCCTAAATGAAATGAAAAAGGGTTTCTATATGGTTAGCATGTGTAACTGAGCTACTATTTTGACTATAGTATAGTATTTATAGAAATGCCATTAGCTGTGATCGATAGTTATCGATAGCAGTCGATAAATTTATGTAAAATCTGTAGTAATTGCTTCCAAACTTAACTAACTTAAGTTAAATACTTAATTCCCTCATTCTATTCCCTCTTCTACTCCAGCTGAATCCATGTTTCCATGCCAAAGCCTCATAAATACCCCATCCATAAATTTCTGGCTCGCAGTTCCCACACACGCACACAAAATGGCGCATCCCAATTGAAATGTTCCGAGTGTAACTGTAGTACAGCTAACAGCAATTGTCTTCCTATGTACAGCGCCCGCACTCATAAATATATATGTATATAAACACTTATATAAGAGTGCGTGTGAGTGTGCGTGTGCGTGTGTGTGTCTAGCTTTGTATCTATTTCTCTCATTTTGTCGCCGTGACATGCGCACTTCACGCAGCGCTGGCCGCTGAGCGCAGTTAAGCACCATTAGGCAGCCGCCGTCGGTGTCGCTGCGACGCCATATTGAGCTGTTCCCCCTCCAGCCTCTGGGTAAGCTACAGCAGCGGCGCACCCTCCCCGGCGTCCAGCACATTGCGGCCGTCACCCAACCAGCGGGCAGCAGAAAACTTTTTTGCAAGCGCAGCAAATCAAAACACATTTCATAGTTAGAAAACAGCAACAGCGAGACATACACACACACGCACATACGTACATCTACATAAGCATATGCATAAGTGTGTGGAGCAAGAAAGACAAAAGTAGCGAGCGCTGCCGCTGTTGTTTGTTTTCTGCCTCATCAGCCCCGCGATAACAAAAACAAAAACAATAGCATTGCGATAAAAGCAGCTCACTGCTGCCGTTACTCTGCCTCAGCCTCTGCTTCTCTCACTCTCTTTGTCACTCGCTGCCTTAACTGTTGTTGTGCATACATATTTATTTGTTGTTACTTTTTTGCTACATAGCTTACATAGTTTGCCTGCGCGCACTCTCTCGCTCTCGCTCTCGCTCGCTCACTCTCTTCACATGCGTCCGCAAATCGCCCTCAATTGCCAAGACGCCATTTGCCAAAGCAGCTACTACGCTCTGCCGCTCTGCCGATGCCGCTGCCTCTGCCGTTCTGCTCATGTGCGCATGACGAATGACCGCAATTTGCGACAGTTTTTTTGCTTTTAACTATTTTTTTTTCAGTTTACATATCTTTGACTGATGTTATTGAGCATTTATTGTTGACTGCCTGCATATATCGACTCTTTATTGTTTATTTTTCTATTCTAATGATTTTATTTTCCCAAAGTCCATTTCGAGCTGAATGCAAATGGAAATTCATTCGCTGGCTGGGGTAATTGTTAATGTTATTTATGTGACTAGATTTGTTACAGCGCGCAATGTCTATACAAAAGTGTTTATAGCTAAATCGTAGCTAGATTCAGCGCAGAATATTGAAATCATAAGAAACTGAGTTTAACTGGGATCAAAATAGTTTTTAACATCAATTTTCTCACATTCCCCCGAAATTTCCATCGAGTTCGACACCCCCGCTAGAGGGAGGTTCGATTAGCATAAAAACCTTCGCACAGCTATTGCATTGCAGGACGAAATTGAATATCCTGGCGTATGCAAAGCAAAGACAAACATAATTTGATGGCCGAGTTGCATGAAATATTCTCACAATTTCACGCTGAGGCAATCATAACTGAGTGCTGCAGGGGTGTCCACTGAAGCTATTAACTGGGGCCGGGGGTGACAAAGGGCGACAGGAAATGCGCCGCGGAGGGCAGGCTGGTAGCTAGGCACAAAACCAATTTCCGATCAAGCGCAAAGGGCAGCGAGGCGTGGCGAGGCAGGGGGAGAGCTGCTGGCCAAAGGGCTGCGCATGCGCAACACGTTGCAGTCGCAAGTTGGCAACTGCAGCGGGCGCTGATCAATGAAATTTGAAGTGAAAACTGTTGAGCGGCGATCGAGCTGGGAGTTGGGGGCACAGGATTTGCGGGCAATTAATTTGTGTGCAGCAAAGCAACAGGAAGCAAAACTCCAAGAGAGATCAGCGAGGGGCGCGAGATAACTCTGGAGAGTTCAATGGCCAAGTCAAGTCGAGGCAGACAGCCATCGAGCTGGCCCGCAGTTCATGTTCATTCTTATTGACAGGGCCTATTAGTGGGTCAATTGCCGCTCAGATTTCGGCTGCTTATTTTTGGGCCAAGTGCGTGCTGCCTGCCCGCCTCTCTTTATTTTTATATACACCTATTTACTTCTGCTTCTGCTTTGTATTTCTCTTTATTCTTCACCCTTTTTTTGCATACTCTGGCAATTAGCGTAAGCGATCGATCAAACAGAGCTGCGTCCATGGCAGCCCGCAACAAAAGAGTGATAAAACTTAAATAAGCAAATAATAAAAGCTCAAGTCATGTTCAGGCTCACAGCTGAGTCAGGCTCGCAGTGCATGTGTGTGTGTGCGGACGCGTGTTAACGTCTTGTTATTGGCCAAGTTAGCTTTTCTGAATGAAACTCTAAAGAACATTACAACTTATCTTTGTAGCAGAGCAAAGTACAGTGATGCGTCGCAAGGGGGGAACTTTGGAGTTAGATGAGTGGGGTTATATGAAATGGAAATGGAAATGGATAAGGCCTAGAGTGCTTATGAGAAAGCCACTTCTGCTGAACACTTGTGAAGCTTAACTCAGTCTGTTCATGAGCTGAAGTTGAGGTATATATGTATAGATGCATATATATGGATATATATAGATTAAGTTAAGATCCACAAGTGCTCAGAAGAGCCTTCTACAGCTTTACTTCTTACTCTTCCACTCAGATCTCTAAGCAATATTTCTTCAAAAGGTCTCCCAACCGACTCTGAGAACTTATCGGCATACTATGCATAGCTACGTCTTTCACTTACACACATATACTATTTATATACTATATAATACTGGCAAGACTATATAACATAAACTATACCATATATATGGTAGATCATATAAGACTGACTCATCTATATCTATATACAAACTCAATCTATCAAATCACTTAAAAATCATATTATTTGAGTATATGACTTGAGTAAAAAACTTCTATCTAACATCTCAATACAAAGTTTTATTCTCTTTTATTCACATTTTCTATCATTCAATTTACTATAATCATATACTATATATATATATATATATATATATTATTGTTATATACACACTATAAACCCCATCACAATTAACTTTTCGCTTCTAATCATTGATCTTTTATAGCTCTATTCCATCATTGAATTGCATTTATTATTAACTTCTCTATTAAGCTTTGATTTCTGTCTCTCTCTGTCTCTCTCTCTCTCTCTCTCTCTGTCTCTCTCTCCACTTCATAAACTCGCTGCTAATTAGTGAATGCATTTTAAATGAGCTCAACACCTAATAATCAATTAAAATCAAAGTCAAACATTAAATTTATGATGCGAAGGGAATGTGATCGACTGCGAGATACCCTATTACTTGATTATTATGGTATTTAAAATGATTATGATTAAAATTACTTTTATTTATAGTGACTTGACTTTGTAGTAAATTGAATAGACAAGATATGCTGAACTAGGGCATACACTGCTCCGTCTAATACCAAGATTTGTGCCTGGAAATGTACCTCATTGGACTGCATGAGAGAGAGGGAAAGAGAGAGATAGAGAGAGAGAGAGAAACAATCAGTCAGTCATCAACCCGAAAATATGAATACCATATAAAGATAGAGTATCTCTTCTCTCACATTAGATAAAGAGTATGTGGCTACACCTTAGGTCTCTCCTATATAGTCTATAGTATATACCTTTATATAGTATAGATTATAGGTCTATCTCAGATCTCTGCTTAGGTCTATAGTATACACCTTCAGCTCGCAGTCATATCTCCCCCAGCCACTCTACCCCGTTTCACCCCTCACTCAAACTGGAATGAAAACTTTCGCATTGTGCAAATAAACTTAATTTGCTTTGCTATAAACTTAATTTTTGTTTTTAATTTAATTTTGCAACTTGAATTTGTTTGCTTAGGTCTGCGAGTGGCTTTTACGAGCCGATGTTGCTGCTGACTTTATCAACGGCCCATGATCTACGCTAAATGTCGGCCGTTTCATGTTTCCGTTTCGATCTTTTTTCTCACCTCCAAAGTTGTTTTCGCTGTTGTCAAATGTTGTCTGTTTTCAGTGTTTTTTTTTTTTTTTGGAAATTGATGACAGCTTTTTGATGCTTACAGCGCGCACATTTGACACCGCGGGTCGCCATAAGCCAGCAATTCGAAGATTTCATGCAGATCTGATTTCATAATCAAATAATTGATCTTAATGAGTTGCGAGCAGCTGGCGCAGCCGCAGTCAGAGCCGCGGCTAGCTCGAATTGTGTCTGTCAGCTGCTCAAAGCCTTTTTCGCTTGATCCAATCAAACTTGAAGCGGGGCAAAAAACGAACAGAAATTGAAACAAAAAGAAAATATCGAATATTGGGCTTAAGCTTTGAATAGATTTTGGCACCTCACACAAATATTTATTTATTTCTGATTTTTTTTTCCTTTTTTCAAGCACGTTTCCGCAATCTTTCTACGAATTTTCGTTCCAACAATCCATCAAAAATTATGCTTAGGTTTTAGGCACTGCGAATTAGCTGGCCGCAGATATCAAAGCTCAGCTCGTGCCATAAAAGCGGGGCACAGTGGGACGAGGGCTGAAGAACTGAGAGATATGAGATATATATTAATCAATCAGAAAGGGTTGTTGCCTGAAGAGTGCCTGAAAGGTTTGATGTGTATTGAGCATGGAACAGTCTAGGATCTCAAGGAGAAACACATATTATATCTATCTATCTATTTCTATCTATCTCTATATATGTATATAACTATTATATATCATATAAGACTTTTAGCATATTTCCTTCATCCCATTCTCTGCCTCTCTGCAACCACTGTGCCTCGCCGCATACAGCAAAATTCCTCAGATCCCGCCACGGTCCATCCATCCAGCTCTTGCAAACTGCGACTCATCCTGCGCGCAGCCAATTGAGAGTGATTGATTTTGGCTGGCAACTTTTGCATTTGCAGCTGTCCAAATAGCGGGAGAGACAGAAAACAATGGCCAAAACAAAATCAAAGCCAACTTGACCTCCAGTCTGTCGGAGCGGCATATCAATCAAATGTGGCCAATGATATTCAAGATTTTCAAATCGTTTTGGCCATTTGGCAATTGCCAGTTTTCGTTAGCGTTTTCGTTTTCATTTGCATGAATTGGCGAAAAGCATGGGGACCCCTATATAAGCTGGCATTACGCTTGGCTAATACTCCTCCAGTTGGCTAAGGAAATCGTCTACGAGATTTGCATAGAATTGAGGCGATGCCAATCGCCGAGCTCCCACTGTGCGGCGTTTAATGAGATTTCGCCATTGTTGTTGTTGTTGTTGTTGTTGTTAAGTATTTGCTGCTTTAGTTTTTGGCCCAGTTAACTTATTATTTAACATTGATCGGACGCTTGTAATTGGCATTTGAGGCTGACCCAGTCTTGAACTCGTTTCGCAACGAAATGGAAAGTGCCAAAACCCAAACGCCGACGAATCGCAATGCTCTTTTAATTATCTTATCTACAGGTATCTTAGAGTGAGTCTCCCCCCTCTCTCACCTTTTTCGCTACAATTTTATGATGTATCTACGAGGTATCTGCCTTCGGGAACTGCAGCGCTTTGAAGGCGGCCGCCTTTGTGCCTCACTTGTTTCCATTTTATTTGATTTTTATTTTTGTTTTTCGTTATTGAGAATGTGCGAATGCAAATAACGGTGTTTTGATAGCCAGCCGAACTCACTGGGCGCACTTTTTTGGTCTTGACAAATTGGCTAAAAGGAGTTTTGCTGCATTTGCATACGCTGGCCAGTTCTGTGTAAGAAAATCGTAAACTAATTTCATGTGTTAAATGCCAAAAAATATGAAAGTTTCGTTTTCGTCATAATCGACACTTGACTAAGTCGTGGGAATTACCTTTTAGGTAAATCAGTGAAAACGGAAGAAGAAGAAGAGGAAGAGTAAGAAGAGGCGAACGCCTCACGCTTGCCCCTTTGCTATCAGCCACGGCGCGGAGGCAGCGTCGACGGCGCTTTGTACTTTTGCGACCGTGTGTAAATATTTGACAACACATGCCTAATTAGTGCAGCTATTGATGGAACAACACAGGTAACAGCAACAACAAAGAGTTGTCAAAGAAGGCCTGGAAGTGGATATGGAATGGAACGGAACGAGCTCTGAGTGCGCGCTCGTTTACGACGTCGTTTCCTGAGAAGTGCCTCAGTCACCAGCTCACTGACTGACTGAGTGACTGACTGACGTTCCGGCTAGTTGCTGCTCTTATCTAGAGAGCCATTCAGCGAGGGCTCTTTCGTGGGCTCCGTTGAGTAAGGCACTTATCAATGGGTAAGACCAGTGGGCATACTTGTAGGCAAACGCTATGACAATGTTTTTGAGCAGCTCTGCAATCAATCAGGTTAACTATTGGAGTACACAATAGATAAGTTTCTTCGTGTGAATTGGCAGCAGCGAGTGACGAAAGTATTGAATTGGGATTCTAATGGGCAGGAGTCAGTGGGTGTCTCTTTATGATGTAATGTGGATTGACAGAAGGAGAGAGAGAGATGAGAGGGGAGGCTATAGTAATAGCATTACCATGGCAAGCTACAAGATAGGATTAAAATATATATAGTAATCTCAGCTACTACATAGAAATATATATATGATATACTTTATAGACAGCTACCAGTTGACTTTAACTGCTGAAGATTTTTTATTCTAATGCAATAATCTTCATTATAAAGTATCTTATACAAGTCTCTTTCACTGAGAGTATCAGAGTATCTTTTACATAAACTATCCGCAGCTGCAAGTATCTTTTACACACAGAATCCTGAGCAAAAGACTTCAGCTACTGAGACTAACGAGCAAGCGGAGTATGCAAGGACTCTTCTACTCGGAGTAACTTCTACTGAAAGAGTCTTCTACTGGAAGTATCTTCTACTGAGAGAGTCTTCTACTTGGAGTTTCTTCTACTCGGAGTAAAATACATATATGATATTATTTATAAGAATGCATCTTCTATTAAATATCTCTTCTATATTCATATCCTTTATAAAGCATTTTTTATCTAGCCTTTTCTAGCATTTTATAGCCTGTTCCAGCCTTTTCTAGCCTTCTCTAATGATTGTATCAAAAGTATTTTCAAGTAAAAGTATCCTTCCATCAAATTATCTTAGCAAAAATAATCTTTTTTAAACAAAGCTCCTACAGATCCTTGCTAAAACGATCCAAGTATTCTGATGAAATACTAAAGTGGTTTTCAAACTAAAGTAACTTCTACAAATACTTTCTATAATATAAAGATATTTCATAGGAAGCGTGTTCTTCCCAAAGTATCTCAAACGGAAAGAGTCTCCCAATCAAAGTATCTTCAACTCAAAAGTCTGTCAATCAGATTTATGACCCCTCTAGCTTATGCCCTAACCATATTAATCCCTCACTGCGACTGCCAATTGATTGCCTCGATCAGTGTCTGGTCAGCGAGAACATGAGGTCATAAATAAAACACACGCGCTGCTCTTGCACAGCAATTGTTAAATATTTGCGGACGTTTGTCAATTGATGACTCTGCGGCTCAGGTCGCGTCTGAAGGAGGCTACCTGGAGGCGCAGGGGCGTATGCTGATTGGGCGCTGGCTGTGTTTAATGCCACCCAGCTGGCGCTGCTGATGAGGCGGACCTCAGTCGAGCTGCGTCTATGAGCGGAGACAGAGCAACTGCAACAACTGCGACAACACTTGGCGCATTGGCACAACGTGTTGCGGACAAATATTGACCCAGAGCTTCGCAAGTAAGCGCGATTCAAACAATGGACAAACAAACGGAGCAGACCAGGCGGACGGCAACAGGAACTGGCAACGGCCGGACGAACCTGCTGGCAAACAAGAGCCAACAGCCAAGAGGCAAGAGCTGGGCAACAATTTCCTTGGGCTGTGCGACTGACCGAGTTCAAAAGAGTTGACCGACTGTTTAAGAAGAGCTCAGAGTGCGGCAACAAGCCGAGTGCGCTGTGGCAAGTGATAACAAGATTTACAAATCGATTGCCGACGGCGCTTTGACAAATATTTCGATGGGCCCACAGACACCTGAGCGAGCGCGGCGAACACCTGGACCTCTGCGAGGTGCTAATCTCGACTGCGTGCTTATTATCACAAATGTATCCGCTCGATAATCAGCTTAATTTGTTTAAACATTATTGCGCTTTATTTATAACAAAGATCCGAGGGAAACAAGAGATCATTTGGTGCAAGCTTTGCGTTTTGATAAGCGGAAGCATTTGAATTAAGGGTAAGCGCGAGAGAGCGCGGGAGAGGGAGAGATAAAGTAATAAAAGGCAACCGAATTTTAATTAGCACATTCGGCATAATTATAGACAGTAATTGCTTAACGGCGTATTGCCAATTTTTTATTAACAATATAAATCGAAGCCATGATTCAGCTCGCTTCCAAGGGGAAGTCGTAAAAACCCAGAAAACAAGAATTTTTGAGAAATTGCATAAAATTTTAACTGCTTCATAATTAAATTAGCTAATTTCGGAATTTATTTTCTGTTTTTATATATTTTCTGTATTCGAGCTTAAATTGATTTCTCACCTGCATCACCCAGTAGTTGTTGTTGGCGGCAAATTGATCACCAATTATAATATCCGTATGCATTTAAGCAGAATTTGTGCCGACTTAAATATATATATATAACTATATCTATATATCTATATATATATAGAGTTGTTAAGAGTTGACCATGCTAGACTTTCAGCTCTTGATTCAATATTTATTTTCCGATTTTCTCGCTGGCTGTTGGGTCACAAGTCACAGACAAGTTCAAGGCACAAGTGATTATTAACAATTTTATTTTATTTATTTATTTTCGTGAATTTTATTTGCATGGCACTGGGCAGAGCGAAGGCAGAGCGCAGGCGGAGGCGGAGGCTCTTCAAAATTATATTTCTTTTGTAATTTTTACAATTTCTTGCGAATTGATTTTATTCATTTGCAAGGATATGCAAATTGTAAGCACACACAGGCACGCACACACACTCACTCACTGAATTGGCTTTTATTTGTGCTTTAATTAACAATCATTCAGAATTCCCGTTTCAAGCACATCCTTTGCCCCAGTAAAGCTCAGGCAACGACAGCAAAAGCCGGCGGCTTTTTTTTCACTTCCGCGTTTCGGATTTCTCTTCTACTTCACTTTGAGCTATTTGTGGAAATAGTTGTTAAATATATATTTAAATGCAGTTGCAATTGTTTAGTGTTTCAACTTCGACGCGCTGCACTCGAAAATTGATTTGATTACAAATTTAAGTTTATTTTTCTTGCTTTTGCTTTGTTTTCGAAAGCAACACTGAACCGAGCGCTCGGCGCTGTTGTTGTCTCTACGCTGGCGGGAACCGAGTTCGTACTGATTGGACGAGCGAAGGTTTCGCGCAGACGAACCTCGCCAGTCAGCTAGCGGACCAGACGCACATACACACGAATCCAAACACACACACACACGGTTACATACTCATGTATGCTTGGCTAACCAGACTGAGCGACTCTCCCCCGCTCAGCCACTCTGTCTGTGCTGTCGCTGTCAGTCGGGCTGAGCCGAGCCGAGCGCTGCCCCTGCCACCCGAATTATACTCTGCTCTTCTACAACTCTGGCTCTGCTCGCTTACTACCTGACCCTCTCCCTCTCCCTCTTCCACTCCCGCGCTCTACCTGCTGCCTGCTGCTCAGTGAGTTACGCTCCCGAACGAACAGATGTTCTCGCCTGGATCGTGGCGCGCTCTTATACTGGCGTTACTTATACAGCGCGCTCTCTCGCGCTCAGCTCAGCTGTGCGCCAAGCAGATCTTATTGGCGCGTATAAGAGCGTGGGTTCTACTTGACGATTTGGCTTCGATTCGCCATTTTAGTTTGAAACGTCACAGAGAGACGGCTGCTGAGGCTGATTAAGCTAGTATATTTATTTAAATTATGTAATATGAGCAAGATAATGTGTGTTTTAGGTAATCTATTTGTATTTATATGCTGAACTTTATTTTAATATGCAGTCGTATAACCAGCAGATCGTAAATTGTAATCGGATACTGGGAAACTAGAGCGAGATGGAAAGAGAGGGAGATGAGCGTTACTCAATGTTAAACTAGATTTGAAATGAATTTTGTTTAGTTTAATATGCGAATGGAAAATTATATAAGTATATATATGCACATATTATATTTTTATAGCCTCTTCCTCAACTTTGCCCTTAGCTCACGCAGCTGGAGCATAAAAAATAATGAATTAAATTAAAATCGTAAATTTAGAGCATTTTCCCGAATATAAAATCAATAAACATGTTACTATGCATATAACTATATATATATATATATGCACACATCTATCTATATAGATATATATCTGTATCTGTATCTAGTGGTTGGTCTGAGGACTGGGCATAAAATTATTCCAACGCACGCCACACACATAAAAGCCATTTTCATTTTGACCAAAACGGAACCAAATGGCAGCTGCCCCCAACCGCCAGACACCACAGCCCCCCAGTCACAGCCCCTAGCAGCGCTGACCAGCCAGGCGGGGGTGCTGGCTGGCTGCCTGGGGTTGGGCGGGGGCGACACGCGACGCTTGTCTAAACATGGGGGCCACAAGACGGCGGCAGTCAATAGAGGTGTGGCCTCAATGGCAGCGGCGCAGTCGCCGCGTCCAGCCAATCAGCGCGCCGAGCGTGCCAGCCACAGAGAGCAGCCGAGCGACCGAGCGAGCGCGCGAGCGAGAGAGCAATAGCGAGCGTTGCGGTTAGTTTTGCGTGTGCAGCAGCAGCAGCAGCAGCAGCAGCAAAAAACATGACAACAAAATGAAAATTGAAGTCAAGCGAAAACAAAACGAACAACAACAACAACGACACGACACGCAGGTGAAGTAGCAGACGGCGGCTGACTAGTTGAGATACAAATGTAACTCAGACTGTGCTCGTGGCTGTACGTTAGTTACTAACTCACACACATGAGTGTGCGCCTGTGTGTGTGTGCGTGTGTGTGTGCATAGCTGCCTGTCTGTCTATTGATAATTGACTGCCGTTGCGGGCACTTCACTCACTCAGTGTCTACCTTCTCTATCTCTCTCGCTCCCTCTCTCCGTCTCCGTCTCTCCAGCTGTCTGTCTGTCCTTCTGTATGCTTTTTCGTATTTACCTCGTGCAAATTTGCCATTAATGCCACAACAGACGCTATACACACACACTCACACACACACACTCACACACACACTCACCTGAGCTACAAATGTATCTGCTTTTGACAATGTCAGTTGCGTGTAGTTTTTTCTCTCTTTGTTGTATTTCATGTCAGTTGCCTTTGTTTGCCCCAGCTCGCTGCCTCACTTACGCTATATCTCTACGATATCTGGCCATATATGTGAGCAGCTATCGCTGGGCTAGCCCAGATTGCCATCAGACTAGCTGCAAGTATCTGAAAAGCGAAATTCCTAATACAAATCTTGATGTTTAAGTGAATTATCTCCTGCGTACTAGATCGTGAATAGGATTATCATGTATTGACTTATCATGAATTGGCTGGCTGGCTTAACTGGCTAACTGGCTTAACCTGAACATGAATTTGGCTTTTATTAAAGTTCTTATGGAAAAGTTACATTGGAAATTTCGATGCTTACTTGATCATGAATTCCCTTATCAACACTTCACTTATCATGTATTACTTTATGATGAATTTGTTTTATATTTAAGTTCTAGGGGAAAATGATTACTCTCTTTCATAATCCCAAGCACATTTCGATACCTATAAAATTTCTGCCACCTCAAGCCCTTGCTAGCTACATAACTCGCCTTACTTTAGCCCTCAACTAAATCGTCTCTCCAGATCCCATGTATCTGCTATCTCAATATGACATCAGGCTGCCTTTAGGCACAACTTCCTCCATGCTCCCGACCCGACTCTCATTAATAACATCGATCCGTTCCTTGTTTACTCGCTCTCCGATCACAAATGTATCAATATTAGCGCTCTTATGTCAGGGTTTCTTCGAGTCACAATTAATATACAAATTCCTTGTAATCCACGCCCGCAATCCTCTGGCCCATGTCCACTGATTTTCTCAATGCGATATCTGTGGGATTTATGGACGCGCAGCTCTTACCCCCCACACACACTCAGTGACGGTGTCAACTCACCCCCTTAGGGGACAAAGTACCTGTTGTGCGCTTGCAGTGTGACCTTATCGTTCAACTCGCATGATTAATTACACGTTCGGCTGTCCCAGAAGGCTCCCGCTACCCTTGCCCTTGTCCGTGTCCATTCGTTTCGGCTGAAACTGTGGCCAAAATATTGTCACGCTTCGAGCCGCAACTCTCCGAGGAATACGAAAAATCTTGCGCTCGCTTGATTGATTCCACTTGGCGGCACTTGTTGATAAAAACCAAAAGCAGAAACCAAAAATTAAATAAAGGACAACGACAACATTTTTCGTATTCAGAAAACCAAAAAATTGGTTTCGATTGTCGCCCCACTCGAAGATTACGCGGCAATTTGTTTTGTGCCACGATTTTTCCCAAGAATCGCTTATTTACCCTCGATCTTCTATGGAAAGCACTCGCAGCGATCCCCATCGACAACGCAGCTCACATTTGTTTGCATAACGCACTTTAATTGAACTCTCAATGGAATCCACATTTGAGTTCAAGCTAAGAGCGAGATATCGAGAGAGATCTATTGAGCTGCCCAGAGATATTTAGGCAAAGTTGTAGATGGGAGGTAGCTAGAGATACGTCACAGATATTAGAGGTGGGTAACTCTTACTATAGATAGATCTGCCTTGAGATATCTATATGACATGTCCATCTGCACATAGATCTATCATTGATATCTATATGATATATCCATCTAATGATATCTATAAATGTATATTTAAATATAGATCTACCTAGGGCTATTTGGCTAATATATCAATCTAAACAGAAATATATATATTTCTAACGATTAATCGCTGATATATTTATCCATCTGCTTATACATATATATAGCTGATCTGTCCATATATATCCAGGTACTTCAACACAGATCTGAGACTGGAGGTATCTTGAGCTAGTTAGGCACGGAGATGATAAATGGGGTGGTATATATATGTATACCTAATATAACTATCTATATACTACTATATCTACTATAGATGTATCTACAAAAAGATATGTGTACAATAAGAAGATATATTTAGATTGAGATAATGGCTATAGATACAAATATGTATCTAGAGATAGTCATATTCCTATATGTATATATATGTTTTCATCTATCCACGAATCTAACTATATTTTTCTATATCTCTCTCTCATGACATTTGTATCTGCAAACATCTGAAGATAGGCAAAACAGTAATTTGGGCATAGATAGCGCCCATTAACATTAACCCCAATCGGAGCTGAGCTGAGCCAAATGCGCATTCTATGCAAATGGCTGAGAGTCAGTCAAGATGCAACCGGCGAGTCAACAGTGCGAAATTTATGCGAATGCTAATCAAGTTAACACCAAATGCAAAGGCAACGAGCGCAGCGACGTCTCTGTCTGCTGCGACAGCGTCTGACAATTTTTAAGTGCGTATCTGTGTCGCGACAGCAACAGCAACAGCAACAGCAACAGCAACGGCAACAGCAACATGGCCAACAACAATTATTAATGATTTTGCTAAATGTTACAGAAAATAATGACAGCAGTCGAGTTGCTGACGCGCTGAGCAGCCGAGCAGCCGAGCAGCTGAGCAGCTGAGCAGTCGGGCAGAGCCTTTCAACAATTACAAATGCACACAAATCGCTTTCAGGCCGACGCCGCGGCGCATTCGCCGTTTTCAACACCTCGAAGGCCCAATAGGCCCGGCCCGACTTGGCCCGGCCAACGGCATGGCCAACAGCAGCCCACATTCTGTGCAATGCAATGAGTGATTCGACATGATTCCAGTGGGCGGCAGCCGCTGAGGGCGTGCCCATGCCCCTACCCGTGCCGCAGTCACAGCTAGAGCGGGGCTCAGAGCCAGCAGCCAGCAGGCAGCAGCTGGAGCAGCAGCAGCCACAAACCAAATATCAAACACCAAAAGCCCAAAAAAGAACAGGCGGCCGCAGTGCAGATACCCTAACTGCGGGCATATTAGCTAAGGCAGTGAAGTGGAGAAATTGTGGCTGGGAAAATGGGACGGATTGAGGCTGGGCAGGCCTGGGGCGCGTTATCAGGATAGGCACCCTTCACATTCTGCTATATTACTTGAGCTGGAGTCTTGAAATTTGTTTTCTAATAAACTCTGTTTGATAAAATAAATCAAAATTTGGCTTTGTATCATTTTTTGAAATATTTTTAAAAATTTTTTGAAAACAAGCTTATAGAAAACGGCTGCTCAAGTCGGCTCATCAGGATGGCGCACTTAGCTAACTCGTTCGATGTGGACACCAGAGCTACCAAATCTTTTCTGTAGACCACAAATTGGATTGTATTTAAGAAAAATATTACTTAAAGAAAATATATGGTATAATCTTTGGAGGAAAAGTCAGAGATAGACGCCATCTTTAAATATATAAACAATAAACTAGCTGAGATCTGGCTAAAAGACCTAACTCAATTTGAGTTTAGCTTCACACGATATTTGATAACTTCTTTGTAGTTATAATAGTCTTCATAATGGGCAGCCTTCAGACACCTTTCAGAGTGCTGCCCCTATATAAGCCTAGCCCTCCGGAAAGAGTCTTAAGGCCTCGACCTGCTCCACTCTGTGCTCAGTTAATTTTTAAACAATTTTTGACATTTAGCGCGTGCGCAAATGGCTGGCAAGAAAGAGTCATGATCGTAGGGGCAGAGGCAGCTCGCTGATCGCCGATCGGTGTGTGATCGGGGCGATCGCTCGTTGAGCCCCACTTCAGGTGTTGTTGGCTTCGACGCGCCGTGAAGAAGAGCCGACACACTTACGCTTAAGCGCATTTTGCTACAATATATATTTTGTTTATGATTATTATTATTTTTTGAAAACATCATTTCTATGATCGCGTTAATCACCTTCGAGCCCACTCGAATATGACACTCGAGTGGACGTGGCTGGAGCTCGAGGATGCGGGGCGAGCCAGAGCATTTGCTTACTCAGCGGGTTTTGGCTTTTGGCTTGTTTTTGGGTCTCGCCACGCAGCAGCTGCTAATGATGCGACTTGTGCGAGACGCACAATTGAAACGAAATTAATTTCGTCTTGCCAACATAATTAATTAAAGCCAGCCGTGTGGGCAGCCCCAGGGAGAAAGCCAATGCCAGCGACACCCACACCAGCTTCAGCTCCTACTCCTATTTGTGCTCCTCCAACTCGCATTATTAATTAGATTAACAACCCCCCATTAGCTTTCTTGTGAAATTTCGCCTTGGCGGCGCGCATCGTAAAATTTTGGATAAATCATAAAAATGCGACGACGACGCGACGCGACGCGACGCACACAATAATTGCACTACAAAATAAATAATGTTTAATAATCAAATGAATTTTCGTGCAATTAAATCGTAAAATACAAAACGAGAATTATAATGAAATCGTTTGCCAAACCCCAAAGTCAACACGACGACAATTGACACTGACATCAAAAGGAAACAACAGCAAAAGCAAACAAAATTCCGAAAACAACAAAATAGCAAAAATTTCCATAAAACAAAATTGTCTATCGATTTTACGAGCCGCTCGGAAAAGTTGGGCCCAGATAAGTCAGCGATTGCGAAATTTCTCATTCGATTGAAATTTGAATTCTGATTAGATTCGAAGAGATAGCATATATATATATATATATATCAGATATCGATTGCCTAATATGGCCAAAGAACCTTTTTATGGTCTTGAGTGGAAAGCAAATGTGAGGCAGTCACGTGGGAGATGACTTTCAGTTCGACGAGAACTTTATAGATAGGATTATGGAGTGAAAGAGAGATAGGTAGAGAGAGAGAGATAGATAGATGGATAGATATATAGAGATATAGATAGAGAGACAGAGAGAGTGAGAGAGAGGTAGAGGATAGATAACTAGATAGATAGATAGAGAGGGAAAGATAGATATATCTGTAGATAGAGGATAGAGGGAGGAATGGCTAGATTAACAGATAGATGAATAGATAGAAGGATAGATCTATAGATAGATATATAGATAGGAGATAGATATAAAGAGAGATAGATAGAAATATAGATAGATAGACGAAGAGATTGTGGGATAGGCAGATAGATATTTATATATATAGATAAAGATATATATATTTACTATTACATTCATTAAATTTTTAATACACGTTTTTAAAGACTTGACATTTCCAGAGGCTGAAGAGCTGACAACGCGCGGAGCTGCTTAGTCAAGGGAAGAGGAGGCTCAAATACTTTAGATAATAGATCGATCATGCACACATACATTGCTTAAATCAGTTTTTAATAACAATAATGAAAGCGAAATTAAAAAACTGTAATCATAAAAGAGTTCTCAATGAACTTTGTCATATAATTTGAACAATGAAGTTCGTTGTTTGTGGAATACTGAATTGACGTGAAGTGAATGCAATCTAGAGTAACTGATATCGGTAAATGCTGAAATTGTCATGAGTGCATATTATGTATGGATATGTGTGTGCATATCTATGTATATATATATATAATATATAATAATGTTTATATATATATATATGATGAGTTGTCTGTTTGCTGCCATCATTTGGGCAACTGAAAGAGCAGCATGTGAGCTGACAGTGCTTTAGCTGAAGAAGATAGTTGCCAATGGAATATAGATAGAATAACTTTGCAGCTTGCTGATCAATATTTCATACTTCTCATCACAATACCAATATCTATAAGCAGAAGCCTACTTGCCTAAGCTATAGTCTCAAGCTGCCGCCCATAAAAGCTCTACTTTGTTCTACTATCTCTCGACAGAGCTAAACCCTTGCTTATACCCCCTTCAGCACTCCCACTCTTCTCACGCTACATCATAGAGAGTCTCCGAATGCAGATACTCTGACAGCTCAGCTCTGCGACAGACTCCGCATTAGCTTCTTAGGCAGACTGATGCTTGTTATATAAGATTCCATCAACCGTGTCTCGTCCTGCTTCAGTCTCATATGACAGCAGTCAAAGTGCTTTCGAAGGCCTTGCAGCGCCTGGGTGATCTGTGCCCCCCTCTCCCCGGCAGTGCCTTCCCCCAAAAAATAGTTGAAAAACTGTGTTAGCGATAAGGAAATGTCAGCGCTGGCCGGCCGTCTGGCTGGGCCCACCAGCAAGCTTCAATTAAATGGCCAGCCAAGGGTCAAGCCGAGATACGCTCCAGAGTCACATAGATGGTGCCGCCAGCGAGCAGCGACCTGGCTACCGATTGATCCCACGTCCGACAGAAGCTGGCCCGGTGAAGGCTGCTGCGAGTGGCGTGTCGCCAGGGTCTGCGGCTCAGTTTAATGAGCTTATCCATCATCGGGTCGCAGTCGCCTCATCTGTCACAGGGCTAATAGGTTTCATTAGTCATCGAGCCGCCGATCGCTCAGATTGCTCGCTGCTCTCCTCCGCGTATTATCAGCTGCGCGCCTTTGGTCATTTCTCAAAGCCGAACCACCGCAAAGTGAGGCCGCGCTCTGCCGCTGCGCTGCGCTGCGCTGCTTGCGTGTCGACAGCAATTTTCACCTTAATTATTTTTGTTTTTGGGGTTCCTCGGCGCGCACAGGACTCGACCTGACGTGCTGTCCAGCACGCGCTAATGTTTAATATCCGCCATGGCGCGTCCTCCCCCGCCCAGACAGTTATGCAAATTTGCAGCCAGTCGGCGGGTGCGAGGACGCAGCGAGGGCCGTTCGACCAAAGCGTGTCCTCGTAAATTACCAAATACACAGAAGAGTTGAGCGTGTGTGTGTGTGTGTGTGTTGGCTCTTGGTTCCATTTGGGCCAACGTCCTTTCGTGTCTGCTTTGCCATGGCCTGTTTCTTTTTAGCCATCCTTACACGTAGTCCTGCCGCAGATTAGGCTGTTGCAAGCCACCCCCGACCCTGCCCCGCCCCCCTCCGCTTGTCATCAATATTGGCGCCAACTACGAGCTGTGCGACCCGAGCTGCCATAAAATGTTCAATTAGTTAATGAAAAATTTTCCAATTGGATATCAACATTGACTTCAACTAACGACCGCAACGAGGACGATTAGACGGAGGGCGCCGGGGGGTGGGCTTCGAGTGGGGCGCGTGGTTGGGCTCTATATGGGTTCAGCGTTGCGTTGGTGTCGCTTCACAATGTCCGTAGGTTGAATTTATGCATGTGATTTATGCACGACAGCGATTGCCAATTACAATATCATTTCTCTTCTTGTCTCCTTTGGCTGGCGAGTGAGTGTGTGCGTGTGTGTGAGAGTGTGTGTGTGTGTGAGAGAGTGTGTGCCATTAAGAAATGTGTCAAAACAGTTGAAGAATTATATAATTTAAATACAAAGCGAGCAGAGGACGCAGCACAGCAGGTAGAGAAATGAAAGCGAGAATTGAAAACTGAAAATGAATCAAGAACTTTAAAGGAGCTGTTCGATGGGAGAGAATGAAATGAAAAGAGAAATAATAATAAAATAAATAATTATATAAAGGAATATATAATAACAATAACAGATATACATATATTATATACTAATAGCAGATATACGAAATGAGTCGAAGTTCGAATGGCTTCAGTACGCAGCTTGAACGAATGATGAGGTATCTGCGACTTGGCAATGAGCTAGACAGTTCATACTATAGACTACCTGTAGAAGCTATAGAATATATATAGGAAAAGTGCCTAGAGCCAAGAGCAGATTATGCTGAGATAAAATTTTAGCCAAACTTCTTAAGTTGGGCACTGCTATATGCTATATATGCCTATAGTACAGACTATAGTACAGGAAGAGTGCAACAGCCTGGAGATGCCTGGAGAAGTCTGCGACTGGGACCTGGGCGCAGGCACACGGATGGCAGTGCTCAGTTAGAGCGTATGCAAGGGCTCCACTTTGAAGGTTAAGGCGGACATTTCATGGCTCCAAGGTGGATGACAGCCCTTGAAAGAGGAGGATTTTTAGTCGATGTACATATTACATATATGACAGCGATGTGCATATTAGATCAAAATAATAATCATAATAATAATATATTTATATATTTATAAATTTTCTGAACCCATGCCTGAGTCTTCCCTGCTTCAAACCTATTCCAATTGGAGCGGAACTGCTGGCAGCTAGACTCCACATAGAAGAAGAGGCCCATTGAGGTGCCCTTTAGAGCTGATGCTAGAGAGTCAACAACTGGGTGAGTGCCTGTCTGTCTGTTGGTGTGTGTGTGTTTGACCATGTATTGGTGTGTTTTTCTTTCTCAGCAAACACAAATTAAAGCCAAGCGGGAAAAAACAACAGCGGTCAGCGGCAGGAAAAACCGACGCATGACACAAATTCACAAAAGGTGGAAGCAAAAAGAAAAACAAAAGCGACAAAAAATCGACATGGAAATGAAATCGAATGAAGGGAAATGGGTAGAAAAACTGAGAGCTGAGAGCGGAGAATATATGAGCACACATAACAACAGCAGCAACAACAACAACAACAACAATTTCGCTGCTTGAGCGAGCACAGCGCATCAGCTCGATCGGAGCAGAGGGTAGGAGGACAGAGGGCAGGGGGCAGGGGCAGCTGAGTGGTAGTAGGGCGGCGTTGTACGCATTTGTGTTTGCCCAGCTAAAGAATGAATGAAAAGCATGAAAAGCGGTCGGAAAAGCAGTTGGAAGACAAAAGCAAAGCTGAGCGAGCGCCCAGTGCGGGAGTTTCCTGTGCGCTAATGAAGCCTGAAATCGATTTGTGGAACCAGTTCAAATGAACCAGCTCACAATTGGTAGGGAATTAGAATGGAACGAGTCGAGTCGACAACCTGCCAGCCACCCACACTCTGAGACTGAGCTCAGACGCCCCTAGGCCATGCTCTGGGCCTGCGCAGCTGTTGCCAACTGCTGAAATCCTCAAATTTACAGCCAGAACCAGAAACTGAAACAGAACCAGAACTCGGCTTGGCATCTTTTTATTGTAAAATTTACGATCAGTAGTTGTTGTTGTTGTTGTTGTTGTTGCTGCCTGCCAGAGGGACTCTGTCGGGCCCGGCTTACCTCACGCACGCCGAAGGCTCCGCGCTCGAAGGTGTCAAGTGCTTTGTTTTATCTGCGCTGCGGTTTGGCTTCTTGGTTTCTCTGGGCAGAGCGAAAGAGTTGGAGTCTTCGGCCTGCCCTGGACCGACCGCAAACGGCGCGGCGCTGCGTGTGTCTCTCAAATTGCGTCAGAAATTATCGCCATTAAATGTAGATGAGCGTTTTGTTGTTAAGTTATTGGCCCATAAATAACTATGGCTGAGTCCCTCAGCAGCAACAACAACAACAACAAGTGCAACTGCAACGCCAGCTGAACTTCATTCATAAGACGCTCGACTCGAAAATTTATGTTGGAAATTTCATTTGCGCGCAGCTAGAAAAACCAAATGCAAATTTAACTTGCGGTTGTTGCCATACAATATGTCAGCTGAAATTACGCTTTTAATAGTTTTTCCATGGGCGGTGGGAAAGCTGCAGTGGAAATTGCCTTTGACAAAGCCACAAAGTGCGCTGAGTGTTTCTAAATAAATATTTGTAATATGTAAGCTTAAGGTAAAAAAACTTATTTACCAAATAAGCTAAACTATGATCCAGCATATATGCTATATAAGAAAAATTTCCTTAGCATCTCAATAGTTCTATTTATTTAATACTAATATTACCCTACAAGTAGCATATTAACATTATTAAAAATTATTTTCATTTGTACTCTTTTTAAAATATTTTTTTAAACCCTTTTAATAACCATATAAAATAAAATAAAATAAAAAGTCTGCGACATATCTCAAAGCTGCTCTCCTAAAGTTTCAGCGCACACAGCTCTTAACAGCTATAGCCACAACATGCGCAGTCAATCATAAGCTGCCTGCTATGCACACGCCATCTATTGCTCACAGCTTATACTATACTCAACTCGTGTGCCCAGCTCACCTCAGTCAAACTTGGCATTCACACCCTGACCAAAAGGTGGCGCTGCATTCGTTTCCAAATAGTAACGAGAGATGGCGCTGGCAAGAATTTAGTTTATTATCATAGCTCGCAGCTCTAATTGCAGCTTACTCACCTGTGCGCCACCTGCTCGCCCATGTAGACCACCCGCCCATCATCCATGCTGGCAATGGCCTCCGCAAGCGTCGCATTGCTCACATGAAAGTCCTGCAAATGATCCAAGCAGCTGCTGCTGCTCCTGATCACCTTCCAGCTGCAGGGAATGGCAGGGAAGTTCTTGGGCAGCCCAATGGACTCGGCGTAGAACAACACAGCGCGATTGTGGCTGCAGCTATCTGCAAGGCACAAAGATTAGATGTGGTTAAGAGTAGCTCTTGCCACGGCCAACGCACAAGCCTCGCGCAGGAGCTTACTCGCCGCCAGCAGATCCACCTCCTCGCAGCCGGGCTGCGGGGCGCGGCCAAAGTTGACGTAGAAATCGGCGTGGCCGCGCGGCGTCAGGTCGCCGAAGAGCGGATAGTCCGTGTGGATGACGTCCACGAACTGCGCCGCCGACGCCTTCACGCTGTCCGTGGAGCGCGGCGTGAAGAGCGGCAGCGCGGGATCGAGGCCCGTCACGCGGCTGAGAGTCCCGTTGAAGTAGCGCCCCATGCGACCGGCTATGTGCGCGCCCAGGCTGTGGCCAAGGATGTGCACCGCGCCGGTGGAGATGTTGTGCTGGGCCAGGAACTGCTCCAGCTGCTGGGCCAGCGCCAGCGCCACCTTGGGTACGGCCCGACGCGAGCTGGGATAGTCCAGGCTGGCAGCGGGCGACCAGTCGGCCAGGAGCACGTGCTCGAAGCCCTGCGCCTGGTAGGCTGGGAGAGGGAGACTTAGCTGAAGGGACAGAGAGTTGGGCGTGGGTGTGGGCGTGGCCTTACCATTCCTCAGCGGCTGAATGGAGCTGTGCGTGCGCGAGCCCAGGAAGCCGTGCACAATCAGCTTGAGCGAGTCCACGGGAGGCAGCTGCTCCAGCTGGTCCAGAGGCGACTCCGCCTGCCCGCCCTGGTAGTAGATGCTGCTCTGCCTGGCGAGGGCGTCCAGGCTGAGCGCCTGCAGGCCCGACAGCTGGCAGACGAAGGGCAGCCAGCAGTAGAGCATTCTGGCCATGTCTAAGCGCGACTCGGAACTGAGCCAAGTCGGAGTCGCGACCAGGCTAAATAGCACGCGGCTCGCATGCGGCTAAACGCAGCTCGTTTAGCTGACGTAGAAAACTTTATTGGCTTAGGGTAAATTGGGTGATTTTCCATAAATAAGACACGCAAGATTACAGAGGGGGAGGGGGCAGCGGGGCCGCCTTTGGGGCTAGAGCATTTAGAGACGTATGGCAGTTGGCTGCGGCGAGCGGCGGGCCGGGACCGGGCCTAGCGCCTGGCCTCGTCCTGGGCCACGGGGCGTATGAGCATCTTGACGGCGCGCAGCGAGTAGTCCTTGCCCTGGAACGTGTCCCAGTAGATGCCCGTCTCGCCCGCGCTCCGGTAGCTCCTGCTCCGGTCGTGGTAGACGCCCATCAGGTTGCTCGTGCCGCAGGCGTTGAACCAGCCGCCGGCCTTGTGCCGCTGCGCGCAGCTGCACTCGAGGCAGTTGTCGTTGTCGCTGTCGAAGGTGCTGAACTTGGCGCCCGCGTGGTAGGAGAAGGAGTCGCCAGCCGGCGGACGCAGGTGCTCCTGGTACCTGCCCAGCAGACTCAGCGCGTAGAGCTCCCGCTCGCCGCTGATGGCGAAGGAGTCGTAGGCGGCGACGGCGACGTTGTTGTCAAAGTCCTGCAGCCAGATGCGCAGCTCGTGCAGCGAGGAGCTGGTCAGAGCGTGCAGCTTGTCCAGGCCGATGAAGAAGTCGCCGGCCAGGTTGCCGAAGCCCTCCTTGTAGTCCAGCCAGCTGCGCTCGAAGCTGACGTCGTCCGAGCTGCGATTCATCACCACCGTCCAGCCGTCGTCCTGGCAGGGCACGTAGAAGGCGTCGCTCTGCGGCGTCAGCTGCACCTTCAGAATGCCATTGACGGCCAGGTAGGACTGCAGGCAGCTGGTGGCATGCTCCTCCAGCGGAGCCACGCTCTGCGGCAGCTGGGCGGACTGGGACTTGCGGCTGGCCAAACGGCGGCGAATGTTGCTGTGGGTGGGCAGTGGGCATGAGTTGGAGATGAGTTGGGAGAGGACTCTGGATCCTTTGGGCTATGCTTACTTGGTATTCTGCACCAGCTTGCCCACGCTCTGCTGCGTCTCCTTCACGTTGTAGGCCAGCGAGACGAGGAACGTGGCCAAGGCATCCAGGCGACTGCTCACATCCAGCTCCGTCTCATTGAAGGACCCCGAACCGGACCCGGACCCGGACCTGCCCTGCCCCTGCGCCTGCAGCTGCACCTGTGGCGCGCGCTCGGTTTTGTCGAAGATGTTCATGTGGCCGTCGGCACTCGAGTGCTGTCCAAGTGTGTCGCGCGTCTGGCGGGAGAGCTCTGCGAAGTAGAGATAAGCTTTAAAGGCAGTTCCAGGCAACAATTGCAAGCAAAGCCAAGCGGCAGCCACAACAACAGCAACAACAGCAGCAATCAGCGACAGCTTCGTTTACCCCGCATCTTGTTGCGATTCTTCTGCTTTTGGCTTAGCTCTCGCGCTGCACGTGGACCCATGAACTTGTCTGTTTCACCTTTCAGCTCGTCCAGTGTGTGCCGCGTCAGGCGCTGGATGTGCTCGAAGCTGTCCAGGCGCTGCTGGAAGTTCAGCTGCTGCGCCTTCAGCGACTCCATGCGACCCGAGTTGCTGTCCAGCAGCTGATCGACTCTGTGAAGCATAGAGAGAGAGAGAAAGAGAGAGAGATAGAGAGAGAGAGGGAGAGAGAGAGAGAGAGAGAGAGAGAGAGAGAGAGAGAGGAGAGAGAGAGAGAGAGAGATTGTGTTTGTAGTAGATGAATATGAAAATAAATAATTGTTACAAATAATAAATAAATTATATTAAAAATACATAAATAAAAAATATATAAAACTTAAACAAATAAAAATATATATACAAAATAAATTATAAATTAATAATAATAATAAATTGATTACTCTAAAAATAAATACTAATTTATATAAAAAAAAAATATTTTTTGTTATATATATGAATTTAAAAAAATATATTAATAATCATCTATTAATTAATATATATATATATTTTTTAATAAATAATAAATAAATAAAAAATATGATTTAAATAAAAAATAAAAATTAATAGTAATAAAAAGGTTATACTAAAAAGAAATAATTATACATATATAAAGTTATATATATTTTTTATAAAGATGAATTATAAACAAATAATAAATAATACTCAAAAATAAATAAAACAAAAAATAAACGACAATTTATATATTTCTTGCGACATCAATCAACCATAAATCAATTTAAAATTTCTAAATATATCTCAATTTTTTGGAATATTTATTCCCTGCAGAATTCTCATGCCCCACGCATGATATCATCGCCGCAGTACTTCAACTATATACTATATCAAATCGCACTCCCCAAGCCAATTGCGTGGGCCTCTCCACACTCACATACGAATATAAAATCAAATTTATTATAAAATATTAACCGCTTGAGCATGCAAAGTTCATTTGGAGCCCGGTTAGCACCTCATTGTGACGTATTGCCAACTGTGTTTCGGCCGAAACGCTCTTTGGCTAATTAAGTATGCATATAATTTATAAACAGATGCCAAAATGTGCTGCCAACTCGTTTGCGCACAGCATTGGCCGTTTCACCTGTCGAGTAAACAAAATGCGAATTTCGTCTAATTTATTGGCTGAAGAGCAGAGCCAGCGCTGAAGAAATTAGCAAAGCAGACCACAGCTGAGGAGCTGCTGTGCGTACACGGAATATATATTTTGGAAGTCAAAATTTATGGTATTATTGAGTTAGCGAAAATGTAGGTGGGAGGAAGAATGGAACGAATGGACGAAAGGCCTAAGAGCATCATCAGCATCAGCTTATGGGTCTATGCGAGTTCTGTCTGTAGACCTGCAGAAGCTTTTGCAGTTCAGTTTGTTTATTCTTCGAGTACTTTCGAAGTATAACAACTGATCAGATTTGATTTTTTGCTAACATGGGAACTTGTTTACCAGCTGCTTCGGAAAGTTTTGTGTTGGCTGTGGAATGGCATTCAAATGGGAATAGAGAGTAGATGCTAGAGAGGAGAGATAAGACAGTAGAGACTAGAGACTAGATAGGAGATAGGAGATAGGAGAGACTTGAAAATAGAGACTACAGAGTAAAGACTAGAGAGTAGAGTCTGGCATGCTCGTTTGTATGTTGTCCACCTATCTGAACGAGTCGAAGAACTAAAGCCTTAAGCCTCTTACGTGTTCTTCTTTTTATAATAAGCTTAGTTCAGGCTTGTTTCAAATCATTTAAAACTTTTTCGTTTGTCATCTAATGCAATAAAAGTATCAATAAAGCTCTTCATTTAAGTCTTGCTTAGCTCGTCTGACTAAAGAGCAGATTAATAGTAAACAGAGGGTAATTCCTAATAACAAACCTCGTGGAATGCCAAGAATCTATTGCAAGTGAGCAGGCTGAAGTGCATAGAATCCAGATACATAGAGTCTCTGGATATATATACTCTATAAAGATACTTTACAATATATCATATAAACTCTATACATATTAAATATTCAACCTACCTATACCCAACTCTACAAGATATCATATATACTCTATATATATATCAGATATGCCACCTATCACCTTCCCTTCTCCCAACTCCCTCTACAGTCAAATGCTGAGTCCACTCAAGCCCTATATAAGTCTCTTCAGCACTTCATGCTGCTGTAAGGGCATCGCCACTTCTGCTCGAAGCACTCTCTACGCCAGACTCTGTTTGTCTTATGGCCTCATGGCGCATCTGCGCGTAATCAATGGCATTGTAATTGACGCGTTTGGCAGCAGCCGAAAAGGCCACAAAACACCGAAAACACCGAAGTCCGAAACATCTTTCGTTCTTTTGTTGTTTTCGTTTTTTACCGGTTTTCCAAAATACCTTTGCTCAGCATATGTGTGTGCCAAAAACCTGTTCGGCTGCCTATGCTACAAAAGTTTCATTGTCGCTCGACAGCACCCCACCCCACCCCACCCCACCCCCCTTGGCTCCACTTACTTCTTATCGATGACTTCCAGGCGATGGCGCTGGTCCTCGTCCAAGGTCGCCAAGATGCCGACACGATCGTGCAGGTTCGTCATCAGCTCCTTCATCTCACTATGCTGGGCGGATGTGGGCGCTAGCGTGGGCGTGGCATAGTGGGGCTGAAATGAGGCGGGCGATTAGATGAGGGCGAGTTCCAGTTTGACATCGCGTGTGATATTAGCATTGGCATTCTTAACGCACTCGATAGTTACGCGCTCGGCTCCAGTGCGTGGGGGCGGGCGGCGCAGCTGGCGCTTGGGTGGCCACAGCGGGCACGGCGGGCTCTTGCAGCGCCGCAGCCAAGCTGCAGCAGATAAGCGCCAGGCACAGGCTGACTGTGGGCGCGCCCATGGCGATAAGCAGTAGAAGAAACAAACAAGAAACAATCGGAAACTCGGACGGGCGGACACAGATCACAGATCACGTTCTTCCTCCTCAAGATTTGGCAGAGCGATGCGATGCGAGGCGACTGCTCAGCGCGTGCTTCACGAAACGACTGAGCAAGAGTGAAGCAAAGCGAACAAGACTTGTCGCAGTGACTGAGGAACTGAGCGAGAGAGAGAGACTGCTGGCGAGAGTATGAGTAGAACAGATTCTGCGACTCTTGTGCTGATTGATTGTCTGCTGCTTTGAGTGCTAGACAAGTTTTGGCAGTAAACAAAAAGCTTCTCTCACCCTCTCCCTCTCTCTCTCTCTTTCTTTGTTTATGTTGCGCCGTTGCCTTGGCGTGACTCGAAAAATCCCCGCTCTAGAGACAGTTTGTCAATCACTCACGATGCAGAGTGATAAGCAGGTCGCTCAAAAGCTGAATTACCCATTATATTTGGCATTAGTCAATGGACAAATGGAATTATATATAAATATAATTTATATATATATATATTTATGATCATGAAGCATCACTTGAGAGAATTTCGCGTTACTCAGCTCTTTTCAGCGGAATTACTGCAGCACAAATACATATTTTAAGCTCGCTGCACATATATATAGTATATATATAACTCTGATTTCTTTTCTTCGGTACCTCTACACGCTGTACAGATTGCATATATTATATATACTTATAGGGCCCAAAGCGCGAGTCATGCGCTCACGTCTGCGAAACCTGCCCCAAGTTTTGCGTCACTCACAACTGCTCCACAAACAAATATATAACTATATATATATATATATATATATATACATATTCACATCTATATATGCTTAGTACCTATTTGTATGAGCTGGAGCCTCCCGTGGGCCTTACCACGCTCAGTTCAGCTGGCTGGAATGTGTCTTGCATGTGAATCAGCTATAGACGATCTTTGATCTGACGACAAGTATAATAATATATATATTGGTTCTCACATTGTAATTACAGCTTATTATAGCTGATTATTCAGTTATTTATATATGAATGACTTCTGTTTATAAAAGATTACTATATAAATACTCTATTACCAGCATTCAGGCGAGACTTTTATAGCGTTTATTGAACCTCAGCTCGCTCGAGTGGAGGCAGATCATCGGGCAATTTGCCTTATCGAATCGTAAAACTCAGAGACAACGATTGGTATATGAAAATATTAGTATTTTCTACTACTTCTGTGCAAAATATAAAAGTTTACTTTAGTTTTTATTGCAAATCTAAGCTCTATATAAATAAGATATCTTTGTATCTGGAACTGATAACTAGGCCATGTATACTCGCATGGCTGATCCCTTCTCTCAACTTCTGCTTTATATCAAGATACACGATTGAGTAAACCTGAGTCAACCTGAGTTATATACAATAGTATAAGTCAAACACTTCTTCCTTCTTCCCACAGCTCTCATCTCATGGCGCTTCGCTCTCAAGAAGACTCTACCTTGGCTAAATAAAATGAGCTCTTTGAATGCTAATCTTTATAGAGCTCTTAAGATGCCCACAGAATGCATCGATAGCTGTAATTCTTACGAGCTCCATTAAGTTAGGCATTCAAAGAGCTGATTTCATTTAGCCAACTCAGATATCTATAGAGATATTTATGTGCTTTACGGCTTGCATCGTTTTAAGTTCAAACTACTTTTACCTGAGTCTTAGCCATTTCAAGATCTTTAGTTACCTATCATATATTGAATGAATCAGTTGTAGACAGAGATTAGCTTAGTCTTCTGTTCAGTAGAGCTTTAATATATTATATATACAAACATTTTGTACACAAACTTTCTGTTATCACAAAGGTTTCTGTTATCTTTAGTGAAATAAACATGTTTTGTTTGTTGAGTATAAATTTATGTTTCTATAGCCAATTTTTATGCATACAAAATCAATTTAATGCGTCATTAAAAATGTGTTTCTATACGTATATATAGAAATATATATATATGTATATGTATTATATATAGTATATATATATATATATATATATATAATTACATACCTCATACCCACTGTAAGTTACCTTTTAGATGATAACGCTTTATGGCTTTCCGGATTATGTCACTTTTTGTTCATTGATGCTTCAGCTGTCGCTGCCGTTGCCGTTGCCGTTGCCTTTGCCTTTGTTGCTTTTAGCTAAATTACGAAGCAATTGCTTTGCCGTTTGTTATGGGCTGTTGAAGGTTTCCACCGGTCATCGTGGAAACCTTTTGCCTTTTGCAGCTGGCCCGAGTCGTGCGGAGATGCATCGCCGCTGATAGACCACAGGCAGACGGATGAACGGATCCGTCGATGACGCCAGCCCAAAGGCAACAGCAATAAATTTACAAAAACACAAAAACCATTCGTGGCCATAAAACAATATTAAAGCATATTGGTTCGCTCAATTGTTATTTATGCCTATTTGGCGAGCGGGCGAGACATTCGTCACTGCGGCGACAGCCTCGAATTCCAAAGTGTGTCATGCGCCAGCTACTCAAATAGATACGCGTGCGAGATTGGTTTGAGCAGTTTGGCGAACTTTTGAGTTGCCGAGGGTATTGTATATGGGATTGTTGATTGGGAAAGGGTCTCATTCAAGAAGAAGAAGTTCCTTCTAAGCTGCAAGGGGTGCAAGGAGTGTAAAGAGTCCAAAGAGTCTAAGGAGTCCAAAGAGACGAATACTGCCTCTCTCTGCGACATCAGCTCGGTAACCAAAGCTGCAAGAGCTCAAGCTGCTCTTCGAGGATTGACGCTGATGTCTGATGGGACTTACTTTGAAGCAATAATTGTTAGCCATACCTTTTGAGCACACCTCGCATGTACACACTTATGCACATACATATTCATTTCTATTTTCTGCATCTCTATGTAGATGCCCACAATTTCATTGCAAGTCCAAGGGTAATTGAAACGTTTTCGTCTTGGTTCTATTTGAATTTTCTTTTTTTTTATGTTTTTATTTTTGTATTTTTGCCTTTTATTTAATATTAAATTATTGTACAGGTTGAACTTATGAACTTATTCGAATTGTATTTAGTTTTACCATTCAATATGCATTCGCATCAAATCATAAACACTCAATTTTGGGTTTGTTCCTTCACTTTTTCGCTACTTAGAAATCGAACTACGGATTGTATTTACACGAAAGGAAACAATAAGTAAAACACAATATATATATATATATATATATATATATATATATATATATATATTTGTATATATATATATAGATATATAATAAAGGTTTCTTCTTCGCCCTTTCAACTATACAAAAAACTGCTTACAGTGTTAACATAAAAACTACACACGCGATGTCTACACAGATTCCTCGAAGAGAATTTATATATATATATATATACTCATAGATTCATATATATATATATTTATTTATTTATAATTTCTATTGACTTTTGCTTGCTTTCGTCTTGTATTTAATAGATTTTTTCTTTATTAATTATTTGTTTAATATATTTTTGTTTTGTTTTTAACAAAGGTACGTTAAATATTTACGACAAATTCAATGCATTAAAAATAATTTAGTTATGCCTCGACTCCAGCTCGAGTCTGCAAATATCGAGAGAGATTTATCATTTCTTCATTTCATCATTTCTATCTTTTACCTTACGTTCCTGCGGGCTCTGTGAAGGGAACCCATACCGCTTAGCTACTAGAGAATACGACTAGAGACACGTTCAGCTAAAAACATTCTTAGTGTTTACCACTTGCGATTACGTTACTTTAGTTATCATATTTATATATATATGTATATATATATATATATATGTAGACTTATTGGCTTAATGCTGCGTTTCACAAATTTCATTTCATAATTTTTTCTTGTGCAGTGAATAAAACCGAATTTACACACACATACATAAACATATATGTGTGACTGTAGAACCTAAAGACATTTCTGATTGTTCAAATCAAAAACTGTTAAATCAAATTGGCGATTCGTTCGATCTGCTGTTCATTTGGCTCGTTGGCTTATAAACTATGGACGTAACCTCGGGATGGGAAAAGTGCGAAAAGTGCATTGCCATTGTTAAATGTTGCAAATGTTTTCCAATTCTTCTTCGTTCGACTCTTTTAATTCTCTAAATGTTGTTTACACAATCTGAGGCGCGCTGCGTTCGATCTGAATTACAAACAATACAAAATGTTTATACGATTTTAAGTGCTGAGAATTTTCTTTCATTTTCGTGCGTTTTTGGCCTTTGCTAGCAAATAATTCTACAGAATTTCCTTCTTAGCTCAGCATCTAAATTTTGTGCTTAAATTTCATGTGGTTTGAATTTGTTTACTTTTGTTAGTTTTTTTTTGTTTTTTGCAGATTTTCATTATCGTTTTTTTGTTCTGTTTTAGGTTTTGCGTACTTTTTTCATAAATCACAGAAAAAGTTTTTTCATTAAATTGTTTTTGGTTTTTCCTTTTTGTTTTTCATATTTTATTTTAATATTCAAGTTCACTTTTATTTCTACTACAAAATATAATTTTGTTCGCGTTTTTAAACGCTGCTAAAACGCGCGCGTTTCCGCCAGTGTTGATAAACGCGCAACGTGCTTTTAAAATAGTTTTCTTTTGGTTTTGGTTTTGCTAGAATATCTTATGATTCCGTTCAAATTTTACGCTAAACTCGATTAGTTTTATGTTCTTGATATAAGTTTCTGGTTGGTTGCATAAAAGTGTTTTTGGCCGCTGGGCCATAGATGGCGCCACCACGTGTTTTGTTTCATTCATTGATTTAAGTAAATAATTTGTTAACATATTTTGCTCTACGTTTATTTTAGTTACTTTCGCTTCTACACACGCCAATATTTATTTAGTTATTTATATAATTTTCCTTTTGATTCATTTACGTTTCAAAACCGTTTGAAATATCTTTGATTTCTATATTTTGCACATGAAGTTCGTTTCTGCTCTAGAGAAACTTCTCTATCTCCCCTCTCTCTCTACCTCGTCCTCTCATCTCTTGTGTTTGTTTTGCGTAACGTTCGGGATTGGATTTGTTTGGAGTTCGCTTTAACTACGTTTCTATGTAAAATACTTGGTTAGGTTTACTTTTGTAATTCGTATTTAGTTGTTGACTATTTGTATTTAGAGTTTACTTGTTGCCGTTGCTGCTAAAACTTTTACTCTCACTACGTTTCAAATCTAATGCTTAATCGAGTTGTAACTATTCGCCTCGATTTGCTCTCAAAATGGTTTACTTCTCTAAATCTCCCGCCTGATGCTCTTCAAGCCTACTTCAGCAGCCTTTGCGACTGGTTTTTTAGCTATTATTATTTACTAGGATTTCGTTTTTTAGTTATCGAGACAGCAGTAAAAAAACTGAAAATAAAAATCATAAAAAATAATATAAAAATTTCAAATTATGTGGTATAAATGTTTAGAGTTTATTTGTTGTTGTTGTTGATGTTTTTTAATGATTTTGCTTTATACATAAATTCATTTATTATTTGTATTTTAATTAATAATAATTAAAAATTTATCACTTAAACAGCGCGGCAAAGTAATGTGAAAATAGCGTTAAAATAATATTTTTTATAATAATAATATAGTGTATAAAGTGAAACAAACAAGAGCTGATTGTCGGCTGGCCGACGCTTGAATACTCTCACAGACAAAGTATATATACGCTATATAGTTGTTCGCAAATAGGAAGATATATATATATATATATAGATTCATATATATGATAGGTTTCATAGGAGTTGTTTACTGGCATCTTCCGTTGGTTGTAAATCTAATTGAAGTTTAGGAGAAACTACAGTTAGGCTTGGGGTCTAGATATAGACTTGTCTTAGGTGGCCCGAGAGGTGCTGGGATCGTAGATGCCCATAAGGAAAGTAAGGCTTAGTCAGATAGCTACTTAGAAATACAAACTTGAGTGAACACAGATGTCAGACAAGAGGAATTCATCTGGTCTGAGAGCAACTAGGAAAACAAATGAGGAGAATATCTTTATAGTTCAACAGACAGCACAGAAAAATTTACAAATTCCATATAATTAATCTTGTTTGCTTAAATTAAAAATTTTGTTTACGCATAAAAAAAGAAAAGTTTAGAAAAAGTCAGCGACAAGGCGAAAATTTGACTAAACTCTGAGTATCCTTATTAAAGATGACGTGAATATAGCCTAACTAAACGTAACTGTTAACGTAACTAATGTATGCCCAGGCATGGTATATGTATTTGACTGAAATGCTGCTGTCTCGCTCCCACACTCACTATCTCTCTCCATCTCTCTCAGTCGCTGAAATCGCGTTGATTGTTGGACAAATTATGGGCGACTTTGATGGCTGCCAATTGTTGTTTGTTTGTTGCTTGTTGCTTGAGTTGTTTGCTGGGTTGTTTTGTGGGTTGTTTAGCTGGGGTTGTTGTTGTTGTTGGTTGTTGGTTTGTTGTTGGGCTTATATTTGGGTCTAACAATAGAAACGTACGCCATCCACTGAGAGGACCTGCTTTAATTTTCATTTATTCTGTCGATTCGGTTCCGTATGCAGCTGCACGCCTTCCACGGTAAAAATTGAGGTTTCTGCAAGGCAATAAGTTGATCAATTTAATTTTAATATATATTTCACTGATGTTTATTGAGATTTTTGTTAATTAAAACATAAATTATGACGGGACATTATTTAATGCACACTCTCTCGTTCTCTCTCCCAGCTGACCTCAGGCCAGACAATTAAAATGCAATGCAAATTTCATTTCGCTAACGAGGCATGGCTCATCAGGCGCCACGCCCCTGCCGCCCCACTGCACATGACCGCAGTGCTCACACGCTCCAAGTGCTGCGGTTCTTTTCGGCTGTGCATTGACCTTATCCGGCGGCGGCGGCGGCTGCCCGGCCCGACATGATAAATGCGGCGCATTAGTTGCGTTTTAATTGATTTTATCTGAACAAACTGTTGAAGCTGCGACCACACGGCAGGGGGAGGGGGAGGCACAGACTGCTGCTATTTGATGAACAAACCCCAAAAGTTATAAAGCTGAAATGCTGCCCTAATGAGCACCTGCGCTGCACCTGTGCGGAATCAAAGCTGTTTACAATTTTGACCAAAATTAGCATATTTACAAATAGCCCGAGTGCGCTTAGACGGATGTGTTTACAAATCACCGTTAATCACATTTTAAGCGCACATTAAGCTGCGCAGCCATTAAATGGACATCAGCTGTGGAGAGAGGGGGAGGGAGAGGGCGGCGAGAGTCTGCTTTCTAGCTGCATTGCTCTGCGCTGCGCTCCTGTCCGGCTCCAAATGCACTTGGCAAATTGCAATGCTCGCTGCGTTGCTCGTATTGCGTTTAGTCCGCAAAATGCTTTTGGGCAAATGTTTTGCCATTTACAATTGCAAATCGAAACGAGCTAAATTAAGGCGAGCGCACAAAAAACGGTTCTGCTCAAATTTATTTGGCTTAAACGACTTTGGCTGCATGTGGATTTGGCCAGGATAATTTGAAAGCGCTCAGCACAGTTGACTAATGGCCAAATGGTAATTCGTGGATATTAGCAAGGAGAAGGTTTATATAAATGAGGCAGATACAGATGAGAATTAATATATATATGTATATATATATATATATATATATATATATATATATATATATATATATATATATACTATATATCTATATATATATATTTATATATATATATATATATATCTATATACTATGGCAGTCTGTTTGAAAAGGAGTTGCAAAGCCTCTGTAACTGAACTCACACAGATTCGTAATCAAGCCCAAGTCGGGGTGTTTTAGGCGGGAGTACATGACTAGCAGCTACCTGTACTGAGCTGCCTCTCACAATTTTGCCATTTTGCAATTCAATTCTCAATTTCAATTTCAATTTCTTCAATTTCTCAGACAACCTGATTTGGAGATTTCTTAGTCAATTGCTGATGAGAGCTAAGCACGTCAAAAGACTACACAACAGCAGAGACAGATTCCTGGTGATTCAGATCAATCTCTGAGCAAGCGCCTTGGAAACATTTCCTTAGAAAGAAAACTACTTAGGAGACTGATTCATTTGATGTGTATAGTTGGCAGACTAACTTCGGCCATATGAGAAGTATTCTTATGGGCAAGCAAAAGAGTCTTACGGGAGGCAATAAAATATTTAGTTATGCATTAAAGAAGACATCAATAAAATCAAGCAAACTATTGTTTGACAAATATTTAGATGTGTTAGGCTTCTCACAAGGCTGCTCCCATCAAGCCCTGTTATAATTAAGACTCTGTTAATATCAAGACTATTTTATAATCAAGACTCTATTACTATTCAGATTCTGTTACCATCAAGCCTCTGCTATCCCAAAGAGAAACAGCTAAGGTTTCTATATGAATATATTTCGTATAGATAAACACAGTAATAAATGAGGCACTTTCCACTTTTTTGCTGCAGTCGCTCTTCCTCTCTATGCTACTCCTTTGCTTTCAACTCCTGCCCTCTCTCCTTGTTACCTCCTTTTTTTGGGCATATTCAAAGTGTCTTCAGGCAAATTAACTAGTTGCTTTCGACTAGCATTGCCACTTGGCCAACACAAATGGCTTTGCCGCCGCGGCGCTGCCAACTCGGACTTGTTGCAAAAGGAAACTTTTGCGCCCCAGCCGCAGCCGCAGCCGTAGCCGTAGCCTTGGCCCAAGCAGCACACAAATTAAAACACAAAAAGTTTAATTACTGTTAACTGTAGACAGCAGCAGATTGCTGTAGCTGCTGTAGGTAGCTGCTCTTGGCCAGCCAAGACATTAGTTAAACAAACAAGGCAACAAGGCCAAGTTTGCGGCCCTAACTTCGCATGAGTTGTAGTTCAATTCTCAGTTGGGAGTTGGGAGTGGAGCACAAACAAAACTGTCGCGTTGCATTTTAATTGGATTGCTTTTCGGGGCACAATGCGGCGCGACTTGTAAATATTTAATACGTGTAATTGAATGTCCTGACTGTGTTGGATGTCCTGAAAGTCTTACCGTCTGGCAATTCGTAGAGTTTCTTTGGCAATTGCGCAAAGTAGGGATGCTGCAGTGCCTCGTCGGCGCCGATGCGCTGCTCGGGATTGAGCTGCAGGAACGCGTTCGCTATCGTCTCGCCCTCGATGATGTCGTACAGCCGTGGAAAATTGTGACCCAGTTTCCGTGGTCGATAGAAACCTAACCAACAACACCAAGTTCCATTAGTTTTGACGCCAGGCGAGGCTGCTGCAATTGCTGGCCAATTACTCACCCAGCTTGTGCGGTTTATAGCCGGGGAAGTGTGTTACGCCCGGCCACGTGTCCTCGGTGGGCGTGCCAAGCAATTTGAATATCTTGTCCAGCTGATCGTACGTATCACGTATGCCCGGAAACGTGGGCATACCAGTCACCATCTCCACAAATATACAGCCAACGCCCCACATGTCCAGCGACGTCGAGTACTCCGTGCTGCCCAGCAGAACATCTAAAGAGAGGGCGGGAGGCGGAGTCAGGTGGTTTGCTTCGTTAGGTAAATGTAGTTTTTTGTATGGAAATAAATTGCAATTTTAAATAAATAAACAGAGCTGTTGCGGACGCTAGTCGGATGACAGCCTGACACACTGACTGACAGCCATGCAGAGGTCGTCTTGGCGCTTATCTCGGCTGGCCCTAAACAAAGTTTTCTGCACACACGAACCGAAAAAAAAATAACACAGCGCAGGTCAAACACACTGGACAGGACTAAACTCCACCTGCTGCACAGTTGACCAAACCACATCCGCACGTTTGCATATATCCCATCCACTTGGCTGCAGCCACTGCTGCTCGTCTGCTCTGTTTTGGCCTGGTCAAGAGTCTGCTCGTCTGATGCTAAGAAGTGCAGATTAAATTTGTTTAACATGCTTTGACTTGCCCCGTTGAGGTCAGTCGGGAGCCCAGGGAGCAGCAACAGTAGCTCCAGCTCGAGCTGGCGCTGGAGTTCGAGTTGGAGCTGAGGCTGGGCGCAGGCCACTGGCAGCCGCTCGACTTCACACAAACTGTTTATGCCAAGGGAATTGCATATTAAAAAATTAACTTTATTCTCTCTACATCTCTCACTCTCTCCCTCTCTCCAGCTTTTTTCAATTTAGCGCTGCAAATTGATGAGAAATTTGTTGGGCAAGAGAGAAAAAAGCGAAGCTAAATGAATTGTTTGCCCATTGGACGCTGTCTATTTAGTGGGATATTAAAATTAATCTGCTTTCCGCTCTATGAGCGAAACTAAATTGAAAATGCTTACTGGAAAACCCGAAAAACCAATATTAATCCACTTTCAACATGCATCTGGGAAAATTAATTCTGCTGAATGTTGTTGAAGCTTCAACATCGAGTGCTGCATAACTAGCAAATGAACTAGTTATTGCAGTCAGGCATCAGTTGTTATCAGAGAGAGATTCAAATTAACATGAATATTTCATTGCTGAATTTCTAAGAATTTGTTCATGAACTAGTTCATTTTGCAATCAAAACTACATTCATATAAAGCTTAACAGAGCTCTTACTAAGCGCCTAAGCAAAAATTGCCTAATGAACTAGTTCATTTGCTCAGTTTCTAAGAATTTGTTCACCAACTAGTTCATTTTGCATTCAATCAAAACGCATTTTCATAAAAAGTTATTATTTACCTCTGTCAGAGTTTTTAATTGCTAGGCGCCTTAGCAAAAATTGCTCAAGTAGCAAATGAACTAGTTCATTTTGTGAACTTTGCTTTCATATAAAGTTTAACATGAGATCAAGCTGTTGACTTTATCTAATTATTTGTTTTTAGTGAACTGGTTCACAATTGTTAAATGAACTAGTTCATTACATTTTTCGAAAAGAATGCAACTTTCATATGCAGTTTATAATTTACGTTTCTCAATGTACTTACATTAATTCTAGCGAAAATGAACTAGTTCATTCTGTGAACATAACATTCATAAGTCAAAGTTAAAGTTCATGGCTTGAACTTATTACTAATGTGTGTTCACTGATTAAGAGCTGCTGCCAAATGAACTAGTTCATCTTTAAAGCTTTCACTTAAATCATATTTCATCATTAAAGTCCGCTTCAAGCACCGCAATAAACCCCAATTAAACTAGTTCATTAAGCGCCTTGGCAGCCCGCTTTCAATTCATGCGAAATATGCAATTATTTCAAGTGGCTGGCACGTCTTCAGCTGCACTCACCTGGCGGACGGTACCATAACGTAACCACTTCATGGGAATACGTGTGGCTGGGCACGCTCTTGGCACGGGCCAGGCCAAAGTCGGCAAGCTTCAGTTCGCCGCAGTCGCTGATTAGCAGATTCTGGGGCTTGACATCGCGATGCAGGACACGACGCTTGTGGCAGTAGGAGAGGCCGCGCAGGAGCTGGAACAGGAACAGGCGCACATTGCGATGGTCCAGGCCACCCGGATGCTTCTCCATATATTGCGATAGATCGGTATTCTAGGAGGAAAGACAACTTAGCTATATGCTATATAGATTTGTCAATCTGAACACTTACCACATATTCAAAGACAAAGGTCAACGTCTCGCGGGTGTGCACAATGTCGTGCAGGGTCACAATGTTGCTGTGTTTCAGTTCTTTTAGCAGCGACGCCTCCCGTATGGCCGTGAATGGGGCGCCCTCCTCCTCCTGCAGCCGGATCTCCTTCAGTGCAACGCGCTGGTAGGTTAATCTGCGGATACGCGTGGAGTGAGTCGAGGAAATTAATAAAATAAATACAAAAGTCAAGAAAGACCCGCAAGAAACCGCCCCCTGTCGGAGCCAAAGACAAACAGATGTCCGCAGCGCAACACGGCATTGGGCGGGCCTCCCATTGTCCTTGCCGCAAGCCATGTAGGAGCCAGCCCGAGCTGGAGGTGTGCGCAGTTGGGTCCCTCGCCTCGCTTACATTAAACGGACATAACGAGCCAAACAAAAATACGCACAAGAATGTGCGGCAAGCACTTAAATTAGGATAAGGCCAAGTACAGACAGGCCGGCCACGCCCCTCCGCCGACAGCCGCCCTAAGCCGCATATTTGAAGTGTCAAATTAGGTTAAATTATTTGACACCGACGCCGCAGACGGCAAGAATTTATGAGAGCTGCTATAGCCCAGGCAAATTCTAATTGGAACTGACTACGACTCACGACTTGAACTTGGTTAGGCTCCATAAAAGGGCAGAGGGAGGGCGGGAGAAGGGAGGGAGAGCCCCAAGATAGGGGCTGCTGGCATGCTAAAATCCTAGTCATAAAGTAGTTGATTTACGCCTGCTGCCAAGTGCCGGCAAAAATTGAGCAAAAGTTTTTCGCATGGCTCGAGCGTAGCTGCTGCTCGTCTGTCTGGTCCACTCGAATGTGGACTCAGGGTCTGAGGGCTAATTCAGTTAACTAAAGCGTCGCGATTTCAGCTAATTGGCAGTTGACGTCAGCCGCCAAAAAGTGTTTCGACTGAAAGTCACTTTCGCCCTGGCTAATGATGATGACATGCGTAACGAGCAGCAGCCACTGAGTGAAAGATAATGTACTTCAAATTAACCCAGATGGTTAATCAAAGCAGCAATCGTGGCGGATGCAAGAACTTTGCCACAAGCAAACATTAGCTAAGCGCATATTGGAAAGGAAATAGTATATGAGTTTAGTTAATTTGGCTAATCACATATATTTTGGAAACCTAATCTGCAGTTGAATGATGCTTTATTAGGGGTAGGCTGAGCGAAGATTGATTAATCGGAGATTCTTTATATGAAAAGTTGTGCTATGGGCATAGCGTACAAATAAGGGCATGCTAGCAAAAGCAAGTGGAGATTTTTAAGATAACTTTAGAGACACTTGATAGTAGGGATATAGTAGATAGTAGGATAAGTTAAGAAAACGATTATTTAATTAAATATTTTTGATATAAAGCAAACTAACTTGGCGTAAGTTAAGAAAAGGATATGGAACATGTTCATATACAGAAATAGTTAGTTCAGTAAATTCTGAAAAACTTCGCATTAGGGATATGCTCATAAAAGTAAGGAAAATTCTAAACTGTACCCAACTATGCCTAGCTCAAGAATAAATTTTACATAATACTAGATTATCAAAAGGTTATAAAACAAGCTAGAAAATAAGTATAGTAGGGGTATGCTAGCTGAGAAAAATATAAACAAATATTATATATAAATATATAAAAATAAAAACAAGTTTTATAGCTCAGATTTGCCATATTTAAGCAACAAAATTATTTTATACATTTTTCTAGCACATCTCTAAAGCAAACTCCTTCTCACACTCCGCCCCACTTTCATTAACCAACTCCTCTAATAAACCCCGTCTTCATTTTCAACTTGGCCCATTTCCCAAGTACTTGTAAAATGGAATACCACTCCTCATGGCATAAAACATGGCCGGGCTTATCTGCCCACACAAATAGCGCTAGCTATTTGTAAACGCCTACAATTTTATTGGAGCATAAACCAATTTGATGCCGAAACAAGTACTCGGAACATGAACTTTTGTTTATATCAATTTCAAGACTCATTTTTATGCCAGCATCAGGCTGCGCGCTGCGCGCTGAGCGGGGCTGATGATCTTTTCGAATATCTGCGCCATTTTCTAGGCAGCTGTCGTTGCTGTGCGCCCGGCGGCCGCAACGGTATCAATTAAGCCTTTTATGCGATGGCAAGTGGTGTTGTTAAGAGCACACACACACGCACACGCACACACACATAGAGAGACACCCGCATGCACACAGTTTTATAACCTCCAAAGCGTATGCCATAAAGAGCTTATGTCTGCGCACATCCTGCTACGACAACATCCTTTGGCGCTGCTCCTTGGCGACATGCGAAATTTTCATGTAACCGGCAGCTGCTGTGCTCTGCCGAGTATCTCAGGCAAATTACACAGCAACAAGGATACATGACTACAAGGATGTGTTAGCTACTCCGTGGCTGGTTTTTTAGGCAGGGCCGGGGGCGAGTGCCATGAAAAATGTATGAGAAAGCTGCAGCAGCAGCGGCTGCCTGATAATTTCCAACTGGGTCAACGTTTGAGTGGCTGGGCGTGGCAGGCACTCGATAAGGGCGCGCCCCCCACAAAAGCGTACTGCACGCACTTATGACAGCCATGTCGAAGGATACGCCGAAACTTTAGTTGCGTTAATGTAATAATAATATGATTTAGTTAAGGATCGTGACGGAGACAGCGAGGGAGAGACGGAGTCAACCAGAAAGCGCCAAAGTTTTGCCGTCAAGCAGCAAAGTTTGACGCCAGATGGCGCTACAGTTGACAGTTGACCCACTAAATGCTAATCAGACGCGTTAGCTAAACTCCAGCAAAGTTCAAGGAAAAACAAAAACTTTGCCAACTCAAACAGAAGTGAAATCATTTAGGAAAAAGTCAACAATTGAAGGATGGCCGAAATGTAGAGCGCGCATAAATCTTAACAAGCGAGAGAAGACAAAGGCAAAAGGCAAAAGGAAAAGCCAAAGCCAAAGCCAAAGCTAAGCAAAGCACTGACCCAAATTTGCGTATGAAATGCTAATCAGCAGGCCAAGCAGAGCGCGCAAATTTGGCTTGAATGGAAAGCCAACAGGCTCGCAAGTTGTCATACAGCGCCAATTTTCATTTGCATTTTCCATTTTCCCATTTCCCTATTTCCCCAGTTCCTCAATTCCCCATTTCTGCAGCTCTTGGCCACGTTTCCTCTTTGGCCCAGATAAATTAGAGCGAATTAATTGCATTCCGAATAAACAAAGCTAATTGGAACTCATTTCGCATGTGGCTCGACGCTCTGCATGCCAAATGAGAACCCGAAGTCGAAGCTGAAGCTGAAGAAAAGCAAGTTTTCCTTGTTTTTCACGTAAATGCCCATTGTTATGGTAGCTGGAGGCGGGGCTGCCGCTCGGCCTGCTCTGCAAATGATTGTCAAATAAATCAGCAAAGAAGGCAGCAAAAGTAAGTCGCCGCCACCGTCTCCGTCGCCGTCGCCCAATGCAACTGACAGCCACTGGGTATACATCATGTGGCCTCCTACCCCTCCCCCTCCCACCCACACTCCACTCATTGCTTGTAAATATAAGTAGCCTGCCTGAGCTGTCAGAAAGGTGACGATGCTTGTTTTTGTTGCCGGCGCTCATTTGTCAAATTATGAGCGACGCAGCTCAACAGAAATCAGAGCGGGCGCAAATGAGGCGGCATTTGTTAAGCTGAATGGGAGCGAGGAAGTGGGCGGGCGCTGAGCTCTGCTCCACTCTGCGGCCAACTCAATTGTGTCAAAGAAAAGGGTTACGCACGGACCTGGAAAAGTGCGTTAAGAAACCCAAAAGCCAAGACAACAACTGCGAGACCCCAGCAGCAGCAGAGGCAGCAGAAAGGGCCAGATGGGCAGCAGGAGGAGCAGTAACAGCTACTACAATGCTTATATTTTGCCAACACAGTATTTTTTCTAAGCCCGCCTGCTCCATTGTTGCACTGCTGCCCATTGTTGGCCATTTGCCGCTCGCCGAACCTGCCCCAGCGCCTGATTGATAGCCGCATTTGCATAGAGCAAAAAGAAGAAAGAAAGGAGAGAGCTGCGTCGCCTGTGCCTCTGTCTGGAGCTGCTCGGCGGCTGTAATGAGCCTGCCAGCGCAGCTCCACATAAATAGTGTATATATAGGACGCTGCATGCCAAATGAGCACACAGCCGGATGCAAAACGGTAGATAGCGGGAGAGAAAGGCCTCAGACCGGGCAACATTTGTAAATAAATCAAGAGAAAATGGCGGGCGGCATTGTCACACAATTTTGCTTAAAAGGCATTTGATTTAGGCGCAGCGACTGTAAAACTGACAGGATGGGGACGCAACGTAGCAAAACAGGACATGTCCAACCCGTTCGCTGGCTCGTCAGCCTTGAAGCTCGTCAAAATTCATGGAAGGCAGCAGAGCAATAATTTTGCTTAACCCAGTGACATGGCAACCCAATTTGAGGACCACAACTTGATTTATGGCACACAGTTGGGACCCCACTATAAAGTTACGTATATATTTGGGCGTATGCGTGTGTATGTGTGTTGGTACTCACTTGCTAAATCCTTTGTAGACTGTCGCATAGGAGCCCTCGCCGAGCGGCTCCAGCTTGACATAGGCCTCCTGCTTGCCAAATGGTGAGTCGCCCTGTGGAGAGAAGAATGCAAAATGAAATATAGATAAAATGCTGTAATTAGCCAAAGGCTTTTCAAGTTGTTGTTAATTTATGCTAGAGTCAATTCAAATAAATCTCGAGTAAAATTGTTTTCAAGGGCAGCCTGAAAGTAGGCAACGAATTGTGTTTGAACTGGCGCTTAAAAGTAGGCAATGGAAATTTCCTTTGCTTTTGGATTTTTCTTTAGTTATGTATAGCAATACATGATTATATATATAGCAATACACGATTGGTAAAATGCAAAACATAAATACGAACAAGTTAATAGGGCTATATCTATAATACAATACATACTCTTACTAATCCCTCTTAAGAGATCTGCTTAGCGAGCAAAGTGAGGAATTCAACACGCCAGATCAACGAATGAAAAGAGTCAAAAATAGCCAGAAAATATTTGGCAACTACAAAAAAGAAGCTCTTCCGTCGCTTAAGATACTTACTATATGGAATATTTATTCCAATGGCAGCCATAAAATAAAGCACACGCCGTAAATTGCCAGATCTAACTGGGAAATAGCAACATTGCCATGCCAGTTCTCATTGCATTTGCTCACAAGCGATGCCTGTGCAAATGAACCGACTGCACGCACTCACTACCTTGACTTACTTCCGCAAAGTTCACACTACATTAAATAAAATTGCACTCAGCTCACAACTCAAACATCTCAATGTATTAAATTAATCGGAACGCTCAGTGCCAAGGCAAAGGGTCCCACCAGGACAAATTTCAAAGAGATGAAATATTTTCAATGTTGATGCGACGCACACCAGTGCTGACTACACACAAGCGCAGCTACAACCAGTTGAGAATTTTAAGTGCACAAATGCGCAAAAGAGCGCACAGAAGTATGCAACGATTTATGCGCGGCCACAGGCGACCCAACCAGAGATAGACAACAGTGATGTGTGTGCGTGTGTGCATGAAGAGATATATCAAATGACCAGCAATAAAGTACAGTTAGACAAAGTGAGTGCATAAATTGATTGAAATTGATTGAGTGAGCAGAAAATGCATTTGAATTCGTTTTACTTACGCCAAATGCACTGAAACGTTTTCGTCGCGGATGTGGATCCTGTTTGTTGAGAAAGACCTCGGACTTGGGTCTGGGCGGCTTCTTGGGTCGCATAACGACATGCGAATGGTACTTCATCTCCTCCCTGATATCATCGTCCAACAGCTTGCTGTCCGACGAGACCGACAATTGTCGCTGTACGCGATCGTGGTGGTCGGTGCTGTCCGTGCTGCGCCAGTCTGCAAAGGAAGACGCAGAGAAGAGGGATTAAAAAAGTGAGCAAAGAGGAAGAAAGGAAGGAACAGCTTAATGAGGTTGTACAAGTGCTTGGAGTAGACTACTTAAAATCTAAATTAGTGTCCCACACAGAGAGGCTGAGGAGTACGCGAAAACAAAGCGAAAGCCGACAAATGGCCGGCTGCTGGCTGAAGGACCTTCAAGGAGCGCAAAAGGATTTGGGGCTCAGCATAATGAGGCCACAGGCCCGCCTCCCACCGGCCAACCAGTTGTTAGCAAGTTTGCTCATTAACCCCAGCAGGGGGAGAGCGAGGGCGGCCACGAGGTAGTTGCAGCATCATCATCAATGACCAGCCTTGAAACCGTGGCATGCAACAACTCTGCGGCAGCTGTGGCAACTCTGCCATGTTTACACAGCGGCAACCGAAACCGAAACGGAAAACCGGAACGAATCGAATCCGTTGCAAGCTCTGCATAATACAGCTGGCAAATATAATAAAAATGTTGCAAAAGATATATATATATATGTATGTGTGTGTGTGTGTGTGTGTGTGTGTGTGTGTGGCAGCAGGTGGCAGCCAGCGCAAAGTTGGTCTAGGACAAACTTTTGTTGCAGTTGTAATTGTGGGCGTGGCAGCTGCTGCGGCAGTGGGTCACCTAGTAACCCGATGATATTCATTGACTTGGGAGCGCCCTGTCCCTTGCTGCCTTTCAATTTGCTTTAGCAATTTGTTTGCATTGCCACTGCCACGCCCACACAGCGCGCAGGTGTGGGCGTACAGCGCTCGCCCTCTGCACTTGGCTTCGCTCTGTTTGTTTGGCTTTCTATTTGAGCACTAATTACATTTTAAATTATGTTTGCTTTTGGCATCGTCGTGGCTGCTGATGCTGCTGTGGATGCAGTTGCTACCGTGACTGTTGCTCTGCCAGCAGCAGACACACACACACACACACACACACCCGCACACACACGTGTGTGTATCTTTGTGGCTTTATTGAAATATTTATATAATATAGTTGTGGCTGGCGGCTGTTGCCGGCGCAGTTTCAGCTGCGCTTCGCGCAAATTGGTTTTGTTACAGCCCTCAAAAACCTGCCTGGGCGGTGGGCGTGGCGGCACGTGTGCATCTCATGATATACGGCTCAATGCAAGCGAGTGTGAATAATAGAAGCGCCTGAGCAGTTCCGTTTCAATTAAACTTTAACTCTCAACTTAAAGCTCGAACTGTTAACTTCGCCTCATGTCCAATTCATAATTTCGCATTTGCCGCGCTCAGTGATAAACTCCCAGGTGTAAGCTCTTGCTTAAACTGCTCTTTCAATTTCCCCAACTTAAGCTTTCATTGAATTGCATTTCCGTTGGGCTTCTAACCCACATTTGCCGCTCACAGGAAACGCAGCTCCGGCAACAGCTACTCACACATTTATATATGCACACACACACACACACACACACATTGATGCCACAGTCAATGGCCTGACCATAGTAAGAGACAGAAAAACTCCATTTACGAAACTGCGCGCTCAAGAAGGTCTTCTAACTCCATCTGCTTTCATTTCGTGCTTTTTTTCACGCCTCCCCAAACACCGCAAGGCGCATAAAAACAAAACCAGCCGAAAGCTTGGCATTGACTGTCAGCTACCCTGGAGTTACTTCAGTGAAGACTTTAGCCTAGAGCTACTACACTCAAGACTTTAAGTAGTTCTCAGCCAGTTTCTCTTTCTCATGATAGTTTACCTGTGAACTTATTAGTAATTGGTTCCTCATAATCTCTTGATGCTTGCCAAACACTTGGGCAAGCAAAAATCCAAAATCCTTTAAAACAAAACTTGAACAAATCCATAAACAATAATTTTAAAAACTACTTTGATAATGAAAGTTTGAACATGGAAATCTGTTTTTGAAGTGCTTAGAAGTTGGAGTTATGCTCATCTGCCAAACTCAAACTATCATTAGATAAAGATATTTAGTTTTATGTTTATATAGAGATACTATAGATTCAGTCTATATTTACGTCTGCAAGAAGTTAGCTCAAATTTGTAATTTATGAACAGCAGAGCTAAAAGTTATGAACTTTCATAAATTTCAAGGCAAGCCCCTAACTTGGCCTCACCTTCGGACCATCTCTTCGACTTTCACGCCTTCAGTCAAACTCTTGCCCACATTCTACGCTCACAGGGTATGCAGCGACTCTGCTCTCTCACTCTCAACTCGGTAAAAAACTAAATAAAAACCAAATTTAATATGCGCGCACAAGATGCTCGCTTCCTGCTGCCTGTTGCCAGACAGTCAAACAGAATGTTGAGAAATTACTAACATAAAAATTAAAAATTCAACAGCAGCCGATTGGGCGAGGCGAGTCGAGGCGAGACCAGGAGTAGTAAGAAAAAAAAACTTTTGGGCAAACTTGCTGAGGATAACAGGATATCAGGATATTAGGATATGAAACGCTGCCTTCACGAGAACGGACGCTCGTTGAAAGCTAATCCGACTGTGAATCGCATGTGGCACACACACACACACATGTGTGTGGCATATGTACATATTAGACGATGGAAGCACACAGAACGTTACATGGCAAATGTTGACGGCGATTAAATGCGCAATATGCGCCATAAATGAGCCAAATAAAAGAAAAGAAAACCAAGAGAAAAACTTGAATAAGAAGGGAAAAAACAGATATTGAACCAGTAGAGCAAGCAGCCGCCGAGTGCTCCAACTCTAGCCAAATCTCATCTACTGCTAGTGCCTCAAGCAAAGTTCTACTCTCTCACTCACTCTCTCTGCTCATCGACGACATTGTCGTCCTGGCAGCCGTCTTGGCTAGAGCTCAACTCAAAGGGGGAACGGGCTGGGCACATAGATGAAAGCCATTTGATTTGCAGAAATTGACTGAGCATTGGCAAAGTGGCTGTAAAATTGGAAAAATGACTCGCAAGGCAAACGACTTTTTCCACGCTTCGATTTGCTATATTAGAAAGCTCTAAAAATTCCAATAGTGGTGTGATTATTCAGCTGCGAGTGCCAACAGTGCCAATGGCAATTCGGCGACACACGTTCGGCGCATATTAAAGAGCAGGCGATAATCATTTGGCAATGATAATGCCAATGCAAATGGCCAAGCTAATGGAACAGTTGGCAACGCTTACCGCATCATGTGGGTGTTTCACATATATATGTATCTCTATATTGATTGCCGGCTAACTAGGGCAGCTGGAGCAGCGAGCTAATGGCGAAAGCACATATTGAAAGTAATTTGTTTAAGATTTTTGGTATGATTTGTGAGTTTGCTGATGTGGCTAAAGCGATCTGGCAACACCAAGGCGTGCTGCAGGCGTGTTAAGTTGGCTGCGCTTGGGTATTTTGTGGATGTTGTTTGAATTGAAGAACTTGTTGTACAGTTATGGCAGAAAGATGTGCAACTAGTTCAAACCTTTCAGCTCTGATCTAAAAGGCACAGATCTCCTCTCATCTTCAGAATCTTTGATCCCTCGATCTGCCATCTCTCACCTCTCCTTTACTATGCTATATCTTATTGCATAACCCAAATGTTATTTACAGCTCAAATCTCTCTCTCGCCCCCTCTCAGTTTACTTTACTTTTTACAGCATTCATAAAGTTATATAGCCAGTTTTAGGGCTGCACTCAAGCGCAGCGAGCTCGCTACCCACTTTGTCTGTAGTCGCGCTCCTTGCGGAACTCCTTTAACGCCTTTATGCTTAAGTTTTATTGCGTTACACACTAAAATCTCTCGGGCGAATAACTTGAAATGCAAACAGAAATCAGAACAGGAAACGGTTCACAAAACAACAGCTCAAATAAAATGATAAAGCGAAGTAAAAAAAAAAAAACACACTGCAAAAACAAAATGAAAACTGAGTGCAGAAAATTCGCGCATAAAATGAAAACAATGAAAATTATGCAAGCGCGTTACATCAGCGGAGGAAAAGTAGAGGCGAAAAAATGGAAAAATGTGTCATACAAAAAACGGAAATGATAAAAATAGCGGGCGCTGAAGCAGCAGACTGTGAAGGGTCCAGGGTGGCCGGGTGGGACTGTCGCTGATGCTGCTGCTGCTGCTGCTGCTGGTGCTGCCTCTTGGCGGTGGTCATAGTTATGCAAATGCTATGCAAGGATGTCACGTCCTGCTGTGACTTAAAGCCAGCCAAACACTTGCACGCACACATGCGCCCCCAGTGGGTGGCTAAATTGTATCTCTCCCCAGAGTCTTCTGTCTTTTGCATATGTGCTGTGTGTGTGTGTGTGTGAGTGTGCCCAGCTGTTGTCGGCATACCCCTACTGTTGGCCTTCTGCATTATTGCATATTATTCGCAATTTCTGTTTACTACTCGTATTTGTTTTTGGCTTTGCGGCATTATTTATGACTGTTGCCCAGGGCGGCGAGCACACTATCATAAAAATCACAGCATTCTCGCTGCCGAGTGGGTCAGGCGCGCCCACACGCCCACACGCCCACGCCAACCACATACATCAGTTAGTGTCTCGCCTATAAAACAGAAATGAGCTAAACATAAAATTTTTTACTTTTCATTTGCATAAGTGCGAGCGCCACGTAATGCGTGCGAATTTATGTTTCTTGCATTGCTCAAGTACACTATGAAACATTGTACTTTATGATTATTATTAATATACCCTGTACTTGGTGGGCTTGCAAAATAAGAGAGACTTGTGGTAGTTGGTGCAACAGGCAAGACTAATGCTTCAGCTGTAGATTTGTATGATTTTGTGGGTCATTTAAGGGGTATCTGCCAGTCGAGTCCAACTTTTATCATAGTTGGCTGCTACTTATAATGACAATTGGGTATAGCAGCAGCTCTTGACTGACCAAGTTTCCTATGACTTCTCAAATAAAAGGGTACCTGCTAGTCGTGCATATTCTTCTAGTTATATCAATTGACATTTTGTTTATGAATACCAAACATAAGAGCTTCAAGTTTACATACATCATCTTACAAGCAACTTCTCGATTCACGCAGTATCTGCTAGTCGTGTCAACTCTACGCCTCTCTTTTACTATTATTCATAAGCGCGTGTCACGCGTTTGCGTAAAAATTTAATAAAACAAACATTCGCTCAACTCGTTGAAGCATTCACGAAAAGCCCTTCGCTCGCTCCACGTCTAGCCAAAATAAATAAAATATATACCGAATGTGTGCGAGTGTGTATATATTTATGCGCCGGGGTGTGTCTCTAGAGTGGGTATTTCCTCTGCAGCTGCAGCTGCTTGGCTAGCGACAGGAAATACAATTTTGATAAATGCAACAGCACAGCGCGCTCCAGCAGGATGGCCATCGACAACGCATTTCAAATTGGGCAGCCCGCCACGCCCCCGCGTCATGGCCGGAGTATCAGCTTTATCTCTGGCGACATCAAGTGTCCTCCAGCTGAAACATTTGCGCTGTTTTTATTTGTTTGCGGACCGCTTCTCCTTCGACCGTTCGCTGTTATGTTTGTGATTTATTATTCAGGCCAGAAATTAAATTTTCTCTTTTTACAGCAGCCTCGCCCCCCGCCCCTCCTGCTCCTTGTGTGTTTTGGCAGCCCTTTTAGTGTCACAGGCACCCCCACAGCCACAGCCACTCACATATACCGCATTCCCCTTGTTTAGTGCCACAAAATTTATTGTGTTGTTGCTGAATTCAATTACGGCGATGATAACCAAAAGGAAAAAAGGACAAGGCCAAAGCCCAGGCGATAGCTCGAGATGGCGACAGGCATCCAGACACCAGACTCTCCAGACTGTAGACTCTAGACTCCAGACAAGTGCAGTCAATGCCAAAGGGATTTTCAATATTGCATCCTTGAATGCCACACACACACACACACACACACTCGCCCTCTCTAAGCCTCGCAAATGTCTCAATATGAAAATGATAACCCGCTGCGTTTTGTCATTAACTTTAGCCTGTCGACTGCACTCGGCGAGCAAGGACAACGTCGAGGATGATGACAAAGGCAACTTCTAATGCCAAACTACACAAACAGAGGGCACAAAAGACATCATATCTATTTTAATGACATTTTGAAAGCTTTTCCCATAAAATATGATTATTTAAATTGCTGTCAAAACAGAAATAACGCAAGAAAACCGAGCTGGAACGTAGAGTAGGAAATGCCCAACTAGCAAATACCCGGAATATCATGCTGGGCTCTGTGGCAATGGCAGCAGCTATGAAAAAGGTTCTCTATATGCAGAGAGTGATGATGAGGCAACCAAATGAAGATCATTAAAGGTTTTTGATGATTTGAAACATGTTTGAGCTATGTTTGCTATGGGAGGAGTTAGACTAAATCTCCTGCTCTTAGAGAGAGGGAGAAACGGACAAGCTTAGGCCAGTCAGAACTTCCTCTGTGCCATCAAAATCAATATACCCTTCTTCAAATGGCTTAGGGTATAAAAACTACTATTAAAATAACCATCTAAAGCAATTTCCGCTAACAGCATGCAAAAGTTAGCCAAAGGTATACCAAAAACTACAAAACTCGAGTTGTACAAACTTTTAGCTAATTTAAAACTAGAAATTTTGGGAGTGCATCATTACCTTGTGGTTTATTATTATCATTTTTCGCAGATTCTTGTGCTAAAAATAAAAGGTAGAAAAAATATGCAAATTAAAATGAAAAATTCGTAGCAAAATAAAGTCAATTTAAAGCTAAGCGGGAATTAAGACTAGGTGGGATAAGCAAATGCGTGAAATGATTGACGAAAAGCAAAACTAAGTTAATGTGTAAATATAAAAAGATTTCGAACTATAATTAAATATATGGTCCGTATTTATTGTATGTGGAATAAGCTTATACAGTAAAAGCAAATTTCTTACTCTCATTACTAAAAACCATGAGAATCGCAAAGAGAGGCAGTTTAACTCAGATATGTATGCTCTTTGTATACATTTATTCTAATCTAGTCAAAGCCCTTGATTATATTTTATGCATTTTCATTTCAAAGCTAAAAATTGGCCAGTTTATTCAAAAAAAAAAAAAAAAAAACTCAGCATAGCTTTAGAGCTCAGGGAGCAAATTGATGCACAGAGTCAGGTAAATATAAATATATATAAAACTCGGACAAAATATTCCAACTAAACACACACAGAGATTATTATTGTGCGCAAATCGATTTGTAGCTGAAAGCCACTCACGAAGCAGCTATGCCATGGTATGGCTGCTATTACACGCTTGTTGACCAACCAACGAGCAATACTTAAACTTTATCAGCTCTCAGTCTCACTCTCTCTCTCTATCTTTCTCGCTCTCTGGGCCTGGCTTGCTGTTAACTTTGTGGACAAATAAAAGCATAAATCGCGCGTAATAATTGGCCAAAAAGCACATTTAATGGCTTATACACTGCGTCAAGGACGTGGCGAGGCAAGGACAATGGCTGCTGCTGCAACGGCGAGTCGTTAAGAGATTTACTCCTTGGCCATATTTCTTTTCGCACTCGACTGCCGACCAGGCCAAAAGGAAAAGTGGTAAAGAGCTCTCGTATGTTGCCATATTATTGAATAAGAAATTGACATTTGATTAGAGATTTGGACGCTGTGTTGTGGGTCAGTTCCCAGTCGACCTCTGTGGCCTGCGGCTGGGCAAGTTCTCTCCCGGACCGGGCCGCATATCCTTTCGTTCATCACTTCCAATTACCGCTTATTTATTGCTTCATTTTCACTGGCAGAACTCACTTACTCCAGCCCAGGGCCAAGCCAAATTGATTTGTGTCCGTGAGTCCGTGTGTGTGTGTGTGTGATTGGATTAAGTCGGCGACCGTTTGAGGATTTGTAGCTGAACTCTTTCCCGACCATTACGCCCACAGCTAAGGGATTTATTAAGAGCAGCAGCAGCAGCCGCGGCAGTTGGAGAAAAAGAGTGAAGCAAAACTGTTGCCGGTTGATTGTGTTTAATTACTCAAACCAGCGGACAGCCATGTCGAACATTGATTTTCATTTGCGATATAATGAAAAGCGTTTCCAATTAGAAACAAGGACTCAACTGTTCTTGCTTTATTACAATTGTTGTTGCTCTTGTTGTTATTAAAAGACGAACAAACACGTACAAACAATTTGCGCGACGTGAGCCAAACGAGTTTTTTGGCTCAAAGAGCAGATTTTTAATTGCAGCCGCGTCTGCTGCTTGGCTTTGTTGACAGCAATTTGATTGGACGCCAACAACACATAATTACTCATGCCACATGTTGCACGCGACAAGGCGAGACAACAGTTTGCCAAAGGAAAGGCTGCAGGGCACAAGTGCCAGGTGAGAACGGGACTTCAATCAGCGCTGTTGGCTTCAGGTGTGAATTTTGTGTAAATTAAAATAAATTCATGCTTATTTAATTAAAATTGCTTCGGCTGAGTGGAGAGTGTGGCGTGAGCAGAGCTGTGGGAGATGATGATGATGAGAGAGCATAACATATAAAGAGTTGCCTTGGCTTGACTGAGACTGCTTCAGGCTGCAAATGGCTTGAGTCGTTTCACTATGTCCACTCTCTATTCATGTTCACCTGATCAGCGTGGAAACATCAGCCACTAAGAGGCAACTGCTGAGAGGCCCATTAAGAGCGCCTCGATTGAGCAGAACTGATAAAAACTCTAGCTCTAGTCTATATTCACTGAGCGCAATTACTTTAAAGGCCAGCAAATAAATATACCTAAATAAATCAGGAATTTTTATATAAAATAAATAAATATTTTGAGAGCAGACACAACACTTCAGGTAATCTTTTTTTACGCTGAAAAACCTTTTAGAGACTCTGCTGAATCAATGCTGGAATTGTAGCAGCTTTTCGAGTGCTGCTGATTGTCTGTTCGGCAGCTGATGTGGCTCAGGCGGCTTAAAGCTACAGCAATAGCACTTTGATGTTTTCGTTTACGTTTTCGTTTTCTAATTAACAGGCAAGCCGCAGGAGTAGCAGCAGCAGCGGCAGCAGCCGAAGCAGCCTGTGGAGTAGTAAATCCATCAAGTTTCAGGCACACACGTCCGCACGGGCGGCCACATCCTGCCGAGACATGCAGGCAAACAACACGCAGCAAAGGATATTACTTAACAAATTACATAAAATTACTTTTCTTGTACGTAACACAGGCAAACAAAGCAGCCGACGAGCTGAGCTGAGCTGAGGCGGCGCCTCCACAAGAAATCGCTTAACGATTACAGAGTAGACAAACAGAGACAGCCAGAGAGACTGAGAGGCGGGCTAAGAGATACATAATATGCTGCTGTCAAGTCGAAAAATGTTAGGCCTCCGCCTGGCGTTAAGGGTTGTGGGGGTGGGCCTGGTGGCTTGCTAAGCTTCTTCCACTTTTCGACATACGCTGTTTGCGCCAGGCAAACAAACAAAAACCAAACAATTGGCGGCATCATTCATCATGAGCCAAAACATATGACAGCATATTTTACACGCAGCGGGGGTGGGTGAAAGTTGTTGCTAATTAAAAGCGTTGTCTGCTGCACACACGTCGACAATTATGCAAGTCGACAGCCTGAGCTGGATCAAGCCAGCAGTCGAGTTTCCGGTTACATTTAATGAAATGCCAAACAATATGAATGAAAACAATACGCTCAGCGCTTGGCATGGCATGGCATGGCGTGGAGAGGGACGGCTACAGCAGGTGAGGCAAACGTAGACGCTTTGCTCAAAGAGGCCAACGCAAATGCAATTACTTACTAACGGAAAATTAGTGCTGCCATTGTGCATAAATTGTTGCACGAGGGGCACACGGGGCGTATGCGTGATATGCGACTGCGCTTTTGTAACCAGCTGCCACTAGGCACCCCTCCACCCACACTCACCCCTCCTCTGTGTGTTAAAGTGTGCGCAAATTATGCTCATCATTGTGTGACACAATTAGCGCTAGGGCCCAGCCCGCAGAACGCATGAGGAGCGCAACTTAACCCTAATGGATGCATATGCCACGCCACCAGCAGCAGCAGCAGCAGCTGCCTGGCACTCTGCAATTTTCTCATTTTTAGTGCCATGCCAGTCATTTCATGCATGCGAAATTAGTTTATGTGCGCAATTTCAAAAGAAGTGCACAAAAAGAACCGCTAAAAATTTCACACTAAACGCTGGCCATTATGCAACATTTTGTTGCAAGCGGCAAACAGCCAACAGCCAGCCCAAGCGGAAGCAGGCAGCTAGGCATCACAGTGCCTTTGGCTTTCCGCTTTCTTTTTTGGCCAACTGCATTTGTCTAAGGCGCTGCCTGCAAATCTTGTGGCATGTTGCAACCAAGTGACGCGCTAAGTTTCTGCTTCAGCGACAACACAATTTAGATAAGGACAATCCTAGGGGCTGTGTGCGCATAAGCTTTGTTTAGAAGTTAAGATACGTGGCAGTAAAATATAGCAACTCTTAGGCTAGATTTGTTTCTGTTGCTGAGTGGAACTTGTGCTTTGACTATCTTTCTATATATTTAAGTACCTTTCTATATATATAGCTGATATGATACTCGACTATCTTAACTTTGAAATTGTTCAAGCATGTTCCCTAGCTCGCTTCTCAAGTTCTCTACTGCCATGCCTGCCTCAGCTCAGCTCTGATTGCAGTATCCTTTCCAATACTTCATATTAAATCTCACATTCCTTCATCAACTCAATCAGAGCTCCACAAAATTAGCTCAATAAAAACTTATAGCGAGACAGAGAGAACTCTGCTATTCAAACATTCATTCCCTTGATTACAGTTGCCAGCCGGCTTCAGCTACTTTGGCATTTATTTATTAAGAAAATGTTCCGGCAATTGCACATGTTTTCCTCTCTTTCGCCCCAAATATTTATCAAAGTCAAAAACATCAATCTGCTGGCTGCAATTTGTCCAAACATTATTTGCTTTATGGCCCAGTGGACGAAGCGGAAATTGTACAATGGCCAAGAAAATGAATTGATTTCTAATGCGAATTGTTGTAGCCACAATAGAGGAAACGAGCAGGTGGCTCCAGCGAGTGGATATCGAGCCAATTGGATTGCTGCAAGCCAAAGGCAGAAGAAATTCAATTTCAGCTTGCAGTTCTGCCCGGCTGCAATCCTTTTACAGCATCGGGCAAAAAGGATGCGAACTGTGGAGAATATTAATAAGCAATAAAATAGTCCATTGACTGTTGTTGCAGCTGCCACATTTATCCATAATATTTTTACAAGCTGCGCGGAAAAAAAACAGACAGGGAATAAAAACAGAGAGTTCTCTTCGTTTAAGTAATTGCGCGGTCTTTCGCTGCTGCATTTTTTAATTAACTTCAAAAGGTTTGCTCTACAAACAGAGAGAGGGGAGAGGGAAGAGGGAGAGCTGCTCTGCGCCTCTGTGTCTGCCGTTGTCATTAATGTCCGCTGATTTGTGGCAATGGCAAATAAAGCCAGTGGGCGTGGCCGTGCTGCATCTGCAATATATCATCAACGGCGACATGGGCAACACAAATAGAAGCGAGCAAACAAAAAACATTGTTGCACGCTTTCCGTCAAGCGTTCGTCATAAAAACGCAATCGAATGGTCTGGCCAAACGCGAATTGTTTGCCTTTGGGCAACAACGACAAATAGAGAAACAAAACCTAGTCGGGGGGCGTGGCCGCGGGCTAAGCTCAGCGAAACAAAAGACACGTACGCAACAATGGCCACAGGACGCGCCGGTCCAAGTCCATCAAACAGGACACGAGAAGCGAAGACATTCCCTAGGCGAGCACGTCGAGCGCGGACAAAGGCCAGCCTACAGTGGTCAATAAAGGTGAATTGAGATCTGCAAGAAGTTCGAGTTGTAGGGTGGAAACCATGTATAAAAACTAACTATAACATAGATCTTAACTGACAAATCATAAAATTATAAATCGATAAGTTTATCGAATGCTTAATAAACAATCGATAGTAAGCGATCACTTGTGTTGCTAATATATATATTAAATTTGCATCTTATGCATATAAATCGATGTATATATGCACACAAGCCTCAACCGATGAGCTTATCGAATAATCGATAAATCAATAAATGATATCTGGATACAATATAGATGTAATTATATACATACATTGACTTGTTGATGTTATCTTATATAAAATCTATATCTTCTATCTTCTATAATATCTCTCACTCAACTTCGATAATTTTATCGAATGATTAACTATCGATAACTGAATCCAAGTATCATTTTACGTTGTAGAACTCATAAATAATGTTATGGTAGACTACTAACATACATTACATAATTGATGACTTAACATTTCGATTACCTTATCAAAAAAAATAATATCGATAACTTAATCGATAACAGCAAGTCATCATATATGCTTTCAATAACACATACCCTGCTGTGTACAACCAATTTAAACTACCAATTATCGATTGCTCAATCAACTGCCAATCGATAACATTACTCAGGCCGTCGATTATCATATCAAACGTTTTGCATTTGCAGCCAGCAATTTGAATGTTTCGTAGCATACTGACAGGCAGGCAACGCATGGCTTGTGACTGATTAATCCATTATTGAGCTAGCACATAGGCATAGGGCTGCAGACGGCCACATCCATTGCCGGCTTCGACCACATGTGCCGCACTCAACTCAGCCATGGGCCTCTTCAATGTTCAATCAGGCGCCTAAGTAGAGAGCCCCAGCCCAGCCCATGGTGCTTTGTTCATATGTAAACGACAATCAACTTGAAAAGCAAGCGCCCCAAAATCGTAATGGGAATAATTTGCAGCAATTTCATTCAAAAAGCCTCTTACAACCACATATGCGTGTCTGGCTGTGTGTGTGGTTCGTCACGTAAATGACAATCAAAATTTGAAGCAGCCTCTCTCTCTCTGTGTGCTACAGGAAGGAAGCGACTGGGCTGCAATGTGTCGAGCTGACCAAATCAAATGCGTGCCCCAAGTGCCCCAAGGCTGTCAGAGTCAACACATTCATCGAAACGAGCCTTATCTGCAGTGGCAGGCAGACAGGACGATAGATGCAGGATACGAGTGAATCGCAAGCTCCCCATAGACCAATACAAATACTGCAACCGCAGCTGAAGCTGCTTATAATCTAGGCACACACGTGTCTACGACGCTGTCCGTGAGTGTGTGTCTGTCTCTGTGTGTGTGGAATGTGTTACAAGGATATTTGCACACACACACACACACACACGCAGCTTAGTTACATGGCCCTACCGTCACTTTGTCATATTATGAATCCTAATTCCGTTGGAGGCCGTGACCTGAGGCCCCCACCTGCCTGCCTCCCGCCATATTGTATGAGCGCCTGATGACGTTATGGATACTTCAGCTGTCACTCAAATTGCCAGCGCCGTGCGTTGATTGCAAGCGCCATGAACTTAAAGCCCGCTCAGCACATTGGCGCCCCTTAAAGCACTCGCCATTTATTATGTCTTGTGGCTGGTGCTCTATGGCTCGGAATTTATAATGACAAGCGTGAATTTTCATATTGGAGCCACTCTGAGACAATGTGATGGACCCGGCACTGGCCAGCGGGCATTGTTAGCCCCGCCAGTTGCAATAAAATGCGCGTCAAATTGTCTTGCGAGCGCAGAGAAAGGAGCAAAGTGGCCCAGGGATGATGGCTGGGGGAGTTCAGGGCACTATTAAAAAGTTTGCAACCCCCGTCGGCAACAGGATATAAAAATAAATGTAAAAAATTGTGGCGGGCAACGAGTTGTTGTGGAGCCAGCCCCACCATAATGAGCTTAGTATGCAGAATGCGGCGAATTGTCAAAAAGATTCATTTTCAGACAGTTTTACACAATTTTTGCTCCCTCCTCGGGCTGCGGCGACATTTCGGACAATGCTCGGAATTATTGGCTGCTGGCGGAGTTAACTTTAAAATGATGTGGGCGTGGCAGTTGCCAGCAACTTTCACTGTAAATGGACGAAGTTTGCCCCCCCTCAAAAGAAAAAAGGGAACACGGAAAGAATTGATTACATTAGCCGAGCTCAAAGCCAGCCAAAGTTGCTGCTGCGAAAATTCGTGTATAATGTCAGCTGAGCTCTGTACTACAGCGCATTATTCATATTTATCTGCAGACAGTTTTTTGCTCAAGTGAAAATCAATAGCTCGAAAAGGGCTCTTTGGCAGCTCTCTGATTGCCAGCAGTTTCTCTAGCCAATTAGCCAGGCTTTCAGCTCGTGCTTTGATCTCGCAATGAAATCGCTATGCAAATGCTGCGCGACAGCCGTAAAAATGCCCAAAAAGAAATCCGTAAGAAAATCGACCGCAAATTTTCCATGTCAATGCATAAGTCGCTTCATTAGCCAAAGCCCAGGCAAATGCCGCACATCAAACAAAAGCAAAGGCAACAAAAAACACTTCGCCAACTAAATCATTAAAAATGCGCCACACACAAAGCCCACCAACAACACAAGAGAAAACTCCAAGCGGAAAACAAATACAAAAAATACGGGAAATGCGAAAAGGCGACATGTTTTTGCTTCGTTAATAAACTGCAACGAATTTGACAGCGGGTAGAACCACAAGGAAGGGCTGTCTAACCGCAAGGCGACAGGACTTCTTCGGCTGGCAGCGCCCGCCTAATGGCCGCAAGAAACAAGAAAAGCCAGCGCAACTGTCAAAGGGTTTCCACCATGAAAACAATGCTAACACACACACACACAAAAGTGGTAAGCAAAACAAGCAAGGATGCTTTAAGCGGGAGTGGACGACGTGCAGATACCACTACTATGCATATTTCTGATGAAGGCCAAGGTTTGTCATCTTCTGAGTCTGCATTTCTCCCTATTTGATTATAAAGTTAGTTTGAAATAGTGTAGAGCTAAGTTTGATTCAAAATGTGAGTAAGAAATCTATAAAAACGTTATGCTTAAGAGTTTATGCCTCGCAGAAACTTCCTAACCTCAACTTCTGCCTCTAGGCCTTAAAGTTTTCGAGCTATTCCTAAATCTGACATTATAGAAAGGAAAATTATATTGTAATTGCATAAACAATTTTTCTTTCTCATTCTTCAACGCTCTCAAAGTCCTCTTCCACTTGCTGCAAACCTCCGCTCTAAGCCAATCTACCCCATTTAGCCAACTGCCTTTTGCCCCGGGTACACATAAAAAAATCACTTAAAGTATTTCGCCAATAAATTTAAATCACAGCCCCGTCGACTGGGGAGCGGCAAGCGCTATGAAAACAATAGACAACAAAACTCTCTGACGGAGTTTCACCCCTCGCAAGACAGCGAGTGGGAAAGCACAAAAAATGTTAAAACAAACGATGCGATGAAGCCGAAAGTGCCAAAAAGGACGACAGCAGTGTAAGACGTCGAACAAAGCATACTCTTTATAGGCCTATTATTCAAGATAAACAGAGAGGTGCTGCTAAGCAGCTGCATGCTAAAATTTGGTATTGAAAGCAGGTTTATTAGGTACATTTTGGGTAAATTTTGAAAAAAGCAATAAAGCAGAGGCAGCAAAGGAAGTTAAGAGGTGTTTAATGCTGTGAGCTGAGGCAGCGCCTACGTCTATTGAGTGTAAAGGTGTAATAGCTGAAGAAGCTGTCACGATCTTTTATATTTTCACATACTCTATATACCAGGCTTGGCTGATGTTAGCTGAGATGATGGTCTACAGAGATGATATTGATCTGATAGTTTAAGAAAGTGTTAAGATCCTTTCTATATTCAGTAATCTATATTTTGAACCTAAACTCTATATTAAGATCTTTCATATATACTACAGCAAAAAAAAGCTGAAGAGTAGAAGAAGAGCTAGAGCTGTTTCATCATATATATCATATATATATCATATACATATCATCATATATCATATAGTTAGTTCAAGAAGAGCTAGAGCTGTTTCATTACATATATCATATATATCATATATATATCATATACATATCATCATATATCATATAGATAGTTCAAGAAGAGCTAGAGCTGTTTCATCATATATATCATATATATCATATATATATCATATACATATCATCATATATCATATAGATAGTTCAAGAAGAGCTAGAGCTGTTTCATCATATATATCATATATATATCATATGTATATCATATACATATCATCATATATCATATAGATAGTTCAAAAAACAGTCTAGATCTTTCCTATCTACACATTCTCTACACACCCAGCTTAACTCTAGAGGCAGCTATTCGGATCTTCCACATCCTCACACATTATATATGACAAGCTTAGCTCTAGCTTATCTTTAGACTGTCTAACAACATTATATCTATACATCGCACGGCCTCTCAGCATCACTATACCCTCACATAGCTCGGCAAAATAAACATCAAGTGAAGGACAAGTAACGGCGCAGCAAAAGTCAAATAAAGCGCTAAAAGGATTTAGTCGCGCGTATAAAATCCTGTTGAGCAGGAGCGGGGAAGCTCTAAAAATAGCTGAGGTAGTTGAGGAACTTGCCAAAAAGTTGGGCAATGAAGGCGTGGCAGCCAGTGGCATTTTAAAGCGCAATGCAGCCAAGTGCTGCATGTGGCATGTGGCAAGCACCAAGCAGCTGCCACACACGCACCCCTCGTGATTTAAATACTCGTAATTTTGCGTGTCGCGCATAATCGCCGAGCATGATTTACAATGTTGTGGCGCCACAGAAATGGGGCGCGCCGTTTGTCAAATGCTTCCTTTATGCGAATTTGCCAAATATGTTTTTTCAGGCTATTTACAATTCACAATTTCCATTCTTCTTCAACTTTTCTAATTGCCCAGCAAATGGCAGTCGCGTCCACAGCCCCGCACAGGGAGTAATTTTTTTTTTTAGCGTAAAGGTTTCCGCATAATTTTCGCATATAAACCATAATCTTTGTTAAGGGCACAGTCTTTGAGGGAATAAATTGCGCATATCCCTCGCGCGCTCTTCTAAATAGCAAACAACAACGTTCTCGAGCTGAAGATAACTTATAAATCATCTAATCAGAACAGCGGCAACAGCGAGCATGAGAAACTGAAATTGCTTTTGGCTGAAAGAGCTACGGCGGGGTGAATGTGTGCTGAGTGGGCGAATGTGCTTTCAGAGTGTGTAATTTATTGTGCGTTACATAACTTTATGATAACTGAACTGTAAAGCATTTCCAGCCGGGGGTAGCTTGAACAAGTTTATTGATCACAATACAAAAACAGCGAATCAAATTGAAAAGATGAGGCAAAGAAAAACTATTAATCAAGCGAGAGTTGGGGAGATAGTAAGAGATACTATAAAAAAAAAAAAAAAATATATATATATATATATATATATTTCTTTTTATATATACTAGTTTAAAGAACTGCTAAGAGTTTAAGCATGAGAGCAACTGCGAGTTTTATATGAGCAGCGTGGCAGAAGTATGTTGAAGTTGTATTTCTACGCTTATCTAGAGCTAGCTTTGCCTGAGGCAAAAGCCTTCACTTAACTATGACATACATATCTCCATGACAAACAAAAACTGATATATTTAACACTCTTCAACACAGAAAAACTATAGCCACTCACGAAAACAAGTTTCGACTTTGCTTTGAAGCGACACGACTTAAATTTGCATGCAACAAACGTTTTTTTTTTTGTTTTTTTCTGCTAAGCCACAACCTTTCACACTTTTCATATCGGGCCAAAGTTGCTGTGACAGGTAAAAAAATGAGGAAGAAGAAGAAGCAGCAAGCAGTATAATCCTTGCAGTGCACCTCGCAAATGCAATAAGCAAACATGCACAGCGAGCGCCACCTAGCGTCGCGTAGCACAGCCAAAAGTGATATAGCGACGGTGCATTAAACTTGGCTAAGGTGTCAGCCAGACCAGGACCTTGGCAATATGTACACAGCCAGGCTCAAGAGTGAGAGAGTGAGAGAGAGAGAGACAGATAGCGAGACAATGGGCTACAGATAGCTACTATATGAGGCATGCAACACAGTTTCCATTTAACTATGAATAATTCTCATTGTTGTTGCAGATGTTGTTGCTGTGCATTTGCTTGTTAATATTTTCATTTCCGTTGCTTTATGAGCCGATTCCGTAATGCCTAGACGTAGACGGAGAAAGACAAAGGAGGGCAGGGAGGGAGCTGGGGCTGGCCTGCGAGTTGAGTGCCCCGTTTTACAAGGACAATAACAAGAGCAACAGCTTCAAGTACAAGCGCCAGCAGCAGCAGCAGCAGCAGCAGCGGCAAGTCCTTGTGCTACGGCTCATCATCAGTCGCCTTATCGGCAATGTCAACCCGGCTGAAGGCGGCAGGACTCATGAACCCCAAAGGGGCTGGCGCTGCCAGGATGCTTGAGATTGTGCCTTCATTTTGCCATTGTTTGCATAAAATTGCAATTTACAATTATGACAATAAAATGAAGGAGCAACAGAAAACAGAGAGAGCAGAAAGGGAGAGAGAAGGCAGAGGCAGTGGGAGGCAGCTTAATGTGCATCGCATTGGAATTCAAGCGCATTAACAGCCAAGTTATGATATGATAAACACTTTAAGCACGTCTTTAACTGACGAAAATTGCAGATAAAATATATGAAACGAACAAATGTGAAAACGTTGCCAAATGAGACAAAAATTTGATAAATTACACTAAAGAAGAAGAAGCAGAAGGAAATTGAGCGCGTGAAATGCTGCTCGAATGGTTTATCTATGCCACTGGGGAAATGTTTTTGGCCATAATTAGACACGCGGCCCGATATTAGTTAGAGCCAAGGCATAAATTACGCCAGTCAGTCAGTGGGGAGCGACAAAGCGCTTACAAATGCTTCTCGTATCATTAAATTAGTTTTGGCTGTGTGGGGCTGGGTGCCCAAGTCTGCTCAAATGAGAGATTAGTGCGAAAGTGAGGCAATAAATTGCGCAAATCTTTATGAATGAGTTCGCTTAAAGTTGTCTAAAGCGAAACTGTGAAAAAACGTATATATGAACAAATCGCTTTCGTCAGCGAGCTGTGAGCACAAAAGCGGAGCGCTGAAAAGTAGGCAATGGTTTTTTAAAGGAGCTGATGTGATGGGAGCGCAGTTGGAGCAGGGTTGAGCTGCCGTTGAGCAAGGCAGTGGGTGGGGCATGATATAAGAGATGATATATATGTTCAAAATGTATGAAAGCTAAGAGCTTATGAGCAGCTGCTGAGGCGAAGACTTGAAAATGCATATGAAAATAGTTTAAGAGAGGTTTGAGTTATATATAAGTTATTTCTTAAGGAATACATGAAACTATATCTACAACTATGCGCATATACTCCGACTTTATCAACCCTTATCTATATATATTTACTTCTCAAGTATAGATATATATTGTATATATATATGAAAGAGGAGAAGTCCTCTACTAACTACCTCTCTCTGCTTCCAACTTTTACTTACTTCACTTTCATTATTAATATATATATAAATTAATATATATAAATACAGTTATAATTAACTATAACTCTCCAACTTACCGCCATATCTGCAATTTGTTTTGTCAGCGGGTATATTGCCATTGGGTTCGAGGCGATCCAGATACTCCTCCGAGTTGTAACCATTGAATGGAACTTTATTACCGTGATTATGATGGGCGCCGCCGCCGCGATGATGATTGTGATGGTGATGATGATGATGTGTCGAATCGTCGCCATCCTCGCGGGAAATAGCTGCAAATGGCAACATCGAAAAACATTTATAAATATATTTATATATATGTATATACTTTGTGTAAACTCTGTCGATTACAGAATCGTATTATGACTTATGCTAATTGGCTTTTATGTTATGCAAAATCAATTTATGAAAAAGCACTCAAAACTTCCGTTTCCCCCTGCGCCCAATCAAATTATTTTCAGCTGGCCTGGCCGACTACTCACTGGGACACATTTTGCGGGCTAGTTGGGCTTGGGCTTGGGCTTGGGACGGGGCGTGTGGAGTGTGGAGCTCTTAGTTTTGGGGTTTTGTTGCCCAATCAACGCCTTTTGCTGTGCGTTCACAAGTCAATTGATGGGGTCTGTGTGCGGCCGGAGCCAGCTCTGGCTTTGACTGCTAATGGCTTCATTTTCGGACACCTCGGTCGGGCCCCGGCCCAGGCCCAGCCAAAGCTAATGTCAATTTTAAAATTATTTTCATGAAATGCCAGCCTAAAAAGGCTTAAATTCCCCAAAGGCAGCCATTGAAGCGCGCCAAGGGGAAGTCAATTTGGAATGTGTCGAATATGCAAATGAGTTAAGCGGAAAAATAAAAAAAAAAACGGCCAAATGTAGCTAAGCTTTTATACAAATTTGTACATAGAGCTATAACGCGGGGCGCGGCTTCTAATTTCCAAAACGGAAATACAAAAGGCACGAATTGCGCCACAGGGCCAAAAAAAAAAGGACACAGGCAGAGCTGGCCACGTTACCTGCCAGCCAGCTAACGGAAATTGGCTGGGTATTAGCTTACAGTGCACAAAAAGCGAGGGGGGGAGGGCCTTAGCCTGAAGTTTTCGCTTTGGCTCTTCTTTTTGGCACTTTTGAGCCTGCAATTTGCTAACGATATGCACACAAGTGGGTGGCCAGGAGCAGAGACAGCACTCGGCGTGCCCTCTTACACGTATGCTATATGCAAATGGCGGGCGCTCGAAAAAGGATTACACGTTTAGTGTGCGCGCAGGCAGTCAATAAACTGGGCGAGAGAGTTTGTCATGAAATATGAGCTAGATGAGGGTGTAGAGTGGAAAGACACACACACACATCACTCACACATACATATATGTTTAATTAATAGCCATAAGGACTCTTGGCCTAAGGCGTGGCAGGAAAACAACCCCACACACTAGCCACAGATGATGTCAGCACAACATTTGCCGATTGAAGCCAAATACACAAATCACAAAATTACCGCAAATTGTCGCTACAAATAAGCAATTTATTTGCTTACATAACTCATGCAGACTCCCACACACAGCAATGCAATTCCCCTAAATGTGGCCACAACTCCCACCCCACTCCCACCCCACTGATGCCGATTTGGGGTCTTTGGCTAGCACAAAAATCTCATAAACTTGTGCAAAAACACGCAGACGGGTCGCAGTCTGCACTAAAGTTGGGCAAGAGCAAATGTAATCAATAAAATATGTTCAGCATAAACTAGTCGCATGGCTGGAGTTGCAGAAGCGAAAGAAGAAGAACAGACCCAGCTCTGGGTTAATGGCATCAAGCATCACATCAGTTCATGCTCGTAATATTCTTATGCAAGAGTCGAAACCACAATTGTGTGGCAGCCGTGCTGCAGTGCCTGTCCAACTGTAGCGTGCTGCGGTCGGGATTTCGGCTGTGCTTAATGGAATTATGAGCTGGTTGCTGCTGGAAATATGTGGGTTCCACTGGGCGACTAACACACAAATCGGAGGGTTATGAATCCGAATGGCAGCCAGAATTGTGAAATGTTTGCTGGCTGCATTGCTTGCCAGATAAATTGACGATAATTTGCGAGGGATTTCCTGAGAGATATTTCACAATGCAAGGGGAGTTGCCCATTCCATCTTATTATATGGGATGGAAGTGGAACATGGAATGCGGAATGTGGAATATGGAATATGAAATGAGCCATGTTTGATTCCATATTCTCTGCTCTACATTCTACATTCCATATATCATGCTGCATATGGCTAATACTGTATGTTCCACTTTCATAACATTCCAAATTCCATATATATCCATATTCTTTATTCTCCGTATTCCATAGTATTCTTTAGTCCATGTTTCATTTTCTACATACCACATTTCATATTCTATATTCCTTATTCCATACTCCCAAGTTCCATACTCTATTTACCATATTCCATATTCTATATTATATATTCCATATATCAAATTGTATGCTCCACATTCCATACTCTCTATTCTATAGCCCACATATAATGTTGTGTGTTCCACATTCCATATTCCATATTCTGCACATTTCATGTACGATATTTCATATTCCATGTTCCATGTTTCATATGCCATATCATACACGCCACATTACCTATTCCACATTTGATTCGCTCTCCTTCACATATTAGATATCCTTTAACCTTCATCTCTCTCCCTCCCACATCACATGCCCTGCCTACTGCCAGGCAACATTATTAGTTTGCAACTTTATAAGCTCCTGCCCATCTGCTCCACTTCCCCCATAAACTACTCAAATCAACTGCCAGAAACTAAACCAATTGAATGAATATCTAACTAGATTTTCTGGCTTTAAATAGTATCGTTGCCTACTTTCAGGCGGCAGCTAAAATATTCTGTCTCGACTGAGCTAAATTTTTAAAGTGCTCCTCGTTCCGATTGGTGATTTATTTTGCTGACGAATGAACGACAGTTGAGCTGTGCAGAGTCGAGTGTAAAGCGCAGCACACAGCAGGCACACACACACACAGACGGCAGCAGCCAAAGCCAATTGAACAAAGCTCACAAATTGGGTGCAGACAATGGGCTGGGCAGCGGGAAATACGAACTGCGAACAATGACAAACAACCAGCAGCAGTAAAAGCAAAATTAAATCAAAGCAAAACCGCATCAACGCAATGGCAAAAAAAGGGCGAAGCAGAAGCAGAGGAAACAATCGGAAAATAGAAAAAACGAAACGAGCTCTATTACTGGACACTGACCAGCGCCATCTCTCTGCCCGACTCCAACTGACGTGAGCGAGCTTCGGTTACACAGCCAGTCGGCATTTTTAATGCGCTTTAGTCGCCAGGCTCAAGCTTTTTATTGTACGGGATTCGAGCGGACTTAGCGCTTAGTTAACGAAAAGACTGAGTTTAGAGAAAGTGAGTGCTGAGCGAACATAAGCCAGCCGGCACTTACACAGATAATGCAAAATGCGCGTCATAAAAGTGAGCAATGCACAGATTGCGCGGATATCTGTGTGAATGATTAGATGGTCGGGGTTGTGTAGGTCTTATGAGAGCTGTTTATCGAAGGCTTACTGATAGGGTTGCTGTGATTAGAGCGTGCTTAGTGACTGATTTGCTAGCATATGCTATTTGTTATCTTTAGTTTGCTCCCTGGAGAGATTGTCGAGATTTATCAACTCTGCTTTGTGCGACATTCGTAAACGTTAAATAAGATCTCATGTGATATATAAAGTGAAGTTGAATTACAGTTTGCATCAATTTTCTTTTTCTCTCTGTAAGAGAGTGCAAAAGTTATCCAATTCGGCATTCATAAACGTTGCACTGGCTTTCATTGGAATGTGTAAAGGCTTCGTCTCTGGAGAGCGTAACATTTAGCGAAGTTCTCTGTTTATAGCGCACTTCTTAATGAATTTCCTCTTCATAGAAAAGAACAAGCTTATGCCTTCGCCTACACCCCACACAAACTGTGCTATAAATTCAGTTTTAAAGTCAACTCTTCCCCCTTCAACTGTCTCTAAACTTGAAGCTTACATGTTTACAGTTAGCGTACGCGTCCCTCGCTCAACTGTAACTAAAGTAGACAATAGCCAAATCAGCCAAATCATCCGCAGGCGCTTCGTTAAAACTGACTGAGGGTAAGCTTGTGCGCTGCCCAGACAAAAGCAAATTCAATCCAAAACGGATCACTGCGGGGCAGATGCGAGCGACACTTGAAATGCTGACAAATAAGTCGCATTAACGAAACAGTTGACCAAAATGAAGGCGAACAAAGCAAATGCAATTTGCCAGCGGCAGCAGCCGCCTCGAAAATGAAATGTGAAAATTCATTTGCTGCCCGCTCCAACGTCGTCCACGGCGTGTGTGGTTCGCATCACATTGTGACGAAAGACAATGCGATTGCCATGCAATTAAGCCATGCAATTTAATCAATTTGTCAATTAGGCAACCGCGCAGGACGAGTCTTTACAAGGACTTTTGATCGAAATCACGCTTTTTTTTTGTTGCCCACATTTTCCCAACCCAAACTCACTTTAAAAGCCAATTTCATTAGCATTTCAAAGTGGTTGCTTGGCTTGGCTCCGAGAGTCGTCGGGTCACAGTCAATAATGCCGTTAATTGGCAGGGGCTGTGCGCAGGGGGCGTGGCTGTTGCTGTTGCTCGTGTCGCAAATACGTGTACAACACAATATTGTGTGTGCGCCCGTTGGCAATTAACATTTGTAAATATGCATAATTGTTGGCAGAAATGTGCAGAGCGTAAACAAAAAGAAGCGAAGTGCGAGCAACACTGAAGTCTGGAGAGTGACGAATAATAGATGCGCTCTAAAAGAGTGTAAAAGATACGAGAACAAGGCTGTACAAGAGTGTTATGTAAGGCAACAGAGTCTTATACAAGGCTGTTCAACAGTCTTATACAAGACTGTGCAATAGAGTCTTATATAAGGTATTACAATAGTCTTATACCAGGTTATATAGCATAGTCTTATACAAGATTGTACAATAGAGTCTTATATAAGGTATTACAATAGTCTTATACTAGGTTATATAGCATAGTCTTATACAAGATTGTACAATAGAGTCTTATACAAGGTATTACAATAGTATTATACCATGTTATATAGCATAGTCTTATACAAGGCTACACAGCAGAGTCTCTTATACTTTGTAGAGCCTTGTAGAAGATGACCTTATAGACGCTAGTATGGGATACTCTCTTCTTCTTGTATATATATATTTTATCTACATTTATTTTAAATTTTATTTTTATTTTTATATATATTAATTTTTTTGATATTATATTTTATATTTTATCTATTATTATATTTTTTTTTGTATTTTATGTTTTATTTTATATTTAATTTTTTATTTTTTTATGTTAATATTTTTCATTTTACTTTTAATATTTAATTTTTTATATTATATCTTAGATTTTACTTATTATAGTTTATTATTTATATTTTATTTTATATTTAATATTTTATTTTTTATGTTTTATATGTTATATTTTATTTTATATTTTATTGCTTATATTTTTATATATTATATATATATATATTATATTATATATATATTTTATATTTTATTTTAATATTTCATAGCCTCAGCCATAGTTCATCCCACATTTGTCATGCCCCACGCAAGTGTATTTAAGTACGCAAAAAAAATGATATATAGAAAACTGATAAACTGTCTGCAGACAGAGGCGCATTCAATGAACCATTGAGCCGAGTGGAAGGACGTCGAGCTTTATTCAATTGAATCAGTGGTTCAGACAGTGTTTTAACATGGCCCGGGCTTAATTGTTGTTAACCTTAACCATTTGCATAATTGCAAAGAGGCCGAAGCTCAATTACAGGGCTTTAAAAATGCGCAGAGTTCAGTTTGAAATTGCTATTTTAAAGCTCTATACAGTTAGTTAAAGTGGCCATCAAACTGTCTGCTCAGCGGCTTGCCAACTGTGCTCGCTCAGCTGTAATTGCTGTCAAACTTTAAGCTGGCGCATCGCCTGATAATTTTGCATGTTTGCGCATAGTTTTAAGAACTCCAAAGGCGCCGAAGTTTTACAACGAACAGCAACGGCAGCAGCGACAGCAACAACAAGGACAACGCTGAAGCTGCTTGTGAAGTTTTTAATTTAATTAATAGACGCCGACGTGTACGAAAAGCGGAGACAGCAGCAAAAGCATTGAATTACACAAAGTTCAGGCAGACAAAATGAAAATGAGCAGCACATTAAGGTGTGTGCGTGTGTGTGTGCGTGTGTGTGTGTGTGTGTGCGTAAGCCTCTTCAAACTTATGATTAATTAAAAATAATTTCAAGTAGCTTATTGAAGCCGCCTCATCTTCTATGGATTCTGCGCTAGGTTTTCGGTCTAATGCCACCACAATGCGGCACGTGGCACGTAAATTATAGTTCCACAATTCTGTGGCCACAAAGCAGACAGCGACAGGTGAGGGCTATCGCTCGAGACAATTAGCTTAAATGTTCGTAAAAGCGTTGCGACAGCTGAAAGTGGGTTTCCCACCCAAACTCCTGGCCAAAAATTGCGCTTTTATGCTGTGCAAATTGAAAAGTACAACAATTTAGCTGGCGCTGCCCCCGGCTGCTCGTCTGGTCTATCAGCATTTTCTGAATTCACTACACTTCAAAGGCAGTGCCAAGTGTAAATCAGTTGAGTCACAGCCGATTTACGCCTTTGTCAGTCAGTCAGAGTGAGACGCAGAGAGTGCCGCGGGTGTCCCAGCCATCAGGAGACATTCGACAGCTGTAAATCTTTGGCCAAACAAGTTAACACCATGGCCCGGGCAGGTGGGGCACTGGCTGACACCTAGCTGGAATAGATACACATAGCAGGCAGCCTGCGACCCTCCAGCTGGGACACTCACTCAATCAGACAGCGCTTGCAGGCATTCCACCTGCCTGACAGACAACGGTGTTTGCTTAGTAATTGACAATGCAACGCGGGTCGAGCAGTCCAAAGTTAAAGACAGCGACCAAAAAAAAAGTGCGACTTTCCAATGTCAAGCAAATTTATGCAGCAAACTTGACAGGAGTTGGCTTGGCTGCATGGCAACATCCTAACTTCTTATTAGATCGATTGTTTCTATGGCAGTTAAAAGGAAGAAGTTGCCAATGAAGGGTTCAGCTGGGTTTCACTTACAGCTCTGATATGTCTGATTGGGTTCAGATTACTCAGTTTCCTACCTCGCTCTTAGCAGCTCCCCTGTGCTATGTTTCACTGGGCTTTAGACTACTAACTATGTCATATGTCTGTTGGCTTCTGAGGAAGTTAGTCTTATATTGCTGGAGTATGAGCTTTAAGACTTGATAGATTTGTGATCTCTACTCTATACTATTTGTGAAAAAAATGTATGCATATATGATAGAAGCTATTCAACTTGGGTTTTAGATTGCGCAAAAAAAAAAAAAAAACATGTTAACATAACCTTAACAGTATAAGACTTTTAGCCATATTCTCCCATTCTGTTTCATAAAACATGCCAAAGAAGTTGAAGAAGAGCTGGTGAGCATATAGACAGGCTTAATGCAGCATAGATAAGATATGTGTATCTTTTAGAACTAACTTCCACACCGCTGTTATCAAAATATGTTAACATAGCTTTAACAGTATAAGACTTTTAGCCATATTCTCCCATTCTGTTTCATAAAACATGTCAAAGAAGTTGAAGAAGAGCTGGTGAGCATATAGACAGGCTTAATGCAGCATAGATAAGCTATGTGTATCTTTTAGAACTAAAATTCTACACCGCTGTTATCAAAATATGTTAACATAGCTTTAACAGTATAAGACTTTTAGCCATATTCTCCCATTCTGTTTCAGAAAACATGCCAAAGCACTTGAAGGAGAGCTGGTGAGCATATAGACAGGCATAATGCATATAGATAAGCTATGTGTATATAAAATATATTCCATTGATCTTTTAGAGCTAAAAGTCTATGCCACTGTTATCAAAATATGTTATGCTCACTTTAAGTGTAAGCATACATCATACGACTTCTACTTCTACTTCAGGTCATACCTTATTCAATTTGAAAGAACTTTGCCATTAAAGGCTTTTCCACCTGTCTCGCAGCAGCTCCACCCTTTAGCTGCAGTCTCCTATGTAGGTCACATCTATTTGTTGCTTATTTATAGCTGCCATATACTGAGCTCAATTTATATATATACCCCAGACAACAAATATATGCTTAAATTATTCATAAGCTTCAACTATTTGAAAACATTTTGCTGGCAACACTCGCCACTCAGATAATCCTGCAAACTTCATATGGCACATCAAATATTTAAGGCAATATTGCGACGGGGCCAGCACGAATCGAGGTTCAATTGAAGCGGCCGCCTAAACAGCCACTAAAACGTTTTGCAAAATTATCAGGCGACCCGAAAAACTTATCCTTTTCTCGCAGAAAAAATAAAGAAAAGAAAAATATAATAAGAATAAGAGAATGTGAACAGGTTGGGCACAGGGCAGAGGCAAACCTTTTGGCAACAAATCGATAAATATTTAAGAGGCAAAATGCTGGCCCAGGAGACAGTTGAGATTCCGCCTTTCAGCTGCTGCTCCTGCTGCTGCTGCTGGCGAAAGGTGCCCGAAATCGCATTTAATTTAAAACTCATAAATACGAAATGCGACGACAGATAATCATAATAAAATTTCAGAGCACAATTTCGGCATTTTCGGCTGCCAAGAAGCGAAATTGCAAATGGGATTTGCCAGGCCAAATGAAATTGGAATGGAAAATGGCGAAAAAAGAAAACTTTTCGCTACTTTTTTGGCTTAAAAAACAATTTGTGTAATTGCAGAAAAAAAGTTATATATATATATATATAAATATTCATCAGATTTCTGCCCAATTGTTCTTTAGCTCGATTTCCAATGTGTCAATGACAGCGCGTTCGGCTGGCCTTTGACAAACTTCCAAAAAAAGAACAAAAACGAAATCAAACGGAAAATGGAAAATGCAAAAATTATTGGGAAAATTTTCAAGTGCAATTGAGTGTCAAATGGGGTTTGCCAGACGCAAATGCCCCCCGAAAAAAAAGTCAAAAAAAACTTCTAAAAGCCAACTGAAGCGTGTCAAAGTGTTGTTCCATGAACTCAAGTGAAATGAAGTGGATGTGCTTAAGAGCGTGGACAAAGTGGGCGTGCCATAGACTAACCCCCCCAAAAATAATTAAGAAAATGTTTAACATTTGCGCTGCATTTATATGTATCTGTGTGTGTATATATATGGAGCTGGCCATAATGACAATGCCAACAGTTTGGCAAAGATTTGAAGTCCTTTTCGCTGACTTCTGCACAAGTTTGCAGCAATTTCTATTAAATACCCTGTATTGAGCAGCCGGCAGGGCATGCTGTGTAAGCAAAATATATATAATTAGAATAGATTTGGTTTAAATAAAATTTCTAGAATTTTGTATAGCTGTACATATCATGTAAATAGAGCGAACTAAGTCTTGATCAACAAAATATTTTAAAATCTTTTATTACTAAATTTTTTAAATTAATTTTTTGAATTTTATTGTTTATATTTTAAATTAATTTTTTTAAATAATTTATTTATTACTTTATTTATTTTTAAAAATTTTTTTTATATATTTATTATTTTATTTATATATTCGTATTAATTTAATAACTTTTTATATATTAGTTATTTTTATTTATTTATTTCATTATTTTTTTTATTATATTTTATATAATCTTTAAATATTATTATATTATTATATTAACATTACACTTGTTCTAAGTTCTTCACTACTATTTCCTACAACAATAACATTTATTTATACTCCTTTTTTACAGGGTATTCCCGCTGCTCGTTGCTAGCAAAAATTGCATAGAATCTTTGTTGCTCGTTGACATTTACGAGACATTTTACTGAATGGCAAATTGAAAAGTGCACACAAATGAGCAACAGCACGTAGAGTGACAGAGGGCGAGAGAGAGTGACAGACAAGTGGATGAGAAATGACAAAACTAATTGTGCCTAGGCAACATCAAGCAGACAGACAGATAAACACGTGCCTGTTGCAGGCACAACTACTTGAGACCTTGGCAGCCCGAGTCGCCTTCGCCGCCTCCGCCGCCTCCATCCTAAGTCGCATTATAACGCGTGATTTGTGCTCAAAGAGCGACTTTAAAGATGTTTGGCAAACAGCTTGAGTCGAGGCCTTCTCACACACACACAGCAAGTTCTTCTAATTTATGCATATTTTAATATTTTTAGAGTGAATCTCGCTCCAAGTGCGAGCGCAAACATTTGGCAGCATTTAATTCTGCCAGCTGCATGCATAATAATGAGCATTCGTGCTCATCATTATCATTAGGCAGGAGCGACATGGCGCGCCTTGAAGTGGCCTCCAGGGTCTGGGCTAATGGCCCGCGGCGCCGCAACTTCTCTACTCGCCTCTAACCAATTTTTTTCTACTACTTCGTCTTCTGCTCTAGACTCTGGAGAGAAGTTGAGCAACAAAAGCAGCTCCATGCTCCAGCTAAAGTTTGTAAATATGAAGTTTGATAAGTGTAGGCAGAGTGCAGTGGGGGCTGCCGAAAAAATAAAGCTGGAAACCAGTTGAACTCTTGACTTGTTAGGGGGCGGCAGAGGGCGGCGCGGCGTAGCTCAGGGCAGACGTCGCCGAAAAGTTGGCGGGCGCAGTTCTTTATGAGGGTGCCCAACTTTCGCATGATATGCGAGTTTCGAGCAGCACTCCTTAAACAAAAAACGCCAAATAGTACAAAAAATGCAAGTCCTTGGAGATTAGTGTGCACAGTGTGCTGAGGGCGTGAGGTAGACGCTGACAGCTGAAGGGGGCTTAGATGGAAGGTGGTAGATAAGCCAAATGAGAGTAAATAAAGCAGTTAAGGCATACATTGGCAAAAGCAGAGTTTCTCTAGACTAAAACTAAATAATAATAAATATTTTTGACTAGAAATAAAATAATTTAATAATAAATATTTCGCTAATTTTGTATATTTTATTTTTTAGTTTTAAAAATATTTTTATATAAAATTTTCCTTTATTTTTTTATTTTATAAATTATATATTTTACTATTTATATTTTCTTCTCAAATTCACACGCCTTGTCCCACTGTGCTACCTCAGGCACGCACAACTAGCCACCCACAACCCCAGCTCCCACTCGAACCACTCACCGCTTCAGACACTTGTTTTTTTTTTGGCGGGTGGGCGCTTTGGTGGCTCTTTGTTTATGTTCTAGCAAAAGTGGCAATTGCTGCGCGACTGCCGCAAATGTCGTTACGTGCACAAGTTGCGCTTTTAAAATAATTACAAAACCAAAATAAAATAAAAGACGAACAAAAAGCGACAGAAAGTCAAATATAAGTTGAAAAAATATTGTTGCATGCTTTTGTGCGCGTCGCTTAATGGGTTTGACAGCCACTGGCAGCTGTTGCAGAGCAGCCAGCATATTGTCAATAAGTGCTTAGACAAGACGCAGGCAACAGCAGCTATAATGACGGAGAAGACCCAAAAACGCAGGCAAGTGTATCTAATGTAAGTGCAAGGCGAGGCAAGGCAAGTGTGCAGGACTCTCTCTCAATAACTTTATACAAAAATTGCAGAAATCTTTTTGGCCAAACAGCAGCAGCAACAAAAGCCAACGAAATTTATTATGCACAGACGATAAAGCGTTTTGTGTAGAAGTCGAGAGAGCAAAGCATAAAAAAAACGAAAGGAAAAAGAAAACGTAAGCAGGGCAGCAGCAGGAAACAATAGACAAGCCTGGGGGCAGCTGCCACTGACTCTGCCTCAGCCTCTGCTGCTGCTGCTGCTTGTGGGTGGCATTAAAATGCCGCAAACGCAAGTTGACACTATTTTTTGTTGTCTTCAACAACTTGCAGGAAAGAACAACAACAACAACAACAACATGAACTGCTCCAGCTTTGAGCTGCGTCATCAGGAAGCTGCGCTCCGGCAGCTGGCGGGCGTTAATGGGTTAAAAGTGCGCTCGGAGCGTGTGTGTATAGATTTCGTAATGTGTTTGCCAGGCTAAACGCACACACACACACACACACACCTCACTGCCTCTCTCTCACCTGTCATGAGTTGCAGTTGCTAAAGAAAAAAGCGTCACCTGAAACACGCCATTTTCCAAACAGCCGACGCTTTCACTTCCGCCTGCTGAGTTGGCAACTTTGAAGCTCACATTGCAGAGCGAGTAAGCGAGTGTGTGTGTGTGTGGCTTGATTACAAAATACAGTTTAATGTTGATTACACATGCAGCAGCCAGTCAACCAGGCAGCTCGTCCAGGCTGTTGCCATGGCGAGCTGCCTGCCTGGCTTATGTAGCAAAGGCAACTGCAACTTCATCCTCGGCTCTCATTACGCACACAATGTTGACACTAAGGCTCACTAGTTGACTGCCAATCTGAAGTAGAAGCCACAACGAGCTAAGCCAACCCATGTGTGCGTGCGCTGCAAATGCTTTAAACAGTTTGACAAGCATTGGTGCCAAGTTCTCAAGTTACTTTAAGCTGCTTGAGCAGCAGTTGCTCAGAGTTCTGCTACTAACTGAATAGAAAATGGCTAATAAGACGTGGATTGACGGAGAGATATAGTATTTCTATATCAATCTCTACTAATCAGTCAATCAATGCACTTTTCTATCAATCAATCAATTATGGTTCCATCAATCATATAAACTAACTGTTTAGCTCTCTATTCATGTACATCAATCAGTCCAGCACATGGTTTTCTAACTCTGCATCAATGTATGTGTGTTTCTTGCAGTCTATCAATCAAGTTATCAATCATTGATTCTACCCATCTATTCATCTGCTGTCAAACAATCAATTTTTCAGCATCAATGTATGCATATGATAATTAATCAATCAAAGAATCAATCTATCATCAATCATTTAATCTACATATCTATACATCTGCTGTCAATCAATCAATCTGTACATTTGATATGATTGACCAACTAAGCTTTCCTACAGACACACTTCATACCTTCTCCCAGTCACTCTAAGCCTAAGTCTTAACAATCAATCAATCATCAATCATTTAATCTACATATCTATACATCTGCTGTCAATCAATCTGTCTATTTGATAGGATTGATCAACTAAGCTTTCCTACAGATACACTTCATACCTTATCCCAGTCACTCTTAGCCTAACATTTGCTGTGCATTTCCCTCACGCCCGATTGAGCCTTCAATTACGTCAATCACTGATGCAAGCCACTCGTAATCAGCCCAAAATTGCAAACTCAATAATAAGCAATTACGCTAACTGCTAAATATTATATGTGGAAATGGGCTCTTTATCACGTACCCCGCAATTTGCTTGCTTCGCTTTGTTTTCGTTTTCGTTTTCCTTTTCTACTTCAACTTCTACTTTTTCCACCTCCATTCTCGAATGCTCGTTTGGGTTTCATTTAATTTACGGCAAAGTGTGGAAATTATATTCGCAGAAATTTGATTTACATGACGAACAGCAAGCGGCAATTGTCGTGACAATTTCCATCAAATGCTCGAAACGTGTTGAAGCATTCACAATAATAATAAGACCGACGATGATGATGACGCTGATGATGATGATGACGGCGAACAGTCAACGTTTCGCAAGTGTTAATAGCTAAATAATATAAAGTTTTAGCACATTTGACGAGAGCGAAACAAATCACGCGATCCGCAAACAAACAGCAACAAAAACTGTTTGAAAAGTGAATGCAAATCGTGCGCTGGCCAAGAATCTGATCGTCGCATTGTAACCCAAGGCGGAGGTTAAGTATACGCCTCTTTGTCCACACTGGCAATTCGAGCCTCTGCAGCTAATGGAGCACAGCCTCCGCCGTGTGCTGTGCAAATATATAAAATAACACCTCTAGCTGGCGGATTTATTTACTGTTTATTGTGGATATATATAATAAAGATTGATATATATTTTATTATATATTATATATATTTTATAATATTTTTATTATATATTTTAGTATATTGAAAGGCATTTTCTAGTATTTGTTCAAGACAAAAAAGCATAGAAAGATTCTCATCATAGTAAAGATTACGAAAAGGCAACGAACTTGCATACTCGCTCAAAAATTATATAGAGTATATAGGTTTTTGCCATGAATTATATGAATAAGCTACTAGATAAGCTTGGCCTTCTTTGAATATCATTTGTAAAGCATTAGTCAAGCTTTTGTCGATATATATGAGATGTTGAGTGCTTCAAAATGCAAAAGGAGTATATAGGTTTCTAGAATGAATTCTAGAGATAAGCACAGATTATATATTTAAGAAGTTGAATAAAAAAAATAGAGAAGATATATGCCATGTTTTCGAATACTCGCTTCCGAAATACTATATAGAGTATATAGGTTTCTAGAAAGCACTGTGTAGTTAAGCTCAACTAGAAGTTTTATGCATTAAAACTCTGTTTAGTTTTAGTTAAGTATCAGTATATGGGTTGATACATCATAGTTCATATGAGTCAACTTGCTATACTGCTACAAAAACTAAAAAGAGTATATAGGTTTCTTGAATGATGTGTGTGTGTTAAGTTAAGTTAACCAGATGTCTGTGTAGATGTTCACATAGAAGAAGTCCTCCTCTATCTAACACAACTCACAGGCATACACCTTCAATAGCTAACAAGACCATATAGGTTCTACTGCTCAGCATTTCCCTCAAGTTTAGCCTTCAACTGCAGTCAAAATATCCGAGCAAACTCAACTATTTCAATTGCATTTGCCAGCTCAAAGCTTATCAAACACTCGTTGACAGCCCACACAGCAGAGTTCTTCAACTTATCTGCGCCGTAGCTGTGTCTGCCTTGGGCTGCTGCCGCCTCGCTCTAGAATTTCAAATTCAAATTCAATTTGACTTAAGAAAACAGAAATCACATATTTGCAAATACTTTTCTGTTTGGCCCAGGCAGCTCGCTCGCTTCACTTATCGCCTCAGATTAGCTGACAAATTCAGCCGGCAAAAAGTTTGCCCAAATATATATATATATATATATATCTGCATATATTCAAGTTAAAACTGTACGCAGGCGTTGCCCATCAATCAGACCACCCAGAGGGCAGCTGCAAATTGAATTTCCCAGCGATTTTCCTTCTGCTCTGCCTGCCTCTGTTGAGTACGCAATAAACAAGGCGCACAAACAAATTTTGTGCAAATGAAATTTAAAACTTTGGCATCTTTAATGAAAATAAATATGTGCTCCCAGCTCGCAGCCCGGATTAGCTCGTCAGCCGCCCCCAAAAGGAGAAAAAAGTTGCAACTTTGACAACTTTAATTGGTTTAAAATTAGAAAATGTACAAAAAGGTGACGAAGCCCTCGATAAACAAGGCAGGAGGAGTGTGAAATCGAATATTGTGCGTGAGCGCGGCAAGAAAACAAAAGGAAATTAACAAAGAGGCAAAGAAAAACAACTTCGATGGCTGTCAAGGGCAACAACAAAGCCAAAGCCAAAGGAAAAGAGAGAAATAAAACGAGAAAATCATAAAAATAAATTTGAGCGCGCTTATCGAGTGCTTAACTCGCGGCTCCCGCCGCTGCACTTTGGAGCGGGCAACGGACGCGTGGAGCTTCACCTGGTGCCTGCCCGCCGGATCGGCGGGGTCAGTTAGGAATTGTGCCTACCGCAAAATAAAAAGTGAAGGACTAAAAAAGCGTAGCGCGCGGCGGTCGCTTTTGTCAGACGCATATCGATTGCAGGCCAACCCCTAAAAATGCTAAACAACCCCCAAAAGGGGCTGTCAAATGGGCGCTGATAAGCAACAGCAACAGCTACAGCAACTGTAGCAACAACAACAGCTTACATAACATGGCTAGAAAATGTTGCAATGCCAACGTGTGGCAGCTTGTGATAGCGTCCAGAGGCTCAACCGGGTGGTTGTGCATATTTTGAATGATGTATGCACAGGGTGGTTGGGTGGCTGGGTGGCTTGGGGTGGGTGTGCGCCTGTCAGCCAGTCATGCAAATTCGGCACGGTGCGTTGTCGTACAATGAACCAAAGCCACAGCGTAAGCCTCACCTCCCACGACGCGCCGTCGTCGACGACAACTTCAAGTCGCAACTGTGTGCAATATTTTGGCCACCACTGTAGCCGGCTACAGTCCGAAAATATGGCACGTGTCTGCACTTTGAACGCAAACGAAGCAGCAGCAGCAGCAGCAGGGGCAGCAGCAGCCCGGCCCCATTAGCGTGCAACTGAGCAACCCTCGCTAAGCGCCCCAAGGGGTATGCTCGACGAGCAATACTCTCTTCCTCCCATAGAGGGGGAGCTCGAGTTGTTTTTGTTGTTTTAGCAGTTGCTTACCTAGTGCACTCCAAATGCAGCTCAGCGATGCGTGAGAAGCGACCAATGAGGCGGGGCGCAAAATCTAATATATATATGAACTGCTGTGGGGCTTATGAATTCTTTAATTTGTCAACGCGCTGAAGTGAGTTTTGGGTTTTCTGCAATTCTTTAATTGCCCTTAGGAGAGCTTGAGCTGCATGAACTGAAGTGCAGACTAGAGAACAGCCACGCACTGAGCGAGACACTATGCCAGAAAGAAAAGTAATCTATGGGCTGGAGTGAGATAGAATAACAGGTAAAGACACATAAACACTTTGCTTTAGCTGAGTTACGTAAAGAAAGTACTGAACTACTCTTGATAGCAAGAGAGTATCATCATCAAGCAGAGTTCTCATTTGAAATATCTTTAGAAAGCACTAGTAATATTTATTTATTTATTTTTTTTAATTTTAAATTTTAATATTATAATTTTATTTTATTATCAATTTAATTATTTATTGTTTATTATTAAATTATCAATTTTTGATAGTTTTAGTTTATATAAAAATAAACATTTTATTTTAATTTTTTTACAATAATTTTTATTAATTCAATTTTTAATTTTTGTTTAAGTTTAAAAAAATAATTTCCAATATTTAGTAAGAAAAAATTTGTTTCATATTTTACTTCCTTACAGTTTTAATTAAATATTTTTATATAATTTTTTATTTTTAGCGTATGTTAAATTTTTGTTATACACATTTTTTGTGTTTTATTTTTTGTATAAATTTTTTTTTATTTAATTTTTATTAATTAATAAAATATATTAAATATTTTTAATTTTTTAATTTTTTATTAAATTTATTTTAAATTTTTCTTTCATCAATTCATAGCCCAAATATTTTTTCATTCACAGCCTTAGCCCAACTGCAGCTCTGCAGTAATCTCTGCTAGACAACCCAATCATTTAGCCCAACTTCCTCCACTTTCATCCACTACTCACTTAAGCCGCTTTTACTTGTGCTTTAATCTCCAAATTTATTTTCCCCATACACTTTTTAGCTTGTTCTTTGACATGCAGCGCCCGGCCTTAACATCTCTGAGCCAAGTTCAATTACTTTCCGCTTTTCTATAGCCCGCCCCCAGTTATCTGTGCCTTCTGCTCGGTAAGTCGTGTCTGATTTCTGGTCTGTCACGTAGCAACGTTTTTTCCCAGAACTAGGGCCTCATTATTTTTTATAGTCGCGCCATTATTTGCCTTACATATGCCCATGTCTGCGACTCGCTACTCCAGTTGCTCTTCAACTGTAAATTGCCATTTAACGCACATTCAAATTGGCATTCCACACTGAGAAGCTGCTGTCATTCCCTAACATTTACCATCGCACACACACCCAGACCCCAGACCCCAACTCCGACTCCAACTCTCCGACTCTCCAACGCTGATTCTGCTTGCAATTTCCCCCCTCTCACAACTCAGCTCCGGTCGGCGTCTCAACAGATTTACATGAGATTTGCATAAATTGAGTGCTTCCTTTGAGTCGGGCGTCGCTTTTGAGAGTTCGAGAGATCTGCGCTCTGAGCAGAGTTGAGTTGCCCCGCGGGCCGCAAATGAATTTAAATCTTTTATGCAACAAAAATTGCTGCCGTTTCTCAAACAGTTAATGTTTCAATTAGACGAGGGTCGCCCCAGCCTTGGCAATTAGTTAAGGCCAGACAACAAAAGGCGAACGAGAGCCAGCCCAGAGCTTCTCGGCGCTGCTGCCACGCGTTGTCATGCGAGTTGAAGGGTTTTGAAACATTGAATTTTTGACATAAATGACGCAAAGTCAAGCGGAAGCGATTATTAAAGTGGATAGTCGTGTGTGTGTTTCCTCTCTCTCTCTCACCCTCTCTCTCTCTCTGAAAACCAATTCAATTTGCGTGGCTTGCATTTGCTCGTCTTCCATTTGGGCACTGGTCAAAAAAAAGGCTTTCAACTAAAAACTGTCGCATTGCGTCAGCTAAGCCAAACAACACGCGGCGTCATGCCACGCCCCCTCGCTGCCGCCTTGTGTCGCATTAAAAATGCATGTGACAAACGCACGCCCACAGCAATGTCTTTGGCAAAGTTCGCTTTTTTGTCAAAGGTGCACACAGATTTGAGAGAGACAGACAGACAGAGAGAGAGAGAGAGAGAGAGAGAGAGAGATGGCAGAGTTCTACGCTGAAGGCCAAAGCTTTTTAGAAAACTTTTTGAAATGCGGGCTTAGACAAGATGGTCAAAATGCAAAGGTAAAGCAAAAACTTTGCTGTGCACAGCTGACAGACAATCGATAATGATACACATATAGAGTACATATATATATATATTTATATATATAGTATAAGAGGCATATAGTACCCCCCACATAACTGACAGCCTTCGCATGCAAAGTCAATTATAGAGCGTAGACAAAACACGTGCTGCAACAAATTGAAATTCCCACGCTGGCATGCATTAGCCAGCTAGCATAGTTTATTATTTTAGCCAGGCGCAGACGGAGTGCAAAAAAATTTCTATTAAATTATCAAGGCCAAAGAGCTGAAAACATTTCGAAGCACACAAAAATGCGCAGGAAAATTGCAAGCGAGAGAGAGACTGGGAAAAAGACATGACTTCAACTAGCTAGAGGCTGAGTAGGCGGCGGGGCGTGGCATGCGTGGACAGTTATTTGCCTAAGCCCCAAAACAAATCATAGTCGTTGCATAACTAGTGCAAAAAGTGGCAGGAAAAGCGAGAAGCGCAGAAGGAAAATGCATGCGGAAAAGTCAGAACATTTTATGCTCTTGGCGCATTAAATTCAAATAAAATTCTATCAAAAATATAAATATTAATTAATTTAAGCAATGTGTTTGCTTAGTGCCAAAGCAGGGCAAAGAAACTTTAAATTTTAATAAAGAAATGGCCAAAGGCGTGCAGTGAGAGGGGGGTCAAAGGAGCATGAGAGCGGTAGAGAGGGGTAGTTAGAGACTGACTGAGTCAACATGGAGGGGATTTGTTGTGCTACAAATTGGATTAAAATTTTATTTTAATTTTAAAACAAAGAATGCAGATGTGAAGAGGGCTTTGCAGGTATGCTTAGAGCATGGTTATACTGTATATGGATAAAATCTGTCAAAAGTAGTATAAGTACAAGTATACACTACTTATAACAACTTATACAAGTACATAAGTGGAGTATAAGTGCTGTGTCTTATATTCTTATGCACAGGCCGTGAGAGAAATAGTTCTTATACTCTTATACTCTACACCCATATTTGTTCACAAACTCAAACACTTATAAACTCTGCATTCATGAGGTTGAAGAGAGTGGAATATAAGAGATACGTTTGAAATATACAGTGTGTATAAGAGAATAATATATACAACGAAAGTTATGGTATGTGACATATAAAGATTATAAGAGTACTAGAGTATAAGTGCCACAATATAAGAGTGAAATATATATTACTGTATCACATGTATTATTTGAAGAGTCTAAGTACTTGACTCTAAGTGGACTTTAGGTATTACATTATCTTATACTCTTATACAACAGAGTGTAAGCTACACATCTCGTATACTCTTGGACTATTAGTAGAAGTAGAATAGAAGAAGAATAAGTACTAGAATCTACGTGGAATATAAGTGTTATACTCTTTAACTTGACTCTTATACTAAATGTGGAAGTAGCATAGTTTTTTTATTTTTGTAAAATATCAAGAGTAGAGTACTAGACCCTAAGTGGGCGTTTCTTATGCTATAGAGTATAATCTTTACATCTCTTATACAAGCCCACTCACTGCTACACAGATGTCTAGAGTCTACAAAAAATTTCTCAGCAGAGATCAGCATAAGACTCCATTGACCAACCGACTGCCCTTGTTAAAGACCTTAGTCAATAACCAGACTCAACGTTTGCAACTCCTGCAGGCTCTCATAGCCCATTCCTTAAAGAACTCTCCCATTAAAGCCACATTGCCAGCTCTCATAATCCACCTTCCACTGCAACTATAGCTGGGGTCAACAGCAAATACTCTGCAAAGAATGCACACACGCAACAACGAGCAACACTAATGTTGCGCAATCATTGAGGCGAGGCAGCATCAGTACGGGTTTTTGACTTCCAGACTCCGGAGTGATGCATGTTATATATCTCTCTCCCTCTCTCTATATGTATCTATATATACAGCTGACTGCATCCTTTTATACAAATTGTCAACGTGGCCCAGCTGCTGCTGGCTAGAAGCTGCTCTTGCTGTTGTTCCCAATTGGCTGGCTGCTATGCAGCTAACTGTAAAGCTCAACTGGGCGTATGTGTAATATTTGCGAATGACAATTCCTGTTATGCAAGCTGCAGCCCCCACTCCCCCCTTTCGGTAATTGTTAACAAACACAGAACTTTACAAGTGCCCCTCTGTCAGCTCTTTTTATTTAGCTATTTTTAAGAGGCGCCCAAATTGTTTTCAGCTTTTATTTCTTGCTCCTTTCCATTATTGATGGCTAAGCAAACGGAGGACACTCGAGCCATGAGTCATATGCTAATTTAGCCGGCATATTTAAGTGGCTTGTGGCCAGAGTGACAGAGGAAAAGCACTGCACACAGACACACCTGATATATTTCCCAGCGGCTGGCATTGAACACGGGCTAATAGGACAGCCTAAGCAGCCGATGGGCTCGCCCGCCTGCCTCCCTCCCAGTCGTTTGATTGATGGTTGCCCAGTTTTTTGTTGTTGCTATTTATTTTTAACATTATTTGTCCTGCTGTTGTTGGCTCAAGGCTCAAGGACATCGCGAACACAACGTTTCCGTTTACATATCTGCGATATATATCTTTTGTTCTTGCCTCGCGCTCTTTTTGTTCGCGTTTCCTTTGCAAATTACTAGAAAACAAACAAGTAAGAATGCTCTAGTCGAGACGGCTCGACTAGGAGATACCCTGAGCCCTGCGAAGTGTCGATACTTAAAATATTCTATGCTTAGTGTACATATACATATATTGCAAGCAACACACACACACACACAGACGCACGCTCAAGCACACGTTCTGCCAACTGCGCAGTTGACGTAGCGACAGCGCTTGGGCTGCAAGAGGCTTGTGTTGTGGAAATTAAATGTTTAATAACTTTTTTTCTAGCAGGACTTTTTTATTCAAACTTTCAGGGCATGATTATGTTATTCATATGTATGTATGTGCCGAAGCACAAGTCTCTAGTATTTGAAATGCGTTTTTTGCAAATTTAGGGCGAAGGGGGCGTGGCATCCAAAATCCAAAAATTACAAAATGTCTGCATTCACAACAGGAATCTACATAGTGAATTTCAGGTCTCTAGCTCTTACGGTACGTAAAAGAGACGAAAAGTTATCGAAATTTATCGATAAAAAGAGAACGGGAAGAGTTATCGAATTTTTGAAAAAAACTCGTATAGCGTATGGTATTCAGGAGTATACATGTCAAATTTCAGCTCTCTAGCTTCTGTGGTTTACGAGATCGCTGCGTTCACACAGACGGACGGACGGACGGACGGACGGACGGACGGACGGACGGACGGACGGACGGACGGACGGACGGACGGACGGACAGACGGACAGGGCTATTTCAACTCAGCTCATCGAGCTGATCAAGAATATATATACTTTGTATGGTCTGCGACGTCTCCTTCTGCCTGTTACATACATTTTCACAAAAACATTATACCCTGATTTCCCATTTTCAATGGGCTCAGGGTATAACAACGGAAAGCACTCAGGCAAATGAGTTGCGCGACTCGACCATTTCGATACCCGAACTCAGGTGAAAAACACTTGTCAGCGTTGCGCTGGCGACGCACTCGAGGCGCGTTGTCACTCGCTGCGACACTGACTCGACTGATAAGGCGATCTATTAGGTGGGCATGATGAGAGCTTAGAGCATATGGAACATATCTATAGGGAGTTATTTATTTAATATTTTTATTTTTTAATATTTATATTTATTTAATTTATTTTTATTTTTTTTATTATTTTTTATTTAATTTAATATTAATATTTGTAACTTTCATATAATATAAATATAAATAATATATATATAATATTAATATAAACAGAAATGTTAGGCTCTCTAAGCATAGCTTGAAAAACTTGCTTAGAAGTTAATATGATATGATATTATTATTATTATAAAAATAATTAAATAACTCATCGCTGAGAACTGTTTGACATATTGTGGAATGGTATATAGTAGAATAGCCAACAGAGTCTATCAGATAGAGTCCCCAAACATTTGTTACATAGATTCTGAATAAACTAGATTAAGCTCTCAATAAATCAATTGAGTTCATGTCAACTGATGCCCAATTATAACAGATCTATCTCTATCTATATCAACATACTCCATACCCCTCCAATCACCAGCTCTCACTTAGTCTAATATACAAATCTCCCGCAACTCTGCTTAGCTCATGACATAATTCCGCATCTCAATGATCATTTCATTTATCATGTCGAGCCGCTTTTTGCACTCACTGCGAGTGGTTTCGGCCAGCCTTATAAGCCCCGGCAACATTTCGATTATCGTGCAGAATTCACAGCCGTCAAGGGGCCTAATGCCCAGCACAAACACCTCTAATGAGCTCATTTGCCAGCGAGCGCAACTTCAAAACGAAACGAAAGAAATAAACTTGCTCAAACTTTTCAGTTTCGAGTAATTCAGAATTTATGACTTCATTGCAGGTTGCCAAGTAAAACAAAAACAACAACAACAACAACAACAAGCGCACAAATCAAGCAACCACAAAACAAAGCAAGAAAAAAGCGCCTAAAAGCCAAATAAAATAAAGAAAAGCAAAACAGGGAAACGCAGGTAAAGCAAAAAGCAAAAACTTGTTTATGACTTGCAAATTTTGTGTAAATGCCGACAGAGACTCAGATACTCGGCTAGAAAGATACAAAAGATGGAACTTAAAGAAACTGGCGCAGTCTCTGAAACAAATCAAGTCGCCGAAGTGGGCGTGGCGCCTCAAGTGCAGCGCAGTTGTCAAGCGAACTAGAAATCCCGCACTTGAGTAAATAACACGGCCGGAAGTATAGGATGTTTGGCCAGGAGCAACAGGGAGCGGCGGCAAGTTGTTGAGCTAAGTAAATGAACTTTAAAATGAATATAGCCTCAGCCTGAGCCCGAAGGCGGGCAGCGCCAGCTAGTGTAATCAAATCAGAATCACAGCCGAATGCAAGTCAAACTGGAAACTTAAACCCGGACGGAGGCGCACCGGAGTTGAAGCAGCTACAACAGCAAAAAAGTAACTGAAGGAGCATTGGACTCGCGTTCTGTCATTGAAATGCAATGCTCGTTGCTGGCTGCGTCCTGGGAGCCGCCTCGGCGACTCACCTGCCCCACCTGCCCCGACTGGCTATGCAAATTCGCAATCTCAATAATAATAATAATAATAATCATCATAATGATCATAATCATCGTAGTCATCATAATAATTTGCAACAAAAGTCAGTCAAGTGGTTGGCGGTTGGCTGAGTCGCATAGTTTGCTGCTTGTTGTCTCTGTCAATATTTGCCAGCGCCATCAGCCTGCCACGCCCCCCGCACCACCCACCACCCACAGTCTGGTCAGACCCGCCCGCTGATGAGTTGGCCTGAAGACAGCGGCAACGCAGCCTCATCGATATGCAGCAGCGCAATCTCTGCGCCAAAAATTTCAACGTTTTCGTTTCGCTCTCCTTTGGGCCTTGCTGTGGGCGGCCGTTGGTTGGGTGGGCGTGTCGCCCGCATTCGCTTGGCCAGCATTTCGGGCTACTCATTTGCATACGCATACAGTCGATCATTTGCTTATGCGCTCGCAAGCCAAGCCATGGCCAGGCCGGCATAATAATCAGCGTCGAGTGCTGTGAATGATGTGCCAATTGGCTGAGAAGCGCGAAGAGAGGCGCTGAATCATGAAAACGTGAAGTAGAGCTTAAAGTGGGCAGATGAAACATATGGTTAAAGCTGGCAGAAAGTGAAGCAAATGAAGTCTTGAGAGTTAAGAGCAAAGGAGGAGTTGGTTGAGGAAAGATCTGTGTTTTAGGGGCAAATTTCTTGGGGCATGGCTCTCTTAGCATCTAGATTGAGCAGAGTTGAGTTCATATATATATATATATATATAACTAGACTTGATGAGCTGAGTTTATTTAGGCACATGCAGTATCTGCTAGTCAGGCACTGCCGACTCAAAGTTGTATTAAAGACCACTCCAATTGGAATTCCTGAAATTCCATTGGTATACCCCATATTACAATCCCAGTCAACTCATAATCCACTAAGAAAATAAAGCCAAACTTAAAGTAATCCCCAAAATATGAGCTTGAGACATATTCAACGAGGGTCAAATGCAAATTTAAAGTAAGTTTTTGAGCTCTACCTTCACTACCCTCCCCTTCCCTGCCTCGGCCACAGCTAAATACGTCCTTCGATAGGCACTAAATGTTGATGTTTCCATTTTCGAACGGCATCGAGGCCTCGCCAACGACCCGTAAGAGAAAAGCATTCATGAGAATGGCCCAATCTAAATTCTGATGACCATTATTTCCACTTGGTTTCGCGCACAGCATTTCCTCAAAACATGTTCCGCAAACATTTTCATAATTTGTTTTTCTCTCGGCTGACCCTTTGCGCATTAAAAGCGAATGGAACACATTTTGAATATTTGCCATAAAAACTAAATGGAAAATAATTTTCAATTTGCAGGTGAAGCAGACCCTTGGCCCTCTGCCCCTGGCCCTGCCCCAGTCCCTGTCCCACGCCCAGCCCCATCATGGCCACACATTTTATCTTGACCCGTTAGGAAAAGTAGCCGCTTCCGAGTACAAAAAAAGTGCACGAGTTTTCCATTTTCCTCCTTGGCATTTCTCTTACTTATTTCGCCTTTTTTCCGCTCTGTTTTGTGGCTTTTCCACCGGCGAGGGCCCCTTGGAGAACAGCCGAGACTGAGATATATACAACGGTAATTGTAGACGTTTGGTATGCGCGGCTCGTGGTTTATTATTGCCAACAACAGTCTCTGGCTGTTTGCCATATAACAATTGTGGGCGTGGCCGGCGCTCATCTTAAGCGCCAAGCGCAAGCCAAAACAAACCAAGCAAACATTTGCAGCTGGATGCAGGAAGCGTAGAACATAGAGCACACCACAGCACAATGGGTATGAAGTAGCATAAAACGAAGTGGGAGTCGTGCCGATGAGAGAGGTTGACTGGGAGATACTGTGTAGTAAGTTTATAGTATATGGGAAAATACTCTTGTAGATCTTGAGTTCTAGGGAGGTGGTCTCTTGCCTCTTTTGTGTTTCTTGTCTGATTTAAGATATTAAAAACTTATACAAGAAGCCTGACCGCTGCTACATCCTAGATTTTCAAGCTCTAGTTATTAAAGTATATGAGTTTTTAAGCTGTAGCTTCAACAGTTCTCGAGTTGAGCTTATACTACGATATGTTAAGTCTTAGAGACTCTACATACCAAATTTCACAGCTGTAGCTCCTAAAGTTCTCGAGCTAAACTGTCTGAGTACATTAAGCCTAAACTACATATCAAATTTCGCTCTTGAAGTTCTTGAGATCTGCTTTGTAGATGGTATATACAAAATTTCTAAGCTTTAGCTCTTAAAGTTCTCGAGTTAAGCTACTACTACAACTATTTAGTAAGCCTTATAGATGCTGCACACCAAATATCCAAGTTCTAGCTTTAAAGTTCTCGAGTTAAACTGTCTCAACCTTATAAATAGAGACATACCAAATATCAAAGTTCTAGCTTATAAAGTTCTCTAGTTAAACTGTCTCAACCTTATAGATAGAGACATACCAACTTTCACTGAACTCACTCTTAAAGTCCTCAACTTCAACTTGATTCATATTTGCATAGTTTCAAGACTTTCCACATAGAAGAGTCTTTCACTGATACCCTCTCTCCCCAAACACTCGTCTAGGATTACAGAGTATATGTGTTATGAAATTGCTGGGGCCGGTCCGTCTAACAAGCGAGACAATAGACGTTCGCCTAGCTGTAAATTGTGGAAGAGGCTAAAATAAAAGTAGCCAGCCAGTGGTGCAGGGTGACTGTGAAATATGAGAGGCTGACAATGGCGGCTGCTGTAACAATGGCCTTAGCTAGAGCGGTGTCAATGCTTGCCAAACTGTAATTAAAACGGTGCAGCTCAAACTGTGCAGCCGCCTGCAAAAGGCCGGCCCACCCAAGTGAAGAGTGTCAAGTGCAAAGATATGTGAAAGGAATTGAAGCAAGGTGACGAGCAGGTGAGTGGGCGACGGTGAGGGCGACGCCGACACGTGGGTGTCATGTCACAGAGAGAGTGAGAGTGGGTAAGAGAGCTGCATGACGGAAATCATTTTACGCCATGACAGACAATGACTCTGTGTGTGTGAGTGTGCGTGTGTGTCTTGGCGACAGGGAAAGGGCGGACGGAAGCCATTAACAGGACAGCTGCTGCTGCTGCAGGTGTGTAGGCAGTCAAATACAAATACATATGCACGTGTGTCCATGTGGGAGACAAGCAACTCACTTAGTTTGCGCTACAAAGTCAACACCTTGAACCATTTAAGGAGGCCCCAGAAGAAGAATTCAACGCGGGCAGCAGCTCAAAATAATGAAGTGCCAGTTGGGCGGGTGGCAGCGGAGGGGCGGGGCGGGCAGGCAAGCAAAAGTCATTAGCGGAAGACGGCTCGCTAGGCACTTCAAACACACACACACACACACACACACACACACATATGCACACATGCACACATGCCGCATGCATTACTTCGCATGTCAGGAAATGCAGCAGAGTTTTTGCCTTTGGGCTCTAGAAATTTTCGTCGTTGTCGTCATGCCCATGTCAAATATTTAACACTTGGTTTGCTTTGCATTTGTTTTGGGTCCCAGAGCTGCCGCCCCAACCTGTCTGCCCCTCCCCCTCTTAGCTGCCACTTCATGTGGCACATGGAAATTAAATGTTTACGCCTTTTATGGCAGCAAGTGGGCGCTGGAGAGGCTCAGCCAAATGGCAGCCCAATTTGAGCCCACACACACACACACTCCTAGACACCCACACACCCACACACCCACACATACACACACACATACGCCAAAATTCAGAAATTCGAATGCAATCAGCATTCATTCAAGCGCCAAATGCTGTTGCAAATCACGTAGCATAATATTTTGTTATTTGCTCGCTGGCCGCATTGACAAGCCAAAGTCGGGGAAAAGCGCCCGGAAAATGCTGCGGTAAATGCAAAGCTAAATTCAAACCATAATCAAATGTTTATGTCTGTGTGTCTCTTTTCTATTTATGTGTGTGAAAAACGATTCTCAAAGTCACGCGCCCAAACACACAGCATGAAAATAGACAATCGATGACAATGCTGAGAAATCAAAGGGAAAAAATAAATAAAAGCGGAAAGCCATAAAGCTTAGGGGAAAAATTATATAGCTGGCCATATACTCTATTTGGCTAAGCTGGAAAATTTAAAATGGGAAAGGTGGTAAAATGTCGAATATTTAATAAATTAATCTATGATAATCTAGCCAAACCCAACTCATATTTGATTAAATGTTCATTAAATTATAATTTTATATGATTATCATCTTGAGATTTCACAGGAGTTTTACCTATTATTTTCCAATTTTCTTATATTTTACTTTAAATTTGCCTGTACTCCACTTATTATATATAATTTGTTCACTTTTCAACAATTCTTTATTATATAAAACTAAAAATCTCTTACTTTTCTTCATGTACTATAATGATCTTAACTTACAAGTTCTTCTCCTCTCTATATATCAGCCACACAAACTGAACAATACTTATGCAGTGCTTCAATTTGCACATAGAGTATAACAATAAGACTCTAGTGCACTCTTGTGCAGCTGGCGAGACAGCAACAGCAAAAGCCAAGGGAGAGTGAAGGGAGAGGCTAGCAAGTGCAAAGAGACGTGGAGACAAGACGAATCACATTTCTATTAAAATGCGAAAAGCCTTTTGCGGTTGTCGCTGTTTACACTCTGTGCTAGCTGCCCACTCCACCTTCTTTTACTTTGCTTCCATTCGCCATCTCCCGCTCCCTCTCCCTCTCCCTCTCACACTCATAGTCACAGCTCTTTCTTATCCGCCTCTGCAGCTGGCATGTGCCTTGCGTCTTGTTTATGCGCTGTCTGTTCGACCGTCTGTCTCGCTGTCTGATTCGCTGTTTATCGCTCGCTGCCGTTGGCAATGCACTTTGCATGCGAAAAAAAAAAACATAATAATCGACAAGAGCGCGAGCGGGAGAGCGAGAGGGAGAGCGTGAGGTCTGATCGACAAGGCGGCATAAGCCACCGAAAATAAACAATGCAAATGGAAAGAGACATAGATAAACAATAAATAAACGGCACAAGAAGCAATGGCAAACTGCAGCGCTGCAGCCGTAGAGTAAACGAGAGGGCGCGCTGCTGATGGAGCATGGGCTAGAGGCAGCAGCAGCATAGTGAGCAGAGCAGCGGGGCAGAGCAGCGCAGCGAGTCATTGAACGGCAGCAGAAGCTGCTAGAAAGTATGAGAGTGTGTGTGAGAGCGAGATGGCGCACAAATATGCGAGACAGACTGGCGACGAAGACGACGTTGAAGAATTCGTTATGCGGCTCGCAGCTAATTGTTAAATTGCTCTCAAACCAACCAGCGGGTGGGAGAGGGAGACGGAGAGTGAGAGAGTAAAAGAGACTAATTCAATTCAGAACGCGTTCCACTGCGGATTTACGCTTAAAATGTATTTGTAAGTAGTTTTGTTGCCAATAAAGCACAAGAAATATCGCCGCTAACAACACGAACAGAGAACAGAGCAAATAGAGTAAAAGCCAGCGCACAAACAAAGGCCAAAAACACAATAAAAACAAAAGAAAAACGCTGAAAAACATTGAAAACTGAATTTTACGATTTACGGTTGAGGCACTGAATTTCACTTAAAACGCTTTTATTATGGCGTTGCAGACGCTGCCAGCAAATATAAAAAGCCAAACAGCAAATGTGTGTGTGAGCGAGTGTGTGTTGGTGTGTGTGCCGGTCTGTTAACTGCTCGCATTCAGGGCACGTTCCAGGCAAACGTTGACGCTTCGCTTGCCAAATGGGCGCGAGGCAGAAGAAAACTTTGCTTTTTTCTCAAACACACACACACAGGTGTCATGTGTGTGTGTGTGCGCTTGGCTCGTTCGACAACAGCTTAACAACTACAAGAACAACATTAACAATGGGCCATATACAAGCCGTTTAAAAACAAATTATCAAACATGCTGCAGCAGCATCCACCTGTCATCCACAATGCCACAAGCAAAGGAAAGGAGTAAGAAAGAGAGATAGAGAGAGGGAGAGAGAGGTACAGCGAGGGCCTACAATAAATAAAGACAATCAGTTAACTGTTTATAGACAGTCAATGATGCTGACAGCGGGCGTTTAGGGTAGACGCCTAGTTAAGCTGACATGCGCCATGGGATATGGCAAGAGGAGAGAGAGAGAGAGAGATAGAGCAAGTGATAGACAGCTTTGTAAATAGTTTACGGCAGTTAAGTATTTATAGAGAGAGAGAGAGAGAGAGAGAGAGAAACATATTTATTTATTCAAATATTTGTAAAAACAGTTTGAGCTTCTATAAAAGTATAGTTCTGAATTATTCTTCAATTTTCTGTTTATAGCATGACTATGCTATGATTATATAATTATTAATAATTATATATTATGCTCTATAATTATTATCCTATATTTCTTAAATATGTATGAGAAATTCGAATGATCCAAGATTCATCACAGTAAAAATTATACAAAAATTTAAATTATGAAAAAAGAATAACCCTCAGTTGAGTATATTTCACAATATTTGAATAACCATCAATTTTATATAGTTTGCATCAAAAATCTCATGAAGTACTTAAGAAATTTTTACTATACACTAGGTGTCCATACAAAATCTCAACAATTATCGAAATTATTTACTTTCTATTCAATTTACATAAAAAATCTCTTTCAACACTCAATAAAACTTGGATTTTCTTAAACTTTATATATATTATCTCAATAAATACTGAACAAATTTCTGTTTTTATATAGTTTACATAAGAAATCCCAAAAAATACTTAAGAAATCTTTCACGATCATAGCTTACATTAAAAAATCTCATTCATTAATTGAAATTCTTTAGTTGTTATTTAGTTTACTTATAAAAATCTCCTTCCATGCTTGCACAAATCTTTTCTTTCCATATGATTGCCATTAAAAATCTCATTCAACTAACTAGCAGCTATAAATATTTCTCTAGCTCTACTCTTTATCAAGGCTTTCCATCTCCACATCTACCTAATGCACACGCCCATTCAGACGAAGTCATTCCGTTCGCACACAATTTAGTTAAATTACTCAAATTCGTAATAAAAACATTTCTCGCACCTCAAAATTATATTCATGCAGAAGCGAAATAAAAAAAAAATAAAAAAAAAACTCTTTTGAGTGCTAAACATTTGATGTTTAATGAGAGACAGAGAAGATATATATATATATATATATATATATATATATATTTAGTATATATATATTATATACAGCCGCAAGTACAAGGTTCTCGCCTTCAATGTGAAAGGTCGTGATTACTCATACGCCGCGTATTGCGAATGAAATGAAACGAAGATTAAAGTGAAGATCTGCTTGAAAAAGCAACTCATATCAATGGACGCTCATATTAAGCGGATTTTGATGTATGTGGCAGGCAGAGACTGAGAGACTGAGAGAGGGAGAGAGAGAGGGAGAGGAACTGCTTTTTCTTTATACGAATCAGAGAGCAAATACAATGAAGCCGACACATGATGCGCGATATGTGAGCATGTGTTGATAGTGGACCGACCTAAACGAAGGCAGTCAATTGAATGGACTCAGCTCTGGACACAAACACACATACATACACACAAGCACACACATACACAGAGATATGCGGGCACTTTGTGTGCCAGCGAGGTGAAGATAGAAAGTAGGAAGTGTAGGAGGCCATTAGCTGCTTATCGCGCTTTGAGTAGCTACAGCAAATATAGCAAGAGAGGGAGAGGGAGAGGGAGTGGGAGTGGGAGAGTGGTAGTGGGTGGTAGGCAGAGGGCAAATGCTGTAGAGACTCAAGTGTAAAGTTATCAAGTGCTGCATGGGACAGACAGACGTCGCTGTCAAGGGTTAAAGTCATAGACAACGTCGAGTGTTTGGCTATGGCTTGTGACATAAAATGTTATCAAAAAGGATTATGACAAGCGCACAGCGAGCAGAGGTAAACAGAGCTGGAAAGAGACTGAGAGGGAGGGGAAGAGAGCGAGTGCGACCGGACGACAAGTGTATCAATGGCACAAAGAGGCAGCCTCAATGATATCTGCGCTGATATCGTTGACAGCTCACAAAGAGGAAAACACATATATAAAAAAAATATATATATAAATAAAAACGGAAAAAGAATTCAGAATTCATGATAGCTGAGGAGCCGCGCTGCGCTGTGGGATAAGTGTCGGATGCTTGTCGCATTTCTGCTGAAATGAATTGCAGAAATCGCCTTTAAAAAGTTTTAAATGGCAGCTCGCATCTCGCTCGCCAGCAATTATTTTGATAGTTTAATGGCATTTATTATCAGCTCGATGTCAACTATTATTTTGCTTTTATTTATAATGGCAGGCACACAGCTCAACACTTTGATGCTAGCCCAGCTTCTGCACAGCCTCGAGGCGAGACCAAGAAACTATCAGGCGGCTGTGGAATCTGACTCTGGAATGTGCCGGCCACATAAAGTTTAACAAATAACGAGAAAGAAAACTGGGAAACTTTTGATCGAAGGCTGAATGCACTTGTCAGAGGTTGACTGGGATATATATAGCCTATGTTGGTATCTATGGAAGGATCTGTATTTAGTCTATCTCTATCTCTATACCTATCTCTATCTCTATCTCTATCTCTATCTCTATCTCTATCTCTATCTCTATCTCTATCTCTATCTCTATCTCTATCTCTATCTCTATCTCTATCTCTATCTCTATCTCTATCTCTATCTCTATCTCTATCTCTATCTCTATCTCTATCTCTATCTCTATACCTATCTCTATCTCTACCCCTAACCTTCCCCCATACCATAGCCCATAATACCCGCCGTATAGGGTATACAAAAAGCACAGTCAGAAGTCAAGAACAAGACTGAGCACCCGTCGCCACAGAGCCCAGACTCAAGTTCTGGTTCTGATTCAGTTGCTGTTTCTGTTTCAGATTCCGTTTCTGTTTTGCTTGGAATCGTGAGCGACACTTGATGCGTCCGCGCCGCTCGGACAGCGGCAGGGGCCGGGCATGGGCGTGGCAGCGCAGTTAAATGCAATTTACTTAATGCCTGGCCCCACTGTCGCCCCACACCCCACCCCGCCCAGTCTGCTTATTACTTCATAAGTTTTATTATTGCCAGCGAATGAAGCAGTTGAGCTTGTCGAGCTTGTACATAAATGGAAAGAAAACCCGTTGAAATTGAAGCAACAACCGAAGCAGCAAGAGCAATAACAGAAGCAACAGCAACAACATAGACTAATAGCAATTAACGATAGTTAAACACAGCACTGACAAAGGCAACAAAGCCTTAAACAACAATGTTGCACTGACCGCTGAATACTCGCTCAGAGCTTAACTTGTTCAGAAATAGAACTCAAAGATAAAGATAGGATATCATCCCTATAGATGGGTTAGACTCTATATCTAGATCTAGAAGAGTTTATTATATATATTATTCGACTTCACCCTTTAGCTTTAACAAGTTCTTAAGTACTACAGACTATGCCAATTGGCATATAAGAAATATCTTAAGATCTTATTCATCCACAGAACAGCACCAAAGTCAGACTTACCACAAAGCTAATATACTCCATTAGCCTCATAAACAAGCATGGAAAGTTGCAACAACAGCCTTGGCAAAGAAAGAGCAGAGGAAAGATTGAGAGAGATAGGGAGAGAGAGCGAGCCACCAAATGGCAGCTCCTTGCAACTTGTCTGTGACATTCTTAGCGCAGCTTTGCTTTGGCAGCAAGTTGCATCCGCAGCTGTTGCTGCAACTGTTCAATAATGCAATGAAAACATTTAAGTTGCAGCAACTTGGCGACGGAGCACCAAACCCAACGTCAGCGGCCCCCACCACTCACTGCTGTCCCCATCGTGTCTCAATTGCAAAATTTATGAGCTGCATTCACTGACAAAATCGTGTGGAAAATAACAATGCAATTGCCAAAAGCTTTTCCTAGAGTTGTCGCCCATAGAGTTGTCACCAGCAGCAGCAGCAGAATATTGCAATTCCAATTGCAATATTTCTTATATATTTATTTGTTCAACTTTTGTGAGTGACAAACGAGGCAACGCCCGAACTTGAGCTGCAAACTTCAAATGCTGGTTACCAGCCACTTTGTCAAGCAGTTTGCCAGGCGCAACAAAAAACTAGGAAATAAGCGTTTACAACATCCTTGATTGAACAGGCATATATATAAGTTGTTTATAAACTTTGTATCAAGCTGAAGTCGCCTCAAGTTTAGAGTAAAGTGAAAATCAAGCTATAAAGTTCATGTCAATAAATATAAGGAAAATACTAGAAAAATACTAATAAATATATAATTAATATATATTATAAAAATACAAAAATAAAGATACAAGTATATAAATATATATATATATATATATATATATATATATACTGAAAAAATACTAATATGTATATACTGTAAAATATTAATTATACACATCGGAAAATAATAAAAATTAAATTATTACATATACTGACAAAAATATCAAATATATATACTGAAAAATATTTATACATATATACTTAAAATACTAAATATATATACTGAAAAGATACTGAATATATATACTGAAAAATACTTATACATGTATACTAAAAATACTAAATATATATACTGCAAAAATACTAAATATATATATTTATATATAATACTTCTAAATAATCTCTCTTCATCTCTTTTGCCTCAAAATAGATTTTTTATACCTCTACCTTTAGCTAGACGAAAAAACTTGAATATCAATTTCCAAATGTGACCCTATTGCATATTAGGCAATCCATATCTGTGGCCAAATATGGGCACACTGAACACTAATCTAAATGCTGCCCATTAGCTCTCGCTCTCCCTATCCAGCTAACAGCTGTTTTTAGCTATTTCTGGCTTTGCTCTGCACATAAAGCTGTTTTTTTTTTTCTAAAGACCAAGCTCAAACTTGTTTCCAAAATGCGAATATCGAGAGTAGGCACTAAAACAACAACAGCGGCAACGGCGACAGCATTGACTTGTGGGCGTTGGAGAGACAATTAGCCGCATGCCGCAACCCGAAACGAGTTTTGGTGAGTCAACAGCAACAACAACAACAACTATTGGCTATACGGAATCACTGTGGCGCCCCAAACCAAGCATGACAGAAAAAAGTGGACGTCTAGCTAGAGCTGGGCTTGATAGACTAGCTGATATGCTGTAAAGCCAGTGTGAGCGGGAGTTGTTGAAAGCTGAAGCTGAGTTTTGTTGACTTGAAGTAAAAAAAAAATATATATAAAAAAAATAATAAATAAAAAAAAATAATAATAAATACAAAAAAAAATAAATAAAAAACAAAAATATAAAAAAATATAAAATAATATAAAATATAAAATATAAAAAAAAAGCAAATAAATAATAAAAAAAATAATAATATTTTATAAAAAAGAATTTATAGTTAATCTATAAAATATGTAAATATTTTTATATTTTAATTTTTTATAAATAGTAAATCTACAATAAATAGAGATATATATAAATATATATATATATATATATATATATATATATATATATATATATATATATATATATATATATATATATATATATATATATATATATATAATATTATATATATATTTTTTTTTTTTTTTATCATAAACCAACTTGAATATACCTCATCTTACACCCTCTACATTTACAGGGCATTTTCAAACAAGAACTATGGAATTTCAGCGAGGCAAATACAAAATGTTCGACCAAAAAGTGCAGCAGAGCGAGAGAGTGAGTGAGAGTGAGGGAGAGAGAGGTCTGAGGGCTATCTGTGCTGCTGCAATTGCGTTGGTTAACAGACGTATTAGCGTGCATATTGTGGATTATATTCCATTTATTTCATCTTTCAACTATCTGTCTGTCTGTCCGTCCGTCTGTGTGCCTTGCCAGCTGTCAGTCATAGTCAGTTTCAGCTGCTGCATTCAATTACCATGGGGGCAGCCCCAGCCGCTGCTGCTGTGGCCCTGCTGTTTGACCATTAAACGCTTTGCCAAATGATTCAACATTCGACAGTTCGCAGCAAACATTTGTTTTCCCTCTCGCTTTTCAATTGCTCGTGTTTGCATGCTTTGACAGTTCCCCGCCTAACGCCGGCCACAATTTCGAATAATATTCTCACAATTTCTTCTTTTTTTGGGCCTTAGTTGTCTATTGGCTTTGGCTTTGGCCAAGTTTTTCATTCACGTGATGCAAATGTGTTTAAGGCATCGCAACTTTTTGCAACTAGACTCGAATTTCCATAGACTAGGAGAACTTTGTCAGCCCAACTTTGCCTTGGCTAGAGCTAGCTTCATGGCTTGCTTTCTGACGCTAATAAAGTTGGCCCAAATTGCGTTTGGGCTTTAAACATTTGCACTGGCATATCAGAGAGATGGCTCAGAAAATAAATATTATAATTTGGTTAGAGAAAAGTTAAATGGGAGAGCTAGAGAAATTATAAAGGAATTATTAACTTTATAGATATAAATAATTTTTCACATTTTAGAAGGAGGATTTTCAGATAGAGATAACAGTTAGAAAGACATGGGGCTAAAGAGAGAGAAAGAGGGACAGATAGATAGAGAGAGACGGAGCCAGCATTAAAAGCTAGCCTCTGAGACTTTGAGCTAACACTAAAGCTTAAGCTCACATTAAAACTTGAATATAATGCCAGGAAATGCAATTTATAAAGCTGTAGAACATAAAGTACTCTCGCTATATACATATATGTATATGTATGTATATATATTGAATAACATTATTCGCACACACAGCTAAGAGGTTTTTTATAGTCTTTGCATATATCCAAGGTAATCTTTGTGCATCTAATTTATAAGCTTATTCTGTGCTGCCACGCTCAAGCGCTGAGAAACTGAGCTGAGAATTATAGATGTATATATATATCTATATATATATCTATATATATTGTGCATGATTCATGCGCGACATTTTCTCATTGCTCAATGCAACGCCCAACTTGATGTGGCCATTGTAAAAATTATATATATATATATATATATATCTACATAAACTTATACATAGATCCATTGTTGCTGCACCCACACTCACACACACTCTGAGCTTGCTGTTGGGCTTCCGTCAGCTTGGCTCTGTTTTTTTCTTGCTGCCCATTTATGGTTAGCTTTTGTTGTTGATTTATTGTAGTTTTGCCTTTGTTTGTTTAAAGTTTGTTTTTTTTTTAAGAGTAAATACAAAGTTTAAAGTGCCCTTAGATGTAATTTATCGATTGCGTTTATCGATAAGTTCTACTCACTTAATCTGCCAAAGCTGTGCGATAGCCTCTTCTTGAGCTTCTGCAGGGCGCCGCCTTTTTTCTCCCGCATTGTGACGCCTGAAAAGAGGAAAAATGTTGTGGAAAAACTTGAGTATTTTCATTGGATCACTGATTGATAGTCTTAAAGTTTATTTGTGGCCAAAGAGAGCTTTGTTTTTATTATGCCCGGCCCGGCCCGGCCCGGTCCCAGCGCTGACAATTATCAAACAAAACACGCAACAAACAACAAAGTTGACATTACAAATTAACATAAATCAGTGGAGCGTGGTGTGCCATAATAATAAATGGATAACTAGGGAGTGCGACGCCAGAGTTGGGCTCTCAATCCCCCCATGGCTCCTTCGATGACACGCACATTTCCAAATGGAAAGCCAATTTACAATGTAAAATTCAAATGAAAAACTACTTCAAAATAGAAATGCATTTCGTCGATGGGCGGCGGGCGCCTGATGTTTATATTTATAGTAAAACAACAGACTCCCCTCTATATATATATAGATCTTCCTCTCCCTCTCTCCCTCTCTCTATGTATTTGTGTGCATTCGTAATTGAGTTATATAATTCGGTTGCTGTTTTGACCATTGTAGCATTTAACCAACTTATTCCGGCGCTCAGTGAGCCATGCAAATTGTGTAACCACAGCTATTTAAAGGGCGTAATTATTGTAGTTGCTGTTCTTGTTGCTTTTGTTGTCTCAGCTGTTTGCCATTGTTTATTATGGCTGGCGCTATTTAGCTGGCTCGTTGATTGGCATAATGATTTGGTTAGCACTGCTAAGCCAACTGTATTATATATGCATATCGAACGGTTATCCAACCAACATGCCAAATGGTTTTGCATGCGTGCCTTTATATCCAAAATCAATTTACGATATTTCTCTATATAGATATTTCGATATTTATTTTATTTATTTGCAGTTATTAAGACATTTTTAGCTGAAGTATATTTTTATGGCATGGCAGACTATGTTTATGACTTTGATTTGCTTAACTTCTGCCATTTCCTTGATTTCTAAACTCGGTTTTTCAGCATAACTCAAGAACTATAAAAGTTAGCGACTTGAATTTTGGTATGCAGCTTCTTATGAAGATTTTACAGTTGAAAAACATTGCACTTCTATAATAACTCTTGCCCTGTTTGTTTAAGACTAAGATGTAACATAGGAGTAAGAAAAGTTTATAGAAATCTAAATCGAATTTAGATATAGAATCAATAAAGAGCTTAAAACATAAAGAAAATGTTAGGAATGATAAAAGAACGCTCAAGTTTTAATAGATTTATATGTTAAGAATTAGGAACTAGTCTGATAATATCAAACTATTTCTACTTTGTTTTCATTTCAAATTTATATGCCTTGTTCGATTAAAAACTTCCAGTCGCTGCATTTCTCTCATTAAACACACTTCAGTTGGCCCGGCTCGACCAATGCCAACTGGTTTGTACTGTTGGCATCGCTTCATTTGCATGCCATACAAGTTCGGGCCAGGAAATTGGCACTTGAAAAGTCATTTATCAAAACTCTTCCACCAAAAACGTTGGCATTGATGTGACTGATGCCACATAATGCTGCATGCCACGCTGCGGAATGGACAGTCACCCAATGCCAGCGACGGCAGCAATTAAACATAAATATATATATATATATAGTTTGAGTAGAATATTTTTACAGCACTATATCATTGGGTAAGTGTCTCTTCAGCGTCGCTCGCCATAACGATAGCCCACTGTTATTGTAGTGTCCATTATGATTATGATTGTTGTTGTTGTCAAAAGCAATTTGGCTTAACAACAATGCAGACAAGTCGAGCGCAAGCAATTTATGCCATCAATTCATAGATAGACTAGATAGATATATACATATATATAGACATGCCCATATATGTAGCTCTGTCTCGCATGCATATCGAGCACTTCAACTCAATTAAAGGCACACTCGCATAACCATAAGCTCATAGCTGGCCAGCTGTTGTTATTGTTGTTCAAAATCATAAGCCAAAACCCGCAACGACAACAAATGAGGGTATTATCTTAGCTGGGACTGCTCGACCAGGGAGTGTGTATAGAACTATAGTAGAAAAAGTGTAAGGATTCACTCATGACATATGAAATAGTGGCTTGTGCTCATTCATGAAAATCGCAGAGAGAGGCGTTACATTTAGCAGGTTTGACAGAATGTTGACACGTTCAGAGTTCGACTATATGGGAGACACAGCGATGTCAATACCTGACTTGATTAGCATCACGTAAATCTCTGCTCCAATCAACACCTTTAAAAACCAGGCAGCATACCCCACCCACACACTTTCAATGGGTATAAATTATGATATCAACGAGCACAATTTAGCAACAACAACTAAGGGCAATAACAATGCCAATTGGTTGGCTTGTCTCTCCAAGTGCGGGCTAAGCGATTATGATCCTTTTGGCCTTGGCTTGCATAACGCGACCGATTGCATACAAATTGCAGGCACTGTTGCTGCCAGCAAATGCAATATGCAAATGCCGCATGCAGCATCAAGAATGGAGAATGGAGGCTGTCGAATGCAGCTGACAAATTGTGTTAAAGCTAGGCATTAGAAGAGGGAGAGAGCTATAGAGAGAGAGAGGGAGAGGGAGAGTGGGAGAACATCGATAATTTCATTTACATTAAATGACTCGCAGTTGTCGTTGCTTGTTTTTAAAAGCCCATTAAAGTTGTTTGCGAAAAACTTTGTTCTTTTTTTTTCGACTAAAAAGGCAAATAAGCAAAATGAGTTGCAACAAGCGGCAAGTGGAAGTTGCAGCAACGTCAAACTTATTTAATTAAGACTGCAAAAGGCGCTGCGCAAACTTTCTGGCAGATGCTTCACTTGCAGTTGCTGCTGCTGCTGCTAGTTGCATTAATGAGTTGCATGAATACACACAGAGAGAGAGAGAGAGAGAGAGAGAGAGAGAGAGACAGAGAGAGTCATAGACACACATACACACCGCATTCAAATCAAACTTTGCTATTTGGCATCAATGTCAAAGACAGACGAAAATTGAGTTCAATAGCCCCGCCCTGGCGCCTGCCTCAGACAGACACACAGACGCTACAGTGATTGACAGCAGTGTATGAACCGCTTTTCACAACCAATTAGCGCCAGACAAATTCGCCAATTGACCATAATCAAATGCCTGTTAATTATATGCGAATAGTCACTGTAAAAACTCTAGTTCGACTGTCTGTTAATTATATGGCAGGCTTCTTTCTGTACCTTTCAGCAACCCAGTCACAATTACAGAATCGACTTAATTACAAGTTTAGGCAAATATATATACATATATATATATATATATATATATATATATATCTGTTCTGTTGAGTAAGTCTATCATTATTTATGACTAGACTTGGGCTGGATTGTTTTAGTAGGAAAAATGTTTTTGTTTAGCTGAATTGAGTTAAGCACTTTGATTTCATTGAAGGCAAGATCCATTGTTTTAGGTAAGTAAAAGGTAAGAAAGAGGCTTAACAAGTTGTAATTACATCAGTAGAGCTGAGCAATTCTAATGAAACTCAAACTCATGCAGCTCTTCTTAAGTCTTTCCATAAAAGTAACAAGTAGAACTCATGATGAAAGACATGGGAGGAGTTCCTTGAAATTCAGTTTCATTGTAAAGTTCATCTGAATACTCTTCCTGAAAATTTTACTATATATATCTACTACTATACTCTATAGATAAAGAGTAGATACTTCTATACTCTATATCTACTACTTACTTATAGACAGTGCAGTATAGAACTTATAGGGTATATTCTATATATACTTTTCATTGAGACTAAGGACAGAGCAGTATAGAACTTATAGGGGATATACTATATATACTATAGATTATTCATCTATATATATATATGGCATCTCATATACCATATCATATGAATGCGTATACTTCCCCATAATAGCTTAATACCTTGCTACCTCTGTCAATTCCAGATCAAAACCATATGCAAAACCCATATGCTTACATAATCATATTCGTATTCAAACTTCTCATTATACAACCGTATTTAAACCTATATATTTCTTTATCATATCTCAACTGTTCACAGCTGTAAACATCTTATCTTAACATATGTTTTGGCTATCTAAGAAATTCCTAGAATATTTTTAAAAATATTTACTATATGTACTAGAGGCAAGAACTTATAATTTAAGTATTTCGCTTGATAATTAATATATAAAAACATTTATTGATAAGTGCATTAGTCTTTAACATATTTCGCCAAAAAGTGAGTCAAGTTGATAAACCACATACTATAATAAATGAACAATGACTAAGTCAAAAAATAAATATTATTAATAATGCATGGAAACTGTGACAAACTGCCTCTAGAAACCGAAATACCCCATGCCAAATTCAGTTATAAATAAATTGTGGCAGCAAATGAAATGATGAGCACTTTTTAAATTTCTTGTTAATGACGTAATTACCTCTGGCAGCAAATGGGAGAAGGGGCACGAGCGGCCAGGGGGGGCGTGGCTAGCGGCAACTGGTGACATGCGAACTGTTGCGAGCCGTGGCGTGCCACACGACGTATACGTGACATTTTGGCCATGCACGCTCATTGCTCATGCAGCAGCAGCAGCACCAGCCACGCCCCCTCCCACTCCGCACCGCCCCCTCTTACGTACAGCTGCGTCTGTCAGTTTTGTGGGCGCACGGCCAAGTGAAAATCGGCAGCATGAGAAAATAGATTTTCTGTAGAAAATGTTCATGCGAAATATTTTGACACTTGGCGACAGCAGCTGACTAATTGCGAGAGCCTGGAAAGAGAGCAAGAGAGACACTCTCTCTCTCTCTCTCTCCCTTCTCTCTAGCGCTCTTGGCCAAAAATAGCGGTGTAAAGTGCAGCCAGCTGACGGAATTGAATGGGCCGTTGATTAAATGGCTTATAAATGACGTGTAGACAATTTGCCAATGGCCAATGGCCAATGGCAACAGCTTCTGTTGGCCGAAAATAGCCAAAACGCGACCACGTGAGGTTGTAAGCCTTTTGGCCTTCGACAGGCTGAACTGTCAATGGACGCGTGACAAAGGGTCCGGCTTCGAGTCCGGGTCCGGGTCCGGGTCCTTGTCCTGATGCTGCTCGACCCGAATGCAGCTGGATAATTGATAAGCCTTTCGGCTTGTTGCCTCAACGGGGATTGATAAATGTCAATGCACACGGAGAAAGTGAGAGAGGAAGGGAGAGTGTGTGTGTGTGAGAGAGAGAGAGAGGCGCATGTACAATCACACACAATCGCATTAAATTTCAATAAAATCGCTAAAATAATTAATGACGAATTTTACGGGTAATTTGCATAATCCTTTTCATTACGCGCACGCCAGTTTATGTAACAGAGATTAGCAAAGGTATTAAATAGTTATATATGTAAATATTATATATATATATACAGATATATATATATTGGCATTTGCTTGTTATGCAATATTAATTGGAATGCATTTAAAAGTAATTAAACGAAATTGCCAAATACTTCATGCAAAGCCAAACAAAAGCAAATCAAATTGCAAACGTTTAACTAAATGCACAAAAAAATATATGTAATAAAATTTAATGAAAAATATATATAAATAAGAATTTGTATAAATTAAAAAAAAAAAATAAAAAAAAAATATATATATATATATATATATATAAATAGATTTATAAATAAATACAACAAATATAGAAAACTTTTTGGTCTTTTGTTTAGGTGTCAGTTGGGACACATCTCTAATCACACAAATTCCACCCATTTAGGTGAATATGTTAGACTGAAAAATATACTATATATACAAATAACTAAATCAACTCAATTATAGACTATAGTATAAAATATAAAAAAAAATTATTAGCCTTGCCATAAGTTAGATGTAGATCTAAGATCTGAGATCGACTTTTAAACATTTTCCACAAATTTAGGTGAATTTGTTAGAGTCAAAAACATTTTAAATATGATTTGACCTTATAAACATATTTCGAGAGTTAAATTTTTATAAGTAAAGTATATTCCAATTTCTTAAAATAACGCCAAAAATTTTAAAAACTCAAATTTGCAGTAAAATTCATATTTCCACCCATGTTCCGCTAAGTTTTTTAGATTTTTTAAAGTGAAAAACAAAGTTAGTGTGTTTTGAGAACTAAACACTATCTTAAATACATATAATCAAATAAAGATGTATAAAAACTAGCTGAGTTATGAACTTTCATCAACTCTACCATTTCACATATTAATTTCCACCCAATTTCCACTACTTTCCCCCGCTTTCCCTGCCATTTCAGCCGCATCATTTTGATCAATCAACGCCGCCATTCGCACCCCTTTTATTTGGCTCACACATTTATTGGACAAGTCGTAAAATTTAAAAACCATCAAGAGAAAAGAATCAAATGAAACCGAAAATAAAGCCAGACGCCCATTAAAAGAGCTCAGGCAGGCGAAGGGAGAGAATGAATTTGGCATTTAGCGTCTTATATATTTATTATGCGCATATAGAACTATATTTTCTTTATCGCTAACAAGAAATCGCAACGCAAATTATCGTCTGGCCAAGTGGGCGCTGCGCAGATGGGGCGTCGACGATAAAAAAAAATAAAAATTACAAAATTAGTCAACCAGTTGCATGTGAGCTGGCCCAAACCTTAGACGCAGCTTTGGAGCTACGCCTCAATTTTTATGATATTACACACCTGCTTTAATGCTATACACACACGCACACACACACGTGTGTGTATATATAGCCAAATTGCGTGCCTCTTAGCCGTTTATCAGCTCGCCAAATCGCCAAATGAACGAAACTTAATTAAAATTCACAAAAATATATATATAATATATATATAGTATATATATATATATATAATCCCAATTACACTCAGCCTTGGCTCAGCTTTCTAATTGATTTAGCCATCGGCGCCTCATTCTCAGCCAGGACAAATGCAAGCGATAACTGAAAACATCTCTCGACTGCTATATGGGCGTTATATTTAGCAGGCGGCTTTAACTAATTGCAGCCAGTCGAACGTCTAATTAAATTGCGTGCGACTGGTTGAGGCTGAGCCAAAAACAAACTAAACAAGTTCCTTGTGTGTCGTCCAACAAATCAAACTCGAATCGGATTGGCGAGGGGAGTGCAAAGGATTAGTGGATATGAGGAAGGTAGTGAAGGAAGTGCAAAGATAAAGAGAGGCAGAGGGAGAGATAGAGAGAGACAATGATGCAGAAAGAAAGATGCATATAAAGTCTATGAGGAAGTTAAGCTGAAAAGATAATGCATAAACAAGAGTTCTGCTGTAAGTCAGTAAAACGTTTGCGAATGCAGGCAGAAAGACAGATAAATGAATAGGTGAGCGAAGTGAGATTATATTATTATCAAGAATTCTCTAACAATTATGAAGAATTTTCAGTTGTATATAGGTAAAGAGAGTAAAACTGAAAAACAATGAAGAAGCGAAGCCAGTAAAACGTTTACGTTTATGTGAAATGTTAATATGGGAGACAATAAATATCTAAACAGATGCGGAAGGTGCAACAAGGTGCAAAGAGAAAGAAGAGCTCAAGTGTTAGAAGAACAATAGAGATAGTTCTATTATGAAAAGGTGGCCAGTGAAACGTTTACGAATGGGATAGTGAGTGAAGTAACTCAGGCTATCAAGCAATGAAACGAAACTGAAATAGTAGATAATCTGGCTTATTGATCTATCTAATCTTCTTTCTTGATCTGAATATCTACACTATTTAGACTTTTCTCTCTGTTTAAGTATATCTTCTTTTACATATATAAGAAAAGCTCTACTACAAAAGTTCTTCACACACTCCTATAATTATCTTTAATTGATATTATACTCCACATAAGCCAATTAACTTTTACTTATGTAGCCACTCCAACAACTTCTCGAACTGCCCTCACTCGCAACCAAATTCCTTCTAGTTCCTAGTTGAATAATTGTAATGAATTCTGATTATAATGTTTGCTGTCTGTTGCTACGATAACGGAAGTGTTTTTATTATTTTCGGTATTCTGTGCACAGACAGATAGCGTACTATGTGTGTGTGTGTGTGTGCGTGTGTGTATTTATGTATGCTGCTTATCGAGAGTTATATAAAGCTGATTAAACAACTGATTTAACAGCTGATTAGAGCCAGCGAATGCTTTGCATGTGAAGCGAGAGCAGCTCGATTGCTGCTGTTGACGTCTCGGCTGGGTCAATGTTCTAATAAAAAGTTCAATTTAACTTGAATTAATTTCAATTGCACAACAACAACAACAAGGAGAGCAATAAATACAACAACAACAACAACAACGAGTAGAAATGCCATTAAAATCGAGCTGTGCGGTTCGAAGTCTTTGCGCTGGCTGCTTTAAGCCGGTTACAAACGCCGCTCAGATGAGTAGGCAAGGGCAGAGAGAGAGAGAGAGAGTGTGTGGGGGACTCAAAGAGAGAGAGAGAGAGGGAGGCACTGTTCACATTGCTGCTGCCACAGGCTTTTTGCCAATTCGTGCATAAAATATGTAAAGTTTTTTGTATATTGCAATCGAAGCGCAGTTTCGTTTGCCACTCGCGTTTCATTCCATTTCGTTTCATATGTTTCATGTTGTTTTATTTCAGCTGTCGACGTGTCAAAATATTTGCGCTTAATTTAAATAAAGTTTACTTTGATGCAGCGCAGTCTCCTTCTCCCTCTCCCCTCTATCCCCCTCTCCGTCTGTCATTTAATATTTGTTCAGCATTTCAAATAGGCTTTTACACATATATTTTCCACATACATTTGTTGATTTTCACCGCATTTTTTATGCTCTGCTGGCCACGTGAAGTATTTACCGAAATTTGAAGCCTTTTGGGCCGCCAAATGCTGCAGAACTAATGAGAATTTATAACAAATATCCAATTAAATTATTATTGGCTTATAAAATTTTCTCGGTTTTTAATGAATTTTCAAACGATGCGGAAAATTTGATTTTGGATGGAAAATATTTGTGCATAATGCAGCATAATTAATAGTCTTAAATTTTATTTAGACTTCAATTATTATAAATAAATTTATATCATATATTTTATATATAAAATAAATATTATAAATGATTAAAAAAATACTTTACGATTTTTTTTTTTAATTTTAAAAATATTTCTATATAATATATAAACCCATTTCCACAGAGTCCACAATTCATACCAGCTGCCCCTGGCAGCCGTAATCACCTGTGCATTCCACCACCTATTACACCTGCCTAAACACCTAACTGTAAGTGCACTAAGCCTTAACCATACATAAAAAATAATATATAACAAAAATCAATTACAAAAGCTTAACAAAACACATTTAGCTCTAAAATCTTTTCTGTTTATGGCACTCATTCAATTTAGCTAAAAATAAAAAGCTATTAAAAGCCGAAAATTTATAAATACAAATATCAAATTATAGTTAATGTTAGTTTATGGATAAAGAAAGAGAAAGAAATAGTAGAAGACGCAGAAAGTGTTGCCAATTTAGCAATTTTCCAGACAGTTCTGGTAGTTTGGCGAGAATTGTGATACGGCAGCTGCCGGGAATTATATTTATTTTGAAACAATAAAATTATTGTCATTCAAAAAAATTATCAAAAATAAAAATTGATCATATCTAGGCTGATTTCCTAGTGGAAAAGTAAGAAAAATTATTTTAAAATATTTTTTTACTGATTTTTTGACTATTTGATTTTGCTTGCTGCAGCCCTGAAGAAGCGACACTGATAGTAGATTGATTTTTCAGTGAAAAAGTATATTAAAATTTCTCTTAGAAACGTTAGAATCTTCTAACCCTGAAAAGGTGGCAACCCTGCTTATCAAATGTACACTGATGAGCCAGTGCAAAACTCATAGAAAAGGCGGCAACCCTGCTAATAAAATCTAGAATTATTTTCCAATGAAAAGATCTTGTAAGTTAGAATTTTCGAGCTTCTTCTAGCTATTTCTAGCTTTTTTTGGCACTTAATCTAACTTGGCGAAGCCCTGGAGGCATCAACTTGAATGTTTTGTTTACTTTAAGACATTCCACATTTATTGCTCTGGCAAACAGCGCTAAACGGCTGCCAGCATTTAAATATTATAATTTACCAAATTTTTAATATTTGTTCTCAATTTGTAATTGATTTAATACGCACCAGCAAAGTTGTTGTTGTTGAGCTTTGTGGGTTGATTAATTAATTCGGCAATTTTGAGGCCGTTTTTCTTCACTCGGATGTCGATAGAAATTTGCTGATGCTTAGCAGTTTTGTGGGGCTGCTAATTTGAGCTGTTTTTTATGCTTTAGCTGTTTTTTGTTTGTAAACACTCTTATTTGATGGCAAACATTTTGGCTACAAGTTAAAACTGCACTTTATGGCACTTTGGCTATATAATATATGAGTGTTATCGGCCGATTGATGGGACTAGCTCGAACGAGGTCAGATTCTCTGGCTAAAACAAGAACAATAACAACAATAAGCACGAGGAGCCACAGACAACAACAGCAATTGGGGAAAGGGGGCGCCTTTCTTAAGGGTTGCTATTGTTGTTGAGGCTGCTTTCGCGGCAACAACGCAAATCAAAACAACTTAAAGAACGAAAATCATAAAGTTAACACAAACACACGCTCAGTACGTCGAGGTTAAGAGTTCAACTTGAATGCAAACACTTTGACATTTAACTTGAATGTGGCGAGCGACGCGAGCGTTGACAGCGCGACGCGTACGTATTTAAAGGAATTTCGACTGTTACGCTACGTTTGCCCTCAAAGTCGTCGTTTACCGTTAGCCGGCTGCGGGAGCTGCACACAACCTGCCGCGTTGAGTTTCGCACACGAAATGAGGTCAACGAGATACTACGTTACGCTTACGTTTTGACGTTCTTCGTTTGTTTTTTTTTTTTTTTTTTGTTGCTGAAAGCAAAGCCCAACATGAAAGTAGCGCAAGGGCGCCACCTGCTTTTGGGGTGGGTGGCAGCGAATGCAGCGCGAGAGCAAAAGAGAGAGAGACAGTGAGAGAGCGACAGCATTGAGAGCGCACACAGTTAAGTGCCGCTCTTAAGTTCCACACGCCGGCTTGGCGTGCGTGCCTGCGTACCACACTCGGCGCTCACGCTCTCTCGTAGCGCGCTCTCTTTCGCTTCACTCTTGGCGTAGCGCCCGGGCAAGCGTAGCGTCTTTTGGCGGCTTCAATTATTACGTTACGTATACACAATGCTGATTACATAGGTCGTGTTCGCTAAGGCGCTGGGTTGTTGATGGTGCGCGGGGTCAGGGGTCGTTGGGGATAGTCTATAATTTTGTTAGACTACTGGGTCAAAGGCACGTCGCCATAAGCAGCAGCAGCAGCTCAACTCAATTGATAAGCCATCATACAGTTTGACACGCACTGCGCTCAAGCATTTGCGTCACAAGCTACATGCAAATTGCATTTGAGCCAAGTTCTTTGGGCAAAGAGCAGCCGACACACAACTGAGATAGCAATTTTAATAGTGCTTACACTAACTAGGTCACAATAGTTTATTTTTAAAACGAAGATAAGAGACGTAAAGATTTTGGGCTAAATTCTTGGGATTTTTTGTTTGACTTTGATATGGACATGGAAAATCTTCCTTTATGTGGTCTATACTCTATGCGCAGAAACTTTTTTTAACTAGAAAACAAATATTAAAACTGATTTATTATTTCTATATTAATAATATTCATAAATATTTGTTTTGGGAACTAGTTGAGGAACTAGTTCTTGGAACTAGAACTAGCTCAGCTTCTTCAGCTTCTTTGAAAGTCTTTTAACTTGATCTTGAACTCTTGTACACTATATATATGCATCATTTGCCCTCAGCGAACTTTGTGAACTAGTTCTTTTTGCAGTACCTAAGCTTGAGTGTAATTTTGAATTTCTTTTAGAAACTTATTCTAATGATATAAGAAAAACAAAAAACTAGATCACAATGAACTAGTCATATTACTTACAAAAGAACTAGTTCAGTAGGAGCAATGAACATCATGCCAATTGTTATTTTATGTTCTTTTAAGTTCATTAAAGTATTGCAATTCCATATCATAATCATATTTTGGCAAATACTAAACACTTTTTGAACTAGTTCATTTCTTAGAACCATCTTCTATTCAGCTCTGTGGCAACTGAAATAAACTGAATGCATTTCAATGCTTTATGGAAGCTTCTGGCTTTATTAACAACTTATAACAATTTTTTTCATCTGAAGAATCTCTGGAAGTATTCCAGATATATAGATATCGCTTATCTAAAGTTTCTCTATAACTATTCGGTTACAAGTCGAATAGCTATATTAGACTAAACTCTCATAAAAATATAATATAATTTCTGAGAGTCTTATTCAGACTTCCCCAAAAAAGCCCCAGCTAAAAGCTAGCTTAGCTATAGTTTATGGCAATTCCACATATTAAAGAATTATTTTTTTTGCCTCAAATAAATGAGTTTTTGAACGCATTTCAAACTATGCAAAAAGTCGTATAAATAATACAGAGGGTGAAAGAGACAGATAGAGAGAGAGGGGGCCTAAGGTCGTGCAGCGGCTGGAGAGGCTTAGCTTTGCGGTACAAGTTTCAACGTAGTTTCTAATTGGAGCCGCTGCACAAATAAACAAACAAGCAAAGAGGGAGAAGGGAAAACAAATAGAAAAACGAAAAACGAGAGAAAAAACAAACAAAACAAACACAAACACACGCGCACAATAAGCAAATAAATTAAACAAATAAATAAATAAGCTCTAAAAAAATAGAGCGAACAGAATTATTAAAAATAATTGTTGTTGCTGTGGTTGCTGTTGTTTAGTGTTGATTTATGATGCTGCGGCAACGAACGGAAGCACCAGCAGCAGCCGCAGCACGTAACAAAATATTATGACGTACAACGCACAGCGTCACAGGTTTGGGAGCCACTTGGCTGTGAGAGAGCGAGCGAGAGCGTTAGCTAACGTCACACTGATGCTAACGTACGTTCGGCAGAGCGCGGCGCGTCAGACACGGTTAGCGTTCAATTGTGAACTGAGCATTGGCAACGCGGCTGGCCAGCTAAACGAAACAACAGTTGCAGCGACGCGTTGCGACGTCAGCAAGTGGCTTGCATTGGGCCGGCGCTGCTGCTGCTGTTTCCGTGCTGCCGTTGCTCTGCCGTGGTGAGTTTTGAGCGTACTATTAAAAGTATTTCATTCAGTAAGCGCAGCCGGCAAAGGTTTCGTCGTCGTTGTTGTTGTTGCTGTTGTGTGCTATTTTAACAGCTGCGCAGCTTTGCGTTACTTACGTCACTGCAGCGCTGGCTGTGCAGTCGACAGCAGCAGAGGCAGCAAAAAGTAAACAAATAAAAATTCAATATAAAACAAAACAAATGCTGATGCTGCCGCTGCCGCTGCCGCTGCCCCTGCCACTGCTGCTGCTGCTGCTCTATGAGTGTCGGGCATCATAAATTATTTAAGCATTACAGCAACAACAACAACAATCAGCATCCACACACACACACACAGAGTCAGAAAGCATGAATCATCAGTCGAACGCGTGGGCGCGGGGAGCGCTGTGGTGAGGTGGAACGGGCAACGTGGTGGCAACGAGTCGCTGTCTGCGAAGGCATCCCACAAACATAGCCAAGCATGCACTAGTGTGCGTGTGCGTGTGCTTAAGGAATGCGCTACGAATGCCAATGCAAAGAGCGAGCAGCGAGAGAGCAGCCAATAGCAGTGTGCTCTCTCGCTCTCTTACTTTGTTGCTGTGGGCGCTCTGCTGTGCATTGGCATCCACACGATTGAAACTCACCACGACCACGCGCCACTGGGCCAACGCAGCCGTTGGGACGTCGCACAGCTGGCAAAAGAGAAGCGCACATATTTTTGCTCTATTTTAAATTATTAATGAGCGGCTTGTTCAGTTATTAAAAGCTTGGGAATAACAACAGCAACAAAAAGAGCAACGTAAAGCCCCAGGTGTGCGAGAGAGAGAGAGAGAGGGAGAGGATGAGAGCAGAGTAACTGTTGTAAGTGAAGGGAGCACAGGAACCGAAGTTGGAGCCGCAGGAAGCGAATTGCGCAAATTTGATTAGGCGACCTCCTGTTGGCTTTGGGCAATGGACATTTGATTGCAACTCTGGGCCATAAAAAGATATGACCCCAAGCACCGTAAAACCCGCTAAACACACGACGTCATACGTTATGCTCCTTAGATTTCGGGCTTCGACTTTATGAGATTAATAAAATAAAAGAAAAGTAAATTAAATGGAAAACTCGATTTGCTGACTTCGAGTGGAAAGTGCTTGCTGAGCTGGCTCCAATGTGAGCTGCTCAAAGTGGAACTAGTCTGATTGGCAATGTCTGATATGAGCTGGTTCTAAAATAAATATAAGTTCAGATTTTGATATTTAGTGAACTAGTTCCAATTGAGAAGTTGGATTTAACAGATAAATAGCTAAAATTTGAGCTAGTTCCAAGCACCGGAACTAGTTCCAAGCACCGGAACTAGTTCCAAGAACCTGAACAAGCTCAAAGCGGTCTAAGTTTTAAGAGCTTTTCACTTGTTTCCATGAGCCTGAACTGGTTCATAGGTTCATGGAACTAGTTCAAAAGATCTTGGAACTAGTTCTTTCCAGAGACTACACTTTGGAGAGCCTGCACTCATTAAAAATTTCTTGGAACTAGATCAAAAGACCATTGTTGCATTGCTGGTTCCGCTCTCGAATAAATTGGTGTGTTCATTTATGAACTAGTTCCGATTATCAAAGACTGGCCCAACTGGTTCCCATTGCAGTAAAGGGCTGTATTTAGTCATGAACTAGTTCCCATTACGCATATGCTCAATAGTTCTCTACTAGTTCCATTGCATAACTAGTTCCCATTACACATATGCTCAATAGTTCTCTACTAGTTCCATTGCACAACTTTTGGTTCTTCTGCAAGTAATTTTTAGCTCATTTTCAATATTAGTTTTTCCCCCTCTTTAACTAGTTCCACAATTTCCCATTTTCCCTGTAGCTTTGAACCCAGATCAAACTACTTTTTGATTTGAATGGCCAATGAACTGAATTGCTTGACCGCAGCGGACCAAGTGCCATCGTCAAAGTTCTTTAAAGTTCAGAGTCATTAATCTTTTCGTCAGCTTCGCCCCGCGGGCGGCTAATCCCGCGCCGTCTTATCGGACACCCTAATCACTGCCAGAGTTTCCAAAGTTTTCTTTCAATTATGCAACCTTTTTTTCATGTTCTCGACGTTTTTTGTGGCCCCATGCCCGGAGTCGAGCTACTTTGCATTTGAGCGCCCCGCGGGCCCAACCGCAGCGCCGCACCTGAGCCCTTAGACCTTCTCAGCCAGAGCAGAAGGCAAACAAATAAATTTGTAGTCATGCCTCGCCTGTTAAAACAAAATGTTGCATTTGCTTAGGCTCAGGTGAGGGGCAGGGGCGGAGCGCCTAGCTCCTCGACCACAGCGACACACACTCCAGCTCCAGCTCCCCAAAGGGCAGCATGGGGCGTGGCGTGGCGGGGCCGTAGACAGTGGGCGAGAATTGCGTGCGAATTGGTTTTAACTTTTGCTTTTTATCTTTCGATGTGCAACAGCACGAAAAAGCAAACGCAAAAAGGAAAATATTGCGAGTCCTTTGGGTGCCAGCACACGCCACATTACGCATACGCCACGTGGTCCAGTGCCAGACCTCCCTCTCCCCCTCTCTCTCTCCTCCTTTTCTCTGTACATATTTAAATATGCATGCGTGTGTAAGTTGCCCCTTTGCCCCGCCCCCGCCCACCTTGGATATGTCGTTCCTCGGCAAGCAAATCTCACGTGAGTTTTTGGGCTGCAAGAAAAACTTTTGCTCGACATTTTTCGTTTATCTCCTGGCAAATTTAATGGAAAACGACGTGTGTCGAAATCCAACCATGCCACAAGCCACGCCTCCTCCCACCCAAGCCCAAAGCCAAATAGACCAAAAAGTAACCCGCAAAAGTGCGGAATTCGGCTGAGGAAATGACTACGAAATACCCTTTAGTAAGGGGAGAGCGAGAGAGGGAGAGAGAGAGAGGGCGAGAGAGTGGGGCAGCGAAATGACTTCTGAGAGTTGCTCGATTTACATAGTGTATAAATTGATAAGAGTGAGGGTGGGTGAAAAATAGTAGTGAAAGTAAATAATAATAAGGTAGTAGAAGTTGGAAGTGTACTTTTCTGCTACACTAAATTTGCATCTTATACTATGTCTGAGAGTAGTTCCTATAGTAGTAATAAACATAGTGGCTTAAAGACGACTGCATGATAAGGGAAGGAAATTATAATGATAATAGAAGTAGAAATTGTTGTCGTAGTAGCAGAGCAGAAGAAAAAATAATAACTAATAGTAGAAATCGTAGTAGCAGTAGACATAATAGTAGTAGAAAACGATATGCCAGTAGGAGTAGAAAAAGTCTTTTTAGAAGGAATAGAGTAGGGGTATAAAAGTTAAGACAGAAATAGGAGTAGAAGTATAATTAGCAGTAACAATTGTTGTAATAGTAGTAACAATACTAGTAGTAGTAGTAGTAGAAGTAGTAGTAATAGTAGTAGTAGAAGTAGTAGTAATAGTAGTAGTAGTAGTAGTAGTAGTAGAAGTAGTAGTATAAGTAGTAGTAGAAATAGTAGTAGGAGTAGTAGTAGTAGTATTAGTAGTAGTAGGAGTAGTAGTAGTAGTATTAGTAGTAGCAGAAGTAGTAGTAGTAGTAGTAGTAGTATTAGTAGTAGTAGAAGTAGTAGTAATAGTTGTAGTAGTAGTAGTAGTAGAAGTAGTAGTATAAGTAGTAGTAGAAATAGTAGTAGGAGTAGTAGTAGTAGTATTAGTAGTAGTAGAAGTAGTAGTAGTAGTAGTAGTAGTAGTAGTAGTAGTAATAGTAGTAGTAGTAGCAGTAGTAGTATTAGTAGTAGAAGTAGTAATAGTAATAAATCGTAGTAAAAGTAGTAGTAGTAATAAGTCGTAGTGGTAGTAATAATTAGTAGTTGTAGTAATCACAAGAATAAGCAATAGTAGTAGAAATAGTAGTAAGTAACAGATAGTAGTAGAAAAAGTAGTTAAAATAGTAGTGAAGCCAAAAATAGTAGTAAAAATCAAAGACCCTGCAATGCACGCTCATTGTTCATCTTTCTCTTATCTGATAATCACCTAAGTCAGTTATAAGAGCAGCATTCGAGTATAAGACTTTCTCTCCAGCATACATAGGAAATACCATAGCAAAATCTATATAGAATGCTCTCTCTAGGCATTCGCTCTAACTGCACAGTAAGCCCCATTTCAAGGATATTCCCAGTTTCCTTCGACGTCTGCTTCTTTTGCTCTCTGACAAATGTGGAGCATAGGAAATGTGAATAAAGAAAATGAATTTATTGCAAATCGAAATGGATTAAGGCAGCCGCCGCAGCAGCCCCAACTCTTGATGAAGCCACAAAATCGACTGTCAATGGGCAGCCCATTAAGGGCAAATGTGGGCGTGGCATATTTGGCACTTGGACTTAACGGCAGGGGGCTGGGGAGTGGGGAGTCAATGTTTGCTGCTCTCCGATGTCCGCACTTAATTGACTTTTGAAGCGATGCTCGACTACGAAATGTTGCCCCAAATTTGTTTGCCCCCTTTGAACCACGACACACACACACGACACACACACACACATAAAATCATTTAAATAATAAATGCGGCAAAAAGTTTATTAAGCTGGAAGGCCGTAATCAAAGTTAGCTGCGCGCGTAATGAAAACATTTACAAAATGTTTGCTCATAAAATCAATACGAAGCCCCAAATAAATGGAAATTGGAGCAAATACATATGTTGGACACATACAGAGAGAGAGCGAGAGAGAGACACACACACACACACACACACACCACACACAGAGACACACTCACACTCTATCTCAGGCAGCTGCTGCAATATTCACATAATTGACTCACATTTGACACCCTTCCCTCTCCCACTCTCCCTCTCTCTCCCTCTGTGTCACATAACTGCAAACTGAACTAGTTCAATCGCTACTACTCCAAGCCCAACCCCCGCCCCAACCCCAACTCCTCCCTCTGCCAACGCACTTTTGCTAATGATACGCATTAACTTGGCATTAAAGTTTGCACAAGTGGGCAGCTGGGCGTGGCTGGCGCCCAACAATTACAAACATGCCGCACAGCGTTGCCAGATTTTTGTGTTTTAGCTGAAATGTCGCTGGCAACGCCGCGAACCACAAAAAACATAATTCAAAGCGAGCAACAACAAAAAATGTTTCAAATGTTTGTTTAGCTGTAAATCTGTGTGTGTGTGTGTGTGTGTGTGTAGGTGAGTGCTGCCTGCGTGTGCGTGTTTTTGGTATTTGCGGTTTAGTTGCAACTGATAAGCTGCGGCTACAGTTTGGCAAGCATTGAATTGATTTGGTTGAGCTTGGCTAAACTAGATTATGTGTTAGCAAATTAAAGCTTCATTAACTAAATTATGTGGCGAAAGCTTTAATTAAGGTAATGCATATTTGTTGAAGAGAATCAAGTGGAGAGTGTAAATAAAGTCTCATTATATTTCTAGGGAGCGCTGAGAACTAATAGATTCACATTGAATAGCACAGACTGCTACTCACCTTTATTTGTATGTATTATAGCATTTACATACGCTTAACATGCTCTTAACATATACTTAACATACGCTTAATATGCTCTCAACATACACTTAACATACTCTTAAAATACTCTTAACATTCTCTTAACATACACTTAACTTTCACTTAACATACTCTTAACATGCTCTTAACATTCACTTAGCATAATCTTTTATACATTTCTTTAACATACAAAAATTCTTTTAAAACACATTTCATCTGCTGATTGCTACATAAATATGGCCACAACTTAATCAGCTCAAATATTTGTGCAAATCCAATCAAATGATTTAAGCAAACAACAACAACAACAACAACAAGGAGCAAGAGCAAACAAGTTCATTAATCAAGCAAACGACTGAAGGCAACAAATTCGAAGAAAATTCTTGTGTGTACAATAAATTTTTAATGTGCAACACTTCCCGTTAAAAACTGAGCAAACCGAGAGAAGTGAGCGACCCAGCAGGCACACAGATAACTAACAACAACAATCAGAACAACAACAGCAACAACAACAACAACAGTGACAACAACATGAACTGAAACTACAAAACAGCATTTGCAGCTAATAAATTTCATAACTCGAAACTCTCTTATATTTATTTTTCATATACTTTGCCTTGCAGCAAGCTAATTGCCAGCTGATCGACTCGCTGATACCCTAGAAATGCTAAAACTTTCACTCAAATCAAAGAAACCATGAAAAAGTTAAACTTTTATCAACTTTTACACATACACAGCATATCCTATGACAGAACTAGCTGCTGCTCGACTAGCTGATACCCTGGAAGTGCTATGAAAATGTTTATAGAACACAGAAAACAGAGTAGAACTAAGTTGCATCTGCTCAACCAGCAGAGTGACACATAGTAGAGCATACAAAAAGCTGTTGCTCGACTAGCTGATACCCTGTAATGTGAAAATTACTTGAACAACCAAAAATCAGAGCAGCGAATAAGAAGTATATATTGTTACATGAAAATTATAATAGGTGCTATTACATAGGTTGTGGCTTGACTAACTGATACCCTGTAAATACTACTGTTATAGACCAATGCCAATTTTACTTTGCAAGCTCCAGCTGAGCATGTAAATTATCAGACGTATATCACATAATGCAATAAATTGCTGATTAACTAGTTATATACCCTGTAATTGTTATTATTAGAGTCTAAATCATATTATGTAAGACCTCATAATAAATTCAAAGAGGCAAAACTGCCTTCTCTTATATGCATCATATTTTCAAGCACACCCGTTTGGCTATACTTCACGATTACAGGGTATTCCCACCGACAACAAGCTGCAAAACAAATAAACACAAAAGCCAAAGTTGCAAACCTCAGTTCTAGAACAATTTCAACCTAAGATGCACTGAAAGATTTGCGGCCTGCTTCAAAGTTGCGTCAAGGGGGAGCACATGGGGGCTAAGGGCTGCATTTTTATGAGCTGCCAACTTGCAGTAAAACAAACAAGAAGAAGAAGACTTAAAAGGGGCGAATTTTTAGTGTAGGCAGACGAGGATCAAAGTTGAGCTGAATTTTCGGTTTTAGGTTTGCTGCTAATTGTCAAATTATGCAAAACGACGAGACTCGCTTTACAGTGGAGGCCAAACAAAAGTTTTTTTAAGGGGGGAGCCAATTTGTTATATTGAATTTGCGCCAAGAAATGAGTTTTGGAACCAACAAATTAATTGCAGCGCCTCGAGGCAGACGAGGCAAGGCAATTAAAGTGCTTGAGACATCTTTGTGGACACTTGGCGCAGCGGAAGCTGCGGCTGACCGGTTGCCAGTTCCAGTTCCAGTTCCAGTTCGCCAGCTAGTTCCTCTACTGACAGCATGCAAATGACTTCCGCTCTTTATGCAAATTGAAATTGAAATACAGAAGAGTTCACAGCTTCACACATGTTGCATGAAGGGGAACCAGCCCCATCCAGCCCCCTCTCTGTCTCCCTTTCCAGGGGACAGCCCCGTTAAACAGTTTTGTTTGTTTTCGGTTTCAGCTCTGAATTGGATTCCCGTTCTCACGACGCGCGCACTTTGATGACTCAAACTCAAAATAAATATATGCTGCGTGCATCCACCATGTTTATTGAGTCTTTTTTCGAGGGTATTTTGCATGTTGAGCCCAACATGCTCCCCTTTCAATTTCTAAAAAACAAAAAAACAAAGCGGAAGTTTGTGCTTTCGAGACTAAACGGCAATTCGAACTCTGAGTGGGCGTCGAGTTGTGCTCGCTTTATTGGGAATTCTTTTTGCTCTGTTATTTATTTACAGTTAGCTGTTCAATGTTGCATGTTGCATGGTGTTTACAGCTCTGTGGAAGTGTAGTTAATCAAATGTAAATGAATACTGAGGAAAAACTTGAATATCAAATGGAAATATCAATTAAATTGAAAGGGAAAAACAAAATCTTGAGCAGAAAAGTGAAAGAAAATTTTGGATATATATCAAACTGATTCAGTTTTTCACTCATTTATAAATGCTTCCAAATTCGTGGAATATTTTATAACAATTTGTATAGCTCTATCGCTTTAATTGCCTACCTAAATATATATATATATAATAATAATTTGTTAATTTTTATCAAAAACTAATTTTTTAAAATTTATTTTTATTAATTTTAGGTTTTAGTTAAATTGTTGCGCATTTTAGTCTTTTTTTTAGAATTTTTAGTAATCCTCAAAATTTTATTTTGAATTTTCTAATTCTTTTAAAATATTTTTAATTTTTTAAAATTTATTTTTAATTTTTTTTATTTGATCAATAATTTGTTTGTCTTCTTTTATTTGTAATATTTTGTTTTTATTTTTAATTTAAAATTTTACGTTAAGTTAAATTTTAAATCTATTTTGATTTTCTTTTAAATTTATTTTTAATTTCCATTTAGTTCTAATTAAATATTTAAAAGAAACAAACTCGAATTACTCAAAAATAAATTTTAAATAAAATTAAAAATACAGCGATAATCCCCAATTTTAAAAGCATAAACAAAAGTTTGGCAATTTGCACATGGAGCGCTGATAGCACAGTGACCAGCAAAAGTTTGCGCACTTTGGTTTATTTTATTTCAGCTGCAACAGCAACAACCATATTTCCATATTTTCATATATTTTATTATATCTTATTCAATTATTTTATATAGTGAAATATTTAACATTAAATTGTCGCAAGACACAAAAGTTGGCAACAATTGTGGCATTTACTTGTCTCACATTTGCCACTTCGGGCTTAATTAAATAGAATGCAATTTAAAACCGTTCAGTGTGCATTGTTGTTGCTCGCATTGCAGTCGTATTACAAGCAGAGACCCCTCTCGCCCTCCCCTCCCCCTATCTCTGCCGACTCAGCTGCTGTTTCCTGGCTGCGCACCCACATAAGAGGCTGAAAAACGACACCCATGACGTGCGTGTGTGTGTGTGTGTGTGTGTGTGTGTGTGTGTCTGTGTGTTTGTGTTGCCTGGCAGTCAACCATCAGATACAACAACAACAACAACGCGCAGCCATAAGGATGCATGTGAAGTGGAAGCTAAGGGCCTGCCGCTGCCATTTTCCTTGGCTTTATAACATACGAGACGACGTCGTCGTCGTCGTCTTGAGGCTCACACATGAGCTGATTACGAGAGGCATGCCACTGCCACGCCCCCAGCGGCCCAGAACTTGCGCGGTCGTTTAACTTTTGAGTCGGCGATTAAATACAGAAATTCTTGGACTCTGCATTTCGTGCTCTCTGCGTCTTATCACGTGTTTACTACACTGTAAAAAATTGCGCTAAGCGCATTAATTGAATTGTAATTGCAGAGGCAGACAGCCACACACCGCTGCTGGCTTTGTGTGGCATTCAGTTCGAGTGGCCAGCCCCAGTCTCAGCCCAGCTTAAAGGACGTTGAAGGTGAACAACTTGCAGCTATTAGAAGAAACAGAAAGAGAGAGAGAGAGAGAGGGGGGGGAAGACTGGGAGCTAGAGCGAACAGGAATTGTGGTTGAACTGGTTCTGCTGCTGCGGCTAGGCGAACCAGTTGCCGCGCCACTCGCTGTTGCACTCACTGATTAGAACGTGTGGCAAGTTGCGCTTTCGGACAGCAAACATAAATTCGCGTCACTCATACGCCACGTGGGCCGCATTGCAACTGAGATTCGAATGGCGTTTCGCTCTTGCCCTCTCTCTCTCACTCTCTTGTTTTCAATTACTTTTTTTTGCATGTTGCATGTGGCACAATCAATTTATTGCTCAGCGCCTGCTTTCGCCCCCGCCACATAACTTACGCTTTTTATTGGCCACTTGGCCATGCCCCCCGCCACACCCCTTGCTGCGATGCCGTTTAAGCCATTTAACCCTTTTGTGTATTCTCGATTGCAATGGCTTTTAATTTTCTTTGCCGAGTGCTTGCCAGGCCAGCTACTGCTGCTGCTGCTGCTGCCGCCGCATTCTGTGCCATTTATGGCTCCCGAGCTCAGCCCAGTAAATTTCTGACATAATTGAGCTGTCGCAATTTACAACATCATGTAAGCCTCCAAATGGGCACAGCTCAAGGGTTTTTAATGAGTTCGCCACGGGCAGGTTTTTGGCTGAGAAAAAGTCAGACAAATGAGTTGATTGGGTGGAAAGTCAAGAAGATCATAAGAGAGCAAGCAATGAATGAGAAACAGTGAGAGATGAGAGAGAAAGAAGAGAGAGTGAGATATACGTTGGCTAGACTATGTTTACTGTATAAGATTCTTAAGGAAAAATTATGTTTTTAATATATTTTCAATTTAAAACTATGTATTTTTCAGTTTAAATTGCATATTCATTTCAGTATCAAGTTTTGGCTAGAATAATTTAAGTTTTTAGGTTTAGAGCAAGTTTTTTATAGGCATAGCCTATCATATATGATATCAAAATTAACAAATTTAATTATTTTGTATGTGAAAAATAAGCAAATATTCAGCTACTGACTGTTTTTCATAACAAAAAAAATAGAAATATATTTAAAATTAAATTTTTTGTATTTTTCAATATATTTTTTTAAAATTTTATTTCAATATAATCCAATTTTTTTAAATTTTATTTAGAAAACATTTCAATTTTTCCCAAAAACCGCAATTAAAAATCAAATTTAATTAAAAGCTTTAATTGCTAAACAAACTACGGCTCAAACCAAGCTCAAATGCTTAATCCGCTTAAAAACACTTTAGTTTGGCCCAAGTTACGACAGTTTTCCAATAACCGCATTCAAATAAATAATCCAATTAGAATCGCTCATTGAAATCTCAACAATGTTAACTCTCTCCCTCTCTCTCTTTGACAATCGCATGTCTAATTAGCAAATAATTATAATTCCCGTTACATCACAAATGTGACAAAGACTCAACTTTGGACAAAGGAGTGAGTGAGCAGACAACCCGCTCGCTCGCTGCACACGCTCTGTCTCAGTCACTCACTCGCTCGCTTGACTAACTGTAACTAGCCGAAAGAGCGACACAAAACGCATGTAAACAGCAGCCACAGAGCGCAGCGGCTCTGACAACAACAACAGCGCAGCGAACTGAAGCTGTAAAGTTACATAATAAAACTAATAATAATTATCAACGCCATTGTCAAGGCATCAAAAAGGAAACCGAAAACCAAAGAGAGCGCGAGTGAGGGAGAGTTGAAACTGGACGAATGTGTGTGTGTTTGAGAGGGAGTGTGAGAGTGAGTGACGGAATGAGTAAGTGTGTGTGTGTGAGCGGGATAGCTGCACACAAACAAGGCGACAAAAAACTTTGCCATTTTGTTATTGTTTTTGGCTTGTTTTGGCTGCTGCTGCCTGACATGACTTTACTGTTGGTTTCCGTTGTTCTGCTGCCTCTTGTTGTTATTGTCGCCTTCGCTTTTAGTCAGTTGGCATCTGGCAGCTCACACACACACACACACACATATGACAGTGAACGGTAAATGCGCGTTTGACATTGCGATGCCCGTTGCGAGGCTGATGGCCAGCCAGCCAGCCAGCATAGCAGCCATTTTCTATACCCAACACTGAATGGTCGCCAGGACAATAAAAATGGCATAATGAAAGTTTTGCAGGCTGGAAAGGCTGCCCGTCAGCCAGTCAGTCCTTGCGATTTCGCCACATCATCCACATTGTTTGGGGGTCTGAGAGTTATAAATGGTGTTTAATGGGTTTGTTGACTGGTCTGTTTGAATGGCTTTGGCTCTGGCTGTGGGTTTGTTCCCTGTTTGGTCATGGCTCGTTATGGGCCACGCTTTATGGCTGTTTCGAGCACTTTTTCACTCAACTACAGCGTGATGAATGCATGTCCTTGAAAAAACCAACGCAAAAAAAAGGGAGAAAAAACAACAAGTTGAACTGACTGACAATTGTCAGCATATGCATAAAGCTCACCCAACTCCGAGTGCCATTAGTTGATTAGAGCAAAGAGTTTAGAACTGCAATTGACAGAACACTCACCTGCAACAGAAGAGCATAAAAAAATTAATTAATTGAAATGTGCAAAAATAGTTCGAGTTTCGTTTGCATATTAAAATTTGTAATTACATTATAATAATATAATTTTAATTAACTTTTCGTTTGGCTTATGATATTTATTAGATTTTAAAGTTGTGAAAAACTTTATTTAGCTTTCAGTAAAAAAGTTGTAAAAAGTTTACGAGTATTCAGGGAAAATATTTATGAACGATGAAGTAGAGAGAAACTAGAGATTAAAGGACTTCAAGAAGAAGTTAACGGGCATTGAAAGGAGTAAGCAAAAGGTCTTAAATGTACTTCAGCTCGATTGAGCTTAACCTTAGTATAGAAAGTAAAATTTGGCTAAGCTTTAGCTTATAAAGAAGAACTTTCATTCGATTCTTATATAAAATGAAATGTAAATAATAATAATATATGTATATATTTTTAATTTTAAATAAAATTTTTATATCATATCATTAATATCCAATATATTTCTCATAAAGATCCAAATAAAATTTCATTCAAATTTCAACTCTATTGCTATTGAAATTTTGTTAAATTTTACATATATAAATATATAGATTTTATTTACATATATTTTGAAATACATTTTCCACTTAATTACCACATTTTTAGCCAGCTGTGCTCACTTGAGCGAGAGTTCATTTTAGTTTAATAAATATGCTCACAACTTGTTCAATTAAAACTTGAAATTCCAATGAACTCCAGTTGGCTTCAGACCAGTCTCAGTCAGAAGCCCATTCCTTAGCCCATTTCCCATTCAATTGCTGAGTAAAATCAAAATTTTAATTTACAAAATAAGTGAAATGCAATTCAAGCCAATCGACAAATTGTTATATATTTTACATCTAAACGTTGCGCTTTATATGTAAAATATATATCAATTTACAAATATATATAAATAAATGCCAATTGAGTTGGAGTCAGAAGGAAATGCGATTGCAATTTTCAATCGATAGTTTCGATTGCCGTTGCATTTGCAATTAGTGGGCGTCACTGCCATAGACTTGCATAACATTTGCCTTTCAATTATGCGCATAAGATACGAAAAGATATTTTATCCTTGGCGAAAGCAGCTTCCCATTTATCTCGAGTGTCTGACCAACTCGGCTCCGTCTCCGTCTCAGTCTCCGTCTCGTACAATAAATTTCTGCATTGCGGCCGCCCGGCACAATTTATATGAATATTTTGCCAGTAAATTTGCATATCATAATTGTGAATTGTGTTGGCCTAGCCTACACTGTGTACATATATATGCAGCTATCTATCTCTCTCTTTCTGCCTCTCTCTCCCTCTCTCTCTTTCCTGCTCTACTTGCTGCCTTTTGTATGCCGCATTCAATCAGCTCGTTGACTGACGTTGACGACTTTCAGCATGCCTCTTCTCGCTTTTATCATTGGCATTTTATTTACGTGCCACGCCTCCCATGCTCTCTCCCTCTCCCTCTCCCTCTCTCTTTCACACAGTGACTCAGTGAGCCACAGCCAGACAGCGAACAAGCAGGTCGGGTCAGGGGGGAGGCTACGAGTCGCTTAGACGCGCTGCCCCGCCAGCTGCTGTCAGTCCACGTTGGCTTTGTTTGCCCTGCGGCAAGGCTAATGTCAAGGTTGACTCAGCTGTCGCAGCATGTCGAGGCCTCTGGCATCCATCCGCTTGGATTTGTGTTGCATTCGAAATGGATTATAATTGAGTTGAGCTGATGTCGCTGCCGTCGCAACAATCCAGCTTTAACCCGCTATTGTCTGCGGGTCGCTTTCGAGCCCACTGCAGCGGATGTTGAGAGTATTTTATGGGCAGTTCATAAATTATTAGATAAGAGAAGAGTTTTGATATGATACATATGTATGAATATAAATATATAGAATTAAATATATAAATATAAAAATTTTAATAAATTAAATATGAGTAAAATAAATATATCAAAAATTTTAACAAGCAAAAAAACTAATAAAAAAATATTTAAACATAAAATATAAATTTTATAAATATAAATATAAAAGAATAAATAATATAAAATATAAATATGAGTAAAATAAATATATCAAAATATATAACAAATAAATAAATAAAAACAAAAATATAAATAAAAAATATTAAAATAAATGAAATTAATAAAATAAAAATAAATATATAAATAAAATTAAATATAAAATATATGTATGGGGCATCTTCCACAGCACAATCCAAATTCTCTAACCAAAGTCAACAAATACAACAACATAAGGGTTAAGCCCGCCTAATAGACTGCAAATACGTTTTAAAAGCAATCTCGCGCAGTCTGAAAGTGATTTAAATAAAAGAAAGAAATGTCAAATATTTATAGGGACATAGCCAGTGTGACAGAAAATTTTAAAAATATTTAAGTAAAAAATAAAAAATCAGAAAAATTTATCAGCAAAAATTGCGGCGCATTGTGGGCATGAAATTTGCATGGCCTTTAAAACTTGAGTTGGCTTGAAAAAGAACGAAAAGAAAGGAAAACGAAATTAGCTGGCGGCCGAGTTCGAAGAGTTGGAAAACTTTGCAAAGTTCTGGCAGTGTATCCGCTTGGCTTGTTAACCCCAATTAGTATGCATTTGTGCTGGCAACTTTTTTAATATATATATATATATATATGTATATATATATATGTATATATATATATATATATATGTATATATATATATATATATGTATATATATATATATATTTGCTGATTGAGTGTCGAAGCGGGGGCTGAGCAACAAGCTGCAACTGCAACGCTTTTTCTTTTGGTCATGCCACATGTTAATTAAAACTGAAAAAACCAACACACACACACACCCTCTCTGGCGTGTTGGTTGCTTATCAGAGAGCTTTAAACTATAGCTGGGATCTGCTCATCTAACATCATTTGCTGGCTGCCTTTTCTTTTCACTTCAATTAGTGGTTGCCATGTTGTGCATGGCAGCCAGCTCTTGAGATTTATATCAAGCTGCACACACGGCGCCCACTGCCACTCCCTCTCCCTCGCCCTCTCTCTCTCTCTCACACACTTAGCCGCATCGCGTTGCATGTCTGTGCCATGAAGGATTAAATTGTATGCCTCGTCTGCCACAACACACACACTCAGGGGCGAGAGAGCCCAAGCAGTTACCAGGCCGTTCATCAACGTCTTCCACGCAGACCAACTCCAAAAGTTCGTCTGCGGCTGCTGCTGCCATCTTCGACTCGTTGGGCTCTGAGGTTTTCAGGCAGCAGGTGCTACAATTCGGATAGACAAAGTGTCAAATGAGTAATGCAAAACAGTTCGCTGTGGGTTAAGCTACCGGCCTGACTGCCTTCACACACACACACACGCAGTTGCTTATGACATGCGGCTGCAGCAGTGGCAGTTGGAACTTCTACAGACATTTCTTTGGTTTATTATGACACGCAATTTGAATGCACGTGTATAAGTACTCTATACGCAGAGTACTTTAGCTGCTTTATGAAGCTTATAACTTTGGTTGAGAGCTTGATTATATTATCGGATATATACTATATGAGATATGCTATATGAGATATGCTATATGAGATATGCTTTATGAGATATACTATATGAGATATGCTATATGAGATATACTATATGAGATATGCTATATGAGATATACTATATGAGATATACTATATGAGATATACTATATGAGATATACTATATGAGATATACTATATGAGATATACTATATGAGATATACTACATGAGATATGAGCAGTCTGTGAGTAGGCAAAAGAACATACAATCAACTTGATCGATAGACGAAAGAAGATCGATAGATGATTCATAGAAGAGCGATAGATGATCGATAGATGTATCTATATGAACTATTCAAAATTAGCTGTTAAGCATGAATGGTTCTTTTATTTTTTAAGATATATTATTAAATACTTGTTATACTTCATCTCTCAAGGAACTAGAAGCTGTTTTGGAACTAGAAGCTGTTTCTTAAGATATGTGTATCATACTTCATCATACATCATACTTTTTACTACACATTTCAATATATTGAAATTGATTGTAATGAGACTCTTCATTATATAACTGTATTATAAACTATTGGCTCAAAATGGAGTCATTGCATAAAGAACTTTTTCCCTAACTGTTCTAACCGTCTTCTTCTCCCCTAAACCTCTTCTATCTTATATAGAAGTATATCCCATATATCCTAATCTCTCTATCTCATCTATAAAGAGCATTCAAACATTGCCACAGAAACACTCCACACATGCTGCTGTTTATTGTTGTTTGGCAAAAGGATTTTTGGAGGCCAAGGAATCGAGTCGAGTCGAGTCGAATCGTATATGTGTTTGCTGATTACGCCTGGCTAGCTGCCTGGCTGACTGCCTGCCTGGCTGACTGGCTTCCTGTGCTGGTTGGTTAGTTAGTCAGTCGGCTGCTTTCCAGCTGTCATGCATACGAAAGTAGGTCGTAAATCTTCAACACTCGCTTGTTACACAATTGCCGTTGCTGCTGCTGCTGTTGTTGCTGCCACAGCTGTTGCATATTTGATGGACAGAAACTGCAGCAGTCTAGCTGCTGCTGCTGCTGCCGCTGCACATTGCTTTGATTAATAACTGCAAATTGCTGTAATAGATCGAGTGATTTTCATTGCCGGCTGCTGTGGATGCTGCTGCCTCTGCTGCTGCTTGTCTGTCAGTCATAACTCAAACACCTGCGGAAATTTGAATTTTGAATCAGCGTCTGCCGTGTGAGCTGCTAATAGTCAACGGCATCCATAGCAGCTACCTAATTAAGAGTGCCTGTCTCCGTGCGCTTGCCAGCTAATGGCAATTTATGAACTGAAATTCATATTCATACATATGTAATTAACTTGAGTGCAAGCCTCTATGTTACACAGATTTATCTACTTCATTTGCAGCGCACAAATACTCCTCTGCGCACACAGTTTGCCTAATTGCCGTAAACATCAGCAGAAGACATACATCATCTATATTCTATTATCTATCATACAGCATACATCATACAGCATACATCATACATCATCTATCATCTATCATCTATCATCTAACATCTAGCATCTAGCATCTAGCATCTAGCATCTAGCATCTATCAGCTATCATCTATTATCTATCATTTATCTTATATCTCATATCGCATATATTATATATCATATATCATGTCTTATATCATATGTCATATATCATATATCATATATTATATATAATATATCATATATCATATATCATCTATATTCTATATTCTATCATCTATCATACATCATACAGCATACATCATACATCATACATCATACATCATACATCATCTAGCATCTATCATCTATCATCTATCATCTACAATCTATCATATATCATACATCATACATCATCTATATTCTATCATCTATCATACAGCATACATCATCCATCACACAGCATACATCATACATCATCTATCATCTATAATCTATTATCAATTATATATTATCTATTATCTATCATCTATCATCTATTATCTATTATCTTTTATCTATTATCTATCATCTATTATCTATCATCTATCATCTCTCTTTCCTAACTGAAATTCAATCTACTTTCAGCTCTCACCTCTTGTTGTTTCTAGTTAATTGACGCTTAGCCCAGCTTAAATTACATTGCAGAGCAACAAAAACTATGTCAGTTTATGTAAGCTAATGGTTCATCAATCGACCCACTAAGCCCTTAACATTAACCTGGCTAATATTTCAGCTCAAGCAAGCCCCCTTCCCCTACCCCTTTGCACCCTTTTCATAATTAGTTTTCATTTTTGCAGCTGACAGACAATTTGCCTTTTGGGCTACATTTGCAACAATTTACAGATCAAGTGCGCCAGGGGGGGAAGGGGAGGGGGCGAGAGGCATCTCTCTGTCTGTGCGCAATTTTAATTGAATAAAGTGCACTTTGAGGCCCGCAGGCAGCTAACAAGCCGCCTCCTAACCGGTTACAGCCCCTAACATTCACATGGTTATCCTCCCACGTCAGCCGCACTTGTCACACTTTCATTGTGAAATGTACGGGCCACTTTGGGGTGTGGGCGTGGCATGCTGGTCCGAGCCGGCGTGCGACAAGCATTTGCGTGTCATAAAAGTGCGCCAATAACCCACTGCACTTTGTCACCCCAAAAAGAGAACTGAACTGAGCCTGCCCGCCGACACTCACTTATCTCTGCTTAATACAAGGTATAGACAGCTACGGGCCTTAAGCTCTCTCTTACACCCCCCTCCCTCTATCACTCTCTCTCTGTTGGCCTTTGACTTGTTCGTATGTTGGCCCCCATTCATTTTTGTTAATTTATAGCCAAGACAGCGCTTAAAGCGTGGAGGGCGTGCGGGGCGTGGGGCGTGGGGCACGGCAGGACCATTGCACGTCGCAAGTGACGATGCTTAAAACTTTTTGCTACGTGACTCGACAAGTGGGGCTTGGGTGAAAGGGGGTCGCGCACCACATTTAGCTCAATACGTGGCTCAATACCCACGCACGCACGCACACACACAGAGCCCACACACTCAGCTGAGTGTGGGGCGTGCGACAGCTTCTCCTGTCTGCCTAATTTCCTGCTTCGCAGCATCTTCCAGCAGCCCACAGAGGGGGCGGGACTTCCATACACTCATACATCTACATAAAAATCAGGTCATGTTCTCGCTGCTCAAAGTAATGGAATTTGTAATGCGTTGCTCCCTTTGCTGCACTCTCAGCTCAGACCAAGTTCTTTGCCGCGGAATGTCGTTCTGTGTGCTCCAAGCCCCATCCGTACCCGCCCCCCTCGCCTCCTTTGCCCGCAAATTAACTTGTGCGCATCCCTTTTGGCCCTGTCCTGCTTTGCCCCGTCAATGTCTTGGCTCAAGTGGCAGGCATCGAAGTTGGGCGTCTGCCTCCAACTCCAGCTTCAGTTGCTCGTTGCGCTTGTTTGCCCCATTATTAACAATCTTTGTTAGCGCGCCATGTGTTTCGCCCGCCCGCCTGCCGCCTGCCGCCGGCCTGCCTGCTGCAAATGTATTCAATTAGTTAACTGAGAAAAATTATATCATTAGACCAAAAAACGCGGGCAGGAGGCGAGCTGAGACCAGGCAGCCGGCAGTCGACAGTCAAACAGGCGTTGCCTGTGGGCAGCCTCCACTCGGCCTTTTATGCAGGTTTATTAAAATTAATAATTGCCCTGCCAAGTCGTTGGGTGGGCAGCTTGTTAATGTGTGTGTGTGTGCGCCGCGCCTCAAGGGCTTGCCACAGGAAACAGGTGGGCAACAAGGGCAGGTGTCTTTGAGCTGCCTTAAAACTACGTCCGAGCTTATGAATATTCTAATAAAAATTAAGACAAAAGGTTACATTTGGCTTAGAGAGACAATTTACCTTCATTTTTTTATATTTATATTTGAGTAGGATCAGAATTTTAATTTATAATTAAATTTGAGTTCAAGAAAAAAGGGTTTCAGTTCTCCAGCTAAAGTCAAATTTCCAATTGGGTGCTAATTGATTTTGCATTAATCCACATTCAAACTCTAACCAACATTTGCTGTTCCATTCTGTCAGCGCAATTTAATTCTATTAAAAGCTGAAATAATCCGATTAAATTCAATTGAGCAAACATTACGCCCCAGCATATATACATATATATATATATATATATATATAGGTCATATCAGATGCCGTTCCAAAAGTTTTCAAGTGCTCGGCGAAACTTGCGCGAAAACAAAAACCAGAGAGGAAGCCAACAACAGCTCTTGATTGCCGAGCAAAACGGACGGACGGCCACGCCCACTGTGAAAACATCGATATTCTGCCCGCCTCACACACACACACACACACACACACACACAAATGGCAATCCACTTCCCCATTCCAATAGGATTTGCACTTTTTTGAGTTCATGCCACAAATTGCAGCTATCAAACTTTAGGTTGGAGCATTTTGCAGAATGTTTAAAAATACAAACTGCAAACGAGAATGAAAACAAAATCAAACAAACTACAAACAACAACAACAACGGCGACACATCGAAAAGGAACATGGCACATTCCAATGCTAAGCAAAATTTTCTATTTTCACACACTCGTTGGCCCAAATCCAAGAAAAATATAGCCATAGATACATGCCAACTATCTATGCGCGAAGCAGCCTGTGCGCCAAGTGGGGGAAATCCGCGCAAAATAATAATAATAGCAGCTATAGTAATACTAATAATAATAATAATAATAATTTCATGCAGTCTGCTAGCGGACAATGCGACAAAGGAAATCTATATACTATATCATATATATAACAAAATATAGTTTATGGAACAGCTCGCGTCATAACTTCGCCTGCACAACCTTTTCTCAACTCATTTAGCCATTCGAGTCACTCACCCAGTTCAAGTCCGTCTAAAGTCGTTAAACTTGCGCCGCTTCAAGACAGCCGACAAAATAACTACTTTGCTTTATGTTCATTGCTTAATAAACAATTGCGTAAAACGTTAAACTTGATGACATACAACATCAACGGAAATAATCATAAACGGAATACATTTGTTTTCATGCTAATAAAAAACTATGTACTATATATATAATTTTTTTTGTTCGTGCATATTTCATGCGGCCGCATTAGAGGGCAGCGGTAATGAGAGAATTATAAGAGTTGTGCGTAGTAGTAGAGAGGAAGAAATATGTATAAGTATAAGAGTCGTATGCATTGCAGAGGTAGCATAAAATGTTTAACGACAGTATATAGATAGTGTATGCCATGAGATATAAAAATAATATAACTTAAATATGTTTATATTTGCTTTTTAGATATTATTATAATTAAATTTTAAATAATGCAAAAAATATATATATATTTATATATTATTTAAGAAAAATATATAGTTTTTTTTAATTAAAAAAAAATATATATATTTATATATTTTTTTTTCAATTTATAAAAAATTTTTTTTTAATTAAAAATATTTTTCTTTTTTAATTTTCAAAATATATATTTTTTTAAATTAATAAAATTTTTTATTTTGTATGCATAGTTAAAATATTTTATAAATGCATTAAAAAATATTTTAAATTGTTTTTAAATTTAAAACAAATGTTTTTATTGTATATATATGCTCCAAAATTTAAAATAGAAAAATTCTTAAGGCTTAGAACGGTTTTCATTGTCTACAGGGTGTGTCAATTTTCTTAATTTATTAAATTCTTCATAACATATAAATTCAATGTATAACTGCTCAAAGCTTTGACCACTCTAAGCACTTAAATTCTGCTGCCAGTGCATAAACTACTTGATCTCTGCTACAAGTAAAACAGCTTGAATCCTTAGAATCCAGACAAAAGTCCTTACACAAAAGGATTTGTAGAGGAAGCATGTATGCCATAAAAATGGCAGCGCTCACAGACTGCTAATTGATATAACTGCAAAGAGGGCGTAAAGGCGAAAAGCGAGGACTAAACGGAGTTGTCGAGCACTTCAAAGGGATTTGCCGGAAACTATTTAATAAATATATACAGAAAAGCCAACAAGGCACAAGGAGTGGCAGGAGGAGCTGAAGTAACAGAGCAAAACCCTTTGACTCCTGGCACTGGCGACACTTTGGCTGAAATGCGACGATTTGTCGCATGTCGCAGACGGACATCGTGGGGTGTCCGAAATGTTCATGTTGTTCTCGTTGTTGTTGACACTGATGGACACGAAAAACTTTGTGCGGTGTTGCAAAGGCGAAACGGAGAAAAAACAGCAAAAGCCAAGGCGAAAGGACAGCTAACAAAATGATTTGACAGAAGGTGGCAAAGGTGTGGGACGTTGCTGTCTGCGCCGTTTGCATAAAATATGTAATTCAATTTATATTTCGCTTGTCTATGCATGTGTGTGTGTATCTGTGCCTTGTTGAGCTCTTTTTTTGGCTTGTCGCAGGCGACAATTAGAATTTCTGATAAGCCGCAAGTGAAAGCTGCTGCCCGTCAATTGTCAGACAAGTCACATACAAAAGCTACCCTCGACCAGGGGCCGCTCGCCGGGTGTGTGTGGCCGCCATAAAGCAAACCCAAAGCCAGACCAAAAACTTGGAAGTTGGTGTTTTGCGGAATTAGTGCAAACAGACGCATAAATAACCCACAGACTAACACCTAAGACTTTGATGCCACACAGTGGGAGAGGGTGAGAGATGGAGAGAGGGGTGTATGTGTGTTCTGTCTGCTAATGTCTATGAAGTGGCTTTAAATGCAAATATTTTACATTGATATGCTAAGCAGATGCGTCTGTCGAAACGGGCCAGCAGCAGGCGACATATTGGCGTCTGTCTCGAGTGCTCTGCTCTTCGTGTTGATCTTTGCGGGCAAATTGCATTTTGCGTTGAAAATTAACAAATGAATGCATAGAATTTATTTGATTCACTGAGCATGTGAGATAAGCTAGAGATTAGCAATGCGAAGAGGCTTGATAGGTTGAGATTGGCATGAGCTGCCAGAGCTGCTAGAGTGAGCTGTTAAGAACTCAGCTAGTCATAGTGGAGCATTTAGAAGTGAAGTAGGAGAAGGTAGATAGATGAAGATGACATGCGAATAGATAGCGAGATATATAGATAGTCGTATAGATAGCGGGATATATAGAGTCATTTGTATATTCAGACAGAGATTTTAATATGAGTTCATTCCTAAACACATAAGTATAGATTTGAGTTGAATGGGGATGATGGCTGTGCAGATGAAGATATAGATATAGATAGATTAATGGGTATTATATATATGGAATATGCTATGTGCGTGCTTAAATGTCTAACTATTATTATAGGTAGAATACATGAATATTTTACTAAATTATTGTTTAAGTCTAATAAATTTGATTTACATATGATAAAAGTCATAGTAGTCTAGGTGGGAGTGCTTGACTAGGACATATACTGAACAGTAAAGTTGAAAGTTCCGCTTAAAACCGAAATGAAATGAATATTTATAAACAATAATCAGTAAAGAAATGAGTAATCGATAGCAAAATGATAAACTCGAACTGCAAATAGTATACAAAAATATAGATTCAAGACTTCTGTAAATTTTGTGGCCTACGAAGCCGGATAGATGGATATGGCTCTTATCCAGAAGAAGTCTACTTTAAGGAATACATTACTGCCCGTAATATAAAAAATTACTATAAAAATTTAAAAAAATCTGTAGAGGCTAAGCGGTATAGTTAGCATATTCATCATAATAGATAAACAGGCAGACAGATGGGCCACTTCAGGACAAGTTAACAGAGAACGATGCTTGGCTAAGTCATCGAACACACCTCAAGTAGAAATCTCAACAATTTAATACTGAGATGCTTAGATAGATGCATAAATAGACAAGTAAACAAACATTTCAAAGACAGCTGCCCGAATGGAGAGCTGTCTAGCTAGACAGGCAGACAGACAGACAGGCAAACTTAGCTGAGCAAACACAAGGAGCAGCCATAGATATCAATGAAAATTGCACAAATTAACTATCAATAAAGATATATTTATTTTAATTAAAATCACAATAATCACCAAGCAGCTCACATTTCACATATGCCAACATGAATATTAAATTTCCTATATATTTAACAGCAAACAGCTAAGCCTTAAAGCTGTCACAGGTCGAACACAGCTTGGACACAATTTATGAATTCGCCAATCTCTTGCCAAAAAACACAAATCAGTTAACAGTTCAATGACCAAAAACTATGGAACATTTATTATTCTATTAAAAGAGTCAACACGAGATTCTCGTCTTCTTCTTGAGCGACCAAAAATGTATATGAATTCATGCATAAATTCACGCCTCTCTCTTATCAGAGCTGCCTTTCACTCAGCAAAACATATTAAAATTGCATAAATTAAATTTCAAATCAAATCAAAAATGTCTGCATAATGCGCACAGCGAATCCAATCAAAAAATCCAACGTGCGAGGCATTTGAATGGCACAGAAATAATTAAACTCAACTAAAATACAAAATAGAAAAGAAAAACACAAACAGAACAGAAACTGGAGCTGGGAGCTGGGCTGAAGCTGAAATGAAATTTGTTGCATATATTTAGCACAGCGCCAACTAATTGAATTAACACAATGGCTGGGCTGGGCTGGGCTGGGCTGGGCTGTGCTGGGCACAAAGGCAGCTAAAGGCGCCAAAAGGGAGCTGCCTTTGATTGCCTCAGTCTGCCCCAGCCGTGCCATTCACGAGAAGATTGTCCTTTGTTGAGGTGCGCCGCTAAAGGGACCAAAAGACGGGTCCTTGCACTCACTTTCTCTCCCTCTCTCTGTGCCCAAACAAAGCACATGGACCAGCTCCAAAAAGCCATCTAATGTAGAGCAGCTGCTGCCTCGCCTTGCGCCCCCGCCTCCTCGCCTGGCACTGACTCGAACTCGGACTCTCTGTGAATTTATATACAGGACACGCATCGTGGATGCGCGTGAAGCAATTCGCCTGCCACATTGACTCACATGTGGGCCAGAGCAGCTCACAATGCCAGGAAGCAGGCAACTGGCAGCAGCGACAGCACGACGCCGGCGAAGAGGATGACGCTCAAGGCTCAAGTGCACTAAATGCAAGCGGCTACATCCGTTTCATAAAAGCAAAGCCCAGCAAGTGCACTGAGAGAAATATGTGAGAAAGTTGTCAGCAGAAAGAGTGAAGGGCGGGAGAAGAGCAGAGCTGTGCCTGAAGACTCTCTCAAGCACTTATGGCTCAAATCTTTAGGAGAATGTAGACTTTACTCTTAGCTGATAAAAGTTTTTAATAATAAATAGGCTATACAAATTTTTAAATAATTTTTATAGCATAAACATAGACTTCAACTATAAATTTCTTAATATTTTTATACAAATGTAATATTCAACATTTTGTAAAATTTCTTTTATATCAAGCGAAGTCAACTTAACTTTCTATTCCATCCATACCTTTACCCTCCATTTCTCTCAGTGCACACTCCATTTTCGCAGTGTTGCCAACTACCCAACTTATTTTCATTTCTAAACAAACCTGTGCAGTCTCTGAACTTTGCCATCCTGTGACAATTTCTATAGCGCCCAACACTCGTCTCTGTCATCCCCCATCCCCTGCTGCCTCGCCCTCTCCCTCCACGCTTTGTTGCAGCCATTTTACGCTTTTACGCCGCAATTGTTGCGGCAGTGTATTGAAAGGCGTTGCACATAAACTTGCGCCCAAGACTGACTTTAAAACTAACCCACAATTGAGTGTGCATTGTGTGCGCACAGTTTGACAGCCACCGAGCTGCAGAGAGTGGCTGGCTGACTTTTTTAGGCCGGCGTCAAATGCATTGTGTTCAGGTCAAAGTGTTGCCTTTTGGGCCAACTGCCAAAGTTCATGAACTTTATGAACTTCCATCCAATCAGTGCGTGTCAAACTGTTGCAGCATTACTCAGACGCCCGATTGCCGTGAAGCAAAACTCATTAACAAATTGCCCAATACTGAACAAGTGTCTGTCTATGTGTTGTGAGTGCCTCTGTGTGTGTGTGTGTGTGTGTGTGTTTGTGCGAAGAGAACATGACAGCCGGCAATTTATGTGGCAATTGGCTACGTCAGAAGCTGCTCCCCAAAGACCACTCTTTCACCTGGCCCTGACGTAAATGAACTTGGACAGCAGTGGGCAAAGCTAGCATAAAAGCCACTTCTCGCACTCCCTCTCTCTCCCTCTCTCGACATGCTCCACATTTGTCTTGCGCCGCGTGTCACAAAGTCGCCAAGTCACAGGCGTGGAGCAGCTCGGGCAGGCAACGTGGCGGAGTTCAGGTTAGATAAAGATGCTTGAATGGCAGGTGAAAAACCATTAATAACTGGGTTATGTAATCGAAAGAGTGCGAGTTGCATAAACCAGCCAAGAAGCAGACAAGCAATAGCTCATAAATGAATAACTGCCAGACATTTGCGCAAAGAAATGTGAACTGTGGGAAATGCGAAACTAAAGTGAGATATGCAATAAATATGAGAGAGATAAAAGAAACATTCAGTTTGTATGTCAATTATGATAAATGTTTTAAAGCAATAAGTGAAATTTTAAGAGAAATCAAAAAGGAATATAAAAAAATTAGATATAAATTATGGTGGATTTTTATAATGAAGTTAAAGAGCTGTTAAAGCTCTTCTAATGAAGTTTTATATGCAATAAATATTTTACATACGGAAATATTTATTTAATAAATTAATAAAGTCGAAAAAATTCAAAATATAACTACTAAATTTTTCACAAATATTTTTTATGTATTTTATAAATATTTTGTATGTATTTTTTTAATATTTTGCAAATATTTTTTTATATATCAAAAATATTATTTATTTATTTTACAAATATTTTGTATATATATTAAAAATATTTTTTATATATATAAATCTCCATTTCACTACTTGAATAATTTCTGCTCTACTTCGTATGATGCTGTAACATGGTCAAAGAGCGGTCTCTCTCTCTCCCTCTCTGCTGTTATGTTGCCCCAAGTGATGTTTCGCAGTGAATTGCCTGCCCCACCACTGGGGCACGGGCAAGTGTAAACAATTATCAAGTATACGCCACCTGCACGCCGGCCAAGCAGACGTGCGTCAATTGACGAACCAAAATTAATTGAGCGCACTCATGAGACTGCCAATTAGCAGGACAGAGCAAATTTATAGCCGTGGCCAAATCGAAATATACATATATATATACATAAAAATCAAACATAAAACAGCTGATATTAAGCTGGCTGTCAATTTGGTGTGCGGCAAATGTGAACGCGTGTCCAGCCCATAAAAAACACGCTAATCAAATGTTTAAGTGGCAAAATGGAAAATAAAATGTAGCTGTTCACTCAAAAGTATTTTCCGCGTACGCGAACCAAGCGACAAATGTCAAAAATTAGCAACGAAAATAAATGAAATGAACTGAAATGTGGGCGGGCAGGCAGCAGGCAGCAGGAGCTGGAGACGAAGACGGGCAGTTGCGAAAACATTTGCTATAAAAGCACAAGAAATTGGGAAACTTTGTCGCGGGCAAAAGTTTTTTGCTCAACTCTTTTGGCTTGATTTCTGGTGTTTTCGCTGCGGTCGAGTAATTTGCGCTATCTTTACGTTGACAAAAGGCAGTAAGAAGAAGTAGTAGAAGAGGAGAGGAAGAAGTAGAAACTCTTAACAAATGGTCATCATAATGTTACCAACAAAATAAGTAACTCGAGAAAAAATTGACGCTAATTTTGACAACAATTTCGTAGTCTCTCTCTCTCTCTCTCTCTCTCTCTCTCTCTCTGTTGCCAACTTCAATGATGGCTAATTAAAAATCTTCAACTGGCAGAAATTTGTTAACTTTATCAAGTCAGACGAGCAGAGCAATTAAACATTCTGCCTCGCGTAGCGCATGTTTGTTTGGAAAACAAAAGCCAAAGATATTTTCGTCTTCATTTATCTCTCTATCTTTCTCTCTCTCTCTCTCGCTGTGGGTTAAAAATAGCTCAGGCAGATACCAATAGTATCAAAAGTATCTGAAAGATGTGTAGTGCATATTCCACTGACAGCGCCAAGTGCTTGTGCTGTTGTCTGTTCTGTACGCCTGCCTGCCTGCCTGTCTGGCTAACAAACAAATGGAAATGCTCAGGCAGCAGCCGCTGAAAGCAAAAGTTGGGCTGCCCACGCACAGCCAAAGCGGCTATAAATGGCGGAAGCTACGGCTAGGAGGAGGCGGCGGCGGCGGCATTTCGGGTATGCAAACAAATTACAGCCTCCAAAAATGACAGCTGTAGAGCAACTAGAACAATGACAACCACAAGCAACACAATAACGCTTTTGACTATCCCCATTCGAGCAGAGATAACAAAGGCGCCGAGGCCTGAGAGCAAAGCTGGCGACTGTTGCATACCACGTGCCGCAGAGACGCGCAGGCTAAATCTTATATAAGTGGCATTTGCAGAGCGCTGAAGTCTTAATGCTATTTGCATTTGTTATGCTCGAAGAGTGTTTGCTGTGGTATTGACATGGGCACAGCAAATGAGCATTTGACTTGGCAAGAGATGCATGTTAGTTTTAATGAATTAAGCTGTTCAAGCTTAGGATCATGCTCAAAGTGAAAACGATCGAACTTGGGCATATAAACAAAGCAGAACGAAGGCAAGCTCATAATAAGCAAAATAGCTCTTCAGAGCGATCGATCTTACAATCCCTTCAGCATAAAGTGTTGTATATCAATTAAAACTTAAATTTATAAAATATATAAGATTTGTTTCTAAAAGGCATTGCTCTTCGGTTTAAAATTAAGTAGAAATGCCTGACAATATAATGATAATATAGGAAACTATAGCCAGGATCTATGGTAGGTAGTATGCTGTAATATAGTTGTTGGCTTGTAGAAGACTTTAAGAGATGAAGTTAAATTAAATTTTATTCATATTTATAAGAACTCTAATAATATATAATAATAATAATAATAATAGTAAATGTGTTTACTATAGAGAACTATAAAGAATTTATTCCAATAATTCCACAAGTTCAACATAAACTTTACTAAACTCCATGCCAAGATTTATTTAAATATCTAGAACATTGTCTACAATTTCCATGAGTAACTCAACAACAGCTATAAAGAGCTGCACGATAACTTGATAACTCATATTTCCCTTAGCAAAATGAATAATCTAGATCAAAAATAAATTTAAAACAACCCCAAACAAGTAACTTCTCCCGCTTCCAATTTTAATTAAAACTGCGCAAACAGATGTGTATATATATGAAATATTTGATACTTTCCACTCATGTCTCAGCCTCTTTACAGATTACTCCACAGCATTAGCTTGTTATACTACAACAGGTAGTTCAGATTCATTTGCTGAATTGAAAGCCACAATTCATTTAGTTCACATATAGCACAACAATGCAGCAACGCCCTAGATTACAGGGTAGACTGAACACACACACACAGAAAACACACACACAATACGCACAAAAGCTAAAAAAGAGGCTTAGAATTTTGGTTATACAAAGCTTCGTCCTTGCATAGGAATGCTAAAAATAAGCTGTACGAAGCACACGCACACACACAGCCCATTGTTAAAGGCGTGTAGTTGGGTACGCCTGTGTGTGTGGGCGTGGCTGAGTAAAGCGCAATCAAGCGTAGATGCCGAATTTTTCAACTATAAAACGCATGCAAAAAACTACAGCAGAAGGTAAAAACGAAATCATAAAAAGAATGTGGGTGGCGTGGCCCCGCCCACCAAATTGTGGGGCAGCAGCAAACAAAAGCAACAACAGCAACAGCAACAGCAACAGCAATACTCATAAAAATTGTTACGCACATTGAGCAAAAGGAAGGCGCGTGCTGTGCCAAAGGCGTCCACGCGTCCACCTGATGCAAGGGCCCAAGGACAGCGACAGGACACAGCTGCCACAGCCTGCTGGCAGGCCTCAAAATTTCGCCAAAGAGCAGGCGAAACAAATTTAAACATTACAATATCTGTATATATGTATATATATTTATATTTTGCACTCGCTTCTGCTGTTGGCAGTAAAATTAAATGAAAATTGTTTCGCATATGTAGAAATATGGAAAAAAGGAAAATGAAAATACAAATATATATAAATATATATATATATATATACATATATAGACAGATATACCTATATATACTACATATTTTTATACACCTTCTAGCGAGCGAGCGTTTGCATTCGCATTTACATTTGCATTTAATTAATGTACATTAAATATTTACAAATTGCATTAAATTACCGCACACGGTGCGAACACCCCCACAAACACACACACACACACACACACACGCACACCCAGTGTGTGTGGTTTGCGGGCTAAAGTGCGGTCTGCATCTAACTGTGGTGCACTTGCTGCAGGTGGATGCAGTGCAGAGCGCTGCAACTGCGGTAATTGTTTGCTCCACATATTCGAGTGGATGAGCGTGGGCGTAGCGAGAGCTGTCTCCCTCTCCATCTCTTGCCCTCTCTCTCCATCAGTTTTTTGTCTTCTTGCCCGTCCATTGTCCAGCATTGCATTTGGCGCAAAATTTTAGCTGCCAGCGCTCGATGTGGAGCTTCTGCTCGAGCTCTGAACAATAGTTTTTCTTGGCAAGAATATTAAATTGTATTTTGAGCTTAAAATATGGTCAGAAAACCACTAAATTATGAGTTAGATATATAATATAAGATATATATATATATATAAGATAAAGTCACAGATAAGAAGAGTCAAGCAGAGAAGACTCTGCTGCTTAAGCCAGAGTATTTCCATTTCCATTCTCTCAGCTTAAAAATGCCTTAAGATTTGCTAGAGATAAACCCTCAGTCTCAATATCTTTATACAGTTCTAGATATGTGCCAATATGATGAATGAGTCATAAGCGTTAGCATGTCCGATAATTATCGATAACAGCTAGTTGAAATATGCCCTAAGAATTGCTAGATAAAGTCTCAGACTTGGTCTCCAGCTTGCTCTCTACTTAGACTCCTCTGCCAACCGCTCATCTAACTACTCTAACTACCTACACTATATATATTCAATTCTATCCACTAAAAACCCTCTTCATTCCACTGTCCCTCCTTAGTTTCACTTAAATTGCAACATGGCAGAAATGCCACGAAATGCCCGCTTAATTATTTCGAGATGCTTCGCGAATTACACGCGATTTTGGCAATTTGGAAACGCTGGCGGCGGCTGCCATTGACATAGAGACTGATTAAAACCGAGTCCAATTCGAATCGGCATACGGTAAATGTAAATTTTAATGCATCTATATATATATACTATATATGGAGAGGCTCTTGCATTTCGTGGAACTGTCGATGCGTAGCCAGCGTTAATATAATTGCAACAAATGGGCGTTCGCTACGGCCCATTTGGCCTATTTGGCAGCCGTGCGTCAGGCGGGGCGTGGCAGTCGAGTAAATCGATTCATTGCGCCTCCAGGCGCAGCAGCTGCCAAATATGTAAAATGCAAATAACACAAAGTAATCTCTGCCTCTGTGTGGGTGCAGCAGCCACTCAACAAAAGCGTTTTATCAGAATTTGAAAACGCAAAAAAATTCAAATCAAACATTTTGTTTTTTTGGCGCTGTCCATTTGAGGTGCGAGGGCATTTGATGACAGCGAAACGTCAATTAAAAATTGTCCAATAAAAAAGAGAGAGAGAGAGAGAGAGAGAGAGACGCGTTGTTAGGCAACTGATGGCAACCGCAATAGGCGGCGATACGTCACAGAACATTCAAATTTATTCGCGTGGAAATTGCGCGCTAATGAGCGAAGCAATAGGAAGTGCAGCCTCGAGGATCGCGAGGCATTCATCGAAGGAGCGCTCGTTGTGACAGCTGAACGAGTTTTGATGCGACCACGCGCCATTTGATTTATGCCAAGAGGCGAATAGCTGGGCAGCTCGTGGGCAGGTGGGTAGGTGGGCAGGTGGGCTGCCTTCGAGTTGCTGCCCAACGTCAAGAGATCCAAAGGCTGATAGCCAGGGCCATGCCAGAACGTACACAGACTACGCCTTGGCATATTGCATATTTTCGTAATCAACTTCCAGCAATAAAAATTGTAATGAAGCGCGCAGCATAAAACGAAACGCCAGAGTGGACATTAAAGGCGAAGCAGCATTAAAGGGCGCCCGAAGGCGGGCGGCGTGTGCAGCACGGACGTCAAAGCATTTTATGCGCGTAATTAGCAGCAATTAACCAAAAAAAAAGGGCAAAGGCTGAACTTAATACGCCAGACATTCGATACTCTTGGGCAAAGCCAAACAAAGCAAACAGCAATTTGCAGAAAATGCAGCGTGAGTCAGTGTTGCACAGTATATTAAAATTTATGTTCAAGTACGCAAGCTTTAAGATACTTTTTATATCAATTTATACAAATTTGAAAATTTAAAAATTCATTTATTATTGATTTAACTAAAGTCGCATACTATATTCCTACTTGATTTTACATTTTGGAATACCTAAAATCTGTTTTAAAAACTCTCCAAAAATTATTTAAATTTGATAATTTTATATAAAAGGATTCCTATCTATTGGCATAGTCTTCATTTATTCTATACTACTCCAGTATTTTAAAAAAATTCTGATATTTTAAAAATATTTAATTAATTTATCAATTTCTTTTATAGATGTTTATATTTTTTAATTGACGAAAATTTTCAAATATTTTTTTAAAACTCTGCACATTTTAAAATTAATTATTCAACTTTGACAATTTTTACATTTCGCAACACCCTTAATCTCTAACATTTTTCAAATAATTTTTAAAAATTCCTTAAATAATATTTGCAAGCTCAACTTTATGCCTTCTGCCTGTAACTTCCTATCTTCACTACATTAAGGGTATTCCGACTTCGCTTAATTGATATTAACATGACTCTGTTGATGTCTATTTTCTTTTGCCTCTGTTTTTTTCTTCACACGCCTCAAATGATGTTTGCAGAATGCAAATTACGCTAAGCGAATTAGCGCGGCAGCGTCAAAGTGCAAGACAAGCGCAGGCCAAAAGGGAACAGGTGAAGCAGAGCGACAGGTGAGCGAGTGTAATGGAATGTGAGGCAAATTAGTCTGCAGCGGTTGCGCTGAGCTGTTAATGTGGCATCTGTGGGAGTTGCAGTTAGTTCAATTAGAATTATGAACCGCATACCAACCGCAACGCAGAAAAATCATAGCTGAAAGCTCGCTGATAAAGTCATTGAGTAATTACGAAATATGAGTCAAATGCTGACAAATTGCTGAAAATTCAAGTGATTAACGGTTTAGGCTATGTCATTTAGCAGTGCCTCACTCATTACGTGCAGCTATTAAGCAGTCGAAATTAGTGCAAGGTGAAGACAATGAAATGCAAATGATTGTTATTAAAGAATTACGAAAAACAGATGTAGAGAATGATTGGGGCATATATGTATGAGGAAAACATGTACTACAGATATGAGTATAGATACACCTATACTCAGATATACATCTACTATAACTATACACATATGTATATAGATCACTTATCATTTCCTGTCTTTTAGTCTTTTCCTCAATCAACCATATCTTTAGCCTTCTCTCTTTTCTTCTATCACCTTGTTTTTCTATTCTTTCTTATATTTACCTGTCTTCTCTCATCCTATCTCTCTACTCTTCTCTTCTCATCTCTCTTTTCGTCTCTCTTCTCATCTGTCTTCTCATTACTCTTCTCATCTCTCTTCTCTAGACTATTCTCTACTCTCTTCTCATCTCTCTTGTGAGCTCTCTTCTTCATTTATCTTCTCCTATCTCCTCTCTTTTCTCCTCCTCAATTCGCTCTTCTCTACTCCTATCTAACTTTTTCTCTCACCTATCTTCTCTCTTCTCTTCTTTTATGTTCCCTCTTTCTTCTCCTATCTGATCATCCTAGGTTCTCTCTATCTTTAATCTTCTTTCCCTCTCCCTTTCTCCTCTTACAAATGGCAAACAACTCACAATTTACAATCATCATATCTTATCTTTTTTCGTAATCCCTACGTCCTCGCCGAATCTGTCACACTTCAAGACAAAAGCTTCAACTGTTGTCTTCCTTGGCCAACTCTAATAGCCATGATAAATATACTAAGTGCAGAGCGTAATAAAAATCTAATCGTGCTGACAATCAGCACATTTGAAATTAAATTTAGTCAGCTGCCAAGTGGCAGCTGTTTCTGACTGCGCCGCTCCGAGCGACAGAATTTGTAATAAAGCAATTCACAAGTGCAACAGTCGCACACGGCACAGGCAATTCAGCTCAAATTGTTGCAACAGACTATGCCACAAATCAAAAAAAAACTAGAGAGAGAGAGTCTGAGTGAGTGCTAAAGGAAGCCGGACGACGAGCACCTGCCTGGGCAATGGAGCTTTAGACATGGACACGGGACATGGGACATGACAAACTGCCGCCACTTGCGAGGCAAATGGCATGCCACATGAAAAATGATCCCTGGCCGAGACCAGGCGAGACGAGTCGAGTTGAGTTGGCAAAAAAAACACACAAATGCATTTGCCGAATGAGCCCGTGAAGTGCAAACTCACAAATGCAGCGCCCAGCGGAAAAGTTTCCCAACTTCATTCCCACCCAAAACAGGCAACAGCCAGCAGGCAACAGTCAACATCACAGCCAACATTCAATATGTTTACGAAATATTTACATATATTTTTATGTGTTTTTGCCTGTTTTGTTTTTCTGTTTTTGATTATTCTTATGCCATATTAACTGTAATTTTTATTACACCTTTTTTTACCTTGCTAATTGCAAAGTTAAAGAGAGAGTGAGAGAGAGAAAGGCAAAGGATTAGGCAGGCATAGAGTGGAAAGTTTGTTCGCGCATCAGCAGGAAGTTCTATGCTGTTCTGATAGGGTATGCCAGCTGTGTCATATCAAATGTAACTCATTATTGAAGATCTTCCAGAGGGCATTATATCTAATATAGATATTTGTATGTACTCTGCATTAGCTTCATTTGGCTAGTCAACTGAGCCTAGCTAATGAATAAACACGTATATATATATTCATATCAGGATCTCTTTCGTAAAGTCTTTGGCAGGCATCAAAGTGCTGCCTAGAAAGAAATCAAGAAGGTCATACACTTAACCTGCTAGCTTAACCATATAAATAGATTTTGATGCATATATATAAACACATATATGCTCATGTTCCTGCCAACAAGTACATATATAAAATATACGACTTTAGCTACAATTAAAAAAAAAATTTTTTAAATATCTTTCTTGTTTTCTTCTCGCATTTTCTCGCCTTTTCTCTTAATTTTTATGTTCATTAAATATTGTTTGAAGCTATCTGCAATTTAATTGTTTTACTTTTTTTACTGATATTGTTGAAATGGAATTATAAAGTGTAGCTTCATACAGTTATTGTTGCTGTTGCTGTTCCTGCTGCTGTTGACTTTTTGCCGCTGTGCACTAATTGAAAACAGCAACAAGAATAAATAAATGTGTACGTGTGTTCCTCATAGTATTTGCGCTGGGCAAATGGTTGCATTTGCTGATAAGCACGAAATCACAACTGATAAAAAACGATACAATAATAGTTGTAGATATATATAAGATAATATATATATATATATATATATATATATATATATATGTTATATACATGTGAATGAGTGCGCTGTTGTGCTGATAAAGCATACAACTTGCGCCGCCAATTAGTTGTGATAAATGTTAAGAGAAAAAGGGTCAAAAATAAGTGAAATTTGTATGCTCGCTCGCAAAGTGAGAAGAGTATATTGGTTGCGTCTGGAAGCCTGTGGATGTATAAAAGTATAAAGGCAAGCCTTATCGACTGTAGGGAAGCCAGAGGTCTTCTCTGACTCTATTAATAATAAAATACATTTTTTTATTTATTTTGTTATCAAAATATTAATAAACATTCAACTTCACAAAAGAAATTTCTATAATACAAATTAAAGCCTCAAATAATTTCCCATCAACAAATAATCGTAATAATTATTAATGAAAAATTCCAGACGCAACAATTTCAATTATTTACACAAATATGACAGCTATGCCAGCTATCAGTAAACGCGATAACTAATTAAAATTATTTGTGTTTGCGAAAAAATTAAAAAAAAATAACAGTTTTTCTTGCTTTACTTTCAGAAACTTTTAATATTTCTATAAAATAACTAATTAATCATTGAAGCGATAAAAACTCGATTAACAAACAATTGTAGCTAATTAAAGAAAACTCAGATATATATAAATATATATATCATATATAAACAAAGTGTAGCAAATGCTTATCAATAAAAAACACTTATCAATTTAAAACTGTAGCGCATATCACGTTTGATTAGCAATCAATATTAACCGTTAGCTTTTGCCTTAATTAAATAATGTTTTATTAATGATCTCAATGAATTCTTTCTTGTTGTTGTTGCCTTTTGTGACCATCGATGAGATTTGCTTTTCAGCCGCTGCTTTCTGCACAAAAAGCAGGTTTTTCTCATTTGGCCTTTGGCATAAGCCAACGCAAAGGCAAACGGCAAAGCCAAAGCCAAAGCCGGCCCAGAAAACAGCAAACAGCTCGCGCAAACGCAGCCCGGCAAAACCGCACAAAAGTCGCTCTGACGGTCGCAGAGCAGCAAAAAAAAAACAACAAAAATGTTGCTATGGGAATGCAGCGGCATGGCTGACTGAGGAATACTCTATAAAAACTTCAAACTTATAGAGTATAGTATTATATATAATTATCAAATATTATATTATTTTTTATATTTAATTTTTAATATTTCATATTAGTTTTAAATATTTAATATTTGAAATTTTTGTTATTTTATTATTTTTTAATATTTAATATTTTATTTTACATTATATTTTTTACATTCTATTTTTTATATTTTATTTTTTATATTTTATTTTTTTATTTTATTTTTTATATTATATTAAATTAATCATATTAAATTTAATCATATTTCCACAAATTCATATTTGCAACTCCTCCAGTTCTGCCGCCCCCGCATTCCATAGTCGAGCATACCCAGCTGCACAGCTCTTTGCAGCGTACAAATGCAAACATTCGCACTATATAAACACACATATTTATTTATATATATGCATAAGCATATATACTATATGTATTTATATATATAACAAATATGTAGGTTTCCGTTTCTTTTGTTTTGTTTATGTTCGGCTTTTGTTGCTTTGCTGCTGCGTGTAAAATCAATAATTGCGAGCGGGTTCAGAGGTGACGACGACTTCGAAATGCTTTTGACCTTCATCACAAAAGCCTTTTGAGCGCTCTGGCGACCTTCCACACTGTGAATGGCCCCGACGCAGTCCTCTACCATGCTCCCCTCTGCTCACCCTCTACCTCACCCCTTTTAGCCAATTAAATTTATTGTTGTGCGTATTTTCTTAACTTATTTTGCACGCAAAAATACTTAAATGTTGCTCTCAGTTGTTGTTTCTCTTGTTGCTTTTGTCGGTATTTGATTTGTGCGAATTTTACCTTTTTTTTCCTCTTTTGTTGCCACTTCCCGGCCGGCTGGCTTTTGGCTTGATTCTCGATCGTTATTTCTGTTAGCCCATTTGTTGCTTCTTTCGCGAATTCATTTTTTGTGTTAGCTAATGCCAATGTTTCGATGTTGTTGGGCTTAATTAATCAACATTTTACGGCCAGAGAGCGAACAGTTAAGAGTTCTTCAATTTCACACGCGCCTCATAAAAACTTACGTCAGTCAGAACTCAGAACACGAATCTATTTCCAAGTAATTGATATTAGATAATAAAAGTGAAGCCCGAATACGATTTTTAATGCGAATTACACTTGAGCAAGATGAGGGAGAGGGAGGTAGGAAGGGAGGAAGGGAAGCTGATGTGAATTTGCGAATATTATTTCTCTACTTATATGTCTATCTCCCTCTCTCTCTTTATATATTTATCTCTCTCTGTCTCTCTTTATATAACATATCTCTTTTGAACTTCAATTCTTTCGATCTACCTCTTACCTCTTCTCTTTCTCTTTCCCCCTCCTCTCGCTCCTTCGCTTTTATTTCATTTACTTTCGCACTCGATCCACCTATCTTTCATTCTCTCTCCTTTCATTCTCACCTCTTGTTCGCCTTCTCCCACTCACTTTACCATTCATGAAAATCGCATACAAGAGCACTTCACACACACATCTGCCAGCTGCAGATCAATATAGCAATTCTAAAAGTCCACTCGACACAGTTTTGCAGTCACTATGCTGCTGCCGCACGGCGCTCGCCTTGAACTTTAAGGCGAAGTCAAACGAGGCGAAAATTGCGAAATTTCGCTTGCAGTTTTTTCTTCCACTTTGTTTTTGCCATTTAGTGGGTCAGCAATATAATATAACGGTATATAAGTAAATTGAAAATGTTTTAGCTCACTTACCATCTTTAGCATTTGTGGTTGTTGTTGTTGTGGCCATTGTTGGTGTTGTGCTGGCAGATGAGGCCGATGCGGACGCCGACGCCGCAGTCGCTGCGCTGAAGAATGTCGTTGTATCCGCGGCAGCTGAGAGGCTACGCGAGCAGTGCATTAGTCACGTTTCTTATTGTCGCTGTTGTTGTTGTAATTGTTGTAATTGTTGTTGTCGCAGACAGCGACGAACTTGAACTCACAGCCGTCGCCGTTGCCGTTGCGCCGCACTGATAAGAACTTGTGGCGAAAAGCGCTCGACAATAACCGTTAGCAACGCACACACACATGCATAAATCAACAATAAGAGAAGCGCGCGCAAGAGTGTGTGTATGTGTGTGTGTGTGTGTGTGAGTTTAAGAGCGCGAGCAGGAAGCAGCACAATGCATGGGACTTAAAAACGCAAACAAAGACAAAGACAACAACAACACGCAAGCAGATAATAATTTCTTTTACGCTTCTCTTTTTGTTGTTGTATTTTATTTTAATGGTTTATACGTAACACAAGCAACGGCAATTGGGGCAGCAGCAACTGCACTTTAATTGATTATTTGTATTTCATTTATTTTCGATTTCTTTATCAAATTTGATTTAACATATAACAAAAATTAACAGCGCCACCGACGTCGACCGCGACCGCGACGATCCCGTTTGATTGCAAGCCCAATGCTTTTGTTGTTGCTGCTGTCACACGCACGCATGCACACACATGAACACAAGCACAAACACAAACAAACACACGCGCGTTTACAAGCAGCGAGCACATGAACAACAGTTGTTGTAGTTACTGTTATTGTTCATTTGTTTGAATTTTTTGAGTTCTTGAATTCTTAAATTATTTCGTCTTAATAAATTATTGTTATTATTGGCACTTTTGTTGCTTGCAGCGCTTGCTTAATTGCTTCTTCTTGTTGTTGTTGTTATTGCTGCTGCTGCTGCTGCTTCTTTTGTTGGTGTGGGCGCTAGCAGCACTGCGGGTTTTGTTGCTGCTGTTGCTGAGCTGCTGTTGTCTGCGCGCACTTCACTCTCGTGCTGCGTTGTCACACACGCGGCTTACGTACACATTTTTGAACACATTGCACATGATTTATACATTTATTTATTTATTTAACAATTATGCGGAGGCGAACGCGCGGCGTTGTTTCCTATCGATAGTTTTGCAGCCTCTAACTAGAGAAGGGGACGGTAGCAAACTGGCTGTTGTTTGCTCAACGTGACTGCGTTGCCAATGTAAATAAGCGGCCTTCTGTTAAGTTATACATGCTGTTAACTATCGATAAGCGGCTATGTTAAGGCGGCGATAGTTAGGAGGTGACCATTAATTTGCTTTCATTTTAAAATAGTTGAGGTGGCTGAGCTAGTCATGTTTTTCTGACTTGTTCACAATTAATTAATGCATTTAAATGTTATTTTGTTACTTTCAATAATTATCACTTTGATTTAAATTAATTACATATATTATAATAGATAATAATATTAGCAATAATTACTTTTATCAAGCAGCCAATTTTACACTTTTCTCTTTCACTTTACGTGGCCATTTTGAGTATAACATGGCCGGCATTTCATAAACAACTTTTAAATTGTTAATATATTAAGCAGCTTGCAGCATTTATGGTATGCATAAGTATTTTCGTTGTTGTTTAATATTTTTAATTGGCCCTTTTTATTTATTTGATTTCCAATTTATAAGCAACTTTACAGAGCGCTCATTTTACAGCATTGTAGTTGGCTGCATTAACAGTGCTGTGCAGCTTTTGTCAGCCAGCTTCCAGTGACGCTGTTAAGCAGCTAGCTATGGCCTGCTGCTGTTGTTAAGCTGCTTGCTATGACTAATGGTTGTTGTCAGTTAAATTTGAATTTTATTTATTTGCAACTTTAAATATAAGTTTACGCAATAAATTTACACAGTTACAGTTCACACTTGTCAATTAAGCCTTAACTTGTGCCCCTGACATGCCCAATTTGCGTATTCCCTAAAATCTCTTTGTCCAACAGCCATTTGTGCTCAATATTAAGCCAAAAACTATTTTATTTACTATTGTCTTACTGACCTTGACAGCTGAAGTATAAACAGCAATATGGCACAAATATTGCGACAAAAACAACAAACAGCAAAATATTGAAAATTCCAAAAAAACTTTTGTTGTTGTTGTTGTTGTTGGCTGAGATCTGTTGACGCCTTCCCATTGACGTTTATTTGCATGTTGCTTTCAATGTTGTTGTTGCTGTTGTTGTTGTTGATATTGTTTATAATTCGTAGACCGCACGATTGTCAAGTGAAAGTTGCCACCGTTTGCTCACCGGCCACGCCCCATAAAAAACGCGCACGCCCACCCGACCTGATGCGTGTTGGGGCGTCAAGTGAAATATGTGAGCGAGGTGTTAATTTCATTTAACAATTATTTGAGCTCGTGTATTGTGCTATTGCATAATGTTTGAACGACATTCGTGGCCAAGTCTGTGTATACGCGTAAAGTTTCTTTAAGCCAAGTTAAGAGCGCGCATTAAAATCAAGTTAATGGCCAATACAAATAAACTCGAACTTGTTCTGCTTGTTGCGGAAATCAATTAAAACGAGCCACTCGCACCACTCGCGCCACTCGCACCACCAACAACAACTCTATAAAAAATCAAAGCTAATGTCAATGTCCTTTAGCCTGGCTCGCTTTGCTTTTAAAGGGCCAACGTGCAAACGAGTTCCTGCACAGTTGTCCAATTGGACTCTGATTGGATTGGCAATTGCCAATTGGATAGCTGCAATTTGGTCAAGTTCAGCTAACAACTGTTGGCGTGGCGCGGCGCGGTAAAAGCTGAAAGCGGCTCACAAATTTTCAGCTGCCACGCCCCATTGGGGCCGCCCCTTTGACCCATTTAACTAGTTTTTTAGTTGGAAATGCATTCTGATTAGCATAATTTGGCTTACTAATAAATAACTAATGGGCCAAAGGGAAATTTTTTGTTAGCGACTCCAATCAGAATTCCAATTCCAATTCGAAAACCCTTCTACAGTCGCTGCTGCAGCCAAAAGCTAATTGGATCTAAAAATAGCCAGCACTTCGAGCTGGTTTTCTTGCGTTTGGCCAACAAAACTCGTTTCAAAGAACCCAAAGCCAAAGACTTTCTTGTAAGCCAACTCCGACTCCGACTGCGACTGCATCTGGATCTGCAGCATCTTCTTCGACTGCTGCTGCTGCATCGAGAGTGAAAAACTGGCCGCTGCGGGCGGAGGTGGGTGGCCGGCTGGCTGGCTGGCTGGCTGTCTGGAAAATATGTTGAGATCTCTTGTCTTGTCCGATCGATAAAAGGCATTCAAACCAGTTGCATAGTGGGACAAAATGCGTGCCGAACAAAGAGCGCACAATGTTGGATCTGCTGTAAAATTAATCGACGATCGTTAATGCCAAGAACAAGTTGAAGCAGTCATCGCTGGACGGGGTCGACTAGCTAATACCCTGCGCGGAGTGAATGGGAAAAGGGATTCTGATTTGGGTGAAGTTATCTGAGTGATAATGATGATATCAGATAATATATTATATTATATAGATAATACATTTGGCATCTTAGCATCAGAGTAATACAATTATTATCATATTAATTATCATTAACTTTATCATTTTCCTATAAATTTTCATTGACATTATCAAAACGATTAGCATTGTTGCTGTCATTAACATTACTCATAGCAATTTGCATTTTCATTGTCATTATCATTAGTCTTAGCATTAACACTATCACGTTTCTTATCGGTTCCATAGCTATTCTCATTATAATTCGTTTTTCATTATTGTCAGTATTAGCATTAGCATCAGTATTAGCATTGCCACTACACCTTTTATAATATGCATTGCTACTGCAATTAGTATTAGTGTTAGTAGTATTAATATGAGTATTTGCATTGTCATTAGCATTAGCATTAGAGTTAACAATTGAAATTTTAATTTAAATTTTATATCATATAGATTGTTATTAGTATTAGTATCAACTTTGACATTAGTATTAGCATTAACATTAGTATTAGCATTGGTCGTAGCATTATTATTAGCATTGTTAATACAAATTGACATGTGTATTAGTATTAGCGTTAGCATTAGTATTGTTAATACCAATGGGCATTGACTTAAGTAACAGCATTAGCATTAGCATCCGCATTGCTTATACCAATTTCAATTAGTATTAGCATAGGCATCAGCATAGTTAATAGGTATTGACATTAGCAATAACATGATCAAAGTCATCATTGCGTAAATTTTACATTAGCCACAGTCATTAGCCTGATTAATTGTATATTTATTATGTGTATTAGAGCTCGCATTAGCATAACCAACTATGATTGGTATTAGTACTGCCAATGATAATTGCATTAGCATTAGCATATGCATTAGTACTGTCATTGGCATTAGCATACTCATTGCTATTACCATTATCATCATATACTCCCTCTTAAGCCACTCTTATCCACTCAGACATCCACTCCCTCTATACCCTCACCCAGCCTCAGCTGCCTCCTACCGCTTATCCAGTTAATGATCTCTAATTTTAGCCACATGCCCCGACTCGTTAAAGACAAGCAAACCCACTCAGACTACAATCGATCTATTAATTAACTACAGGCAGAGGGAGAGAGAGAAGACTCTGAGTAGTGTAACCTTGATCGGTACGATTTCAAGAAGCTGCCACGCCCCGCGCCCTCTGCAAACAAGTACAGCTCCTTAGAATTGGCCAATTACAGTGGCCGCAAAGGGCTGTAAAGGCTGTAAAGGGCCAAGACGGCAGTGCAGCTTCGCCTGCAGCAGTTCAATGACATTTAGCACAAAGAATTGGCCAAGACGAAGACGACGGCGTCTTCACTGTCTTTGGGCCGCCGTCGACGCCAGCAGCGGCGTCTGTCGCAGCCGCGGCGTCGGCGTCGTCGTCGGCGTCAACATCGACGCGTGTATAAATGCGTCGAGGCTGAAGAAATTTCAAACAGTCGTAGCCGTGAGGCGCTTGCGTACATCGAGCTCAGCAGTCAAAAGAGAAAAGAGAAAATGAAGCCAATCGCTTGGATGTTGCTGCTCTGCCTGGCGCTGGGCAGCCAGGGACGCGTGCTGCAGCCCGCAGCCAAGGAGGCGCTCGATATACCCGTGGCCATCATCAAAGAGGAGCAGCAGCAGCCACTGATCAAGGAGCAGGAGCAGGAGCAGGAGGCCAAGACGCAGCTGCCCCTGGCTGAGCCAGCTGAGCCAGAGCTGAAGACGGAGCTGCCCAAGCTTGAGCAGGAGCAGCAAGCAGAGCCGGAGCAGCCAGCTCAGCCCCCAGCTGCAGCCGAAGCCGAAGCCGAAGCCCAGCCCATACTCAAAGCCCAAGCCATCGAGGCCAGCGAAGAGCTGGCTGAGTCTGTGCCCGCCGAGCCGCTGGTGGAGCAGCAGCAACCCAGCGACGACTCCGTGCAGCCCCACATACGCCAGGCCACCCAGGCCACGCCCACCCAGCAGAGCAGCACGCAGCAGAACTTTGTGCAGCAGCTGATCCAGAACTCGCCCATTGGACAGTTCCTGAACCAGTTCAACGGACAGCAGCAGGCGCAGCAGCCCCAGCCCGCAATCCAGGCCGACCAGACGGCCACGCCCGCGCCCACAGTGCCCGGTTTTCTGAATCCCAGTGCCGCCATCACCTCCGCCCAGAATGCGGTGCAGAGCGTGGTCAACAGCACCACGCAGGCCTTCCAGGGCATTCAGCAGTTCGCCACGAACCTGGGCACCCAGTTCCAGAACACGCTCTCCGGCCTCACTGGCCAGCAGCAGCAGCAGCAGAGCGCGCTGCCCACCACCACGCGTGCGCCCGGACCCATTCAGGCCTTCGTGAACAATGTCTTTGGCGGCGGCAACAATGCCACGGCGGCAGCCCCCGCCCAGCCGCAGCAGACGGGTCCGCTGCAGGGCATCATCAACTTCCTGGGCGGCAATCGGCCACAGCAGGCGCCAGCGGCCGTGCCCATTGTCACCGAGGCGCCTGCCAAGCCCGGCGTGGACGACAAACTGGAGCAGGCCGCCGAGGTGGCCGAGCAGCCCTCGGAGTCGGAGAACGAGGTCAGGAGCAGCGCCGAGGCCACCGACGACTCCTTCGAGGAGGCGGTGCCCGTCAACGAGGTCATCGTGGTCAACGACGATGCCGAGCGTTCGCCCAGCAACTCAGTTGACCCCGAGATCGACCCAGAGGTCGCTCCAGCTGCCACTGAGGATGGCGCCGTTGCTCTCTGAGCGCAGTTTCCTCCACTCAACTCCAACTGACTGAAGCCATTTTCATCGCCATTTCTCCATCAACAGAGAGAGAGAAAGAGAAGAGAGAGAGAGAGAGAAAAGCAAGCGAAAAACTTTCCATAGTTGTTTAAGTGCATGCAAACAAATTATTTATTTCATTTTCGCAGGAATTTATTTTTAAATAAAAACAACAGAATACAAAATATAAAAAATAGTTATTTTCATATTTTTATTTTAAGAGGAATTTATTTTAAAATAAAAAAAAAGTATAAAATAAATAAAAATACATAAATCAATTTTTTTGATGTTTTTTGGAAATATATTTAAAAATATATAAAAAAAAATAGAAAATATTTATGAAAATTGTATTTCTTTATTTATTTTATTTTTGCAGAAATTAAATTTTAAATAATAGAAGAAAACAAATATTTTATTTTGTATTATTTATTTATATTTATATTTATATTATTTATATATATATATTCTTTATATTTTTTAAGTCAATGTCAGACCTCCCTCATAAACGCATTTGCTGTTAATGATTTCTTAATGAGTTCGTGGAAGTTACACAATTACAGAAGGCCCAAAATATCAACTACCTGCTGAGGGCGCAGGTAAATAGAATTGCTAGAAAGATTCAGCTTATAAAAAACTTAAAACTAAAACAAAATAAAATTTATAAGATATGCAATAAAAAATGTAAATATTTTAAAATTTATTTTTAAAAATATTAAAAATATTTGTAAATGTAGTGAACACAATATTAAATATATTTTAAAAATATTTTATATTTCTAACAAATATAAATATATATTTTTCCATATTTTATATATATTTTTCCATAAACCCAACCTCAGATAAAAAACTCCAATTTTTGTTTTGTCAAAAATTATTTCGTATTTATTTAATTTGTTTCGGTTTTTGTTTAGTTGTTACACATTAAGGTGGTTCGATAGCTCAAAAATTGTTTATATCAAACTAGGCGCAAAATATTGTACACTCATATATATGTATATATATAGCATATATATGTATATATTATATAAGGCTAGAATGGGGGAGCTTACAAAATAAATACTCAGCAAAAAACCACTTAGAACTAAGCTGGGGGTAGGGTAGGAGAGAGGAACAACTTATGCCCAAATATTTGCGCTAAAATTAATTTTATATTATTTTAAGTTTGTTTTTGTTTTCTTCTTTTGAAATTCCATTTCATTTCATATATATATGATTTTTTTGCTAATAACCGTGGCTGCCTTTTCATAAAGTTCTTTGAGCTCGAAAATTTGTTGGAAATAATTCTACTTAAAGTTAAATGCATAGCTTAATGAGGGAGGGGAAAGAGGGGGCTGATTTCGGGGCTGTGTACTAGGGCTCTAAAAAAGGGGAAAAAGGAAAAGGAAATTTGTCATCTTCGTCTTCATCATCCTTTGAGCAGCGAGTTGAATGAGTTATAGCATAGTTGTTCGATTTGGGTTCTGAATATGTTACCTTTGATTGTGTTTGGATTTATATATATATATCGTTACGTGTCTTTCGAAGAACATTTTCAAGTCTTTGTGTTTTTTTGATTGAACAAACTTAGCTGAAATCATAAGTTAGGAATCTGCAACAGATTGTTCAGATAGTCGAAACTCTAGATAAGTTCAAGCTGTTTAGTAATAGTTTATAATAGTAAGTGTTTCATATATGTGAGAATTTGTTCTAAGTAAACGTTTAGAATTAGGCCAAACATAACAGTATTAAAGCATTTGATCATATTGCATTTCGCTCAGTGTATAAGTCATATATATATGTATGTATGTATGTGTGTATATGTGGAGTTATATGTATGTATTGCATGTTATGTAAATATAGACGAGTAAATAGGCATTTTTGTATGTTTTGGAAATTTTGATTTGAATATGGGATGGATTATACGATATAATTTGAAGCCTTTGAAAGTTATGTGGGTCGGGTATACGTGGATATATATATGAATATGGTTGCGGTATATATATATATATGTATATGCATGTGTGTGTAAATATATGTATGTGTGTGTGTGTGGGTGTTCAGATACGTTTCTCTCTCTCTATATATATATAGTATAAGAATCGAGCGTGTATATGCTGTGTGTGTGTGCGTTATGAAGGTCATCTAATGGGCAGGAATGAGTACAGTTGCTGCAAATTTTTACTAAGAAGGTACAGTACACTTGTATATAGGTTAGTTATAGAGCGGCTGCTATATCATAGAAGCTAACATTAGGCAGGTTCTTGGCGGCTTTATTCCAACTTAATGAATACATATATAGAAATTTCGAATAGGTTTTTCTTGCTTCGGTTTTTGTTTTTTCTTTTGTTTGTTTTTTTTTTTTTTTGGTCGCATTTTATAAAAATAAAAATTCATTTTTCTTTTACTTTTTTTAGAATTTGTTCCGTTTTTGGTTTTTCGCTAATAACAAATATTGCACAATTGGAATCTAGAAAATATAATGCGCTTATCAAATTACATATATAGCCTAGGCAGATACACACATATATATATGTCTATCTATATATATGCTTGTATATTAATGGATTGATTAACATGCAGACACCAAAAGGTAATGCGAAAATTTGAATATCATATGGAATAATCATATGGCTTTTATCATATATATATATATGTATATATATAGGCTTTGGACTAGCTGGATCAGCGTGGCGCTGGGCGGAGTGATAAGTACAGAGAAAGTAGCGAAGGGAAGACTTACAATCGGGCTTGAGTGTGTGTGTGAGTGTGGAATTGTTGATAAATGCGCAAAGCTTGCTCTAGAGTTTAGTTTGTACAGTTTATACAGCAGAGGGAAGACTTGAGAAGAAGCTTGTGTGGGCTACACTCGGAGAAGTCATTGTAGAAGTGAGATTTCTAGCAAAAGACACTTAGATTTAGCAGATATGTTAAATTATATACTACAAAAAGTAGATAGAGGTCAAGATATAAGGGGAATGCAGAAGATTTAATAAAACAGTTATATTCTGTATCATATAGTTCACTGATCTTGACAGATCTAGTTTTTGTATGCCATAAGCATAGTAAATTTTATAAATGGGAATATATTGAAGAACCACCAACTTTGGCATACTAAAACCAGCTTCAGCACAATCTTTGCTATGAAAGATGTATGATATAGTGGCTTGGTATAGTTAAGCTTACTCTGAAGCACAAATATTATTGTATTAATGGAATACTTGAACAACATGGAATTTTTCCGAAGTTATTGAACAATACTATAATGATATAATAGTTTGATTTTGAAGCAATTATTGGCAGAATTTAGTTTTAGCTATCTAAGGCATCTTATATGAAGAATATCTTGAAATATGTTTTAACGACAGCTTTAAGTCCAGGAATTTCAACACGAAATCTAAGCCCAAAGACTTTCTCTCTTTGAAATGCTTTTCTATACTCCAAATGTTTACGCATTCGACTACATAATACTCGACTTTTTCTCCAAGTGCATAAAACTAGATATTATATAGTACTCCAACGCCACGGTGTCCATGTCTGCATTATAAGCGCAGCGACTGCTCAGCTAGCTTAGACGTACTTTAAAGTATTACACATAGATATATATAGATATATCCATATATATATCGTACATTAACTATATAGTACTGATTAACTTAAAGATCCTCTTATAAGCATTGCTCCTGGTTAGTATCTGGCGCTAAACTAGAATACAATTTGGTTTATTCATCCCTTCATCCGCCTGTCCGTCCGTCCGTCCTTCCGCTGGCTTATAAATTCGTTTCAGTTCTGTGCGGGGCGAGGACACTTGGCGTGGCTGCCACCGCACCGCCGGGCGTGGCCATGCGCACTCGTTCGCCCACGCCGGGACCCATGAGCCGCGTGTGCCGCAACAGACGTGCGCCGCCGGGCCCGCCAGCCGCACCAGCGCCACCAGGACCACCTGCCGCTCCCTCCGCGCGCATCGACCACTCGTTCTGCTTCAGCAGAAACTGCTTGACATTGTACTCCATCTGGGCGATGTCCACGTGCTGCGTGGTCGTATGCAGCTCGGCCTGCACGGAGCGCGTCTTGTCCGTGTCATTGGGATAGTATTTGTAGTTGAGTATATCACACGTGGGCTGTTCGGGGCACTGCAGCGCCGGCGAGCCGGACGAGGAGCAGCCCTGCGCATCGGCCGGCGTGGCCACAGCTGCGGTCATCGTGGTCGTGGTGTAGGCCACCGGCAAGCCGGATCGCGTGGTTCGTCTGTAGTAAGTGGTGCAGAGTTCCGCCTTCTTGGTCACCACAGTCGCTGCCGCAACGGCCGCCTGGCTGACGGGCGTCGGCTCAGGCAGCGAGTTGCTGGTGATGTCCGTCTTGGGTGAGAGCGAGTCCTCCGTGGATTTGCCCGCATCCGCATAGCCATTGGTCGGCTGCTGTGGCGTTGTCTTATACCCAGAGTCAACGCTCAGCTTCTCTATGGATATGGAGTCCATGCGGTCGAGCGTGGAGTAGGAGGACTGCCGCTCCGTGCCCGAGTTGGAGTCGCTAGGCAGCGTGGGCTGCTGCAGCGTGCGCTGCTCCAGCTGCTGCGTATTGTGCTGCACCCACTCCGCGACGCGATTCAGTTGCTGGCGACGCAGCAAGACGCTCTCCTGATAGTCGATGGCGTCGCTCAGCGAGCTCGAGTTGGCCGAGTGCTTGGGCGAGCCAGCGGCAGCGGGAGCAGCAGTGGTTGCTGCAGCTGCTCCTGCTGCAGGTTGGTTGACAGCATCAGCTGCTGCCTCCGCCGTCACTGTCTGTTCCTCCTTTTCAGTCTCTTTTAGCTCCACCCGCGGCTCCAGCACCGGCTGCAGCGCCACGGTCTCGTGCGGCATGGCCGAGGCCTGCCAGGCCTCCACGGCCGCTGCGGCATTGCTCTCCTTGGACGTGATGATGTCCTTGCCATCGTTGAGCTCCTCGTCCAGCAGACGCTCGCGTCGCTTGTAGATGACCGGCACATGCGTCTCGATCGACTCCAGATTGTCCAGCAAGACGTTGCTCTGGCCGTTCTGCTGTATGCGCATGGCGCACAGGCGCGGGCCGCGATACTTGGGATTCTCGGCCTGGGAATGGGCAGAGGATTAGATTTCGGTCAAGCAATGGGTTATCGGACCTACCTTAATAGTCTTGATCAGATTCCTATTGAAGGTCTCAAACATTTTGGCGCCCTCGCAGCTGCTCGTCTTGTTGCTCCACAGGCTCTGCACGCTGCCGGAGTTCGTCGACTTCAGCTGGGAGCCGGCGGCAGCTGTCGCTGCAGCCCCTGCAGCCGCTGCCCCAGCTGGCTTCGCTGGCGGCGGCTCGCACACGTCCTCGGGCTTGGCCAGCTGCGTGCTGGGCGGCTGCTCGGCCTCCAGCAGACTCGGCTGCGATATGCCCGCCAGCAGCGGCTTGCTCACATCATCCTCCAGCTCCTCCACAGCGGCGGCGCCGCCGCCACCTTCGTACTTGTTGAGCAGCTGCAGCGCTGTACCGCCGCCGTCCACAAAACGTCGCTGACTTGTGGCACTGCTGCCCTGCCGCAGCTGCCCCAGATTGCTCGTCTCCAGCAGATACTTCTCGGCCGCATAGGCGCCCAGGTGCGTGGTCGGATACATCAGCGTCGAGGCGCTCACAGCGGTGCGCTCGCACAGCCTGTGGTGCCCCAAGATGGGGTTGACCATCAAGTCGTCCTTCTTGGGCGGCGTGAACAGCTTGTCCATGTCATTCAGATCCGAGACGGAGCTCTTGGTTTCAGATATAACCGAGTCACTCGACTTGACCAGCTTCATCAAGTAGGGACTATTGGTCCTTGAAGGCGAGTTGAGATTGCTGTGGCAGCGCAGACAGAGCTGAGTCAGCGGCTCGTTCAGGCTGCCAGCTGTCAGGGTGTGGGGCGTCTGGGTGGCCACCGTATAGGAACGCGAGACGTCTGCCAGGACGGTCAGATCCTGTTTGCAGCACTGGCAAGTATCGCAGTGCTTCACATCGTTCAGTTTCAGCTCATCCTCCAGGAACTTGGCCATGACTGTGGGCGAAATCATGTCTGGATCAGCATTGTTGTTGTTGTTGGTCTTGGTTTGACCATTGAGCGTTTGGCTGGAGCTAAATTTCGAGCTCAGCTTGTTGTTGTTGTTGTTGATTGTGTCCTTTGTGCTGCTGCCGTTATTGTTGTTGTTGTTGTTGCTGCTGCTGTTGTTGTTGTTGTTGTTCTTCGCTGGCGTTGTTTGTGCATTGGCTGAGTTGCCATTAGCGGCGTCTGTTTGTGGTGAGTCAGAGAGAAGCAGAGAAAACAATAAGCAATTGAGTAGACAATCAGGTTGGGGCAATGCCAGACGATTGAAGCATATGTAAACAGATTTTTGGTTTTTTTTTTTTTTTTTTTTTTTTGGCAATATTTTGTTTACAATGAAACAGAGCTGGTTATGCGAGGCAGTAGGGCTGGCTGTGGCTTGTGTGGATGGGCTCAAGCGTGGGAAAGTTTCTAGTTGAGCGAAGCCTGGCTAAGGCTGAAGGAGACTTATCCTAGACAGCTCTCTTCATTTCCTTTTGGTAACCTAGACATGTCTGGGTTAAGTCTAGGTGAAAGTTAGTAGTTAACATCATCATCCTCATCAGCTTTAAAGCTGGATGGAAGGCAGTGAATTCGGACTTAGCCAAGCCTTATTTGACTTCATGAGAATTGCATAGAAGAGCGCTACTTACAGAGGATGTGTTGCTCTGGCTCTCTTTGTCTTAATTTCTATACATTACTCTGCCTGCTCTGATTTGCTCTATAAATATTTTATATAATCTATATCTATATATATATATATCTTATAAGTTATATGAACAAAATCAATAGACTTATATCGATATAGGCCCTCATCAAAACTGGCTTAGCTTAAAGGCTCTTTACTGCCAGTGTTTAGATTTACTGTAAATATTGTATACATTTCCACTTGCTATGCGTCTAGCTGTTTCTTAAGGCCAATCTTGATTGGCAGACACACAGATAAGCACAGACGCACTCACACACAAATATATGCTAAGAATTTAATTATAAACTAAAGCTTTGACTGCCTCTACGAAACCTGCAATTAGCCAAGCTTTATATGGCCTGCTGTCAGCTATGCTATTGATTTGAGGCATATTCATTTTTATATATATATATCCGCATCAATTTTTCAACAATTTCCATAATGCAGGCCAAAATGATACCAAAAAAAAAAAAAAAAATAAAAACAACAAAAAATGCCATAAATATGAAATAGGATATAAAATGTTTTTACATATCAAACAACAATAAATTGCGGCAATTATTTACAATGAATTTGAGCAGTAATTGAAACTAAAACAATAAACTAAGAGCACAAAGGGTCATCAACAAAAAATACAAATAAATTTAAATAAATAAATAAATAAATGGAAAATGTGCAAATGTTGCTTGTGAACGAGCTGCAAAAATATATTTATCAAATAAAAGTGGAGCTAGAATATAAATAAATTAAAATATAAGAGGTAAGTTAGGGAAATTATGAAAATAATAAAAAATCAAAATCAAAATGGTCTACTAACACTTACCGAGGCCCCGCATCGAGTATACCATGGCCGTGGGCGGAAAGGGGCATGGGGCTGGCGGGGGTGAGTCCGAGACCGGAAGCACTTTATAGGAAGCTGTGGTGGCCACGCCCACACCACTATTGCTGCACTCCGAGTCCGAATGCGAATTGGTCTCCAGCCGCATATAGGCCGAGACTTTCGACTGAATGTCAATGGGCAGCTAAAGCACAAAATGAGTTAATAAAGTGGCCAGAATGCAGCACGCAGGCGGCGAGCACAACTTACCGACGACACCTTTTGGGGCACAAAACTGTCCGGCTTGCACTGCAGCAGTTGTATGGCAAGACTAATGTCGGCCTTGTAGCGCTCCTGAAAGAGAAACAGAGAGAAGGAGAAAGAGAGAAAGAGATTATGAGTGAAAAGAAGCAGCAAGCAATATATCAGGATAAGAGCGTAACAGGAAGTTACGGCCTCACCTCTCTCTCGCTTTCTCCCTGTGTATTACCCTTTTGACACTTTTCGTATGCAAATGTCAAATATGTTTGTCGTTCGCTTTTTTCTTCTTCTTTCTTACTATTGTGCGCCCTACGTACGTACACACATGATGCCATGCATCCTACCGCTAAGCCCCTGCCCCTGCCCTGCAGGGTTTCCCGGCCATTTTCCGTTCAGCTTCTTAACACATTGTTAAACAAACTTTTTGCTGTTGCTTTTGTATTTCGGTGTCAGCGACAGCCTCAAAAAGTTTACCTCCCCTCCTCCCCCTTCCCCTCCCTCTCAGCCCGTCTCGCTCCAGCTTTTGTTTTTGTGGCTTACACCAAACTTTAGATGGTTCTTAAATTTTGCAAATGCGCTGCACTCGAACTTGTTAAACAACAGCAACTGCAGCGAGCGACAAACGCAAGTTACGCAGGCAAATGGCACGGCTGGCAGTGTTGGACAACGACTTACTAAGTATTCTTAACACTAACTTTCAAAGTTAAGTGGAATTTTGTTTGGTTTTTAATTTAATTAAAGCTGCGTGTTGAGACTGATGCAATTTATATTGGGTTATGTAAAGCATATTCAAGCGTTATTCAACACTAAAATAGACAAAATATTTAATATACAATTCTTTGTAATTTTCTCAACTCTTGTATGCACAATGTAGTACTAAAACAATTTTAAAAATTTTTTAAAAACGTTACTCAACACTAATATTTTAAAAATATGTTGATCTTTGTACAGATGCTCTATTATTGTCATATATTGTTTGTTTTTATTTATCTAACTTTTTGAAACATATTTAAAACTAATCTTTATTTAAGCGCTACTCAACACTATAGCTACCCAGACTCTACAGCTCATGTACAGGGCATTGCGGCCTAGTATCACTCAACTGCATTCCTCTGACCTACATAACATTTGTACAACCAACAACAACAAAGGCGTCGCAGAGACAAAAAGCATTGAGGCATTTCGCACCGCGTTTACCAACACTTACACGCCATGTCACACTGCTATTTCGTGTTGCTTTCTTTCTCTCCATTTCAGTTTTTCTCTTTGCATTTCTTGCGCTCGCTTTGGCTTTCCCGTGCACTTTCATGCCGCATAGCTGCAAAATGCCGCCGCTTGCATTTTATGCGCCTCATTTTTACTCCATTTTCCACTTTTCTGCCGCGAATGGTTTTTTTCTCGCTCTTTCAGTCGTTTATCCTGGTATTTTTTATTGTAGTCCCTATATATATATATATTGTGCGCTTGCAGCGATTTCTGGGCATAAAAAAATGCAACGAAATAAACTCCAGTATGGCATAGTGTCGTTTGCAGTAATGGGCATGGCATGCCATAGACTCCGACATATATACATACATATATATATCAATTTGAAGGGTATGGCAAGTGGCATTACATGCAGATACATATGCATATATATACTGATTTATATATGTGCATAGCGTGCGCTTAAAGGCCAACCAAATTAGCTGCTATAATTGACAATTGATTGACAGCTCACAATATCATTTTAATGCCAGCGATTCAGATATTAACAATTGAAATAAATCTTAAATGGATTTTCATTGCGTTATTTAATCAAATTTATGCCTATCAATTGAATGCTTTAAGGCGCAGTAATGATAAAGGGTAAAGATATAATGGACTTTTATTAAAATATTTTTATATATTTAAAATTTAATTTATTTATTTAAATTTGGGTTGAACTTTTAATTGAAAGTATAGAAGTTAATATACATATGTTATAAGACAGCAAATATTAGCTGTTAATAACATATACTTGAAAGACTAAGTCGCTGTTAACACACATCTACGCTGACGGTACGCTTCGTAACAACATTGTCAAGTTACTTGTTAGTGAAGGAATCACTGTAAAGTTAACATAAGCAGCTTTGAGTCAGGTTTAACAGCGTGCTGTTATCGACTGATATGTAAGCGTTCACTGTAGCTTAACATGATCAGCTTATTAACAGCGCTCTGCACTGTTTTGGCTGTGTTTTCATAGTTAACATAAGCAGCCTTGAGTCAGGCTTAACAGCGTGCTGTTATCGACTGATATGTAAGCGTTCACTGTAGCTTAACATGATCAGCTTATTAACAGCGCTCTGCACTGTTTTGGCTGTGTGTACAGCCATTTGCCATATAACTTGACTTTCCAATATTTACTCAGCCTTTAACATCCAATTTACCGCGTGCACTCAAAGTTGACTACCTGAGCGCCCTACTACTATTGCTGCTGCACCTGAAATTCTATTCAATATATGCATGCCTCTATTCCCCAAGCGCAGTATGCAGCTGGCGCTGTCCCATATCGTGTTCAGTTTATGGCCGCAAATCTTGGGGAGAGCCTTCAATGGGTAAATTTACAGCTATGCAGCATCGAGCCGAGCAGTTGCCATCAATCCACATTCAGGCTCAATAACATTGAACGACGCCTGGCGCATGATGCAAATAAATTGTTCAACTTTACGTTCTTTAATGAACTGAACGAGTGGCCGCTTCCACCACCCCACCGCCCCTCCACCGTTTGAACTGCAAAAATTCTGCTGGTCCTTTGGACAATTGAGCTAAATTTAAAACGTGCTGCGGACTTGGCCAGCGAATTGGATCGCTTTTAATTAAACGAAACGAGGGATGCATTGAGGGGATGAATTTATATGTGCACTTGCTGCAAATGCATATTTAACAGTGTGTGATTGTGTGCGTGTGCCTGTGTGTGTGTGTTTTCATGGACAAGTAATAAGGATAATTGATTCATTAGCGCGAATTGCGCATTGTATGCATTTAATTTGAACAACAGAATCCCCTGCAGCTGTTGGCATTTAAAAGACTTTTCTAATCAAACATCATCAATGGCACATTGATTGCAATGCCAGAGAGAGAGAGAGAGAGAGAGAGAGAAAGTGAGAGTGAGAGAGGTAGAGAGCTAGAGCCGTGCTAGCTTTTGCCTGCTTTGCATGTGGCCAAAATCGCAAACAAAAAGCTTAAGGGTTTTTCGCATTCATCGGCCGCAGGTTTGATTGCCTTTTGTGCCGATTCGAGCGCCCTTCACTCTCTCCCTCTCTCCCTCCGCTTTCACTCTATTTCTTTTACTCTGGCTTTTCCACGTTTTTCCAGCTCAACACGATTGCTGTGCAATTTCACGCTTGTTTGCTGACCGACGACCAACTGACCGCAAGCAAAACGTGGAACCACATACGATTGCAGCGCGATGGGGTTAGTGGTAGAGATAGGGGTAGGGGTAGGGGTAGAGGTAGGGGTTTGGGGTAGGTTATACCTCGCGCTAATAGAAATGCTGGCACGCTAGACGACGTTTATGTAGTGTATATGGCGATCACGCGAACTAAATGAGTTTTGAGTGGGATTGTAGAGGGAAAAGGGTAGAAGAGAGGGTATATAGGACTAGATGGGTCTTTATACATATAGAATATGATATAGAAATGCGAGTTATATAATATAGGTATAAAATTAAATTTTTCTTATATTTGAGCATATTGGCATATAGATTTAGATCTAAGGCTGAGAGACAGTACTATGATCAAGCTTAAATTTCGGCATGCATAAGTTAAGGAGAGAATATGAACAGTTCTTATAAGTCTGGCTTACAAGCAGTTTAACTACTTGCCTTAGGTTATAGCAAATTCACTCAGAAATCATTCAAATCAACTTCATGACTTCAGCTTAAGCCAAGCTTCACAAACAGCACTCATATCAGCTAAGCCTACAACTTTTTACAGCTCTATCAATTATAAAACAATTCTCTAATCATTTCATAAACATACCAAAACACACAAATCCTGTCATCCCACTGCCCTCCCCTGCCCTCCTCAGCCCCATCAAGTGCTGCCCGCATAAACCGAGCTCAACTTAAGCCTGGCAGTTGGCTCCACATTAAATTAACGTGACATTTGAGTTTATATAGATTACGGCGTGTGGCCTACATATTTTCTACGACTGGCATTGCATGTGGGGCAGAGCATTGCCATAGCAATTACGGCTCATGCCTGCTGAAAGGGCGCACATGACGTATGCGTAATATTTTGCGCTAATTAACGCGTTTTTGTATGTCCATTTATGTGGCTAAGGCCCTTTAAAGGCCACTCAACCGCAAAATCAAAACCACAAATGCCAACTAAATCATGAGAAAATTAATTTTCCAGCTGCATCAACAAAGCCAACAACAACAACAAAGGCAACAAAAGCACTTGCATTGCAAATTAAGTTATGCCCGAGCAGGGAGGGGCTGCAGGCGCATCCAGGTTGCTTGCTGCCTGGGCGTGGCAGGTGGGCTGGAGCTGACTACTATCTGAATCTAATTAGTTGCTCAAAAGCTTTGCAAGCGCAGCGCAGCTGCCTGACAGTTATATGCCTGAAACGGCGCTGCCTGAAGGCGCAGTCTCCAGACGAAGTCAACAAAATGCTTGCATTATTGTTTAACTACTGCATTTGATTAACTAATTTATGCGCTAAGAGTGAAGAGGGAGAGGGAGAGTGGGGCCATTCCATCTACAACTGCTCTTCTGGGCCACACATCAATTTTGTTGCTGGCCAAATTGGCCAACTGGCACATAAAGCATTAATACGAAGTCGACAGCAAGCGCAACACTGTGTGTGAACTGGCAGAATACACTAAGCGGTGCTCAGATCTGGCCAAAATTAGCATAAGCATAAACATTAACGAGTGCCCAGGCGCTCTGTGTGTGCGTAGGCCAAGCCAAACATTTGCCAGTGCATTAAATACGCCCAATTGTGCAGACATATGTAAGGATAACAGAAACTACAGCAAGCTACGATTCTAAATACACAAAACACACTGCCCCACCGCCCCAACTCCCCCACAAAATGTTATCCGATCGACACATAACAATATTTCGACAGACATCACAAAAGTCACATGGACCTTGTTGTGTATTCATGCTGTATGTTAACCCACACACACACACACAGCAGCACGGGCTGCCCATTGTCTAATGCCGAAAGCAAATAAAAATGGGCCCAGCGACAGCTGTGAATGGGGTTTTGGAAGCTGGGCAGCAAACGGACTCAATGTGCGCTTGTGCGTACCGAAATTTACAATTTACATTTTTATTTCAGCAGCAACAAATATGCGACACATGGCCATTCAGGCTATAAGTCAGCAGCAGCGGCATGAGGAACAAGACATGAACAGCAAATGGGAAATTAGAGATGTTGGGCAAATCTTAACAAAGAACATATACTCTAGCTATATAAAGTATAGAAGATATGCAAATTTCTTAGATTTTTAATTATAAGTTATATACATTTGATATATCTTTAACAATTTTAGTTTGACTGCGAAATGATAAAGAATTTTGAACAAATTTTTTCATAGGCTTTTTTAAACAATTTTTAAAAAAATAATTGCTGAACTGCTACAGAGCTCAAATTTGCTTTATTTTAAGAGGAACAAAACAGAGTTGAATTGAAAATAATTTGTAGGACTATAGCTTGAATAATATAGAAAATATGCAACTTTAATGTAGAGCATGAAAGGTGAGCTATACGCTAAAGAGGGCCAAGTCTATGCCAAATTTTTAAAATAAATAAATAAAAAAATTAAATAAAAATTTAAAATAATAAATTGATCAAAATAAATTTCTAAAAATTATAAAAAATATTGTTTTATAGAAAAGTAGCAAGAGAATTCAAAAATATATAAAATATATTAAAGTCTTGTAAATATCTTGATTCAAAAAGCCTAAATATCTTTTACGCACAAGATTGTTGATTAAGTACTTTAGCTCTCAGCACCGTTTAGGAGTAGAGTATATATAATTATGCTTCATTCCGTAGCCATTGTTATATATCCCTTGCTCACATCTTCTATATAATATATATTTTAAAAATATTTCATTTATAATTCAAGCTCTTGCCTTGCCTTGCCTTGCATTTGATGTTTGTGTTAGTGTGTAGCTTAAAGGACCTTATGTCGCAGACATTTCCATAAACCAAAACATTGCCCACAGATGTGTTATCTCTCTCTCTGTCTCTCTCCCTCTCAGTGGGTGACTGGGATAAGCAATGCATGCTAAAGCGAAACTAAAGCCAAATCATTGAAACTTCTTCCATGGCGCATCATTTATTCATCACGCACATTCAGCATGAAAGCCGGGCAATGCTCATATATTATATACCCAGCACCCAATCCCCCCACACACAGTGTCCATTGTGCGAGTCGGTCAATCATGAAAATGGTCATAAATATACCGACTGCACGCTGTTGTTGTTGTCGGCCTTATGGGGGCTGTTTTCAGTTCGATATCAAAGTTCAGTCTAAAGTGCGGAAGTTTTTTCATCTTTTATTTCCTTCTCTTATTTTCTTTTCTTGTCATACCACCCCAATCCGCATGTGTGTGTGTGAGAGAGTCCTGCTGATTTATTTAAGTTTTTTTTATGTTTTTCTTGCTTTTTTGTGGATTTGTTTTTGAGGCCTGGTCACAGAATGTCAAGCTCGGCAAACATTTCGGACTCGTTTTGCATGCGCTTAATTATTTAAATACTTTTGGCAAATTGTTTGCCCAAGGTCTTAGACAATCGATTGCTGAATGGCTAAAATGTAGCAGGCAGGAGCTGGCTGAAGGTGTTGCAGCTAAATATACCCTGTGAGCGAAACGAGAGGGGAATATAGGGTAGTTGGAGGAGCTGCTATGAAGGGAGTATTGAATGTACTCGAGCTAATTGATGTAGATTTTGCTTGGTTAAACAGACTAATATTTTCTTTATCCTATATTTAAAGTCCATTAAGATTTTCCTAAAATTTCCCAGATTTCCATAGTTTATATATATAGATACATAGTCGCCCTATATATCCACAACTGAACCTAAATCCAGCCCAACTCTAAGACATAAGTTCTCATCTACTCTGCCGTTCGATGGCTCGTTTCGTGCGCAGTTGAGAAGAAGAAAATATATGGCAAAACAATTTGTTAACATTATTTGTTTGCTCGCACGCGTTCGCCTTGTTTACAGTGTGTAAATAGAAAATAAATGGGGCCATCTAAATTTTTATCGCGAAAAACGCAGAGCAACAACAACAACAAACTGAAAATAAATAAAATGAAAACGAAGGAAACTCGGTGCCAGTTCCAGTTTCTTCACCTGTCAGCTTGGCTGCCTTTTTGCCAATGCCATTTTCTTGGCCCAAAGCAGATGTAATTATTTTTAATGAGCACCAGCAGAAATTACACATCAAACATGTTGTGCGGGGGGAGGGCGAGCAAGGAATGAACGAACGGCTATGCCTCTGTGCGTGTGTGTGTGTGGGTGTATGTGGGTGTATGTGGGTCGAGGCGGTTGTGTATGGTCCGAAGTTCCTTAAAGCCAAGCAAATTACAAATTTTAATGTTGACCAAAGCTACAAACATGACTCGAACAGCCAAGTGACTTCATAACATAGCTTGAGGCTGACAGAAGAACAACAAAACCAGAAACTTGTAAAATTTAACAGATACATGAGTGTATGTGTGTGTGTGTGACGTTGTCATTGTGTGCGTGCGCACTAATTTAAGTCTTGTGTTTTAATTAAAAAGGGACAATATATTTGCATGAAAGCGCAGCTGACAGCAGGTCATAAGGCAGGACAACAGGGCAGCAGCAGCAGCATAAAGCCCCAGGAGCAGCAGCAATCAGGCACACACACTTACACACACACACACACACACACACATGTGGTAAAAATAACAAAAAATTAAAGCGACGGATCGATAAAAAATAAAGCAGATTTTCATACAAAGTGCGCTTCAATCAAATGGGACGCTGGCCGCCCGGCTATAGGGGGCGTGGCATGCCAGCTTCACGTTGCGTAAGCGCGTGCGAACGTGTTCTGATGCCTGGCGATGAATCATGCAGCCAGTTGGCGCCAAATGCCAAAACAATGCAAGCCAACGAGCCAAGCAACAACAAATTTATGATTAACAACAACAAGCCGGCAAGGACAGGCCAGTGGGGGCTATGTAACGTGTAACGAAAATCAAGCGATTACTTGGCAGTAATTAAGTAGGGAAAGGCGCATATGCGGCGTATACGCAATTGAGCAAACAAAGTAGAGGCAGAGGCAGAGGCGGCAGCAGGAGGGTTAACTTAACATTTGATTTTTAGGCGAGGAGTGGGGGAGCCAGTGGCACAGAAATAAATTTATTTGCGTGTCAGGCTAAAATGCGAAGCATGAAAACAATAAAATGCCAAAAACGAGAAGAGAGGCAAAGGCAAGCGAGCAGAAAGCATAAAGTGTGTGGGTCTGAGTATGTGGGTGACTGTGTGTGTGTGTATATGTCTGTGTGTGCGTGCTGCAATTAGTGTAAAGTGTTGTTGTTGTTGTTGCTGCGCGCAATGTTAAAACCTTCGGATTAGCTAATAACTTATGTAAATGTCTCCCACTACTGCTGCTGCACTAAGGCAAACCCGGAAAATCAGAGAAAATTGTAAGGCCAAAGGCTGCCAATAAATCGAACGGCAAAGTGAGGCAGTCGCAACATGTGTTGAATAATTGAGCGTATTAAGCTAAGACATGCAAAGCACTTTGGCCTCTGATTGAATAAATAAATAAGAGGCTGAAAAAATGAGGCCTAAACGTAAACAAATTAATTTACATATATATCCATTTAATTTGATTGATTGATTGATTGTATGACTGCCTGATTGAAGCATAGTGCACAGCAGCAAAGCTGAAGACATTTGAGAAGCTTTTCTCCACTCTTAAATCGCAACACTCTTCTACACTTTTCAGTCTCCACTCTCCATTCTATATACTCTTCTGCACTCTTCGCTCCACTATTCATTCTATACTCTTCTCTTTATACTCTTCACTCTCAACTCTCCGCTTTCAACTCTCCACTTTCCACTTTCCACTGCTCTCACTCCAGTCTTCAATCTTTTCTATCCTCTCTCTTCTCTCTCCTCTCTCTTCTCTCTCCTCTTTCTTCTTTCTCTACTCTCTACTCTTCTCTCTCCTTTTTCTTCTCTTTCTACTCTCCACTCTCCACTCTGTACTCTCCACTCTCCACTCTGTACTCTCCACTCTCCACTCTGTACTCTCCACTCTGTACTCTCCACTCTCCCCTCTCCACTCTGTACTCTCCACTCTCCACTCTGTACTCTCCACTCTCCACTCTGTACTCTCCACTCTCCACTCTGTACTCTCCACTCTCCACTCTGTACTCTCCACTTTCAACACTCCACTTCAACTCTCCACTTGCCACTCTTCACCTTCCACTCTCCAGTCACCATTCTCCAGTCACCTCTTCCCACTCTCTCCTCTCTCATCTCTACCCTCTCTTAAAGACCCCTATACTATATGCCCATAATCCTTCATAACTAACCACTTAAGCGCTTATGACTGTAAATGCAACTCCTTTTGCCCTGCCAAGCACAACGTCATATATTGCTTACATATATAAAGACATCTATCACATCTCAATCCTCGCTTTCATCCCTTGCTCGCGCACACATCCATATTCCCTGACGCCTTTTGCTCTAGTTATTTGATATTTATTTCAATTTTATTTATTTAGACAACGCAGCAACAGCAGCAAATGTTGGCAATACAGCAAAAAGCATTAAGTCCGGGGCCACAACAACCACCACAAACAGCAACAACAACAACAACAGCAGCTGGCAACACTTGCGCCACCAAATGCGTTGCCAAAAGGGCAACTTTTTTTGGCCTTAGAAAACTTGAGAGCTGCCACCCACAAATGAAATTTTTTTAAAGCCAGCTGCTGCAAGGGCGCCTAAAAAAGGGTAGTGGGTAAGGGGGTGGGATGACCAGATGAGTGTGTGTGTGTGTGTTGGTGAAAGGTGTTGCAAATGTGTGTTGCCAACTACTTTAAGTGCTGGCAAAACTATTTGCCAAAGCATTTTGTATATCAGTTGTTATAACTGTACGCTGTGTGTGAGTGTGTGTGTGTGTGTGTGTGTGTGTGTGTGTGTTGCTGTGAAGATCGAACAAAGTTGTCTGTTTCCGTTGCTCACAAACTGCAAGGCAAAGTGATAATGTGCACAAAGTAAAAGTAGCTGCAACAACAGCAACTGAACAACAAGCCAGCTGCCTTACTGTTTTTACACTAAACAACAAAGTTAAGCCGTGCAGCAGCCAGCATCAGCCCTGAGAAGTTTTATGACCAACAACAGCAACAGTCAAGCCTCTCTCTAAGTGCGCCCGTGTGTTGCACAGCTCGCACGTGCAACACGGCGTATGCACAATGTGCGCTTCTATGCGCCCGATAAACCTGCCAAATGCGCAGAAATATGAAAAAAGCCAAGGCAAATGCACGTAAGAAGAGCTGTGGGAAAAAGTGGCATAAAAATTAGCACTGAGTGGCAAAAGTATATCTCTAAAATATAAGAGAGTTTTGGGATTTCCTGGAAACTTGTGGAAACTGAGCTGAACTCATTCTGCTGATTCAGTTTAGATGCAAAGATAAAGATATATATGCAGTTACAGATATATTTGAAGCTCTTTATAGATACTTCTTCAAGAATTCTTCATATTACTCAAATAGAACAAAACTTCTCTTCACCCTAAACCCTGCTCCAGCCTGAATCCTGAACAGATTTCCTTGATCTGCTGCATTTCCTACCAAAAACTTATATTAGTTTTCTTCGCTCAAGGATTTGTGTGCCAGAAAAAACTTGTAATAAGTCAAAGAACTAGCTAGATTATGGCACGCTGAAAGGCAGCAGGAGCGCAGCGCAAGTTTTGCGTTACAAATGGTACTTAAAGCTGAAATGGCGTCGCCAACACTCAGCATGGAATATGCTGGCTGGCACTCAGCGTGGACACTGGGCGGGTTAGGGTTTCGCTTAAGATTGATTTATGTAAATGATTTGCCATACTTTGCGTTACATAATAAATAGCACGAGAGCGGGCGGCAGGAGCACGAGGTAAACGTGCTGAACGTGAATAGCAAGAGGAAGAAGAGGAAAGAAAAACAACTGCCAGGAAACCAATAAAACAAGTAAAAGAATAGATTTAGTTTGCGGGTGAATGAGCTAAGAGATACCCTAGCAAGGAAGGCTTCAAGAACTAGCTGAACTCTATTGATGTCGCATCGCATCGCAGGGTATCTAAAAAAATAAAAGACGGGAGAAACGATATGACGAACGGACTGCTGCTGCATTTGCTTAGCTGCCAGGCTGTGCTGCCTGCTGCCAGCTGCCGTGTGCCTTCTGGCTGACTGACGTTGGATTTTTGCATGCCACTTAAGCCAGAAGAGAGAGAGAGAAAGAATAGACAAAGCGGAAGAAGCAGACAAATGATATATTGCTGATTTGCGTGGCTGACGTGTTGTTACTCTCGCAGCAATTCAATGTGCATATATCAAGTGCAGGCGGAATACTCGAGCCGATACGGCGTACGCTCGCATATATGCAAAAAATATTGCGCATACGCCGCGTTGAGCTTGACAAATGGCCCAAACGTAGCAAAAGCGGGGCTAAGTGCGCGTAACATTTTCTTAGCCCTGTTCACACTTGATTTAAGTAAACGCATTAGAAGAAGCAGCAGCACAATATTGTTGGCCATATTGCAAATTAGAAAGCTGTCGGCCAATGGCGCGCATCAAACTCTGTGCAGGGTGGCAGGACGCAACGACGGAAGGACGAAGTCTTTCCCACAGCGCAAAACTTCAAAATGAAAATTGCATAACTGCAAGTAGTGAAACAGCTGCAAATGCAAAAAAAAAAAAAAAAAAACATCAGCAAACCACTCACACACTGCAGTTGGGGGGGGTCCACGCTGCGCGCACAGAACTCAGCTCAACTCGACTCGACGGGCATATTAAAGTTTTATGTGGGCTACACACCACTAATGCCACACACGCATATCTCTACATATTTCTATACACATACATATATATATATATTCATTCTCCTCCTTTTTTTTTTTTTGCATTTTCCCATTTTGTTTGGTTTACAGCTTTCACTAAGGCAAAAATCTAAAATTGTTCAGTTTTTGATGTTTGTATTTTCAGCGCTGCAACCAACAACAATAAAATGTTGTGTTGCATGTTGCCCGCCCTTTTTGGTGTTCGGGCATGTTAGGCTGGCCAATTGCATGCGCCCAGAGTCAACAGTTAGTGGGCACAAAACCTGCGCCGGCTCGCTGCACTTCTATCAAATACCAGCCACGGCCCATTGTTGCCTTTAAGCCCAAACAAAAGCCGCTCGTAATTCAGCATTTCCATGGCATTTACTGTGTTACTATGGCCGATGTCCTTGTTGTTGCGCCACACGAATTGAAGCATTAAAAATTCGAGCTTAAAACTCGATGAGCGCAAAAATTGTTAATGCGCGGATTACGGCTAAATCTGCCTGTCATTGGCTTGAAATTGAAATTCGTTTTGTATTTTTATTAATGAAGACTCTGTCATAACTTTTTGGTATTTCAATTGAATATTATGACAGTGTATGCTGGGCAGACCATAAAAGATTTATTCGATACTTAAGTCATTGTAAATTCACTCTCGAATGAGTATTTAGGCGTATCACTTCCCAGCATTCTTAATAAATTTATAAACATTTTTTTTTTAATTTAAAAAATTAAAAATTGCAAAAAATCAAATGTTATAATTTAAAAAAAATATATATTTTAATATTAAAATTTAAACAATTTTAAATTAAAATTTAAAAAAATTAAAAAGTTAAAAAATATGTTCTTTATATTGTTGTAAATTTTTAAATTCTATTTAAATTGCCACACATTTTGCCTGCCTTTATATATTAATTGCAGACAATTAAAAACTGTTTAAAAATCTCTCTCCAAGCCCTAAGCCCTTCCAACTCCATGAGAACTCAAACGAATTTCAATTTACAGCACAGACTTGGATCTCAACCCCGCGCACTCAATAATGCTTCAGCAGAACCAACTCAAACACTTAACATATAAATGGCCGCAATCTAATTTTAAGCAACTGAGCATAGCATTAGCTGCCTTTTAGATAAAATTGGCAACATTTATATAAAGTGTGCTCCAATGTTTTCCACTTTTGGCCAACATTAATTTGTGGCCCAGCCGGCTGGGGCACCTGCTTCATGTTGTTCGTATGCAAAACACCATCGACCCACACTCGCAGCCACTTAACGGTCCGAATCTCAGTTGAAAGCCACAATGGCTCTTAAGCCAACACACACACACACTAGTACAGAGTACATTACATTTGGTTATCTAGCCAAGTTCCGGCTAAAAATATGTATATGCTGAGGGAGCCACTCTAAAAATAAGTGAAGGCGTCTTATTTCTGTTGCTTCTAGTATCATGATTGATACACTAAATTAAGGCTAATTGCAGAAAAATATGAGGTGCACATGTTGCCAACGCTGGGGTTGAAGCCTGCTAGCAAGAGGGTAAGTACACACACACACAGACAGAGACATACACACGTAGCCTGGCAGGAAACTGGGCAACACGAATACGGATACGGAAACGGGCATGGACATGGACATGGACACTCAGGCCAACGGTTTGGGCCTGGCGCCAACATTTTGCGCTTGGCGCAGACATTAAAATGCTTAAAATATCGATTTGTCAGCCTGAAATGAAATAACGCCACCAGGTTCGCTACCGCCAGGCAGCCAGCTCGCCAGCCCTCCGCCCCAAACAAAAGAGCCAAAAAAGCAACAGTCTGCCACTTAAAAGGGAAAAAGGCATAACAAGTGTAATAAGGCAACAATGACTGGCTGATGCTCTGGCTGCGGGAGTTGGTAGCTGTGTGGGCTAAGTAGAAATATATTTTTGAAGGGAGCAAAGGCATGAATCATGAAAGTTTTGAAGCTCAAACATATATACAGAATTTTTATATATAAATATATTGTTCACTATTTCTACCAAAGTTTATAGATGAAATATTTATTTTAAATATTAAAAAAAAATGTAAACATAAAATTAAACCTAGAATTTTAAAGATGTTTTCTTTTAACACTTTCTGGATCTGGAATTATTTTTATTAATATTAAAAAAGCAATGAAGCTAAAATAAATTTTTTGTTACTCTTGCCAATAGAGTTTTTATATTATATATTATATTTATATTAAATATTTAATATTTTTATTAAATATTTATAAATATAAAATAATGAAATCAACAATTTGTTTAAATAAATATTTTTGTATACTATTCCCACTAGACTTTTGATGCTAAATATTCATTTTAAATATTAAATAATTTGCCGTAAAAAAAATGTTTCATAGATACTTTTACAAAATAACGATAACTTCTTTCTAATCTCTATCAAGCTGTCAATAAATAACACAATTTATTTACATTTGCTCTAAGCATTCCCAGCCAGAATTATCTCCTGTCAAAGTCAAATATTGTTTATTTAAATAATATTTTATTTAAGCAATAATATTTAAGCAAACCTTGATGCGAAGCTCCTTTTACAACTCCCCATGGGCGCATAAAACAAGCCATCGATTATACACACATATGAAAACGCATCACATCATGCACACACATCAGTTGCTTTTTTTGTGGCCACGCAGGGGTCAATAAAAGCTCGTTATTGCCCCCCATAAAGGAGAGACAGAAGAAAGCATGGCAAAAAGGAGATGACAAACTAAAACACATTCCCAACGCGTTACATACTTAATAACACAGTCATTATATCCTTTAGAAGAGCAAAGGCAAAGGCTGTAGCATAAAAAACTGTGAGCCACGGCACAATGGCCGCTATCTATGTGTGTATGTGTGTGTGTGTGTGTGTGTGTGTGTGTGTGTGTGAGTATTTGCAATATGCAAATGTGTGCGTAGAGGTAGACATTTATAGACCAGAAGTTTGGTCGAATGTACATCAGGTTCTGTGTGCTCGAGCACCCCGCTTGGTTACCTTGGTATTTATTTACTTGGGCTGTCTCTCTCTCTCTCTCTCTCTCTCGCTCTCTCTCTCTCGCTCTCTTTGTTTGCCTTTTGGTTAATTTTTTGCATTTTTTCTCGCCAATTTTTTCAACTGTCCATTTGCGTTGCTGTTTTTTTTTCAGGGAAAATGCAAACACTGAACGATTCATATCGTGGATGAAACAGCAGTTCAGTTTTGATTTTCCGCAGCTTTATTGCTGTAATACGAAACAGTTTTTTCCCGTCCTGTCTTCACTCTGAGCTTTTATTCCATTTTTGCGTGCACTTTCGGCCGCATATTTTCCAGCTCTTTTATTATTTTTACTTCATTTGACATGCAACCGGAAGCCGGTTCAATGTTTGTGCAGGGAAATTAAAAAGCAAGATAGATTCACAGCGGGATTAGTTGAACCGTGAATGTAACTGTGTTGTCTGGTGTTTCGTTGCCTGATTTGATTTTGGGCTGTAAAGCGGCGCAGATATACGTGAGGCAGGGTATTGTAGAGGATGAGGTGGAACTGATATGAAAGTGGGAGAAGATAGAGAGACAGAGAGAGTTCGAAAGAGTATGGCCTACAGCTATTATGTATAATCTATGATTGCTATAAGCGCACTTGGAATTGAGAATCGCATAGAGAGGCTATTTATTAGTAAGAACAAAGTAGAGAAAGAGAAATAGAGAGATGGGGAAGGAGTGTAATAGTACGAGACAGAGATTGAGGAATACGAGACAGAGGGAGAAGCAAGAGAGAGAGAGAGAGAGAGAAAGAGAGGGAGAGAGAGAGTTCGAAAGAGTATAGCCTACAGCTATTATGTATAATCTATGATTGCTATAAGCGCACTTGGAATTGAGAATCGCATAGAGAGGCTATTTATTAGTAAGAACAAAGTAGAGAAAGAGTATCAGACAGAGATAGAGGAGTACGAGACAGAGAGAGATAGAAAGGGAGAAATGTAAAGAGAAAGAAAAATAGATAAAAAGACAGAGAGAGAGGGTATGGCAAGAGAGCAAAACAATGATAGAGAGGAAATGATGATAGAGTATGAATGCAAATCTCCCTGATACCAAAAGTGATACAGTGAATACAGAATGCAGCGAAATAGATATGCGCTGTCTTTATCAGAAGAAGATACAATCGAGAGTCAGGAAAAAGCGCAGCAGTGGGTAAATAAACGAGAGTAAGTTATTGACTTAAAGGCAATATAACCAAAAGCCATTTGATGGTGGCCTTAAATACAATAAAACTTCTAAAATTGTTTCAACCACATTTTCTGCACTCCTGCTGGCTGCTAGATAAAGCTAATTCGACGCTCCAATATTTGCCTCAAATAGCACTTTACCTCAAAACTCACAAATCCCTGGGCCAATATCCTGGGCCAGACGCCACAGCCATCAGTCAACACGAGCGTGCCACAGCCACGCCCACAACAGCAGGAGTGAGTCGGGAGGCCCAACTAAGCCACGTTCGCTTAGTTGGGAAACCACATCAGGCAAATATGTAAATAACTTTTAAGAAATTAAGCACACAGGCCCAAAACAAGCGCCGAGCAGCGACGCCTAAGCCGAGCAGGCGAGACTTGAGCAACAGGAAGGCAGCCTGAGAATGCAATCACTTATACGCACCGTTGCACAGGGTGTACTGAAAGTTTTCGGGCCGCGCATTCAAATGGAAGATGACAATGCGGAGGCAGCGCCGCCGTCTTGACTTGCACAACTCACGGCACAAGTGAACAGCGCGAACAACACTCAAAACAGATGCCGCCAGGTACATAACATTAATTACACCAGTTCCGGGCAAAGCAGAAGAAAATACAAAATAAAAGGCAAGAGAAGCGGATGTGCTCCACCCACACACACACACACACACATCAATGTGACTGAGCCGTGAGCCAGGAGATTGCCACGTGAACTGTGCGCTTGCATTTTATCTGCTCCAATTGCAGCGCACGGGGGCTCCGCATATTTACAATTGCTCGGCGTTTAATGCAAGTGGGAATTACAATGGCCGAGGCTGGGGCAAGGGCTGCGGCAAGGGCTGTGGCTGTATCAAAATGGAAGCCGGCGCCCATCAAATATTCAAACGAAACCAAAGAATATGGCACAAAATATGCAGCTGAATACCATAGCGTGTTCAGATCGGACAGAGAGTAGTGGAAGTCGAAGAAGTCTTTGCAGAAGGTTCAATATATATAAAGAATATTTTAGATATTATATTGTTCCATAAACTTTTCAGCTTTCAATAGTTTTCTAAGCCATTCTTAGCTCCTTTACACCCTTCGTTCCGCAGCCATTGACCGCTAAGTAGTCTGCTTGCTTATGATTGCAGATTGCAGGGTATTTGAGAGTGAAATCCTTTTGCATACAGCCTGAACAGTAAACAATAACAGCCCACAACAACCGTCAAGGATGGCAGCGATTACAGGACACAGCGCCGCCCCATTCACGCACACACACAGCGACTATAGACAACAGTTTACAGGACGAGCGGAGGACTTTGGCATACGGCTAAGTGTTTTGCAACGGAAATGCCAAGCTATCATGCAAAAAGCCAACGGCAGATTAACGAACCATGGCCAAGGCATGCCAAAGGTACACAGGATGCAGATAGAGCAAGCCAGATACAGCAAGAGACAGAGACAGAGAGAGAGAGAGAGAGAGAGAGAGAGCTGAAGGGTACGGAATTCACGATGGCACGTGACGCAGCGACAGTCCATGACCAAGTGCTGATTTTTCATCCGGCCAAGCAGGGCGCTCGCTGCCAAAGCGCAAAAATACGACTAAAGGTTATTGACATTGTCGCCAAGCCCCAAACGCACGAAAACAGCAACAACCGACAGACAACAAAAAGCAAAAGCAACACAGCTGCAATCAACGATATATCTGAGCGACAAAAACATGTTAGCCAGTGGGCAAGTCTCATTTAGCAATTGGAGTGCTTAGAGCTGAGGTCTAAAGTGAATTAACTGGAAATATCATTTCGGGAAATTTCACTTATAAGGGTGGAAAATGAGTGGAAATGTGAAACTAAGAGAATTTTTCATATATTATTATTATTATTATATTATTATATTATTATATTATTATATTATTATATTATTATATTATTATATTATTATATTATTATATTATTATATTATTATATTATTATATTATTATATTATTACTTGTGAAGAGATCCTTTACCTAGGTGGAACACACTAGACAAGACACTACTCCATAGACCTTAGCCTACACAACGTGACTCAGCAACCTCTGACTGTGCTACGTCTACCTACAACCGCTGCTTCTACCACCTACCCAACACCTACCCTACTCCGCTGAAAAACGCAACAAAGTAAAAACCTTGAGCGAAACTTTTTAAAAGGTGAAAATGTCCTTTTTTTAAGTATTAATTTGCGCCAACACTTGCGCGACAAAGACAAAATAAGTTAATGAATGCTCCAGCTGGTTAGTTGAGCAGCCCTATATATAGACTCTGTGTGGTCCCAACTTGGGCAGACCCATTAACCATTACCTCAACTTTGTGGATTCCCCTTTGGCCAATGGGTCGCTAATTGTTTGCAACATGGACTATCGCCCGTACAAATAGCTCGACCTCGAGCCCAGCCTGGACTCTGCAGCGATTATAGTAAAAGTGCGTTAAAAGGCTTCCTGGTGGCAACGTGCCCCCTACCCGCCCCACCTCGGCTGAAGTGCATTTGGCCCGATGGCGTTTCACTGTTTGCCTTAATTGAAAACTTTCGCGCAGATATTTTTCGTGTTTGGCTTCGTAATATACAAAAAGCGAGCAGAAAAACAAAGTGAATTGGAAAAGTTTCTAGTTGTGAACGCTTTGCCGCCTTGCATTTGTTTAGCTCTACTAAGCGACTTTCAGCAGCTTAAAGTTGCAGCTACCAAATTTTTAATGCCACGCCCCCCGGAACCCCCAATGGCAACAAAAGTTGCCCACCAATTAGTTGGGCAGCCTTACGGGCGCATTTTCCATGCTGCCGAAAAGCGCATTACAATTTCCTCGCTCTCTTCACGCTACACTAATTAACAAAGCATGAGAATTGTTTAAGGCTTTTGTTTACGGTGCCTTTGGCTATATTATGCATGCATCGAAAATACTTTTAATTGACTGGAGAAGTTCTTTAGCTATATATAATCAGATTCATTCTACTCACAATTTCCCGCTGCAGCTTGGCAATGTTGAAGTTGGCCTGGGCCAGGCGGACGCTGAGCGTGGCCACGTCGCTGGTGAGCTGCGCCCGCTCGTTCGTGTTGCGATCGACCAGCTTGAGCATCTTATCCTCCAGACTCTGATTGACCTTCTGCACGCGCTTATGTGACTCGTACAATCGATCGTATTTGTCCTGCCACGCAATCACACTGTCCTCCAGTTCCACCTGACGCTCCGTTTCGCGCAGGCAAGCCGTCTCCAAGGCGTAGAGCTGCGTTTGCTTCTCGAGCAGCGCCTGCTGCAGTTGCTCAATTTCTGTGGATGACGCGGATGTTGCAGCAACTGTTGCTGCTGTTGTTGTTGTTGATGTTGCTGTCAGCGCACCCTGTGCCGTGTGCGCATCGGTGGACGCCTGCAATTGAGTGGATGATGACAGCGCTTGTATTAAATGGGAAATTATGAGTATTTTGTAATTAATTTTGTTTCCGCCGCCAGCGCATGCCGGACGCAAGTGTCACACGGTTTCGACTGCAAAAATGCTACTAAGCTCGAAGCTCCCAGAGAGCGAGAAAGGCAGAGAGAGAGAGCGATAGGGGTAAAGGGTGTCGCAGCAGCATCCAACCAATACAAGCAGATTTTTATTTATAAATAACAAAAAAAAAAAAAAGAACAGAGATTGGAGCGAGCGCTTGCCCCTCATAAAAATGCACGTCATGTTCATAAATGCTGTTACACACAGAGACAAAGCTAAATGGAGAGGGTTGTAGCTGCTGAGGGGCAGCAGGGAGCAGGGGGGAGAGAGAGAGAGAGAGAGAGCGACAGACAGACTGATAACACGCCCGCCCGCCTTGGCGCTATTTTAACAGTTTCAGCTTAACCAAAGCAACGGAACAGCATCTGGTTTCACTTCACTTGTTTCCAATTTCAGAGATAAGACAAAATAGTTAAATGCAGAGTTGGGCAAGACTAAGAGATATCCTGTAAATGGCGATTTGATTGAAGATGTTGATAGAGTATAGATGTCTGTCTTTATATAAGCCAAACAGTCAGCAGCAAATGATATATGACAAGTCAGGACGTTGAGAAGTATTTATGAGCTTTTGATGACAGTTTTTATAATTTTTCAGAATTTTTAAAAATATTTACAAAATTTTTAAAGCTATTTTACAGGTAATAGTTTCTCTATGTCATAGATCTCTAAGGCTTTACTAATCATTGTTCAATATTCTTTTACAGGGTATATGAGAATCTGCTAATTGAGCTTATAAAGACTAAGTCTTGCTCTCTCTTTCGCTCTGTCCATAGGCATTGCCAGCGGGCTCTCAATTTGCACAGCAGGTCAGCCACTGATAAGCTGCAGACAATTAAAGAGAGAGCAGCAGAGAGGGGAAGGCTGGCAAAGATAATAAGATCAGTTGTATATAGCTATGATCTCAGAGAGAGTGAGGGAGGCGGAATAGGGTAGAGAGACAGAGAGAAAGAGAAAGAGCACAGTACAAGCTATCATGTCATGTAATTATTTTATATTAATGAGTTTGTTTTACCTCTAATGTAAATTATCTGAGATATATATGACTTACGCCCATACATATATATTAATTTAGAAGATATAACTATATATACATTATCTTTTAAAATATTCATAAACTCTAGACAATTGCTTTTGCCATTTACACTTATGCCAAGTATAACTGTCAGCACATCATAAACACCTTTGTGACACATAGCACATCTTATCTGAGATTCTCTCAGAGAATAGCCCTTGTCATCTGCAAACAAAAATGCTCTTATCTATGGCATTATTATCGTGACTGGATGATAAATGCGAGCCAGCCGGCGCAGACGAGGCAGGTTGAAAATCAGAGTGCAAACTGCGCTCATATGTGCTCCATGCTGAGACGGAGTGTTGGAGTGCGTGTGCATCTAATTGGATTAAGTTGACAGAAAACAAAAGCTACAACAAGAGAGGAGGAAGAAGAGACAGGAGAGGCAGAGGCAGAGGCAAGCAGAATGCAGGCAGCGCAAAACTTTGTCTTTGGTTACAGTCGCAACTGCAAGAAGCCTCAGACGGAGACAGCGAAAGAGTGGGAGAGAGGCAGAGAGAATGTGAGTGTGTGAGAGCGAGATAGGTAGTGAAGTCAAAGGACTTGCTTGTCATACATGAGGCGTTGGGTGCGTCGTTGTCTCAAACTCAAACCTAAAAACTGCAAAATGTACAGAAAATTTAATTAAAAAAGGATTTTCGGGCGCTGGCAAAAGTTGCTTTGGCTTCGCAGCAGCAGAAAAAATTATTCCTCACATATATATAGAGAGAGAGAGAGTATATGTATAGATAAAGCAAATTGAATTTATAGTTCTCGATGTGGGCGTGGCAAATTGCCAGCGACAGGGCAGCAGCAATTAATTAATTTAGGCAGCGAGATTGCAGCAAGAATCTGACTCAGCCAGCACAGTGGGTGCTAAATGTATGCATGTATATGTATGTATATATGTATATATATATGCATCTATAACGCACATCCATCGGTTGCAGTTGAAATTGAGCTTTTTGTTTGGCTTTCATCATAAAATGGCTTTCATGTTTTCCATTTTGTGTTTTCATGTTTTCAGCGTGTTGTCCTTTGTTGCTGTTGTTGCTCTTGTTGTCTCTTTAGCTAAGTTTTGAATAATTTAGTAAATGTTTTTTGATTGCTTTATAGCTAAATGCAACTGCACAAAAAGTTGCATGGAAGTTGCATGTTATTCAAATTAGTTTCAATTGACAAATATGTTTCGGATATTTAACTTTTTTGTGTTATTTTTATTTTTTTTATAATTATTGTTTGTTAAATGTAATTAGAAAATAAATATTTAATTGATATTATGATTAGACATAAATATAGAATATGAATTTGATGGGATAGATATTGATGCAAAACAAATAAGAGTGCTCTGCTCGGGCGTGATTGACTTGCAAATACCCTGAACTGTGGGCAGAGCGGCTGTTAGTGTTGGCCAATTTTATCAGCAGTTGAAAGCTCTTAGGCAGTAGGCAGTACAAAACATTTAATATATGAAGCTTTTGTGGTTGAAGATCTCGCTGCGTTCATGCAAATGGGCAAACGAGCACATGGATAGAAAGACGGACGGACGGACGGATGAAAATATGAACGGACGGACTGAAGTATTGTCGGATAGATGGACGGACGGATGGACGGGCAGACGAACTGATAGTTGAACAGACAGTCGAACAGACGAAAATATGAACGGAGGGACAGACTGGCGGATGAGCTGGCGGATGGACGGACGGAAGGACTGACGGATGGATGGGCGGACAATCAGAGGGACGAACAGACGCATGAACGGATGAATATATGAACGAACGGACTGAAGCACTGTCGGGTGGACGGACGGAATGGCGAATAGACTGACGAATGGACTGACAGATGGACTGACAAAGCGTACAAGCATGCCTAGATCAACTCAGCATGTCATTCTGCTCTACAACCTTACATCTAATGATGTCTGCCAAGCTTCCTTCTACCTGTTACATACTCTATCGCAAACTCACTCTCAAGTTGCACAATAGAGTAACCCAAAAAACCTATTCAACATCCTTCAATCACAAATCGACTAAAGTCCATCTCTACCATGGCCAAATTCAAATTCGTTTCCGCCTCAATAATTTGTGCGCCCAAAGCAGCAACCGCATCAATTAGCTGATGAGAAACGCGACACAGATTTGCAGCTCAACAATTGGCTCATCATTGCGATCTGGCACAAGGGAAGGATAATGAAAAAATAAGACCCAAGCATAAATCTTTAGCACGCTCAAATGCAGCTGAAAAGAAATTTTCGACTCGTATTGTTTTTTTCTCGGCCTGGCTGAAGGCGCTGCCTTGCAGCTCGTTTTTCACGCCAAAAAAAAAAGGAGGAGAGAATGAGAAAAGGAAAAACAAATTCTCGAAATGAGCACTGGAGCAAAACCTTTTTTATACAGTGCCGAAAGATTTTCTAATTGTCATCGTGCTAGGAGAAAATTGTGAGTGGGGGCGTGGCGGGGCAGAAGGCAACGCCTTACTCATGGTTGCATTTCACTTTCCTCTGCTTTGCTTGGGGGACTTGTCATTATTTATTATATTTCTCAAGTCCTTTCATTACAAAATATTTTTGTCTTTCATTTGTTGCCTTTTGTGTGTGTGTGTGTGTGTGTGTGTGTGTGTGGGGCGAATTTGCCTTGAAAGCATTTGCCTCGCATTCCAAGGCGAAACCTGCTTATTTACAGTTATTCAGTTCATTTTTTGGCTGCCAAGCAGGAAAAGGCTTAAGGGAAAAATGTGAAAATGTGAAACGGAAGTCGCCATATGGAAAAAGCTCGACGCACTCATCATTAACTAACAGACTGAAGACGCCACGGCAGATAAAAGGAATTGACAGCAGTTACAGCCCAGGCTCGACTCTTTTTCAGCCTCATTTGAGTGGATAATTAGAGTGAACCCAAGCAGACCCAAGAGTGCGCCCAAACGTAACCCAAACCCAGCACATTTTGCGCTTGTGTTGGTTCAGTAACCAAAAACTTTCGTGCCCATAATCAATAAATGAATTTTGTAAACATCAATAGAGTTTCGCCTTGGTAAACAATATGCAGAGCTCTGGGCAGCAGCGGCGGTGGCTGTGGCTGTGGCTCTGGCTCTGGCTCGGGCTCGGGCTGTGATGAATGGAAGGTCAATTGCTGTGACCCCAGCCAAAGGGACCTGGCCTGCCACAGCGCTGACATTTAACACAAACGACGCGCGCCCGTCAATGCCAATGTGTTGTCACTGCGGATGGATATGAGATGTGCCACAGGCAGGAGGAGGCAGCCGTACACAGGCAGGCAGCCAGGCAGCCAGGCAGGAGCTGTAGACAAAATGGTGACGGAATGTTTATGCGAATGCTTGGGCACACACATACGTGACATGCCTCAGCCGCAGCCTCACTCTAGTCGTGTGTGTGCGTGTGCTTGAACGTTGCTTAAGCAGCGGAAGCGCTGTGCAGCAGCAACTGACAGCCGAGAGACGCGCAACTGCCAACCGAAAAGCGAGTGGGAACAGGAGGCCCTTGCGACCGCGACAGGAAAAGAAGTTAACGCAACGCGGTGCCCTGCCAATTCGGATCCTTCAGCTAGAAAAATGGCTGAAAGTCTGGTATCGTCGGCTGACAGTTGTCGTCATATTTTTCAAGCGGCAGCAACATTTGCGCACAGCAGCTTGAAGTATGTCAAGGCACAGTGGTTAGAAATAGAGCGAAATGTGCGTAAGAAATGGCTAAGTTACTAATGTTTGCTAGGCTTTAGTTGCAGCAATGTGATTTATGTGTAGTAAATGAGGAGAGACAGAGAGAGAGAGAGGGATAGAGTAGGTGTTTACTTATGATATATACTGATATGATATCTAATATCTGTCTGTCTATATAGGTTGTCGGCCTCTCTTTACCTTACTCGCTCTCTTTCTCCAGCTGGCCAAGGGACAGGCAGATCTTCCTCTCCTTGCCCAGGGTAGCTCAAGCTCTTAATCTTTAAGTCAAGTTTATCAATTTGTCTAACTATTCGCTGGCTTTCTTTCTGTCTCCTTCTTTAACTTTTCCGTTCTCTTTCTCTCTCATAACAATACATTTCTATCTGAATTCTTTTCTGCTACTCTCTCTCACTCTCTCTGCACCTGTTCTGCCCAGCCCTGTCTAGCCTCCCCCACTCTCTCTCTATCTATCTATCTATCTATCTATCTATATATCCTCTACATATCTTTTATATATCATCAGTAGACATCCTCCTCTCTCCTTTTCACCACTGTGCTCTCTGACCTCTCCTAAGATACACATATAATTGTATAAGTCCTATCAATGTAAGTGTGTGAATAAGTCTGTGTGTGTGTGTGTGTCTCTGTGTCTCTCTGTGTGTGCGTGCACATTCTCTACGTTTTTTTTGTTGCTGACACATTATGTTAATACATCTACGGTTTAACGCGGGCAAATATTGAACTTCATGTGGCTGGTGGCTGTCAGCAAGGGACAGGAACAGGGACAGGGACACACATCAGGCGCACACACTCAAACAAATTAATGCATACTTTTGATGGCACTCGGAGCGCAAAACACAAAATGTCAAATACATAAACAAAATAACTGTGTAAATCGAACCGCATTCAAAATGATTTCGTCAAAATGATTGAATAACTTGCGGAATATAAGCGGAAATCGATGACAGCCATTTTGCAGTAAATTGACACAGCGCTACTGTAATTGCATTAGAGTGAGAGAGAGAGAGAGAGTGAGCGAGAGAGAGAGGCAGAGAGTAAAAGGCAACACATTCGCTAGCTATTTTTAGCAGCATTTTCATTTCATTTGCTGCCCATGCTGCATAACTAAAGCAGGCAAAGACAGAGCGAGAGGGGGAGAGAGACAGAGAGAGAGAGAGAGAGGTAGAGTGTGGTAGCTAAGCGCAGCGCTGCCTGCCGGTTTATGTTTTTCAATTACGCAAGCCGCAGAATTTGCAATTTAGATAACCTGTTTAGGGAGCGAGCGTAATTTTTTCTCATCATTTTTTTATTTTTTTTATATTTATTGCGTGTGCAATTTACTAAATTGAGAGAGAGGGAGACAGCGCATAATGTTCCGCCATAATCGTATGCAGGCGAAAATAAAGCCAATATTTAACTATTCGCGTGTGTTAATTCGATTTTATTGATTGGCCCAAACTTAATATGCTATTTGCCAAAATATTGTGCCCCAATCTGGCAGTCAAAGTTTAAATGCGCTTGGGGATTTCAAAAAGCAATTTAAACTGGCTTTTTGTTGGACAAACAAAGCTTTTGTGTGGCGTGATTAAACTTATAACTATGCTTAATAGTTGTGCCTGATTTGGATTGAGATTGAACTGTATAAGGCCTGACTTGGCTTAGATTTATTATTAATATTATGACTTTCATATATATATATATAAAATAATTTAGTATTTATTATATATGTTATATAGTTCACAAGCATCAGTTGTGCATGGATGTGCACAACCAACGAACGCATGGTTTGGCTGCTCTCTGAAGTGTATCAACTAAAAGATCTATCAGATTCGACCCTATGAAGTATCTTACTTATTCAACAGTATTAACTTGCAGATCACACAGCAATATCTATTTGGTTTTATTCAGGCTGTGTCATCAAGACCTCAAAGATATATATACCAAAGATATAGTTATGCTATGGATTCTACAGCATTCTCTATCTGATTTTGAGCAAGCCAAGCAGCGCGATCTCAAGAAAGTATTAGATTACTCCTGTCTAGTGTCCAGTCTAGTGTCTACTGTCCAGCAAATATATTAAACCTCAAGGCGAAGCCATCTCCTGGCAGATCACGCATATAATCTTCAATTAAAGTCCCAGCTACTAACCACTCTAACTGATTGAACAGCCTCATCATTAGCTTGCCCTACTTCAGTCACATACCCCTGCCCGCAAGAGCATTTCAAGTTCTACTCTCCCAATTTCCACAACTTTTACGCATTTTCTATATTTCGCTTGGCATCAAAAATTGTATTTTTCGACCAAAAAAATATGCAAAATTTTATTTTGCGGAAATATATGAAAATGGGTTTATAGAATATGGAATATGCGAGATATACAGAATTGAATTTGAACATATATATATATATATATATATGTGTGTGAGTGTGTGTGAGCAGAGGCAGAGCCATGTGTTTATGTTTGCAAGCAGCAGGCCAAGTCCCGCCCGCCGCTCCACTTCAGCCATCGTCGTGAGTGGATACGTGTGCAGAGGCATGGAAAATCCGTGTGCAATGCCACTTGCCAGTCAGTGATTGCAGCGAATCCTATGTGGATGCAACATGGCGTATGATTAATGAAAACTCGTGTGTGTGTGTGTGTGTGTGTCTCTGTTTGTCTGTGTACATAAGACTGAAGCTGAAAGCTGAAAGAGCACACACCGCGCACATGGAGAAAACATGTGAGAAAGCTGATAAAGGTGGCGACCAGCTTGGCGGGGGCTGCGGGGGCGGGCGAGTGGACTATGCAGAATCGATTAACAACAGCGCTGATTGAATTTGCCACAAAATTGCGTTTTGAGTGGCTGCAATAGTAGCGGGAATACCAGTGGCACTGCCACTGACAGCAACAGGAAGAGGAACAGCAGCAGCAGCAGCACCAGTGGCTGGGGCAACAAACCATAACAATACGCCAATTTCCTTTCCTTGGCTCTGCTCTGCTCTGCGTGCAAAGGGAAATAAGAAATTTCGGCAAATAAATCGTAAAAAGTAAAAGTAATAAAATCAAGAAAATGAGAAAAGAAACAATGCAATGAGTGTGCGTGTGTGTGGTGGGCACAGCACAATCACTCTTGCGTTAGCCGCGCCTTCTTCTCTCCCATTTTTTGCCCAGATACATGTGGAGAGAAACAAGCGAATAATAAAAGCTTCGCAGTTCGAAAAAGTCAATTTTGAAGGTTTAATATAGCAATCGATATATGGCCATAAATTGAGCCTAATGAATATTCAATTTAACTCAGGGCCCAAGAGCAGACGCAATTGCTGTCACCCATTGCCCGCAATAGCTAAGGGACGCCGTTGGGGTAGTGTATGTTAAATATAGCTTTCAGAAACAGACAATCGGACGGGCGCATAGCGTGTGGGCAGCCCAAAACTGTGAAAGAGATAACAGTTAATGGCTGCAGAGTTCGTATAGTGGAAGCAGAAGGAAAATGGGCTAATGAAGGTTTAAGACAGAGATAAGCACGACTGTGCAATACTCTGTAATCACCAGTGAGACTGTGAGAAATTGTTAAAGAGATAACCATGAATGGGTGTAAAGTAAGTAACGAGGGGCAGATAAACATGAAATACCCTGTAAAATCAGAGAGCGAGCTAAGGGCGTGAAAAGCTGTGAATGTTAACTGAAAGTGGAAAGCAGATAAAAACAGGGGAATGCAAAGCTCGTAGAGCTACTGAAACTTTAAGGATAACATAAACATGACTATGGAATACCCTATAATAAACTGAGACTGGGTAAGGTATGGCAATTAAAGCGAGCAAATGAAAATATCTAATTGAAGCTCTAAAGAAACAGCCAAATACGACTATGGAATACCCTGTAATAGCAGCTGAAGAGCAGTAGAAATACATGTAGTAAGCCGAAGCTGATTGAAGCTGCTTCCTGACTCTAACTGATTCATATAACAGCAACTCAAAAAGTCTCTCATAGACCAAAGATCCAACTCATCTCGTCTAACCCCATTCAATCGAGCGAAAACCCTATTTACTCAGCTGTGAGCCAGTAGTGCAGCAAAAGTTATAATAAAAGCTCTCCCTAGTTTATATTTAACTCAGTTTGGCTAAAAAAATATTGATTGGAAGCCATTTTGAAGGATTTCCTTAAAGTTCTCGCTTTCGCAGAGATCTCGCTACGGTTATAAAAATAAAAGTTTTCAGTTAATTTTCAAGGCGAAATAAAGTTGACTGTGGAAATATATTTGGAAAGGTATAAAAGCAAGATAAAGCTAACAAGAAGGCAAAGGGAAAGCAATTTACAAGCCTTTTACGAATTGGCAAAAGAAAGTCATTTAAAGTTGGCTACATATACAAACATATATACGTATGTTATGGCTGCTGAAACCCCCTATTTATGCCACAAAGAATCTCACCAACACCCACACAGACACGTACAGCTGGGCATAAAGAAATGTTGAATATAGTTTCGTTTCGTTTCGTTTCGTCCGTTCGAAGGAAATGAGCAAGACATTGAGTCACCTCTTGACTGTGTGGGTGTGGATGACTGTGTCTGTGTGTGTGTGTGTGTGTGTGTGTGTGTGTGTGTATAATGGGGTGTTGCGCCAGGAGTGTGAGCAAAAGCAATCAAAATACACACACACACACACGCGCGCAGAGACAAAGACAAAGATAAACAGAGGCAGACAAGCAAAATATTGGCTTTGCTAGCCGCTGAAAAAACGGAGGAGGAGCAAGTCGCTGGGAGCTGGAGCAGGTGTGTGCGCCAGTGTCTCTGTGTGTGTGTTTGGCATTTTATGAGCGCTCAAATGTATGCAACAATAAATTAAATCAAAACAGTTAAGTCTGACCTTGGCCAGGGCAGAGGCGACGCCGTCCGAGCACCACAAATGACACGTTTGGCGGTCACTTAATGCCAATTGCCCTGAACTTTGCAGCTGTCTCTGTGTGTGTGTGTGTCAAGGCAGTATATCCCTATGTATATCCCTTGACGCCCCATGTGTGCATCAGCGCAAACAAGCATAACGAAGCCAAGCTTGAATGGCATTATCCTTGGGGATGCTGCAGCTGAGCTTCAGCCAGCTGAGGCGTTGCACAACGGAAGCACTTTATTATGCCGCCAAATTGAAATAATATGCAACAACAACAACGGCAACAGGGGAAAACAATTTAGCAAAAGGATGCAGTGCGTCCATTGTGCACATCCGTGGGTCACGCCCACGCCCCACGCTCCACGCCCCATGTCACGTGTCGCAGCAGCTGCATATTGTTTGACGTTTACTTTTGTATTTTCTGTTTTTAGTTTTTTGCTTTTCGCAAACAACGTGAAATGAGCCCCGCCGCTGGACGAGGGCGGCGGCATCATTAACATTATGTAAGCACTGCCAGCCGGCGACACTGACAGCCAAGCAGCAAACAAACATAAGTGTGTGTGAGTGTGTGTGTGGTGTCTGTGTGAGTGTTGCTAACCTCTGAAGTTGTAATTTATGCTCGAGCTAAAATGCTGCACAAAGAGCAGGAAGCTGCGCACGTAGCAGCCACAGCTAGACATTTGTGTGCGTGTGTGTGTGTGTGTGCTTGGTTAGTTAGCCCATGCACCGTTACAAATCGGCTTGCTATATGCTATACATAAAACATGACGCCTATATTTCGTAGGCATTCCAATTATTTTCTTAGTTAACCAAGCAAGCAAACAATAAATTTCATTGGAAGAGCCATATATACAAATAAATATTTATAGGTAAGGGTATAAGCTAGCTGGACATTAATAAGAGAGAGAGAGAGCATAGAGGAAGCCAGGTGAGCTGAGAGCAAAGGGCATCTGTGAAGAGTCAGTGATGGAGTCAGGAGAGTAAAAGCTTTTATGGAAAAGTAAGCCTATGGCAGCTATTATTTACTTAGACATTATTATAGAAGAGCTGACAGAGAGCACCTAAAATACGCCTCTATGCGCGCAACACTTTCTCTCTGGTCTTGACATTGCAAGCAACATAAGCAAGCGTCAAACGGCAGCTGCTGCTCATACATGATCGAGCCCAACTCTCCCACTGCTCCCCCACTGATCGAACCCGCACAATAACTCGAATGCAGGTAGACGAGCAGAGTTCGAGTTCGAGCGGTTGGCTCTTGCTATATAAAGGCCAGCCGGCAGCAGCGTTTCTTCAGTCGGAGGCCTGATCTCGTGGTGGACAGTCGAGCAGTGGACCGCCTCTTCTTCAGTGCGTGGTAAGTGTTTAAATAGTTAATAATATTAAGCAAATTTGTTAATAGTATTAAGCAAACTTTTGTAATAGTTATATGTATTGTTTAAAGTAATTGTTTTAATAATAATTGTTTAATAATATATGTTTATATAATATAAAGTAAATAGTCTTTATGTTAAGTATAAATATAAATTCGAATAAGCTGAGCATCGTACAGTGCTATATACATATTCGACGGATGAAGCAGAGAGCACAGCGTAGTAGTGGAATTACGTAAGAGTGTAATTACGTAAGACTGTCGTTACGTAAGATCTCAATTACGTAAGAGCGTATGGGGATATGAGGACAGCAACAGTTGAGCCAGATCTGGAGCAGAGCCATTGGCAGAGGCAGAGCTATTATCAGAGTTAGAGGTCAGCACCAGTTGAGTCAGGTAGAGGCAGGGCTAAAGCATAGCCATTGGCAGAGCAAAAGTTAAACCAGAGAGCAGCAACCGTTGAGTCACATCAGGAGTACAGCCAGAACAGTTGTGGCGCAGTTGACTCGAAGCAGAGATAGAACTCATACTGAGCAGAGCCAAAGCAGAGCCAAAGCAGAGCCAAAGCAGAGCCAAAGCAGAGCCAAAGCAGAGCCAAAGCAGAGCCAAAGCAGAGCCAAAGCAGAGCCAAAGCAGAGCCAAAGCAGAGCCAAAGCAGAGCCAAAGCAGAGCCAAAGCAGAGCCAAAGCAGAGCCAAAGCAGAGCCAAAGCAGAGCCAAAGCAGAGCCAAAGCAGAGCCAAAGCAGAGCCAAAGCAGAGCCAAAGCAGAGCCAAAGCAGAGCCAAAGCAGAGCCAAAGCAGAGCCAAAGCAGAGCCAAAGCAGAGCCAAAGCAGAGCCAAAGCAGAGCCAAAGCAGAGCCAAAGCAGAGCCAAAGCAGAGCCAAAGCAGAGCCAAAGCAGAGCCAAAGCAGAGCCAAAGCAGAGCCAAAGCAGAGCCAAAGCAGAGCCAAAGCAGAGCCAAAGCAGAGCCAAAGCAGAGCCAAAGCAGAGCCAAAGCAGAGCCAAAGCAGAGCCAAAGCAGAGCCAAAGCAGAGCCAAAGCAGAGCCAAAGCAGAGCCAAAGCAGAGCCAAAGCAGAGCCAAAGCAGAGCCAAAGCAGAGCCAAAGCAGAGCCAAAGCAGAGCCAAAGCAGAGCCAAAGCAGAGCCAAAGCAGAGCCAAAGCAGAGCCAAAGCAGAGCCAAAGCAGAGCCAAAGCAGAGCCAAAGCAGAGCCAAAGCAGAGCCAAAGCAGAGCCAAAGCAGAGCCAAAGCAGAGCCAAAGCAGAGCCAAAGCAGAGCCAAAGCAGAGCCAAAGCAGAGCCAAAGCAGAGCCAAAGCAGAGCCAAAGCAGAGCCAAAGCAGAGCCAAAGCAGAGCCAAAGCAGAGCCAAAGCAGAGCAAAAGCAGAGCAAAAGCAGAGACAGAGCAGAATCAATGGCAGAGACTAAGTTGAGCTAGATCTCAGCCAGAGGCAGAGTGATTAGCAACAGTTGACGCAGATCAGGAACAGAGCCAGAACAGCAGAGCAATAACTCAGGCAGAGCAGAATCAAAGCACAGCCAATGGCAGAGCCCGAGTTGACCCTGAACTAAGCTAGAGAGCAGCAACAGTTGAGCCAGATCAGGAGCAGAGCCAGAACAGTTGCGTGAAGCACAGACATTGGCAGAGCCAAAGCAGAGCAAGAACTCAGGCAGAGCAAAGCAGAGCCAGAGTAATCGGCAAAGCCGTTTCGGAGGGGTATGGTAACTAGCATGGTGACACGAGAATTTCATATATATAGAATTTCATAAATAATTATATACTTTATCAAACATCTAATATATCCTTAAGAATCACACACACCCTTCCTATATAAACAGAATTTGCAAATAAAACAAATTTCCACAGTTTAAGTTGAGTACAAAAAATGTAGCATACTTTTCAGCTGAGCGCTCTGACTCATCATGTCTATGCCTTTTAACTAAATCTGAAAGTTTTTCATGCAAAAATAAAATCCTCACAAAAAGTATGTTAAGCAGCTTCTAAAGCCGAGTTAAATTATATAAAAACAAACTTAACCAATTAGATAATTTAATAAGCATTAAATGAGAATTAAATTTCGTACAAAATGTCACAAAAGTTTGTTTGGTTATTAGATTAGCCACATGGTGAACAATGTGGTGGGATGAGATTTATGTTCCAGCTTGTTCCTCTGTTCGACCAGACTAAAGTCAAAGCAAAGCGAACAAGAATTATATTAAAAGCCGGGCTAAGGCAGCGTTGGCCATAAACGCTTCAAAATGTTTATCTTTTCGCTCAACTTTAATGTCGAAAGAGGAAGTCGCCTTCCGTTGCGTAAGCTCATCAGTTTGCTACATATATACATTATATATTATATATATTATTGTACATAGGAGCAGTCACCTGGCAACGCAACGCCGCGCTGCAAAAACTTTTGACCAAACTGCATCAGCGAACTTCTTATAAAGTCTATAAAACGTAATGACTCGCGCTACATGCGCGCCAGAAATATGCAACAAAAGTTTTTCTCTGACTTTCAAGGCGAGAATCTTACGCGTCGCATAAAAGAAAAACAAGCAGAAGGAGAAGCAGCGGCGGTGGAGGAGGAGCAATACGAGTATGCCACATAAGCCAACTGCCACTCAGAGATGGGGCAACATTTACATAAAATTAAGATACAATTAGAGAATTAAAGCCATGCAAAGTGAAAACTTGTGTTCTGAATACCTTTTTATTAAGCTGAACTGGGTAGATAGGGTATACGTTCGTTGAGGGTACTTAAAGTTGTTACAAACTGAATAGGGGATGTCAAGAGGGGCCAGCTGGAGTGGCTGCTGTAACAAAATGTCAAATCGCAGACAAGCAAATGCACGATTGATTCAAGGTACAGTGAGGACAGGATGGAGAGACCTAATTAGTATGGCAAAGCGAAACAGTGAAGCTGAGAGCCATTTAGCATGCATTGAGATGGAAGTGGAGCAATTCAAGTAAATTTATAAAAAAAAAACCACTTATAAATTATTTATAGCAAATTATTGTATTTTAATTGTTTAAAAAAATAAATTCAAAAATATATATTAATATATAACTTAAAAAATATATTTTTGTAAATAAATAAAAATGTAGTAATAATATTTGAAGACAAAAAAAAATATATATATAATATATAAATATATAAAAAATTAAATATCAGTAAAATTTTAATAAATATTTTTAAAAATGATTTTTAATCACAACAAAATTGTATTTTCTATACTATAAATTTCATTTTAGCTAAATTTGATGAATATACCCTTTGCTAGTAAATACAAACATAAATTTTAAGTGTATTTTGCCATAAAATAAACACATCCTGAACGATTCATAAAACAAAAAGCGTATTAAGCAACTACGATTTCGCAGCAAGGATTTTTTATATATCATAAAAGTTTTTACTGCACGCACGTTATTAAAGAGCAAAACTGTTGGCAAAGTAAACTTCTCAAATAGTTGGCGACTGCAAAAGTTTAAGCCGGCTAAAGGTATTTGACTTCATATGCGAGCATTCACTGTAAATGCAAACGGAATTTGCATGCAATGTCGCGTCTAGTGCGTGTGACTGAATGCGTGTGTTGTGTGTGTGTGTGAGTGTGAGAGCATGTGTGTGATTGTATTTGAATTTCAATTCGCTGACAAAATGACAGCTATTTATATTTGTCGCTGAATGAACGTATGAAGCGGGCGAGCAAGTCTGAGTCTCAGTCTGGCTGTGGCACTTGCAACGAGCTGATGTACAGATTAGAAGTTAATCGAATTTTGCTGTCAAATCGAGGCAATATCAGCCAAACAGGAAGTGCCAGCGTCGCCGTTGGCATGGCAATGCAAAACAGTCAGCCGCATGCCAATACACACACACACGTAGAGAATGGGAGAGAGAGAGAGAGAGTGAGAGCGCGTAAGTTGGTTACACCTACACACAGACAAAGAGCCAGCCAGCCAGCCAGCCAGCCAGCCAGCCAGCCAGCCAACCATCTAGACAGACAGAGAGACGGAGCGACAGGCAGACAGTTAGTCGGCACTGACACTGAATGTTACGCAGTTGTCGGCAATGGCTGCCGTTCAGAATACCGTAACATTGCCGCACTGACTGACTCGCCACAAGAAACAACAACAAATAAAAAGAAAATACAAAATTACATAAATTTACTCGAGTTACGTTGCGTCTGCTCTTTACTCACCTGTTCCACTGTTGTCGACATTTTGATTGCGCTTTCTTAGGTTTTGTTGCTGTTGTTGCCCCTTTGCCTTTGTCTTCTTCTTTGTGTTTCTCTCTTTAACCACTGTGCTCACAACGGTTCGTTGTTATTATTGCTGTTGCCCTTACGCACACTATATTTCACCGCACATTTTCTTGTTGTTGTTTTGTTGTTGCTGTTTCACGTAGAATTTTGATTTTACGCTCGATTTGTAGTTTTTTTTTTATGTTTTTTTTTTTAATAACAATGTTTAATTTTGCGTGTTTGTCGCGACGGCAAGCATTTGCTGCTCCTGCTTCTGCTGGCGACGGGGTTGTGCTGCTAAAATCAACTAAAAGTATTTTTTTCTATGTTGGCAGGATAATATCCTGCATTGGAGTTGCTCTGTTAAATGACTGCCTTTTCTGTTAAGTGGTGGAGCTTTTGCGCATGTTGCGCAAATTTGCGTCGTTTACATTATGTTGCTCGCAGTGCGCTTACGTAGTTTGCTCATCTTACATCTTTGGCGCGTTTGCACGTTTGAGTTTTTTAAGGATTACGTTGTTTTGGCTTGGCACTAGCTTTACATTACGAGTTTGCGCTTACGTTACGAGTATGGCGGTAGTTTTTGAATAATTTAAATAAATCTGTATTTTCTCCTTTTCTCCATAGTTTTCCGTTGAATATGCTTATGTATAGTATATATTAAATTAATTCATTTAACTTATCGTTGAGGTTCCATTTACCAAATACCTTTAGTTTATAGCTATCACTTGAAATTGTGCCTAGATTCTACTGCAATACTTAAATTAAGATGAGACGGCTGGTTCATCTTCGCCCAGAAAATCATCAACATAGTTCAGCCAATCTGTGACATCCTCAAAACGCATGACTTCCTGCAGAATGCGTCGCAGATATCGCAGTTGTCGAATATCACCGCCATAACGCTCGGCCATGGTGCTTATGCTGATCCTGGCCACTGGGAGATTCACTTTGGGCCTGGCCAAAATCACCTTTTTGTTGATGCGCTGCTTCCAAGTGTGCGCCTCCTTTTGCATTTCATCCAGCATAAAGATTTTGCCCACATCTCCAGTGACCACGCCCACGGGCGTGGCCAGCGGACTGCTTGTTCTCGTCTGCAGCTGCTGGACGGGCGATTTAGTTTTTATATACTTCCAACAGGCTTGCAAATTGAACCAATTGCAATAATCCTGCAGCGCGTTGAGCATGATCTTGAGGTAATCCTCTCTAGAGAGCTGATCGTTGTCCGACTCCTCGATGGCGCTGCGTGGCTTGTACTTGAGCCAGCGCTTTAGCTTCAGCTCCTCGCAAACCTTCTCCGGCCCAAATGCCGCATCGGAGTAGTAGAACAATCTCAGAAATTGATCCGCAAATTCAAAACGTACGTAGGGTTGACTCAGCTGCGGAATGGTGCGTATATAAGCCGAGAGATCTGAGGGATTTTCGACTTTGAATAGCTTAAAGAACTCGGCTATGAGGCGACGTGTCTGAGGTCCAAGATTGGGATATATTAAGGAATTGTTGGCATACTCCAGCTCGGCTGTGTTACTTGCCTCCATGAGCAGTGAGACAAAGCGCTGAATGAACGAAATTCAATTACTGTTATATATAGATATAGTATATAGAGATTATCTACCTCTAGAATAGTTAAACGAGGTGCATACAAATTCTTGGCGGCTGCACGACTGTACACACGCAGCAGCCTCTGGGTTAAGTCCGTTAATCTCTTGCCCTTTTCTATGCCAAACACAACGAGCACAAATGGCTTCGAGTCCTCCAGAAAGATCTCCGGCTCCGTTTGCTGCAGACGATTGTGATCCAGCCAGGCCAGAAATTCCCGCTCCAATACCCAGCAGATCATGTCAAAAGCGTCGCAGAGTCGTGCCAGCTGCACACCTGTTGACATGGCCTTAAACTCGTCCACCCACGGCTTGCCACTCTGCCAATCGTAGTCCTGCACATGCCGCTGAAACACATCCTCCGGGCTTAAGTCCGCATTATCCTCAGCCGAATAATCATGGATGAATTCCTCGCAGTAGGGCGTTGGCTGGCTCACCTCTGTCTCGCTACATTTGGCCAGGCAATCCTCGAATAAATCCAATAGCAGTTGCAGCTTTTGTGGCTTATCACCTGTCACGCCCAGGAAATTGAGATAATATGGACGCAACGCGGTCCAACAGGGAGGAAATGCATCCACAAGCAGATAATAAATGCGAATGACGTTTCTGTATCTACTGTGCAGCTCCTTGAGGGTCAAGCTCTTGGTGGTGAGTACCTGAAAGTGAACTCTATTATATATGGACAAACTCTCTTAAGAATTCTCATACCATAATCATGTCGAAGAGCCGGTCGAAAACAGCTTCGTCTGGAAAAACGCACTGCAACGCCATCATTTCCAAGATATCCAAATATGTATCATAATGCTGTCTATACAGATTGTTGCGCAGCTCCTGAGCTATGCCTATATCGGGCGCATCGGGCAGCATGGCACACCGATGTCGGCTCACGCATTGGCTCGTATTGTGCAGGCATTTGGGCACACAAGCATTGGGCAATCGCTGTTCGCTCTTCATATACAAGTTAGAGATGATGACGCGCAGATTCCACTTCAAATTGTGCTTGGCTGTGGGCTCGGCAACTGGACGGCTTATGGGGGCAAGCACTGTGGACCTGTCATCATCTGAGCACGGGTCAGGCTTTACCGCTGCGTCGTCCTCTTCTGCGGTTGATTCAATCATCTCGCTGTCGGCATCGTAAACTGCGTCTTGCGCTGTTTTCGCTGGTGACGAAGGTTTCTCTGTTTCAATCGAAGTTGAGTTGCTCGCTATCTCATCGTTAACGTCAGTTGCATCATTTTGCATTAAAATATCGCAATTTTCGAGCGGTATTGACATCTTTCTAAAATGTAAACAAAATTCTTATGCTGAAACTTGTAGCCGGTTTGTTAGCGATAAATACAAGAAGTCGACTTATCGATAAGTTGAAGGCATGTATGCAGCTCTACAGAAATGTTAACATGCTGCAGTCGGCTCTGTTACAGCACTGTTAACGATAACAGCCCACGATTAGTTAAGCGCGCGCAATTTGAAATTTAATTTCAGCCAGTTCTCAGAGAAACTATTTAATAACTATAAAATGCAAATTAATATCGGACCACCTGTTGCCTGTAGCAGAACTTAACCTATGCATAAATTACATGTCAAGCAAAACATGGAAGCTAATGTCGTGCACAAGCAAACAGAAAAAAAATAAGAAAAAACTCAGCCAAATTTAGAATTTAAATATAGCAATTAGGCTGATTTATGCAGCCCGTTTGCAGCAAACATTAATTGCCGCTAACAACAAGTGCCCCAATGTCCATTCGAGCCTGAGAATTGTGGCGCCGCACACACACACACAGACATCATTTGAATACGTATGTAAATTTTGGGTACAAAAACCAAAGTCGAGCATGTGAAAACTGAATTTCCACGAAAAGTTGCCGCTGCATGCAGTCAATGCAATTAGCCAATGCTTTTTTTGGCTCCGATTCGATTTGGTATTTTAAGACAGCCGCTGTGCCCAAATCCGATTGCGAAAAAGCAGCCCCCGCAGACGTTATTAGCTCGCATATCTCTTGTCTTCTATTTCTCTACTTCTCTCTTATTTTATTTGATTTTTTTCTTCTTTTTCTCAGAGTTAGTTAAGTAATGAATTGCCTTAAATGTCAATTAACTGTTGCTTTAATCAACGCCAATTATTTGTTCTTCGTTATAATGGAAGCACATATAAGTCAACCAGTTAATTGCGCTGCTTGCTTTTGGCTATCCTCTACTTATTTAATTGCTTTGATTATTATCGCCGCGATTTATCAAAATTGCGTATACAAAGATGTGAGCAATTCGCAATTTACAATTTGCATTCAAATTGCAAGCTTTAATTAAGTTATTGAACATTGAAATTCGAAAATCTGAGGCGTGGGCAGCTGCTCTTGGGGCTGGTTCTGCTTTGAAAGTCGATTACGCATAATTGAAGTCGTTCTGCAAAGGTGCAGCGCACTCAGATACTTGGTTGAGTGCACCCAAGGTGAGCTCTATGAGTATGAAGTCTCGGGTGGAGCACTTCAGTATTATGCATAAAGTTTACGTGATTATATTAATTAACAAAATTATTTAGTTTTATCCATGATATGCAAATGAAATCTTTAAAAATTATCAAGTATTTAAGTTAAAATATATATTTATATATATTTTTATTTATATAAATATATATTATTTATATATATTTATGTAATCTTAGCAAACATATGGCTGCCATTAGCCTCAGCTCTTCAGCAGTCTCTGTGGATATACAAAGTATTCTAGGCAGCTGTCTCTGAAAGACATGCCAAAGTAACGAAGCAACAATATGATAAAGATATAATTGTTTTTGGTAAAGAGCGTCTTAAAGACACTAAGTAGCTTTGATAAGAACTTTTCATGATAAGCTCTATGATACAAATAGAGTCAGTCAGTCAGAGGCTTACATAGTCAGCCTCTGTTAAGCTTCTTCGAAAACCTAATAAACCTGCACATACTTTGCTCTCCCATGAATCTCTGATGGCCTACCAGGGGAACATATTTTATGGTTTCCTCCAAGGTATCTTCAGCAAATCTTTTCCTGGTCACTGGCTAAATTAGCCTCTAATATCCAGCTGATCGGCCGATATCGCAGCACAAACGTTGCTCGCACTCATTTATATACAATCGGCAGCTGTTAATGCGCCTTGACGATTAGCAATTAAAATTGCATTTTGCCAGCCTAGTTTATCAGATGTCTGCGTGGCACGACATATGCCAACTGACCCATATATAAAGATTTATATATATGTATATATATGCATATGTTTGCTGTGCTGCGAGAGTCAAATGTTGGTCACTGGCGCGATTGTCAGATAGCCAGAGGCTGCCTCTGTCTCGGGCTCTGGCTACCGGTTGAGCTTAGTTTAGTTCAGCTTGTAGTTCGTTGCTTAAGTCTTTCGTTTTTGGCCGGCCAGCCAAACGCAGGCAAATTAGTCAAAGGCAAAAAATAGTTACAATTATATAAAAATCTAGTTATAGTAAGAAATATATATATATCTTTATATGCACCCAAGTGCCAAGTGGGCGTTGCATGTTTGCCTTTCACTTTCTAGCGCCGCAGCTGGCAGGATATATATAGATATATACACACATAGACTCTCACATAAGTTTATCAAAATTATATAATAGACTCTGCTTAAATACTATTAACAAAAAACTCTTGTCTCTTTTAGTTGGCTCATAATTAGCTGAACTTTGCAAACAACTGCAAACAATGTGGTCTGAGCTGCTGTTGTTGTCTGAGTTGTTGTTGCAGTTGTTGCTGCTGCCGCCTCGCTTGTTGTTCAATTGAGACATTATTCAATTTGTGACAGACGCGAGAAAATTTAACGCCCATAAAAATAACAAAAGCAAAGCCGACTAAATGCGACCCCAAATTGACAACAATTAAAGGCATTTATTTTGGCCATTTCCCAAGGCGTTGCTGTTCTCGATTGCGCTAACAGCCCACAATAACGAGTTGAAGTGGGGTATGCATGACAGCAGGATACCTATTAAGAGTCTTATTGTAGCTTAGCTAAATTAGAGATATAGATTGCTGATTCTGTTTCTTTCTCTTGCTCTACCTTTCCCATTCTCTTTCTCTCTCTCTGTGTTTGTCTCTGTTTATCACTCTCTACCTTTCTCTCTCTCTCTCCGTCTCTCTCTCTCCGTCTCTCTCTCTCTCTCTCCGTCTCTCTCTCTCCGTCTCTCTCTCTCTCTCTCCGTCTCTCTCTCTCTCTCTCTCCGTCTCTCTCTCTCCGTCTCTCTCTCTCTCTCTCTCCCTCTCTCACTCTTTCTCATTCTGTATTTGACTATTTTTCTTGTTCTGTCTTTCTCTGTCTATTTCTTTGTCTCTCTCTCTCTCTCTCTCTCGCTCTGTCTCTCTGTCTCGCTCTTTCGCACTCTATCTCTCTCTATGTCACACAGCTCTTCTTATTCTATCTCTCTTGCTCTTTCCCTCTCTCTTTCTCTTCCCTCTTCCCTTCCCTTATAGGTCTAACCCTCTCTCTTTCACTCTCTTGCTTTTCCTCCTCCTAGTCATCTACACTCTCCAACCAATATACCCCAGTATCGCCCACTTCTCCACACTCTATCGCCATTGCGACAACAAACATTTGTTGGCCGCTCTGCTCGACGTTTAATGAGCACCAAAATTGTAAATTTAATTTATATCGTTTGCAGCGCTTTTTGTCAGACGACAAATTTCGTAATTTCTGCACTATTTTATATTGAGCAGCGACAAAAAAATGGACTGCAGTTGTTGTTGTTGTTGTTGCTGTGTGTAAACTATGCCGTCTCAGCATGGACTCCGGCATGGTTGCATGTCAAAGGTGCATTAAACGTGCCGCCAAGAATCGAAATCGTATCGCGTTTGTCTGGGTCCGGTTCTGTGCCATTTTCGGGGACTCGCTTTAATTGGCGCCTCGACACCACTCACTGGGCCGCTGTGTGTGCGTGTGTAGGTGCACTTGATAGCGCTGCATGGCTCGCATTGCGTCAATTTATGTGACACGCATTTTGTGCATTGTCAAAGTTGAAATACGCGCATTTGTTTTCGCACATTGTAACACGCTGCAAAGAACTGGACAACAAATGTTGCTGCTGTGACAGCAGCAACTGTTGCAAGTAGCAGCAGCCACTGCTGCTATGAATAGCCGCTTGCTTTGGTCACGCAATGCGTTGTGACATTGAGTTACGCATGTTGAAAAATATTGAAAGAGATCTACTTTACGTGAATTCTGATATCTTGCGAGATATTTCAACTTTATGCGCTTAGCTTGGAAATTTATGGAGTTTTTAATTAGTCGTTCAGCAAGTATCAAATAAATTTTGTGTGCAGCTGTTTTAGCTTCTATCTCTCTCTGTCTCGCACTAGCTTTGCATCTCTCTCTGTCTTGTTCTAGCTTTACATCGCTATCTCTCTCTTTCTCTTCTCAGCTCTCTGATAATCTTTGTATAAGCATCTTAGCCAAGTCTTTAGCTAAACATAAGTATATACTATATAGTTCAAACTGAACAATCAATATACTGCCGACCAACTTCAGCAAGTATTTTCATTCAAATTTATAAAAACTTAATTTCAAATTTCAAATTTCTCAAATAGTTTCATTTCGCTTACGTAGAACACACACAAAAAGCTGCCAAAGCATGCGGCTAATGGGACCGCTTTTACTTGCACTCGCATTTCAATTTCATTTTCATTACATTTCTGTGTGATTGTAAGAGTAAGTGTAAGCGTATGTGTGTGTGTGTGTGTGTCTCTTTCTATGTCTGTCTCGGTTTGCTGTTGCAATCACTGGAGCTGGTGCTGTAGCTGGAGCTGTAGCTGTAGCTGTAGCTGACCAGAGGCTGACGAGGCAAATGAAAATGAAATCAAAGCTAAAGACAAGCCAGAGCAGTTAATAGTGAAAATGGGGGAACTGAAACTGGAAACTGGGCAATGCGAGATGTGAAGCTGTGAGCTCTCGGCTGTTGCCGGCTTGCTGTTGAGTGAGACTGGAACGTTGTTCAGCTTACATAATCTCACTCGAGATAGAAACAGAGCAGCGAACAAAAATGCAATTTATTGCAAGAAAGAAATCTGCCAGACATTGTCTGCGCTCTGCCTCTCCTGGGCCTCTCCAAAACTCCTACTCCTTGTCTGGCTGACTATTTAGGCCTTTTGTCTGGCTGGCTGGCTGGCTGGCTGGCTGGCTGGAGCGAAGCGCGTTCGCAGTTTGGTCAGCAAACATGATTTTTTGGCATGTGGCTTAGTTTTGCTTTTAATAGACTTTGATTGCACAGTTTGTTGTTTGTTGTCCCTCATGGCAGACAACAAGCAACAGGCACAGCAACAGCAATGACAACGATTTGCATTGCAACATGGCGCGGCGCTGCAGCATAAGTCATAATGCAATGGCACATTATTTGGCTCATTCGCGTCTGCGTGCCTGCGGCCCCTAAAGGGCACAAAACGAAAGACTTAGGCAACGAACTGCCGGCGTCTTAATTACGACTACCATAAAAAAGCCAAAAAACCAACTTGCGAATTGCAATTGCGATGAAAGATGAGCATTGAGCGATTCTTGCAGCCAGCAGCCAGCAGCCCAAGCGGCATTTGTGTAATGGGTAATTAAGCGCCTCGTCGTCAGCTAACAACAACAAGTTTTCCCACGATGACCGGCTGACTGGCTCACTGGCTGACTGCTTGACTCGGCTGCCCGGCTGTCTGGGCTACTGTATGCGCGCGCCTTTTCTTAAAGCCCAAACAAACAGCCGTCAAGTACCAGAGGCCAATGATATATGCATTTTTCATGCCAAACAACAGTTGCAGCCAGCCAGCCAGCAAGCCAGCCAGCAGGCAGCAGCCAAGCAGCCAACAATGCGACTCGCTTATAAATTAGAAGTAGTCAAAATAATAGCCATATTTCTTTGGCGGAACCCTCATACAAAAAAAGGTCAAAGCTGCACCACCAACAACAACAGCAACAACAACAACAATAAAATTGCAGCTGCGTTTGGCTTTTTTTCATGCTTTTTGCTAGGTTATCATGACTCGAACTGTTCGATCTGTGAGCAGGCATTATAAGCATCGCCTACAGCTTCAATTGCAGCAGCTAATCAGCTGAACGCACTTAAAGCGATTTCCATGTCCAAGCGGAAGGTGTAGCTGTGTGTGTGAACAGGTGTGCCCAAGCCGCTTAACCAAATTGGTCAGCAACACTTGAAATTATGAGATGAGTGTGTGCAAACATGCAAAGCAATTAATGAGATTTAATATTCGCAATGCTCAAATATTAGTTATAAAGAAAAATAGGCATATAATTGTATAATATAAGTGAAGATTAAATGATGTTTAAGGCGGAAATCATTTAGAGTCAGAGAACTTGCCCAACTGGGCAAATGATAATAGTTAATAATAATCGAGCTAGCGCAAAGGGGGGACTAGAGCTGAGCTTGGCTATTCGCAGCAAAGGGTAGACTGTGATAATAAAATATTAAAATAATATAAAATAATATTTAAAAAATTATAATAAAATAAAAATAAATAAATGAAAAATATTAAATAAATAAAAATAATGTTTAGATACTCTAAACTTATTAAATAATGGAATTATAACTTTAAATTCATATAATGGCTCGCATAACGAAAGACTTAAGCAACGAACTTGTTGCCAGAGCAGCCTAAAGTATGTAAACGCTTGATCAAGTTGAATAGTTGAGTTGAGCTCTTAGCTTATATGGGCTTGTGAGCTGTTGATTGTTCTCTAAAGATACTTTTGCTTATCAAGAGTCATGCCACAGCCATCAAATGAAGCAGCAGAAGCAACAGAGCAAGCCATAGCCAAAAGTTAGATTTGGTTAGATTTTTACAATAAGAATATAAATAGAGTATATAGAGTAAATAGAGTATATAGAGTATATAGAGTATATAGGGTATATAGAGTATATAGAGTATATAGAGTATATAGAGTATATAGAGTATATAGAGTATAAAGAACATCTAGAATATTCAGCCTAAATATATGCCAAGTTCACTAAAGATAGCTCCAAATCCAACACATGACTCGCTGACGATCTGGCCATTGTTAGTGGCCTCTCAGCCAAGTCTGCTCACTACTTAAATACTCAACCCTTGCCACACGCCTTCTTCATTCATGACGTCACTCTTGGCTTTTAGGAAGTTTGCAATTTGCCGGCCATCAAGTGGGCAAATGGAGACCACAGCGACAGAGACGTCTCACTTGGCCAGTTCCACTTGGATGCGGCTGGCCATTGAAGCGCATAATTTGTGCGGAAATATGCAAATAAAAGGCAACACAAAATTGATTTGTGGTGACGAGACAGACGGGCTGAACCTTTCGCCGGTGCTTGGAGTGCTATATAAATAGCCGAGAAGTGCAACATTTCACGCTTAGTACTAGGAGAAACGCGTGGATTAAATCAGCTGCGATCAATCAAAAGCGCATTGAGACGAGCGAGCGAGCGAGCGAAGAAAAACACAAACATTGAAATTCAATCAACAAAAACTGCAATGAAGAAGCGACAAAGCAAACAACCAAAAGCAACAGCAGCAGCAGCAACAGCAACAACAACGCTTGGCAGTTGTTTGTGCTTCCGCATTACGTCTGCTGCGGCACGCGTCAAGCGGCAGGTGTTGTGGCTGCCGACAGTTCACCTGCTTTTGGCTCTTGCGATCTTCTGCTCGCTCGGCGGCGTCTGCTCAGCTGTGGGCTACTCCTATGCGCGATTCGAGGGTCCGGTCGCGGGGCCGGAGCGTCTGGTCACTGTGCAAGATGACTATGGCGGCGGCACGCACTCGGATTATGTGGCACGACCCGAATATAGCTTCGCCTATGGCATCGAAGACGGCGAGGCACGCGTGCTGCAGAACCGCAAAGAGACGCGCAACGGGGACGAGGTGCGCGGCGTCTACAGGTAGGTTTGCCATGCCATTAGCCGTTTGCCATGTCAACGCATTCATTAACGTCGCCAACACGCAGCGTAGTCGATCCTGATGGCACACTGCGCGTGGTCAAGTACACAGCGGACGATGCGAACGGCTTCCAGGCGGAGGTGATCACCAATGGCGTGGCCACGCTGCATGGCCATGGCAGCGAGGCGGCGGGTGGGGCAGCTCATGTGGAGCAGCATGTGGAGCATGAACAGGCCAACCAGGTGGACGACGAGGCAGACGAGGCTGGTGCCGAAGAGGAGGAGGAGGAGGACCAGCCGAAGCAGCATAGGAAGCCTACCCACCCGCCAGCCGAAGGTCAGTATAAGGTGCATGAGAATCAAGGCGAAGAGGGCGAAGAAGGCGAGGAGGGTGAAGAGGGCGACAATGAAGGCGGCGGCGATCATGAGGAATACGAGGGCAGCAGCGAAGAGGGCTACGAAGATGCTCATACGCAGAGTAAGCAACAGGAGGAGGATGACAGCGAGGAGTATTAGAATATACCAATTATTATGCATAAACTATATACTTTTTGGTATTTTTGTGCTATTTTCCGTGTTACAAATTATCACAAACTATAAAAGACTAAGCTTAGCTACTAAGTTTTATGTGTGATATATATAAAAAATACCAAAATATTAAGCAAAGATAAACTTGATTATAATTTGACATTTTACAGTATTTTATTAGTATTTTACTGTTGTTCTGAGGCAAACAAAAATACTAAAAATATACCAAAATCAATAACAACAATTATGCAATATTGTTTGCATATTAAATTAGATTTGGTATTTTTCAGCATAGAAAATAGCGACAAAATACTAAAAAATACTAAAAATACCGACAAAAATATACCAAAATCAATTTCCAATTATAATGCTATAATATTTTCAGATTAAAATAGACTTAATATTTTTTTGGTATTTTTCTGCATAAATACTGAAAAAAAAACTATGCCTTACATAAGCAAATATATTCGGTTTCGTTTTTAATCTAAAAGCTAATTGAAATATGTGTCAGACTACTTTGTTGCTGCTGGGAATGGTTTTGCGTAATCCAAGCGAGCTGACTGACCAAAGAGTCAGTTGTGGCGACTGCGGCGACTGCTGCAGCTGCGGCAACTGGTGGCAGTGAAGCGTGTGCGTTGCCGTTGCGTTCGATCGGAATCAATCAGGCGCAGCAGCCGTCGCAGCAACCGACGCAGCAGCAGCACCGATTGGCAATAGCGGCAACCAGGCATCGTATGTGCTCCACTTGGCAGCCATGGCAGCCCGAGTCCATTTCGTCACTCGCTTAATTCATACGCGCAAATGCGCAAAATCGCATTAAATGTGCGAACATTTTTGCGAGGAGACATAGGAGAAGCGAGGAGCGAGGCAAGGCGAAAACAGAAATTGGATCAAACGACTTTTGTATGGCCGTTGACGATGCGGTAATGCGGCCGAAATGGCACTAACCAACTGACCAACCAGCCTGCGGCGAGATGCAACAGGTGTAGCAAGAGGAGCACTTGAGCGGCTGAGCAGCTGAGCAGCAGCTGAGCACCTGGCAGCGTGACCAAATGCAGTTAGTTAATCTCACTATTGAGTTGGCGACACAATTGGGCTGGCAGCTGTCTGGCATTTGGCTGGGCTTCGTGTGTGCCTAATTGACAAGCGCCTTATTATATTTGGCCCGCCAAATAGTCCGCCATCGGCCAGGCACATCTCGCTAATGGCATCCCAAGAGTGGTGCCCGCGTTGCGCCAGCCACGATGAAGATTTATGGCGTGCCGCTTAGAATGACGCGTTGCCTCCAAAACTGGACAGCATGCGTTCGGCCAGACGTGCAAGAATGCCAGCGAAAATGTTTTAATTAGACACAGATGCAAACAGATAGGGCAAAAACCACAAAAATACCCGTGTCGCCGACAGCTAACAAAGGCAATTCGTGTGAGCAATCAGCTGACATTTAATTGCAATTTCATGTGGAACTCGTAATTTGTTTTGAAATTTATTTGACCTAATATTATAATTATAGAAATATAACAAAAAATAAATTTTTAAATATTTTATTGAATTTAGAATTATTTGACTTTTTTATTTATAACTAAAATATTTTTTAAAGATTTTGTTATTATTTTATTATTTTAAATTTATTGTATTTTAATTTATATATGTTTTAAATATTTTTTATTAATTTTTTAATAAAAAATTTCTCATTTTTATATAGAATTTTTATTAAATATTTTTTGTAAATTGTTTTATTATTTTATGTTTAAAATTCAATTTAAAATATATTTTTTTATACAATTTTTATTTTTAAAATTATTTTTATAGTATTCTAAAATTTTACAAATTTATTTTCTTTTTTTTATTATTTTTATAACATTCCCAATTTATTAAAAATTGAATCAATTTTATTTTGTATAAATTTCAATGCTCGAACATTTCACGCTTCGGGAGCATGTGTAATAAGCCCTTTTGTTCACAGAGTTTCGCATTACACTTGGGGAAATTGAAATCCATCGCCAGCGTCCCCAAGGAAACGCAGCTCAAGTTCAAGTGGAGCGGATGTGCCATAAGTGTCAGCAGCTGCTGAAGGAAATGCCACATTACGCATACGCAGCGTAGTGCGACGATAGCAAAAAAAAAAAAAAAAAAAAAACATTTTACTGCCAGCTCCAATTGCATTTGGGCGCTTTGACTATGACGGCCTTTCTAAAAGCTGACCATTTGCATAAATGGACATAAATCAATGCCAAAGCATAACAGACAAGTCATTAAAGCCAATGCAAAGTGCGTTTAAATGTTCATGGAAAAGAGACCGAACCATTGTCCAAATATTTGCATGCGGCGCATAAATCAAGATTAAAACTTTGTTCTACTTCGAGCGGAGATTGAGCAGTTTGGATATCGAATTGAATGCCAGCATATTTGTGGCATGCGTCGACAGTTGAGTTGGCGCAGGTGCCGCAATTAACGCAGTCAGCGAGTGTCTCGCCCCCGCAGCACAGCCTCGCGCAGCGAACACAATGCAATTGCTCTCAAACTGTGCCGCTGCATATGTTGCGCAATCGAAAGACAAAGCGTGCTCCACTCTGTTCAGCTGCTGACCAACTAACCAACTAAACTCCAAAGGCTCCAAATCGAACTCGGTTCGCAGCCCACCCTCCCCTCCTCACCCACTCTGAGCTGCTCTTAAAGTGCGATCGCGATCGTGACGTGGCCAACTTGTTTGCTTAGCCTCTGGCTCAGCCTCAGCTGCATTGTTGCTGCTTGCCTACAATTGTTTGAAATGGTTTTGCTTTTTTGCTGCTTTCGGTAAATGTGTCGCCTTTAAAGTCATTTTATGTAAGTCGATTCTGTTTCGCCTGCCCCCCGCCACAAATGAGCTTTTTAGTGGAGTTCTCTGCGCCACGTCTTTGCTGAGATTTTCCCATCGTAGCCAGCACATGTGGCCACTTGTGTGCTCTTTCAGCCAGAAGATATAATAATAATTTTCTGATATGTCATGCAAGAACATTTTCGTGTGGCTTTGCTGTAAGTTTTTTGTGTGCTTTGTCGTGGGCGTTGCTAGAAATTTCGGCGTCAGCGTGTCCAAAATTTGACAGCTTAGGCATAGATAACTTAACGCCCCATGTGGCCAAACGAATTGAGCAAGTTCGATACGTCTGCGATAGTTCACATCGAGCCAAGACGCGATTTACGGCTCTGTCGCGCTTGGCCAACTCAATTCAATAATTATAATGATTAAATTTAATTACTGCCCAGATTAGCGACGCTTGACGACTTATTGATTAAACGAGTTACAAGCCTATTAGTCAGCGCGAAGAGGCAATGATTGGGCGCTACCCTGTACTTGGATTAAATAGTTTCCATATGCCATAAATTTTTTATTTCTGTGAGCTTTTTGACCATAATTTAGCACTGATCCAATTGCATTTAAAATTCAAGCAATATATAATTATTTAAATATATATAAAATATATATATTCACTTTTTTAATTTTTGAAAATTAAAAAAAAAATCTGTTATTTGCAAAAATTAATTTCTAAAATATTGTTTATATAAAAAATTGAAAAAAAAAAGTTTTTAGAAAAATTAAAACGAACATTTTTTACAAAAATTAAAACAAATTTTTTTTTCAAGAATTATTATTTTTTTTTTTTGTATAAGAATTTATTCTTATTTTGTTTAGACATATTTTTAAAAACAATTGTTACAATAAATATTGTTGAGAAAAAATTTGTTTTTTAATTTCTGATAAATATTTTTTATTCTTTATTTGTTTTGAATTTTTTGTGCTATATTTTATTTAGAAATTTTTTTTATTAATTTTGCCACAATGTTATTATTACCAGAGCTATTGCAGCATCATGAAGGCATCTCTCGCTTAAGAGAGCAGCCCTTGCCTAACTTTAACTACCCATAACTGCGCTCAAACTAAACTGATTCAATTGCTTGATATCATTTTGATCATGCTTTGACCTCGTCCCATTTGGCATTTAAGCTTTACCGAAAAAAGCACACTAAGCCACATTATTTTGTAACTGTTTCATTATTATGAATACGGCGCAGGAAAAACTCGAAATACTCTACAAAGAAAAAGCAATTTAAATGGCTTCAGTTGGCAACAGATTGAAATTGCCATGTGCCACGGCAAAATGTTGATTGAAAAACGAGCGGCGTTTGATATGCGTGCGACAACAGCAACAACAACTGCGACAACAACAACAAATCAGCATAAAATGTAAAAAGTAAAGCCAAAATATGCGCGCATTTGCCAACATCGAAATTCCTTAGACACAGACGCACGCAACACACACAAAAGTTCTGTGACAAGCAATTGCGTCAAATATGTTGTTGCTGTTGCTTGGGTAATTATAACGCCGCCGAGTGCCACAGATATGGTAATACTATTTGGAGAGACCAGCGTCTATTGGAGCTATTAAAACTGCCTCTGACTGCGAGCGTAATTACCGCAGCCGATCAATAAATAAACAGCTTAGGCTATAACAGCAGCAGCCACAACAACAACAACAAGCGTAGTAGCAGCTCAAAGTGTCACTTTCAATTGCTGCATTATCTGTCCTTAACAGATACACATTCAACCGCCGAAAACCAAGTCACAAAAGCTAGCAACGCCTTCATGGCCCAAGCAAATGCCGCACCCAGCAGCAGCAGCAACTGCAGCAGCAACAGCAGCAGCAGCAGCAGCAACAACTGCAGCAACTGCAGCGATCTCTGCCGGCACATGCGTGGTCTCTATGACTCTGTCTGTAACAACGTCGCCCACCCGCTGCCTCACCTCGTCTACAGCAGCTGCAACTCGTTGCTGGCGTCGACGTCGCGTCGTCGCTGCTTTGCCATGCGCCGGCATCGCCTGCGCGCGTATATAAATACTTTTGGTCATCGTTGCAGACATCAGTTCAGCTTACGATTTCGTGCTACAAACGGTCCTCCAAAGCGTCTAAGCCGTGCCTTAACACAGTTGTGCCCGTTCAGTTTGAATTTTTGTAACGAATCCTTCGTCCTTTCTTGTTCGCGTCGTGTGTGCTCAATAGAAACAACATGAAGGTACGCCAATCAGAAATCAGAAAAGCAAAGCCAAATTGTGTGCCAGGATTCACATTTCTCTGCCTCTTCTACATACAGTACTTTGCTGCCATCGCTCTGCTGTTCGCTGCCGTCCAGGCTGTGCCCATTGAGCTGGGCCACTATGCTCCGTCGCTGCTGCAGGTGCACCATGCGCCCGTGCTGGCCCATGCTGTGCATGCCGAGCCCGTGGCCTATCCCAAGTACTCCTTCAACTATGGCATCAAGGATCCCCACACTGGCGACATCAAGTCTCAGGCTGAGGAGCGTGATGGTGATGTTGTGAAGGGTGAGTTGAAGGCAAAACAAAAGACTTAGGCAACAAACTTGACATCTCTCTCGACTACTATTAGGTCAATACTCGCTGGTCGAGCCCGATGGCTCTGTGCGCACCGTGGACTACACCGCCGATGACCACAACGGTTTCAATGCCGTCGTCCACAAGACCGCGCCCAAGATCATCGCCCATGCGCCCGTCGTGCACGCCCCCGTGCTGGCACATGCCCCTCTGCTGCATCACTACTAAATATCGTGGAGTCGTCGAGTCATAAAGGTGCTCCCACACTCTCACACACACAGACACACACAAAACAATCAATATAGGAACAACAGGCAGATATAACAGATCCATTGAAACAACAAAAAGAAAAGCAACAAAAATATAAGCAAAACCACGTTGTATGTAAGTAAAATGTAGCTAAGAAGTTTTTAGTAGAAACGGGCGCCTTAGTGGGTGCCCGGCACCCGGCTGATCTGGCATGGCATGGACGAAGGAAATACGAACAAGAAAAACAAACAAAAACGAAAAACATAAACAAAAGCATAATGACTTGATCTTGCACGATGACGATGATGATGATGATAATGAGAACGATGTTGGCGAACGTTGATAATGTTTGATAGAAAGCGTTAAGCAGCAGCAGCAGAAATCACAGTACACAAGTTTTTCAATATGAATATATATATTCGTATAATTTGTATATTTAATCAATGTTTCATATTATGTTTAACAGCACACAATACCCCCAAGGCCAGCGAAACAAAGCATACACAAGTGCAAAGCGAAGGCATCGTCCGACCAGAACTTTTACCATTCCCCAACTGTTTCTCTATCTCGAAACTAGTTTCCCTAACTTTCATTTTCAATGCTCTCCACTTTTGTAATATATTTATGCAACACTCTATCTCTATCTCTCTCTATCAACATCTCTATACGATGCCTCATCATAAGCCTGTGCCCAAGCGAAGAACTGTTTTGCCCAACTCTCCGGCTCCGCATAGTTTGCCTAATATTTAAGCAAATGGAAGCATTTTGTGCCATTTCAATTGGCGCACAGTTTGGCAAGCACTGTGTGTGTCTGGCCCCCGTGCATATTTGATTCATACCACTCAGTCCACGCTTGACTCTTCTCCACACATATATGTTATCAAAAAACTCTCTCAGCCACAGTCATTCACTGTCTCACTCACTGTCAGCTGTCACATAATCTCTTAATCTTTCTCACTCTCTCACATTCTCTTTTGTTATTATTCAACGCTCTCAAAACTGTCTCACTCACTCACTCACTCACTCAGTCTGACACTTTTGTATCTAGTTTCATTTTTTTGCATTTAGTATTCTTCACAATTTGTGTGTATTGTATATTTATAAACAATTTATGCCGCTTAATTATAATATCAATCTATATGTATATAAATCTTAAACGAAAAACCACAAAAAAAAAACATTCATTAAGTGTTGTCTCCGTTGATCGAAAAGGAACAAACAAACGTAACTCTCACATGTCTCTCACGCTCAAAGTACATTGAGTAACTATTCTATACAACAACCGCAAATTTCTTGATGAACACGACAACGAAATGCAAAAAAACAAAAAAAAATAATTACACATTATTATCAAATTATAAAAAATGTATTAATAGAAAACTACAAAAAAATGAATAAAACTCGAATTGAAAAAGAAAATCAAATAAGAATTTTTACTGAAGAATATTTTGAAGAGTTTCACATAGGAATTTATACTAAAACATATTTTGAGTTCAGTTTAGCATTAAATAAAATTATTATATATTTTTTAATATTTATTTGGCTTCTTTTTTCAGCAAATTAATTTTTAAAAAATTCAAAATGTAGCATTGAAAAACCTAATTACAAGAATTTTTAAAAAATATAAATCATTATTATATTTTAACAAGATTTTTTGGTGTCTCTTTTAGCCATATACTTTTCTTTTTTACTTTTCCTATTTTAACTTCTGCAGAGGTCACGTTTGTTGAGCACTTAAAAAATATATTATTAAATTTAATTTTTTGTTTATTTTTTAGCTTGCATTTCAGCAAATTAATTTGAATGAGCTCGCTGAAATACATTTAGCAATTTCACATTCTCTTTCTAATTGAGCTCTGGGCTGGCTCAATTATGTTCCGACTGTTTGACGATTGAGTCTTCAGTTGGATTTTGCTATTGAAAGTGCGCGCAAGTAGTCGGCTCTTTATAGAAGTTTTGGCAGCTTAGAGCGAGTAACGCTGTCAACAAATTTTGTTCGCAGCTTATTAACATTCACAATGGCAGTTCTGTCAAATATTTATCGCTTTTGGTTGTTTGTAAGTGCGTGAATATTTTATAAGAAATTGATTTTATTAGTGATGATGGCATGGCGTGGAAATATATATGAGAAAGAACATTTGTAAGGGAAGGAATAGCTGGCTGAAATCTGTTAAGTAAAGCTGCTTAGAGGGCGAGAAATAAGCTTATGAACAGTCTACTACGAAACTGTTCATAAGGTTATATCAAGCTATCTAGTAGGTACTACTATCTAATAGACTGTTCAAAGGGTTTTATCTATCAGTTGATAGATCTATAAATCCATTAGGTATACCTAATCTTAGACATCTCCTAAACAACTTGACTACTTAAACAACTCATCGACCATAGAGTGCTTAGGATAGTAGAAGAAAAGCTTCAAACTGAAAGGGTCTGTCTTTGAGTGAGCTTATCTGATAAACGCCCGCCATTAGTATGACAAATTAAACCAGATGGCCAAGCAATTATCATGGCCAGAGACTTACAAATTAGAATTAAACTTCTAAGCAGATGTTAGATTGTTAACAAATATAGATTAGTTCTCCTTATATTATATTTTTCTATGGATTTCTATGAAAATGCAGCAAGTCAATGCGAAGCTCTGCCTAGAGCTATGCATTATGAGCTTTGCTAAAGCATAGAAAATCGTGAGGTCAAACATTTTATATACCTACAAAGCCAAGACATATCCCAAGCAGAAAAACTCATTCAATATCAACTCCAACTTCAAGCTTTTCAGCTAACACAAGCTTTCAGACCTCGCTTACTAGCCCAAAAGTATGCACTAAGATTAACCTTCACTTACAGCTGCTGATGCTGCTGATCGCAAAAGTATACGCCGCGTGGGCCACACCAGTTGCCATTGAAAATGCAGCATACGAGAAGACAGCAGCTGAAAGTCCCAAAGAGCCAAGCAAACTGAGCAACTACTTTTTGCATGGGCCATACGGTAGGCTATGAAAAGACTTTAGAAAAATCAAATCTTAAAGAGAGTTCTTAACCCCTACAGGTCCCAACACCTATGCCTTTGGCTATGAGCTGCAAGATCCAGCCTCTGGCAACATACAATTCCGCGACGAGCGACGCTACTTGAATGGCAGCATTGAGGGCAGCTATGGCTATGTGCGACCCGATGGACTCATACAGGTGACGCGCTACAAGGCAGGTGGGGACAGCGGCTACTTGGCACACTCGCAGAGCTATGCGCCGGGCGATGAGCCAGTGGACTCCATTTGGCCAACGCAACGGCCAGACATATTCAAGACCCAGCACCAGATGCAGCCCGCTGGCAATGTGAGCTGGGATGCCAAAAGTCATTTGAATGTGAGCGTGGATCAAGTGGAGCATGAGGTGGCCAAGCAGCTCAAGGAGCAGCACGGCCTTGACCTGAATCACATCAATGTCGAGCAGGATGTGCTGCAGCCAGCTGTGCTGGACATAGTCAACGGCAAGACGCCACTGATAACCCAACCCAACGGCAGCTTGGCCTTCGAAACGTTGCACAACTTCATAGACAAGGATTTGCCGCTGGTGCCGTTCGAGCTGCCAGTCGAACAGCTGCTGACAACAGCCGCGCAGCCATTGGGTCAGAACAAATACGATAAAGCCAAGTCGAACAACGATGAGAAGGCACCGCAGACAGCCACCACCACAGACCTTAGCACCACATTGCCCACGCCCCGGCCATTGGTAAATGATAGGTCCAACGCAAGCAGCTGGTACCAGCGAATCATTCAGGCGAATCGTCGCCAGTTTCTCGAGCATTTGCCAAATTTGAATCGAGCCTGAACGGAGCGCAGCACAGCGAGCAACATAAGCTGAAAAATGTATCATAAATGTGGCTGCTCCACTGTAGCCGACAGCATTGCCGACACGCCCCCTTGCAGCGTCTAATAAGCATTAGGTAAGCGGTAAGCCGGCACTAGATCTTTCACTTTTTCGAAAAAAAAAAAGGAAAAAAAAGCAAAAAGCTTTCAGAGCGAGTTTTACTTTGCATAAGTAGAGCATTCCACAAGAATGCGATTAAAGCAAACAATCGCAAAGGCTTCAATTTACACTCGACTACATAAGACAGGCGAGCTGGCAGACACACTGACACACATACAGATATATCTATGTATATATATAACTTCTTGCATTTACCTTCCGGGTTTTGGCTGGCGCATTCATCTCGCCGCCTTTGAAGTGTGCCTCGAGTGCGGCTTGGCATCAGCTGATGCTTCAATTTGCATTAGCATTGTCATTAGCATCAGGAAGACAAATGCCAGTGCGTTTTCGTTTTGGCCAAAAGACGACTCGAACGGAAGGAAATGGCATTGCATTTTTAATTTGCTCACTTTTTCGCCGTGTCTTGCTTTCTTCCAGCGTTCGCCTCATGCATATTTAAGCTGATTTATTGTATTGTTTCTCTTCTGCTTCTTCACTTCGCAGCTTTTATTTGCCGCACGCACGCCGCCGCGCCCGCCCGCTCCCAATTGCTCTTCAGTTTATGCAATGGCCAACAACAAGTTTTACTCGATATTTATACAGTTTACATTTTACATTTAACATTTTTATGATTGGGTTTTTTTCGCAGTGCACATTTATTGTTGCCCGTCGTGCATTCACTTTTATTGCGGAGAAATGATTTATAAATGCCTCGACTACACTCACAGCAAACTAATGAATGATTGATGGCTGCCTAATTATGAGGAGTTAACTATACCGATGCTAATGCTTGGACTTAATGCTTATCAGATAGTTTTGGATATATCCAATAGATGTTTAGATATGATATTCTGTTAAATACTATGTGTAGCAAGAGTTGTTAGAATAAAGATATTAGGCTCGGAAATTTTTGAAAAAATTGTTTTTGTTTTTGGTTCAAATTTATGAGAATTTTAAACAAATAAAATTTGGTAAAATTTTGTTGTTCGTATTACAGTTAAAGCAAAAAAAAAAACCCTAAAAAAAAGTAATAATATAAATAATAATAATAATAATATATATTAAACATTTATTTAAAAATATTTAAATAAAAATTAAAAGAAAAATTTGAAAAGAAAATATTGAAAAATATTATAAAAAAATTAACTTCATTTTAATTTATTTTTTATAATTTTTATTATTTGCTAAATTTTTTATTGTAGTTTATATATATATATATTTTTATTTTTTATTTTTTTCTTTTATTTTCATATTAATTTTATGTATATTCCTTTTCAATTTCAGATAAAATTTCTAATTATTTTTTTTAATTTTTTTCTCTTTCTTTCTATCTCCCACTTAGCAAGTCTTTCGATTATGTGCCAATTGTGAGCTGGCCCCACTCATAACTGCAGCGCATGCGCGCCCGCTGGTTTGCTCGCTCACCAATTTCGACTCGATTTGAGGGAGCTTGGCGTTGGGAGTGGCATGAAAAGGCACGCGGCATGTGGTGCGGCCAGCTGGCTGGGAGTTGCATTGTTGCCCACTTTCATATGCATTCGAGTGTTTTATTGTATGTTAATTAAATTGCAGCCACATTCGTTGCGCTGCTGCATTATTTGGCATACATATTTGGTCATTAACTAATTGCTGGCGGACCGCTGAGGTAATCACTTGATATTTAGTTTGCTGCCTTTTGCTTTTATTGCCAAATGCGCCCAGCGAAGAGACTGTGAAAGTGAGTTTTCTTTCTATCTCAAGCGTTGCGAAGGCTGCGTAACGTAAGCGCATTACGTATACGCACCGTGGGCAGCGTGAAGACTTGCCCGAAAGTGGTTGTGGCTGTAGCTGCGGCTGCTGCTGCTGCACTTCAACTTAACATTGAACGGGTTTCGTCCCTGCACGCGACCATTATAAATCGTTCGCTTTGGCCAAAAATTTATTTGCCAGAAATGTGTCGACGACGCCTGACAACTTGATTAGACGAGCAGTGGCGAATCGAGTCCGCACCGGTTGCATAAATTTACCAATTTTATAATCTTGATATGGCCAAAAGAGAAAAACCGAAAAAAAAACTGGTCAATTTCATAATATCCGGTTCGGAGCGCGCTTGAAAAGTTGTTAATTGTCAAACGCTGGGGGTTGCCAGCAGGAAAAACAAAAAAAAAGAAAAAAGCGCAGCTGATAAAATAAGTGAAATATAAAAGAAAATAACAAGCGTACATTCACAGCTGCTGCCAAAAATGACGGCAATTAGCCAAGCAGCCAGTTTGCCAAAATAAGGTAAAAGTATTTAACCTACTTTGAACTGCGGCATCTCGCGCTCGTAAAGCGCATTTCGTTGTAGGAAATCGTCGGGCCGGCCATACTTTAAAGCAGCCAATTAATGAGCCGCGCAGCAGGAGCCAAAATGTTGCCAAGGAAGTCGCCAGAGAAATGAGAAACGGGTTGAATTGTCGCCAGCGTTTCTTCCTCAAGCGAACCCCGAGCGTGCGCAGCTCTCGCAATTCGAATTAAAATGCTTTCAAGATTTTCTGCAGCCGTAAATATTTTGATTAACGCTCACATAATTAGAGCAGCAGCCACAGCTACAGCTCGGGGAGTCACTGATTTCCATTCAATTGGAAAATTGTCTCTCGATGCATTCACAGGCTCGTTTCACTTTCCGTATATTGCAACAGACACACACACACACACGTTGACAGACTTATAGCTGGCATATGATATGATTATGTGATTTGGCAATTTGCATTTAATTAATTTCTGCAGCTATTTATTATGTCAACGTTTTGGACACGACAGCAGCGATGACAGCTTCGCTGAGAGCAGCCGACGAAGACAACTGAATTCGACTTGCAATTTCAATTGCGACTACCGCATCGAATTTGAGCCAACTTTAGGCTTTGTTTGGCTAACGTCGCGACGTTTACCCAGTTGTTTTGATAGATTATGCGGCCATTGTGCTTGGACACTAAATTGTCTCAAATGGACTGCGCGACAGAGATGCGAGACTGTGAGAAAATGTTGCAGAGGCAAACAGCTTAGAGGAAATTAAGTAAGGCTAAGCAGAAGATGAGATAAGCAATCATTGAGGCATCAAGCGCCCATTCAGCAAGTTGTTCAATTAGTCTGCCTGCTAGTTAATCAGGCTGTAAATCAATCCATCAATCACTCATGTACGTAGTCATCAGTTAATTAATTCATTCAGTAAATCAATCAAACACCCACTCAATCATTAATGTCAATCAGTCACTCAATCAATTATTCAGTATATCGAACAATTACTCATTCAATCAGGAAGTCAATCATTCAATCAATGTCACTAGCTGTTAGTTAATCAGTAAATTAATCAGTGAATCAGTCAATCATGAAGTCAATCCACTAGCAATAATCAATCAGCCAATTAATCAATGAATCAATCAATGAATTACTTATTCAATCATGAAGTCTGTCATTCAATCAATGAAATCAGTTTAACTAGTTGCTTGTAAATCAGTCATTCAATCAATTCAACTAGTGCCACTGCCAGTCAATCAGGCAATCAATCAATCAGTTATTCATTCAATCAATCACTCACCCTATACATTACTTAGTAAGTCAGTCAATCAGCAATTCAGACTTTCTATCAATTCATTAGCACATCAATCATTCAACCTATGACTAGCAATTCGTAAAACAGAGCCTTGTTGACAGTCTGCAGTGTAGCTACTTCGTTATCGCATTTCAAATATGTTGCTCATCAGCAGAAGCATCTCAACATCTCAGCTTAGCTTGAATGTAATCCATTAATTTATCCACAACCCCTTCCCACACTCCCACTTTCCTACTTCCTCATAGCTGCATAACCCACATAAATCCTTCACAAAAATGTAATCACATCATCTCTCTTAATTCTTCAGCTGACTTACACAATAGGCAAAGCCGCGTTGAGGAAATTAAACTATTGATACGCCAATTAAAATTATATAATAAATTAAAAACAAATTGAAATTGAAATTGAAATCAATTACCCGCCTAATTGAAATGTACAATAAATCATTTTTTTAAGCTTGCATTTATTTTGACATAATAAATGGACAACTCAAACGCTATCACACCTCCAGCAACACCTCTCCCTCTCGCGCAGCCTCGTCTAATGTTGCTGTGCAACATTAAACACGTTGTCAACATGTTGCTACGCACATTTTTTTGCTAGCAACTTTTGTTGCTAATGCTGTTAATTGATTTTCAGCACGTTTAAGTTCAATGCGCCGCATCTCGCAGTTGCTTGCGGCGCAGACTCATTAACAATACGTACAAAAACAGCAGCAACAATTGCTGATGTGCTTTCTGCCTTCAAATAAATGAATATGAATTGCAGTCAATAAAATTATGCCATGGCTCGAAGGCTTTCGCTAAAGCAACCAAAATGTAATTTTCAATTACGTGCAACAGCAGCAACAATGCCTGTTGCTGTTGCGCAAGCTTGCTGCATAAAAGGATAAGCTTTACAACAACAGCCACAACAACGATTCCCACGACAACTTTGGAAAGATGCACGCGTCTCTTGCAGCGCGGCTCGTTAGGAGGCCGGAGTCCAAATAAATATGAAACAATGAGACAAAAGTTGCTGCTGCTGCTGCTGCTGTTACTAAGGCAGCCAAATGCCAGACAAGCGGGCAACTGGCAACAGCAGCTTACCATGTTGCACATGCACAGCAGCCGCACTTAATGCATGTACTAAATGTCCAACAGTAAATATGAGTTACTAGGTAATTGCCGGGCACTGCCACCGGCAGCAACAGCAACAGCTGTGCTTGCGAGTTGCTTTTGTGACTTTTCACTTTTCGTGAGTGGAATTTGATTGAGTGGCTGCAGCGCACTGTAAAACTATAACTAAACTTTTTTTTTTTTGCTAAAACTAAAAATCTAACTAAAAATTAACACCTGCTAGCAGCAGGAGCTCCAGCAACAACAACAATGGCAACGGCTACAATCGACGCTTCAATGAGCAAACAAAATTGAAAATATTTGAGCTGCGCTGGCAACGATGACGACAACTTTTGCATAGACAGCCAAATCGAACAACACAGCGAAATCAACCGAAAATTGTTGTTATTGTTGTATGTTTGCTTGCCTGAACACCAGGTGCCCATAGGGTATATCAGTTGAGGCTTGCAGCAGATGTCAGAGCAAATTATGCTGTTAGACTTGAGAATGATCAGAAAACTTAAATGTTGATATGCTTTTTAGTATCCCCTTTCTATGCGATTCTCATGAATGCAAGTAGTATTTTCAGATCTTCTACTGCCAATTTTATACAAGCTATTTTTATACGTCTTTTCTGTTCTCTCTCTCTCTCTCTCTCTCTCTATCTTACTCGGTATCTCACTTGCTCTATCTTTCTCTCGCTGTGTTTCTATCACTCACTTTCTCTCTCATCTATCTATATCTGTCTCTTTCTCTTTTTGTCTCTATCTACAGCTCTCTCTCCCTTCCCCAGTCTTTCTACCTATCTATCTCTCTCTCTCTCTATCTCTCTATCACTCTCCCTTTGTCTATCTCTCTCTCTCTATCTATCTATCTTTCTCTCTCATTACCCCCACTCTAGCTCCAGAGTATTCACTCAGTTCATACATAATCTCATCGTTGCTTTCCTTGGAGTGCACTGCATTTGGCATGAAATGAAAATAAAAAGCTTCACCGGCGACCGGGCACTGGAAAATTGTATCAACATTGCGTTCAATTTGCGTCGCTTCGCCAAATTGCAAAACATCTCGCAAAAGAGACGTTGGCTTTTTGGTATGCTAGCTACACCAACTCCAGCTCCAGCTCCAGCTCCAACTACATCAACAACTACAACTCTAACAACAACAATAAGTTGGCATGTTGACTTGCGTTATATTTTCCACCTGCAGCAACACCAACGCACACACACACTCACACTCACATGTTTGTGTAGTTTAGTCCCCTTGTCGACCATAATTAAGCACTTATTTGATTTGCCATATTTTTGCTGTGGTACGTGCAAATGCTTTTTGATTTCGGGATTTGCGGATTGGTAATCATTACAGAAAAAAACGAAAACGAAAAAAGAAACAAAATAAAAGATATTTTCTTTTTTTCTTATATTTGTTGTTTGTTTGACTCGTTTGGCTTGTCATGCTTTGCAACGTTGTCAAATGTTGTCGACTTTAAATATAGCAATTAAAAAAAATGTTACTGCATTTAAAAGTACATCAACCTCCATGAGATCTTCAGAATTGAGGCTATGCATGTGCGGAGGATGAAGCTTGTGTTGCTTATGATAGGTACTCGGTAAGCAAATGCAAATAGGACAACAACTGCAGATGGAAGAGTAAATAATAGGAATATATAGACTTGATGGGAGTTGACGCTTCAGTTAGAGATTAAAATAGGACTATAGATATATCTAGCAATAGATATACTCATAATACAGAAAGACCTGTACTGGGTATACCTGAATATGTACAGAAGGCGGCATGACAGAGCCCATAAAGTATATATATTATTGATTAGGACGACGAACTAGTACTTTAATGCACTCATAAGAATGCGATTTGTATAAATGCTTTTCTGTGTTCTTTCTATTTTCTATGTCGGAGATAAAAGCTCTACGCAGGGCTCCAGGTATCTGCTAGTCGAGCATTCACGATTAGAGCAGTCTTTGCTGTTATAGTCTGAACCTGCGCAGGCTTCCAGGTATCTGCTAGGCAGCCACTCCCATCTAGAGCACTCTTAGGGAGCACCTCTAAGGTATCTTCTAGTCAAGCACACCCAAATAGAGCAGGGATCAGCTATGCTATTTCTTTCCCTCTCTCTGCTGCAAATAAGACCCAAACTATAATTCTTATCCAAAGCACAAATCATTTACCATTAATCTCCTTAATACATTCTTGCATCTTTTTTTCAATTTACAAATAATAGATTTCCTGCCTGGGCACGATTTCAATCTAAGCATTTTCCAACTGCATTCAAGGCTACTCGAATTAGAGCTCATTAAAGTCTAGCAACAGCAGGCCAAAGCCCCAAAGCCGTCTCACAGACCTTCATTTGCTGCAAATGAACTAAATTGTACACGAAAACAAAATGACTTTTTGTGTAATTTGAAAAACATTTACAAATCGAAGACATATGTGAATTACTTCTAAGGCTGATTACCGAAAAAACTGCATGAAGTATACGCTCCGCTGGCTAATTAGCCAACCGCGTGTGGAGCAGTTGCCTCCAGAAAAATCATTCAATTGAAAATTGACGCAAAATAATTGGTCAATTTCTCAATGCTGCCGCTGCTGCTGCTGCTGCTGCTGCACTTAACTTTGATTTGAAGTACAATCTAAACGACGTGCAGCTAATGAAAATCTATCTGCAATAAAGGCCTCCAGCAGCAGCGGCAAATGGAACACTTAAATATTACAAAAGTTGGGCTTTATAGCGCGCTCGATTGTTTATTGTGGCCGAAAGGGAACAGAAAATAATGCGCAGCTTACAATTTACGATTAGCGCATTAAAAGTAAGCGATAGCAGATAAAAAGGTTGACCAGCAGCAGCTTCCACAATGCTAAGCAAATAGTGGGGTGTGCTTGACTCAGAGATACACTTTTTATGTGTGGGAAAATGTGTCGAGGAGGCAAAACAGCGGTTTTCACATTGACTCGATTGAGACAGAGAGAGAGACTAAGAGATTGCGAGCTTGAGAGGCAGAAAGACTGAGAGACAGACGATTGTGACGAAGAACTGGGAGTACAAGGATTTTATTGAACTGCTGACGAAGACATTATCAATGCAATGATATCCAGCTGAAGCTATATCAGCCAATCATACAGTTATATTCATATATTCATATTCATATTCATATTCATACTCATATTCATATTCATATTCATATATTCATACTCATATCCATATTTATAATCATATTCATATTAATATTCATACTCATATTCATATTCATATTCATATTCATATTCATATTCATATTCATATTCATAATCATATTCATATTCATATTCATACTCATATTCATACTCATACTCATATTCACATTCATATTCATTCCTTACCACAATCAGTATCACCGTCCATCATGGTCAATCATCTCCATACACTCTATACCTACCCCACACCCCCACTCCCACCCATCGCATACTCCCCAACAACGAACATAATACCCCATTCAACCAATTTCAAATCAAAATCATGGCAAAGTTGAACCAAAAATTTGGGTCAAACTGCGTTTTAATGCTTTCGGAATTTACAAGATTTGCAGAGGAGTTTTGCGTCTTATGCAGCGATAGAGCTGTAAAAGTGCTCAAAAAACAAACAAAATAAAAAATAAGTAGCTTAACCACGTATTTGTTTGGCACAACTAAGCAAAGCACCTACACATAGTCAATATACTAACAATAATGGCTTAGTAGCCACACATACAGTTAGTTGCACACATTAACTACAGCTACTGACTGAACTGTTTTACATTATTTCACAGATCAGCATTTGCTGCGCCGTTCACTGTCGACGCGTCGACAGCGACGCCGACAGCGCCGCTGGCTTTTGTTGTCTGACTTTCTTCCTAACTATATAAAAGCGGCGCTGGCTCGTTGCAACCATATTATTCAGTTGTTGAATCCCGTTGCGTGCAGCTCGTGGAACGTCGATCAAGCCAAGTTACAATCAAATATATTAAACTAAAAACCTATCAAAATGGCCTTTAAGGTGAGACCAATAAAGGATAACAGTTACAAATGAAAGGATATTCACGTGTTAACAACGAACTGCAGTGCATCCTTCAAGGATAACAATTACGACAGAAGTGCTAAACAGTGTAAACGAAAAGGATCTGCGAGCATATGTGATCATGATGCCAGGATGCCATGATGATATCAGCAGACTTTCATAAAGTGTTGTGATAATATATCTTAGACTGAGATTTTCAATTTAAGAAAACAAATTCATAGTTGGCATAAGATTTATAATCTTTAGATAGGCTAGGAAAGACATTAGCACACAATTCTTTTTTAAATTAATATTAAATATGAGCAAATAATGTTCGCAAAAATTTTTACAAATTCTATTAAGAATTTTTAAAAATATACAGGGTTTTAAATATATTTTTTGACATTTTTACGTAATATATTCACGTATAAATGTATATAAAAATATATTTTAAAGTCTTTAGATAGTTTACACAATTTTAAAATATTTTTAATGATTTAATAATTTAAAATATATTAAATTAAAGGATTTCAAATATATATATATAAAACTCTCACTTATCGGAATCAAGTTCAAGAGCTGATTCGAAGACTCAAATAAGTTTCCTAGAGATCAAGTTATTTCGCACTTGATTTCGATCAAGTTAAAGCAGCCATAAAACTTTCATACAAATTTGCCCAAATAACAAAATTTATTGCAAGTCAAGTATAAATCTTGTAAAAAAAGATAATACCGCAAAAGTTGCAGCTAACCACAATTAAAGTAAATGCTACAATTCAAGTCAAGTGTAGCCAAGTGGCAAAAGCCACTAAGTAGCCACAGTCAGAGCCACAGCCACTGCGAACGCTTAATTAAAAATGCACAGCAGAGGAGATGTTGAGCGCTGAGGTTTTTTCGCAAACGCTAATTGCGAGACCTCCTCATGATGTTAACAAACAATTAGCTAAGTCCGCTGTCCAATTATGCAATTGCAGTATCTGATTTTGGCGTCAGCTCTCTGCCTGAGCTTGGCCTATCCGGTGGACCAGCATCATTACTATGAGGAGAGTCATGGCGGCTATGAGCATCTGGCCCATCATGAGGCGGCGCCGATACACGACTACGGACACGAGCATCAGCATCAGATTGAGCGTGTGTCGCTAGGCGAGGAGCATGGACATGAGCATCCACACTACGAGGTGGAGCAGCATCATACAGAGGACGAACACGTGGATTACTATGTGAGTGGGGGCGGAGTGGGTGATAGATAAATGGAAGTTTATGCTCTCTCTCTGTCTATTAGGCTCCTCCTAAGTATGCCTTCAAGTATGGCGTCAATGACTTCCACACTGGCGATGTCAAGTCGCAGCACGAGACACGCGACGGCGACACCGTCAAGGGCCAATACTCTCTGGTGGAGCCCGATGGCTCCATTCGCACCGTGGACTACACCGCCGACAAGCACAATGGCTTCAATGCTGTTGTCCACAAGACAGCGCCCGTGCATCACCACGAGGAGATCCATGAACACCACGACCTGCACGAGCATCACTACTAAGTAATCACCACAAGGGAGCAAAACAAAAAACAAAACAAACATGAGACCATATATATGTTTCTAGAGTTAGCCAAATTTCTTGATAAAGTCGCTTCATCAAACAAACACACACACACACGCAGAAACACACTCGAACACATATCGAACGATCCATGTAATGTAATCAGCTTCATATCTCGTAATTAGGACACTGACAAGCACCGCGCACTCCTCTTTGTCCGAGTGCAGGCATTATAATACTTCATAATACTCATATATCATTTTTACATCGTATTTTATTTCTGTGATAGCAAATAATTTCCTCTAGCTACCTACATCTGAACTCACTCTCAGCTCACTCTCGCTCTCTCTTAGTCACTATATTATCTATTTTATCATCCACTTCTAAGTTCTAGTTCATTCACTCAGACGAATTTATCAATCTATATACCATATATAATTTCATTTAATTATGTAAAAGAGTTTCTTACAGAGAACAAACAAACGAATTGTAAATTGTGTAATAAAGACAAAGTGAATTATGTACTTTTTATAAAATCAACAAAAAAAAAAACAAAATTTTGTTTTCTTCATAATTTCCCATTTTAGATTTGGCCAATGAACTTGCACTTAAAGCCATTAACATTTGCCATTTTTATGGGTTTTTCTGTGTGTCTAAATCAAGTGACAAGTCCAACTGGTTAGCAATAAAAGCTGATTACAAGAAAACATTTTTCCGCCTTTGAACGGGTTTGAAATATTTGTTTTGATTGCAATTACATAATATGCGAATTGCTTCCTAAATGGTCAAGAAATAATTAATTGCCAATAAATAGTTGGATAAAGAATGATATCACTTGAAATATATACAAACTAGAGTTCAAAGCCTCTTTTGAGGAAAGAGATTCATTAGTTTATATAAACAGGTGAAGTTTCAAAATTCAAAATACATGTTAAGTGTGGAGCAGCCCTGTTAGACAGCTGTTATTCAACATGCAGCTATCAGTGTGTACACACGCAGCAAAAAAAACGAATACAAGGAATGATAACAAAAGGGCAGAGTACAGCAGGCGAATGGGCATCGGCTGCATGTAAACAAAAATGTTGGCCAAAAATAAGTATGTGCCGCGCGTCAATCAGGTAAATAGCCAAATTGAATAATAAGCATGCTTAATAGCTAATGTTAATCCACAGATAGATGCCATTTATCTCAACAAAGACATATCCCGCATGATACGGGACAATCTGCTCGAGAATTTGCAGGCCATATCGGTGGGTATTACAAATTTTATATCTGGCCCCAATAGCTTATCAATACAGCATTTCAGCCTATGCTGTTTATCAGAATACAGCCCGAGTTGGATTTACTTATACAATCGGCTATCTGGTTCGGTTCTGTGGGCAAACGTTGCTCGACATTTGGCCAGCAGCTTTTAGTCTTAGCTTACGATGCAGAAAAGTTAACGATTTCACGGTTGGCCTTGCATTTTGCACTGACTGTGCTACCGGGCTATGTGAAGAGCTGGGAGGAGCGGCGTCTGTCCCGCCGCGTCGAGTGGTTCAGCAAAGCCATAACGTGGACGGAGAACAGTGCCTTAGTGCTGAATGTTCTGAACTATTTTCGATTTCTGAAGACTGGACGGAAGCCCACATTGATTGACTTCTTGCTGGGACTAGATTACATTAGTTTGCGCAACAATCAAAGGCGCGATATTGGCTATAAATACCTGACGCGAGAGTTGCTCTGGGGCGGTTTTATGGTAAAGTAACAATAGCTCGATTCTGATAACAAATAACTTATATCTTGACTTACAGGAAATTCTGGGTCTCTTGCTGCCTATAATCAATTTTCGTAAGATCCAAAGGTTGTTAAAGGCGGGTTTCTTTGGCGAGGAGTCTTATCATGCCCGGAGACGTGAGAGTTTGACGCGGGATCTGATTTCAGCCAAAATGACTGCGAATACCACATGCACATATTGTGGGGAACGCCCGACGCAGCCCCATCACATGGGCTGTGGCCACATTTACTGTTACTATTGCTTAAGCGCTAATTTATTGACGGATGCGAATTTTAGTTGTGTAAAATGCGGCGCCAGCTGTTCTGACCATGGTGCACAGAGTGTTTAGTTATTGTGATGTCATTTTTATACACTAGACTTAACAAATTTGTATTTAAACATAAAGTGCGTAAAGGTTAAAAACTTTCACTGTTTTATTTGGCGCGCTCATTCACTTATAGACCGCATAAATTAGGGTATGAAGCACTTTCGTATCTGGTCACACAGTTTATTATTGTGAGTGCGATGCGTGTTATTGCGGTAGTTGTAAAACCTAATTTAAAATTAATTTAATCTATTTTATTACAATAAACTGCGCTACGGAAAAGTCCTGTACATATAAATTTACGGCAAATAGTTGGCAGCTTATAAGCATTCCACATAAATCTGAAAGGTAAGTGCAAACAACTCCAGAAAAAGCGCGCCAAAAATTGCTGCGCGGCTGCTCAACACAGCTGTTGCGTTCTAAATAAGCGTTGCCAACTGCACCCAACCAAACATTTCTCAGGCAAATGAAAACATTTGCTTACTTAATTTTTAGAAAACAATAATTAATAATAGTAAAGTCTTTAAACATATTGAAATGTTTTGGTTTTAATTTTATTTGAAAGTAAGTTTAGAACCATTGAATGAATTTGCAAAATCAGCTGTTTGAACGATCTGGCAACACATCAGCTTTGTTATTACATTACATTTTGTATTTCTGCTGCGCATTTGCCTTTTTTTTTTGCCTTTGTTCGGAGTGTGCATTAGAAAACGATAATAAACTTTAGAAAATACGCAAAGCTGTAAAATAAATAGCAAAACGCCCTTAACTTAAACGTTTACGCAATCAAACAATTGTACGTGCAAAATAAAAAGCAAGAACTGTAGCACAGCCAGCAAAAACACAACACGAAACAGGGGCGGAGGAGAAGAAGAAACAACGGACTTGAACAAATAACAAACAAAAACAATAACAAAAAACAAAACGAAATTGCGCATATTTTCGTGGGTCGCAGCTGATTTCACATATCAAGGTCAGTAAGGTGGCAAAAAAATATAAAAAAGAAAAATTAAAATAATAATTTAAATAAATAAAAACAAAAACCCAATTTTGTCACAGAATATGCTCGACCTGGAAATTGTGCCTGAGATCTCGCTTGGCTGCGATGCGTGGGAGTTTGTGCTGGGAATGCATTTCTCTCAAGCGATTGCCATTATACAGTCGCAGGTGGGCATCATCAGGGGCGTTCAGGTGCTCTACTCGGACACGAATCCGTTGGGCGTGGACATTATCATAAATCTGCCGCAGGACGGATTACGTCTGATCTTTGATCCAGTCGTGCAGCGTCTGAAAACCATCGAAGTGTTCAACATGAAATTGGCGAAGCTGAAATACTGCAGCGTCTACTTCAACTCACCTGAAGTGCTGCCGAGCATTGAGCAGATCGAGCATTCGTTCGGAGCCACCCATCCAGGTGTTTACGATGCGGCCAAACAGCTATTTGCCCTACATTTTCGCGGACTCAGCTTCTATTTTCCCGTGGATAGTAAACTTCATTCAGGCTATGGCCATGGATTAGGATCTCTTGTCTTCTTGAATGGCGCCTCGCCTGTCGTCTCCAAAATGTCATTGTACGCGGGCAGCAATGTGGCCGAGAATCGGGCTCCATCACTGCCATTGGCCTGCTATCACAGACAAATGTATCTGGAGGCGGCCACAGTACTGCGCACCTCGTATGGCCACACAAAGGGCTTGAAACTGAAGCTGTTCACGGAGGGTTCGGGTCGGGCTCTGGAGCCACGCCGTCAGTGCTTTACGCGTGAGCTGCTCTTCGGCGATAGCTGCGAGGATGTGGCCACCAACTTGGGTGCGCCCAATCGCATCTTCTTCAAGAGCGAGGACAAAATGAAGATCCACAGCTCGAGCGTCAATCGCCAGGTGCAGAGCAAACGCAGCGACATATTCTTCAATTACTTCACCCTGGGCATCGACGTCCTGTTCGATGCGCGCACACAGACCTGCAAGAAGTTCATACTGCACACGAATTATCCGGGCCACTTCAATTTCAATATGTACCATCGCTGTGAGTTCCAGTTTCAGCTGGAGATCGATCATCTGTCGAACGACTGCGACAACAAGCATGATCACGTCAATATAACTGCCTATACTAAATGGGATGAGATTAGTGGATCGCTGGCAACGTCGGAGCGTCCGGTTGTGTTGCATCGCGCCAGCTCCACGAATACAGCAAATCCCTTCGGTTCGACCTTCTGCTATGGCTATCAGGATCTAATCTTCGAGGTGATGCCCAACAATCACATCGCTTCGGTTACCTTGTACAATACGGCACCGCCGCGGCAGCCGGCGCATTCGTGGCAGCAGCATAAAATGCAGGACATTCGTCTGACTGTCGCCTAGGAGAAGAACAGGATGGATCGCTGGCAGCAATGTCCTGGCTCTCCTGTTCTCTTTGTATCTGTGTCTGTGTCTGAGTGTGCGTGTGCGTGTGCGTGCGTGCGAGCGAGTGAGCGAGCGAGCCTGTTTATGATGAATTTTAACTTTAAGCAACAAAAACAACAAAACCATGATCTAACTTAGACTTTAAATAATTAGTAGTTACATTACGAGTATATATAGTTATATATATATAGAATTTCTATATAGCAAGCTAAGCAAATTTATCAGACTCACTGACCATATATATATATATATATATATTGTTTTTGCGGTTCTATTATTATTCCATTCTAAGTTAACTCGACCTCAACTTCGACTCGATTCATTCAACTGACAATTAATTAGCTGCGTATATATATTTTTTAATTGCATGTCGTTAAAATATCTAAATATGTTAAGCTCAAAACGTGTATTTCTCTTTAAAAAAGAAACAAAAAAACAAAAAACACAACAAAACAAAAATCATCAAAAAAATTATATATATATTTAAAAATATAGCAATAAGGTTTCGACAAAAGCAAGTACAAAGGCGTTTTACTCTGCTATCGTTATGAAGTGCTTTATGTAATGCGAGCTAATCTCATTTGCAGCTGTGCTTGACTTGACTCCGTCAATGTCGCGCCTTTCTATGCGATTCTGATAAAGTATATAGGGGCTCAGCATGGGTTTACTACATAGTTTGATAAGAATATATTAAATTCTCTCTCTTCTCTAACTATTCACTTATCTGAATTTGTTTTTCCATAGTAAATATCGCCTTTCTATGCGCTTCTGATAAGCTATAGAGGGATCTTAGATCAGTATACCATATACCATATGAAAGTTATTCCAATTTTGCTTCATTTTTAACGCTCCTTTAATACCCATTTTTTTTAGCACTTCATTTCCTTTATCTAACCCAATCTCAACATGCCGGAACTCACCGCAGAGCAGGAAACTCAGCCGCAGGCAATGACAGAGTCGAAAGCGCCCGCCTACGACTCCAATATACTGCCGGATATGCTGCCCGTCTACTACAGACGTCTCTTTCCACACGAGCCCTTCTATCGCTGGCTCAACTATGGACACTGTAAGACCTATACCCCATCCAAATGTTATCTCAATATCTCACTAATAACTCTCTTCACAGCTGAAGATAATATATTTGTAAATCGTGAGATTTCATTCACTCTGCAAGACGATATCTACATTCGCTACTTGTGCTTTGAGACACAGGCGGAGCTGGAGAAGGAGATATGTACGCGTAATCCCTATAAGATCGATATTGGGCCCGTGATGAATATCCGGCCCAAGAACTTTCGCACGGTGGCCGGAGGGTTGACGCCCGTGCAGCGTGAACTGGTCTTTGATATTGATGCTACGGACTACGATGATATACGCAACTGCTGCTCGGGTGCGGAGATCTGCCTCAAGTGCTGGAAGTTTATGATGTTGGCAGCGAGAGTTTTGGATGCAGCCCTTAGGGAAGATTTCGGCTTCGAGCACATGTTGTGGATATTCTCCGGACGTCGAGGCATACATTGCTGGGTGTGCGATCACACGGCTCGCCATTTGGACGGACGTGCTCGAGCCGCTGTCGCTGAGTATCTGAATATACTCAGCTATACGAACAATACTGCACGTGTCCAAATCGGCGATCGCACGCATCACAGTCTGCGACGTGCCTTAAAAATTGTGGAGCCCATGTTTGAGGAGATTGTGCTCGAGGATCAGAATCTGTTCGGCACACCCAAAGGCGTCAGCAAACTGCTGCAAATGGTTAGCGATGAGGCAGCTCGCAATGATTTGGAGGCATATCTGCGGAAGAGCCACGAGGATGGCGCCCACTCGAAACTGATCTGGGAGAGCTTTGTGCGCTATGCCAACTCGATGCGCACGAGTGCGGCCAACGTATGGAATCGTAAGCTGAAGCACATTGTGGAGGAGGTGCAGCTGTGCCTGCTCTATCCACGGCTGGACATCAATGTAACAAAAGGCTTCAATCACTTGCTGAAGGCGCCTTTCTGCATCCACCCGGCCACGGGCAAGGTGTGCATACCCTTTAGTGCCAGCGCCGTGGGCAAGTTCGATCCCACAACGGTGCCCACGATCTCACAGCTGCTGCAGGAGATCAATGCGTACGATGACAAGACGAAGAGCTATATGGACGCGCCCGAGGACAAGAGCCGCATCAAGGACTACAAGAAGACGAGCATGTTCAAGGGCGTGGTCGTCTTCGAGGAGTTTCTCCGCAAGCTAGAACGCAACTTTACGATGAAACCACTGGATTTCTAAAGACAGATTCGCTTAGAATTTGCTCAAGCCCATTGGATTGGAGCTTTTGGATTTATTACATACACTTTTTTTATTATAAGCATTAGGCTACCAACAATAAATAGACTAAATGATTGAGTTCACATGCAACGCAGTCGCACCAATGGCACAATATTACCATCCTTGTTGTCCCAATCGACTTCCACCTCCAGCTGAAACAGTCCATCGTCTATGGTCGGCGTCGTATCGGGCAGATGTGCCATGATTTCGCTTTCTCCGGTGCGCAGCTTGAACGAGGCCAGAGCATCGATGGCGTCGCCCTCACCCGACTGCGGCAGTGTTACTTTGATCTTGGCGGGCAGTATGCTGCCCTTGCTCAGCACCAACTTGGCATTCGACTCGTCATTGCCATGCCAGATATAAAGATCATCTTCGACCAGGACACAATCGTCCGCCTTTTGCAGCTGCGCTTGGCGGGGATCGAGCAGGAAGACCGCCTGCCGGGCACACCCAATGGCCACCACCTCGTCCGTGGAGTGGCTGTTGTGCAGCTTGGCATCCGGGTATCGTGCAGCGACGGCTGCTTGCAACTTGGGTATTTGCATGGTGGCGCCCAGCAGCACGATATCGTCAATGCGCTTGAGCTCCGGATGCGTCTGCTGCGCCCGTTCCACACACTCGCTTAGCTGCTGTATCAGCCCATTGATCACCGGCTGGATGAGACTCTCGAAGCGTGCCCGCGACATTTGCGCATTGTAATCTACGCCATCCATGAGGGAATCGATATACAGCTGTGTGGACGGCAGCGTTGTCAATATGTGCTTGCAGTTGGCTGCAGCAGTGCGGATTTTGGCCAGCGAACGACGTGACTCGTGCGGATCCAGTTTGTACTTGCGCTTGAACTCCTCGCAGGTGAACTGCACCAGGGCATCGGTGAACTGCCGACCACCAATGGCGAACGGACCAAAGGTAGCCAGCTCAATGAAGTAACCATTCTGCACGGCATAAAGAGCGAAGTCGCTGTACAGTCCGCCGCACTTGATGGTCAGCACGTGCCGACGCGCCTCCGGCTGCTGCTCCAGCTGCTCTTCGCCAATTTTATAGCAGAGGACTGCAGCTGTGGGCTCGGCAATGATTTGGGCCACATGAAAACCAGCAGCTTTAGCAGCATCCGAGAGCATCTTGATCGATTTCGTCGGATAGTAGCTGGGTATGGAGAGGACGGCAATGGGCTCGTGTTCTGTATCCGTGTGGTATTGCCTCGCCAGCTCCAGCTCCGAGCGTAGCAGTTCGGCGGTCACGTCAAAGGCGCTCATCTCTTTCGTGACTATCGTATCGTCCTGATCTTCTCTATCCGCGGGCACCGTGTGCTCCATGCGAAACACAAACGCCTCCTTATCGTATTCACATGGCACTTCCTTTAGCGCCAATTTGTCCAGTTTATCCTCGCTGAGCTCATCTGCGGGCTGCAACAGTTGAAAACTGTGCGCCACGGCTTGCTTGGGCCGTGTGGCCATCTTTTGTTTGGCCGTCAGTCCACATTCCGTCTCCGTATCGCCGTTCCATAGCAAACACGCTTGCGAGACGCGATCGCCTTGCTTGTTCGCGATAACTTCAGCCTTGCCATCGGCTCTTACGTAAGCAATACACAGCGTGCTGTTACCAACTTTAATGCCAAACCGCGGCCACATTTCGCTGCAATACAAATAGTGCCTGACAGTGTACAGAAATTTATGAAATATATAAAAAATATAGCAGCGAAATGTAGCACGCGCACGTTTTTTTTGTCAGACAGCGCGGTAATACTATCGGCACTATCGATAACTAATAGTGCTGCAAGCCTGTCATTGCCAGTGTTGTGAAAGGTTTATTTTGTGTGCGGGTGTGCTTATGTGGAATGTGTTTGTCCACTAAGCGCGGGATTTGAAAAATAACAGTTGTTGTTAGTAGCTAGACTATAGCAATATTAATAAAATTAAAAACTAGATTATACAGAATTAAAAAGGTATTTAATATAATTGTACTGTAAAATATCAGTATCTAGCAAGTTTCATCCTGTCAGCCGTGTGGAACGTATGCCTGTTGTACAACAGAATTACTTTCGTATCGGCTGCCAGCACTGAGCAGCGCGCAACGTTTACCAACACCACAAAAATATGTAAACAAAAATCTATACATAGTGTACGTAAAGCAGGCAACTATTGACCCCAAATACGACATAAGCGCCACCCTACTATACAAAACTGTAGTTTTTGTGTCAAGCAAACAGAGCACACAGACACACACTCACACACACATGCAACGCAATTGACGCCCCCCGAAAGAAACCCCAACAAAAAAAGTAACGATTCGTCATCGATTTAAAGCAAAAGCCAAACAATGGAGCGGAGGTGCATTGAAAATTAAAAAATTCTTAATTGAAATTGAACAAAAATAGAAAAACGTTTATCTAACTGCATGAAAATGCGCATTTCGTAAACCAACTCAAATAAACAAAAGGCAAGATATTCGTAGCGAATCGAAAGAAAACAACCTTGAAGTAAATCGCACACACACATACACAAACACAGCAGAGCCTACATAATGGATGACAATTTGAGCACGAAATCCTCGGAGTCTTCGATTACAACCAGTGGTGAATACGAGATTGTGAACGATAGCAATGTGGCGACACCACTGGAACAGTTGGCTCCACCGCCAGCGGCGGCCACCGTTGCTGCCCAAGTGACCGAATCTCTGAGCGCTCTCGCGGTCTCGCCTGGCGTCGGCGACGCTGGCGGTGATCGGTCACCCACACTGGACATGGCGCACAATCGCAATCTGAGCGACATCAAGCACGAGATGACTGACGCACTGCGTGACCTGCAGCTGGAACGCAGCAACCTGGCTGCTAATATAGCAGGTGAGTAACTGAGCTGAGGGAAATTGAGTAATGAAGCGAGTATAAACAGTCGAAGACAGCTGAAGCTCAGTTGTTTACCAGACGCCAGCTGTGCACACACACACGACGCGTCGTTCCACATTCGAACGCAGCCAGTAAGGGTGGTCTTAAAAGTAAGCCCACTGCGCAATCTTATCTAACCATAAAGGCTTCCAATGGCTGTCATGGAAACAAATAACAAACAAAATATTTCGGAGAAGCTATCGAATCGCATTCAACATAAAAGATCAATACGATATTTGCAGCCATATAGAGTCACTCTTGCCATAATAATTGCCAATTAACATTCGCAGCTGTCAACGATAAGACGCGTCATCAGCAGCAGCAGCCTCAACAACAGCCGCCGCCGCCGCCGCCGCAACGTACAGAACAACAGCAAAAATCATTGACTTTGCCATTGGCTGGGCGCAAAACACAAACGGAAGCCGCTGGCGATACGGAGATGCGTTTCAAATGCAACCTATTTTCGCCGAAAGGCTGCGATGAGTCAGAGGATGCATCCAACTCAGAGCAGAATCGTGTGGGGCAGTCGGTGTTCTATGACTGCATCGATGCGAGCCCCGCCTGCATTGAGGAGAAACAGGACGCCATGAAGCCAGAGAAAGGCGATACAACGGATGAGGAGGGTAAGCTGAGAGTCTAATAAAAATACTCAGCCTACTCTAAACCAGATTTATGTATTCAGTTTCAGAGATCGATCAGGGCTGCACTATATTCGCTGGTGTTACCTACTTGGGTGCGGCCAATATCAATGCACCGAAGTCGGAGACAGATGTTTATCGTATCATGAACGAGCTGAACAGCGGCTCCAAGTCGGTGGGCCTCAAGATTACTGTCAGCATACCCAATTGTTCGGATGGACTCGTTGTGTAAGTAGTCAAAGAAGGACCTCTACATATGCCAAGAAACATTTCGTATATCACTTCAGTATGGCAAAAGGATCAAGGATTCATATGTCTTATGATTTCCCTAACATTTACAGACTATACTAACAGATCTCGTCAGGCAAGCTGTTACAGCTTTTAGACTGTTAAACTGATATCAAAACATGCTAAACAGCTGTACATTGCGAGCTGTTACTCAGTTTAACATATGTTGTTAAGCTGGTGTAATCATTCAGCTGTTAGTCCACCCCCTGTGGACTATGTTAAGCATTTCCCACTCACTTTTTAAATGAATTTTACTATTATTTCGTAATATTCCTCTCAATTTCTTCGCTTTGTTGAATATATTTGAAATTATATTCATTATTGTAATTAGTCACATCTTAAGTAATACGTCACTGTTTTCAGTCTACATGATGCGGAGAGCAACACGATTATAGCTACGTATGAAATATCGAGCATTATATTGTATTATCGCGGTCCCGTGGATACCGCTGAGAATGGCTGCTTCGCTTTCACATGGCTGCATGGAGAGGCCTTGTTCCAGTGTCATGTGTTCCGTTGCCATATACCTGAGGCGGTGAACCAAGTGAGCGGTGAGTGCGTCCAAGCTCGAGGACATGATTCATTAGCCTATATATATATCTTCATATTCATATTCATATTTATTTTGCAGCCTGCTTTCAGAAGGCATTTCAAACGTACGCGCCCAGCATGAGCTGTAGTTTGACTTCGGCGGTGGATATGGCTAACTCTGTGACGTCGGATGTTAGTGGAAATCCCCTAAATACCGCTGGCTATGAGTTTATAGTTTCGCTGGAAATACGTGAGAAGGTTGCTAAGAATTCGTATGCGGCTGTGCCGCGTGATCGTGGCTGCTTCAAGCTGCGCGCCAACACGGACAAAGAAGTGTGCATCACAGTGAAGCAGACGGCCTCTAATGTCCTGCAGCCACTCTATATTGAGCGCTGCTTCGGCGTGCTTGTCGCACCTGGCAAGCTGGTCGTTCAGAAAGATATGCATCTGATTGACATGCTGAACATGGGCTATGTGCAGGCCCCAGGCACGAGCGCTGAGCCCGACTCGGTCAGTGCCTGCCTGAATGCGTATGCCATACGGGCCGAGTGGAAGGCACAGGAGAAGGCATTCGAACAACTCAATCTGGAAACGTCCAAAACAAATCTCACAGTCGCCGTGGACATTGTTATGCGTGGCATACAGGAGCCGGTGCGCTTTGTCATTGAGACGCCGGTGAGCATTCAGTCGGCCAGCGATATGCGTATTAGGGATCACTTCATGTCCAAGCGGCCGATGACGCTGCGTTTCTATTTGCATCTGAAGCGCACAGACGAACTCAACTGGAAGGTGAACAGCATTGATCCCTCAGAGGAGATCACCGAACTTCAGAGCGGTCAGCAAGGTCTGTTTCTCAAGCTGGGCATGACAAATTTATCGCGCATTGTGCGCAGCTCGTCCATAGCCTCCATTGAGGATGATTGCCCCACGGATTATAGCAGTGATGGCGATGAGCCGCTGCTCAGTGGCACCGGCGAAGTGTCCAAGGATTGCTCGCAGGACACACTCGATGAGTGGGATCCCATCTTGCGGGAGTGGGACGGTGAGAAGCGCCCCAAGAACCTGGCGCCTTTGGTGCGTCTGGGCGTGCCGGAGGCGCTGCGCGAAAAGATTTGGCAGAAGCTGGCCAACGTGGAGGGCAAGGTGGAAATGAATGACATGTACAAGATTCTAATCACCAAAGTGAGTAACAAAGCATTTGTGGTTATAAAATATATTTAAATACAAACCTTTGTATTTTAGGAAACCAAATGCGAGACAGTCATACAGCGGGACATACACCGCACCTTTCCGGCGCACAAATGTTTCAAGGAAACAGGCGGCTCGGGTCAGGATGCCCTGTTCAAGGTGTCCAAGGCATATGCCGTCCATGACAGCGAGGTGGGCTACTGCCAGGGCCTCAGCTTCATAGCAGCCAGTTTGCTGATACATGTGAGTAAGAGGAGTCCTTTAGAATGGTGTATTCAAAAAGTTAGGTATATAGAGAGAGTTATTAATAAAATTTCCTTCTTAGATGCCCGAGGAGGATGCCTTTTGCGTGCTGGTCTCTCTAATGTACGACTATGGTCTGCGTGATCTCTACAAGGCCGGCTTTGAGGTGCTCTATTTGCGCCTCTATCAGCTGGAACGTCTTATCAAGGATCAGTTGCCGAAGTTGCATGAACATTTCACGGCTTGCGGCATCGAGACGCACATGTATGCCTCCCAGTGGTTCCTAACTTTGTATACGGCCCGTTTTCCGCTCTGTTTTGTATTCCATGTGCTCGACGTATTCCTGCTGGATGGCTTGCCTGTGCTCTTCCAGGTGGCTGTCACATTGCTGTCAATCTGTGAGTCAGACTTGCGTCAGCTGGATTTCGAGGGCATTTTAAAGTATTTCCGGGTCACGTTGCCCAAGAAGTGCCGCAGTTCGAGTCAAGCGCGCAAAATCATGAAGCAGGCGTGCGAGCGCAAGATCAAAAAGTTGAAGCAGTACGAGGAGGAGTTCCTGCTCAAGAAGCAGCACAAGGAACGTCTGGAGAAGGAGGCACAAATCTATGAGAGTCGCTTCGGCGAGGAGCGACGCAAACTCCAATCAGAGATTGACTCGCTGACCCAGCAGCTGGCTGCGGCCAACGAGCGTGCTGTGGAGAAGGAGAAGAAGCATACGGGCATCATACAGGAATACAAGCAGATCATACAAAGGCAGGAGCAGGACATGAATACGCTCAACGAGACGCTGGGAAAGTTTATGGTAAGCTGATAAAAGCTCTATATATAGAGGAAATGGTTATAAAGACTCCTTCGTCTTGCAGCACACGGTTTCCAAATGCTCGCAGTGCCTGCAGCTGATCGATGTGGGCAATGACAATGCCAAGCAGCAGCTGGGCACAGGCAGCCTTAAGCGTCATTCCGAGCCGATACGCAATGCGAATGATGCGCCCTTGGGTCCATTGGATCCACTCAATGCCGCGGCGCAGCGAATACGCGAATTGGAGCTGGAGCTGGCGCAGACCAAGCTGGCCCAAGTGGAGGCCGAATGCAAAAACCAAGATCTAAACCATCAGCTAAACAACACGCTCAGCGAGCTGCAAACCAATCGCAACAGCTGGCAGCCCTGGCTCTCGAAGACCTTCAACTCGCTGCAGGAAAAGGTGACCACGCGCAGTGGCCAGCCGCAACGCTCCGACCATGCCGGAGCCACATTCCACTCGTACATGAACCAGGGGCCGACCACGGTCAGTGAGGCCAGCTCGCCGAGCGCCAATCAGGTAACCTAACGCCAGCCAACAACGCACAATAAATCCATGACAGTCGCCCGCTCGAGCGGCTTCAATCAGTTTTAAGTTTCGCTTCCGCATTATTATTATTAACTATACTTTATCTTTACTTTATCCCTAAGTTTACGTTCTTGGAGTATTAATTCCTTTGTTTGAGCCCTGAAAATGGCTTTAAAAATTTTGTTTCGAATACTAAAAAGTTCTGTGAGCACCTGCGTTGCCATTGACCATACTCCAATTTGTTAATCATGCATTATTTATATATACATATACATGAAGAATTTATTATATATGCTTATATATACACATATGTTTAGTTGATTTATATATATATATCCTACACACTGACCTTACTTGCTTTGTTGATTTGAATTTGACAATTTATTTTTTTGTTTTTGCCACTGAAATAAAAGTTTGTACACAATTATGTATTATATATATATACTTAATGTCCTTCTCTGTCTTCTAGGAGTACAAAGCGTTTGCCTTTGCTTCGGTTGGCGGCTCACCGAAGTTGCCCACTAAATTTCAGGCCACCAAATTGCGCAACAGCATCGACAGTTTGCGCAATATTGTTGTGCCCCTGGAGACCAGCAAAACGCTGCTCGCCGAGAATCTCAAGCAGCAGCTGCAGTCGCAGCCATAGATATGTGACTTATATGCATATATCTCTAAATATGTAGACAGTTCTGGCTAGCAGGCAGTCCTACGACTATCGTATTCGTCTATATACACACATATATATATATACTATAGTCTTACACACACATACATATATATATGTTTGTACTTTGCGCATTCCTTGGTTTCTATATAGAGAAATTGCATCGTTTTTCCTTTTGCACTTTAAACGCACCTAGGCTTGTCCAACTGTTAGTGCATACAGTTTGGCATGCACTGCAGCTAAATAAACAAAATACGCTGAATCTTATATACAAAATATATATACTATATATGCCATACATATATCAAGTAATGCAACAAACTGTGTAAATAATTTATTCATTTCCTTGGGTTCCATAATATTCTCTATGTATGAGTATGTATTTAGTTTTAAGACCAGCTTCTGAGCAGCATCACATCGGGCATAATACTTTCGTTCGTTTATAGGCTCCTTTTCGATATATCTTCTCGTTCTCTGTACAAACTCCTTTCTCTATATACAGCTAGTTATGCTCACTCTATAGACTCCTCCCTCTCTCTATGGACTCCTCACTCTATAGACCCCTCTCTCTATAGATAACACTCAATTGATCCCTCTCTCTACTGATCCCTCTTGACTTCTCCCTCCCTCTCTCTCTCTATATATATACCCCTTTCTCTCTTTACCCCATTTCTGATCATAACCCTCTCTTTACAATCTCTCTCCACCCCCTTGTCTTCTACTTCATATAAAAAACAATCGCTGTATAGTTTTGCCTTCTCCCCTGTCCATCTCCAAGTTGGCATAGATCAGCAAGTCCGCCGAAGAGCTGCGCTGCCGCAGACGTCGCCTTGGTCCGCTGCCCGCTCGCCCGCTGCTGCTGAAGGAGCGACTGCGCACGCGTCGACGCTTGGGTCGTTGCGAGACGGCGCCAAAGCACGAGACCTGCTGTTCCGCCTCGCTGTCGCTCTGCAACTCGCGTTGAGACAACGTCATCTCCGACTGCAGCGTTTGCCCTGAGCACTCCATATCCCCACTCGGCGTTGGCGTCGCCAGCGGAGTCAAGGTATGGCAATCGCTCTGCTCGGCTGCTGCGAGACGCGCACGCTTGCCGAAGCTGTAGCTGGAGGGATCTCTGGAGAGCTCGGAGCCAAAGTTGCTGCTGCTGCGCTCGTGGGGCATGTTCGTGCCGTAGCTGAGGAAATCCGGATACGGCAGATTGAGATTCGGCTCATGGGCGCCAAAGGCTTCCGGGGAGGAGAAGGTGTGCCGCAGGCGCTGCACCCGACAGCGCTGGCCATGCGGCGGCTGCTGGACCAGCAGCCAGGAGCGCTTCAGATACGTATGCTCCGTGCAGTTGCTGCTCAGGTTGTGGCCGGTGGTCGAGCTGGGCAGCCCTAGAGTGAGTGATATATTGAGGGAATTGTCTCGAAAGGCATCGGTGCAGTCGTCCGTTGCGCTGTTGTTGGTGGGCGTGGTCGCTCCAGCGGCTGCGGATAGTTCACGCCCAACGGATACCGATGGCGTGCACGCTGCATGCCCCACGGATTGCTGCGGTGCAGCGAGGCTCGCTGGCGACGACGCGCCAGACGCGCTTGCAGCGCCTGCAAATGAGATTCTGTAAGGGTAAATTAGCAAGTGCAGGGGCGGGAGAACTGTCGAAAGTGGGTTCAAGCTAATCTCTTACCACAAATGGCTGTGGCCAGCAGCATGCGCTGAGATAGCAACTGTTGCTGCTGCTGCTGCTGCTGCTCCAGCTGGGTTGCATCCTGCGTGGTGTCTGTGGAGGCAACGGCACGCGTCATCGCTGCCGCTGAGGTGCTGGGCTGATCCTGCTCCAGGCTGCAGCTGCGGTGCAGCGGCACCATCGACTGCATGGTGCAGTTGCTCGGCGCTCGACTGCAAGCGCGATCCCTCGGTCGGCGTCTGCGCTGGCGACGCGGCTCGCGCAGCTCCTGCTGCATGCCCACCTTGATGACCTCCTCGTAGTCGGGTGGCGCCTCATAGCTGGGCGGCTCATCCGGTGGGCGCTCCTCGTCCTGGCGATCCAGCAGCTCGCTGATCGTCTGCAAATGGCTCTGCAGCTCGCGCTGATGACGCGCCCTTACGCCCATGCGATAGAGTATGACCATCCAGCCGGACAGCACGCCAAAGATGCCCAAGGTGCTGATGATGAAGATGCCCGTGGCAGTCTTCAAGTCCGGATACTGATCGATCTTAGGAAAGTAGTAGTTGGGCTTGTGTGAGTACCAGCGGCGATCGTGGTGCAGGTGCGCCCAGTCCTCCTCACAGGAGTCGGGCTCATCGCTGCCATCGCCGCAATGATCGAAGCCATCACAGTGCAGACGTATGGAAATGCAGTGATTATTCCCGCACAGAAACTCCGAGCCGATATAGCAATCTATAGAGGAGATAAACATTAAGATAGAGTTTATAGATTGCCTTGCTTTACCCACTCAAATAATTGAAGACGCTGTAGACGATGGCCAGCTTGGAGGACATCCCAAACACGCCTCGCAGTCGTATGTAGTAGCCCGTCAATATGGGCGCTATGTGGCTCTCCTTGCTCAGTCCATTATTTGGCCACATCACATTCTCAATCTCCGTCGCATCGGACGTGGTGCCTTGCCTAATAGTCAGCTCCGAGCGAGCTGCCATGCCATAGAAGTCATCCACACGCAACGAAATGTGCGTCTTCATCATCATGTAATTGTTGCCCGGCTTTATGATCCAAATGCAATCGAAGAGTCGCACATCCGTAGCATTTTCAATCATGTTCATCATGGTGATGGCGCCACCAGGACCAGTTACCATGCCACCGCAATCTGTTGAGGTTGATTCGGGTTTGAGCTTTAAGTTTGATTGCTTTTCCGCTATCCTAAAAGGGTCTTGAGAGGATCCAGTTGCATCTCAGTCTATGCTCCTGGGATTCTAGCATCTTTATTAAGTCCTCTAAGACCCAGCTAAGGTATAAGTCGGCTGAATCCTTAGCACTTCAACTTCATAGAAATTATCCTAGATTTCCGATTACTCCTAGTCAAAAATATCCTAGACAGACCGTACGAAATTTCCTAGCCTTAGCTCCTACCTTTTATATAAAAATAAAATCTCTGCCAAACCTGCTCTATATGATTATATATTCATATTCCGTTAGCAAAGCTTCTTTCTCTTACGCCATGCCGTAAGCCCACTTACAGCAGCAATATCGATTGCATTACCAAACTAGACTATGTTAAAGCAACGCCTAGTTCCACTTTAGTGCTCGCCTTGACATTGAAATTTATACAACAGCCACCCACCAACGGCCCTCCCCAGCTGGTCTTCAATCAATAAAGCATTGGCAGACCCTCAAAGACCCTCTCACTTACCCGTGTACGGCACCAGACGTTCGTCCTTAAGCTGCTTGGAGGAGACAAAGCTGACCTCGGCGCGAAAGCCCACGCCCGATGCGGAATTGCCACGAAACTGCAGCAGCAAGGACTTCCCGCTGCTCACAGTTATCGGAGGACGAAAGTGCTCGCCTGTGTAGGAGTCCAGCATTTGGCCATTCGAATCAAAGATCTCCAGCGTCGAGGCGAGACCCAGCTGAAAGTCGGTAAAGTCCAGACGCACCTGACAGTTGTCCGCCTCGCAGGTGAGTATGTGCTCGATGCCGTAGTCCCGCGGATAGGCCATGGGGAAGTAGGGCGTCGATATGATCTGTGGCAAGTACTTGAGATTGCTATTGCCCACAATGGACTGCTTGGGTGAGCCACTGACAATCTTCACATTGCCTGAAGGTAGATCGGGAGCTGTAAAATGGAGTTAAGAGAGGTGGGCAGGTGCAGGACTCACGCTCTGAGAAGTACTGCAAGGAGAACACATGTGCATTGGTGGCTCTGTAGAAGAATTTGAGCTGCAGTGTTCTCGTCTTGCTGCGGAAGACCTTGCCGTGGCCACAGAACTCCTGTCCCGAGATGGTGGTATCATAGGGCGGCTCCGAGAACTGTATGTGCTCGCAAGGACACATGTTGGTATTCGTATTGCTGCAGCTCTTGGAGAAGTTGGCGTGGGTGAAGGTCACCCTGATCACGCACTCGGCACAGGTGACCAGCTCCAGATTGCACTGATACCACACATCCACGGCTGTCAAGTCACTCTTGAGACTCAGAGGAGAGCTCTACAGTAGGGAGTAAGGCGTCTCTCAGTATATATATCTAGGATAACCCGGCTAGCACTCACTCGGTAAGCCGTGTTGCTCACGTTCCGCGCGTGCAGCTCGCCCCGCTCGCCCAGCTCCAGGAAGTGTCGTCTACCGTTCCAGTGATTGCAGATGTCCAGATCCCGATAGCTATTGGTGGGATAAGCACTGCTCGACCAACTAACCAGGGCCAGCACATAGGCCAGGCAATAGCCGTAGCCGAAGGCCTTTACCAACATCCTGACTATATGGATATCTATAGTATTGACTGCTGATGTGCTGTCCACGAGCGTCGACTCAAGACTGGGCGCAAATCCAATAAGCTGTGCAGCTCAAGAGCTCGCAGCAGAAGCCGCACAAGTGGAACATATATAAGAGGGACTATAGCAAACGATGTGAGAGTGGGTGGCCGGGTAGTTGGTTGATAGGTTAAAGACCTCAGCAAAAACAAACCGTTGGCGGTATAAAAATATTTATTTAAAAAATTTTCGATTTACATTTTGACCAGGACATTGCGTACGAAAGGTTTTTTTTTGATGGGGTCTCGCAGAGACGAATGAACATGGAAACGACATGTAGAATAAACTTTTATAAAAAAGGAAAGAAAATAAAATATGCTAAGGATGCACATTCACACATACATGTATGCACAATGAGGACATTCGATGAGTGGTTGGAGTGTGAGCTTAGAGTGAGGCCTGCAGGGCGCACTTGTTGACGGCGGCCTGCAGGTTCTTGGCCAGGGTGTCCATGAACTCGAAGGTCTCCTGGTAGTCCTTGCGCTGGACAGCATTGGGACTGCCCTTGATGCAAATAGCCAGATCCTTGGTCATCGCGCCCGACTCAATCGTGTCGATGCACACCTGCTCGAGTGTCTCAGCGAACTCCTTGAGGGGCTGATTGTTGTCCAGCTTGGCGCGATGCAGCAGACCGCGTGTCCAGGCGAAGATCGAGGCAATGGGATTGGTAGATGTCTCCTTGCCTTGCTGATAGAACCGGAAGTGGCGCGTTACCGTACCATGAGCTGCTTCCGACTCAACAGTCTTGCCATCGGGACACAGCAGCACCGAGGTCATCAGACCCAGGGAGCCATAGCCCTGAGCTACGGAGTCCGACTGGACGTCGCCATCGTAGTTCTTGCAGGCCCAGACGAAGCCGCCCTCTGACTTCATGCAGTAGGCGACCATGTCGTCGATAAGTCTGTGCTCATACCAGATGCCGGCGGCCTCGTACTGCTTCTTGTATTCCTTGTTGTACAGATCCTCGAAGATGTCCTTGAAGCGACCATCGTACTTCTTGAGGATTGTGTTCTTGGTGCTCATGTACAGCGGCATCTTGCGGTCCAGCGCATATTTGAACGAAGCATGAGCAAAGTCCACAATCGAGTCATCCGTGTTGTACATGCCCAAGGCGATGCCAGGACCCTTGAAGTCATTGATCACCTCATTGATGACCTTGCCATCGACGCCCTTCCATGTGAGGGTCAACTGTCCAGGTCCAGGCACAACATAGTCGACGGCCTTGTACTGATCGGCATGGGCATGGCGACCAATGACAATTGGCTTCTGCCAGCCGGTGACGAGGCGTGGCACATTCTTGCAAATGATCGCCTCACGGAAGACGGTGCCGCCGAGAATGTTACGAATGGTGCCGTTGGGCGACTTCCACATCTTCTTCAGGCTGAATTCTTCGACGCGCTTCTCGTCGGGCGTGATGGTGGCACACTTGATGCCCACATTGTACTTCTTGATGGCCTCGGCACAGTCGATGGTCACCTGATCGTCGGTCTTGTCACGATGCTCGATACCCAAATCGTATGTGTGCAGCTCGATGTCGAGGAAGGGCAGGATCAGCTTGTCCTTGATCGATTGCCAAATGATGCGGGTCATCTCATCACCCAGCACATCGACAACGGGTCCGGCGCGTATTTTCTGCGACATCTGTTCGGGAAAGCAAACCAAATAGGAAGGCTGGGATTTAAACAGATATCAATTGCACAAACCGATGACAAATACAAGATGGATATCACCTTATTGTAAATTACTTGCATTTTTTTCTTTATCTTAATATTCAGTTTACTCTATATGACAGAAATTTTGAAAATTAATGATAGGCTGATGAAAGATGAAACTGAATGCCGACAGACCAAAGTGAACTTTGATCGGATGAGCAAATCATAGAGAGCTTTGTCAGAAACTCAATTTGATAAGTGGATAGACAATATGCTACATTTTAGTGGGAAAACAGAGTATCGAGTGATAGAGTTAGGCAAATAGAGTATTAACAGTCAATATAACCCATTACCATTCGAAAACAGAGTATTTATAAAAAAAAGAGTGAAAAATTGGCAAAAAAAAAGCTATTTATATGAAATGTGTTTAGTAATCAAACCAATATACCCGAGTTCAGCTTGCAAACAGAGTATTTACAGAGGAGAGTGATAGTTAGGCAAAGAAAACGTCAAAATGAAATGAGATTAGTAATTAAACCAATATACTCGAGTTCACTTTGGGTACAGGGTATGCACAAACCTACCGCCGCGGAGATACCGAAATTAACTTTAAAATTGCTGGCTTGCGTCAACTTTTGCGGCCCGTAGACCATGTTAAGAGTGCGGCGTAATGCAAACATGTCACAAACTGTAAAAATCTCAATGAACGAATCTGCTTTTGTTTTGTCCAATAAGCGACAGAGCCCAATGGAAGACTACACGTATTCTCGGCCAGTCACTGCTCGACTGATAGCTGTGAACCGCTTAGCACCGTTAGACCACCGCCAACAATCTCAAATGCACCAATTACAAGTGCGTTGCGCAATCGCTGTTATCACCGTTATTATATGGCCCACTGGCTGGCAATCAGATAAGCTCCGTATGTGTGCGCTTATATTGCTTTTTTCTCTAAAGTAAAACTAATAATTTTCAATGTGTTTCACACAAATTTTTCTGAGCACAAATGAAAATACAAGTACGCCCCAGACTTGTTATCGTTATCGCATTTGCCGGCCAGAAATATTAATATTCAATATTGTCTCTCTCTTACTCTCATTACGTGGTTGACTCTTGCTTACTTTTTTCTCTTTCGTGCGTGCTGAAAACTTTTCCACCATTAAGCATGAGAGTGACTTTTTATGACAAGTTCATGGTCACACGCAAAAACATTGTTGATAACCGCTGGTGATCTTTATCGATAACGATAGTTGCCACTCTGACATTAGCAGTGTTGTATAATGGCGCCATCGAGTATTTATTTGAATCGAGCGCCAATGCGTCTGCTTTCAATTAGAGATTTTCTTATCAGATAATTGTCTCAATTGAATTATTACACAATTATTTGTGCAGATTGTCGCGTTTATATAAACGCACAATGTGCTAATATATATATTTTTAGATTGCTGTGTGTGTTGCTTGCAAATTAACATAGATACTCGACTCGATACAGCCCAATAAGCGACGTTTGCTAATTAGACTGAATGAGCTGCTGAGCAGCTCCTTTGCATGCCAAATAGCGTGATTTTGTCTGTGCATAAATCACGCCATATTCAAGACACGCCCACAACTCGCAGCTTTCGCCAATAACATATTTTCTATTTACAATTAGTTCTTGTTTTTTGTGTGTTTCTACTGCACGCTATCAGCTGGACTAGTATTTTCTGATAAGATTTGGCATTGTTAATTTCTTATGTACGTGCTATTACAATGCGAGCCCCTTGAGAAAATATATGTATGCGAACAATCGCTGTCTAATGAACTTAAAGTGACTATGCAAATATATGTTTAAACTTTGAACGTTAGCTGGAGAAGAAGAAGAAGGTTAGGCACAGGTGGCAACGTGTAAATAGGTGAGAATACTCTCCCGCGCTCTGTGTTTCTCTCAGTCTTCTTCACATTCTTTCTGCTCTGCCGACAAACCGGCTGGCGATGCTTTAGAAAGCCAACAAAATAAACAAGAAAAGGGAATTGCATATATGTAAGTAATGCATGTGTATGTGTGGCAGCATACATACACTCACACACATATGCATACCAATGTGAACATGAGTCGGCACAGATTGTTTTCTTTGTATGTGTGTGTGTGTGGGGAAAGTTCAATCCAAAGCCAAAAAAGTCAGCAGGCAAAGGTTATACAAAGCTCAAGCAACTGAATTTATTCATTTAAGCACACCTCAATGCTTAAACAATATATTAACAAACGGAATTTTAGATCAGCCACACACACACACACACCCACGGACTACAGCTCTAATTGGCATTTATTGCAAGTCAGCAATATTCCAACTAGATAAATGCATCTGTGAGCGCTGCCAATTGACATCTCACAGACAGACAACGTTTATATAATATATTTTGTCTAGAACTTACCTTTAAGTATTATAAAGAACTGCCTTGCCGGTTGTTAATAAAAAACGAACGATGAACTTTCGACTGCAGACCGCAAAATGGCGAACCACTCCCAATCAGACGCAACGTAGAACTGATTGGAAACGACAACAATGGTGGGCAAGAAGTGGTCTGACTATGTGTGCGCGCGTGTATAAAGATAAGCCGCTAGATAAATACAAGTTTGGCGGCCAGCTGTTGCGCGAAAAATGCTGGCTCGGCTTTGAACAGAGTGGCAACGCCGGGAGCTTTCGATGTGTGACTGTTGAGTGCAGTGTTGTAGCAGTCAGCTAAGTGTAGTGTTCTTGACAGCCGTTAGAGCTTTGAAATTGGTTTCAATTTGAATGTGTGGCTTAAGCTGAACTTTAAGCTTAGGCTTGTGGCCGTTGTTTATAGTTAAAGAAGATATGTATAAATAACTTCAGATAATAATAAGATTCTAAAATATATATAAAATATATATTAAAAATATTAATAATAAATTTTAATTTTATTAAACTAAGCTCAAAAATTTTATGCATAGTCTGAGCTTGAATTTTAAAATACTTTCTCACGTAAATTTGTAAAAAAACCTTTTTCTGGAAACATTGTTTGCAGATTGATTTGACATCAAAATTGAATTTTTCCCCATGCGCCGCAAAAGTGAAATGTTAAGCAATAAAATCTTAAATAAAAAAAATGGATGTGCAAATAAAAATTACTACCGCTAACAGCTAGACTAAAAACTGTATTTTTTTCTCGACTTCTTTTTATTGCATTTTTAATGTGCGAAAGTGAAGTGAAGTGCAAAATATGCTTAAGGCGTATAAATAAGAAGAGAAATAAAATTAGCAGCGGCAAATTATGAGAAGACAAAGCCACAAAAAAACTGAAGAGGCAATAAGGCGTATGCTTAATTTGATATGCGAATTTATTCTAAAAAAAAATAAAAATAAGAGTACTAGAAATATTTTCTGAATTTTTAAAATAACTTTGAAAAATATTTTAAACATTTTTGTGCCATATTTTACTATTGCAGTAAACACTCGCTGCAAGACAATCATTTTTTTATGATAGAAAAAAGTTGTCTAATTGGCATGTGCCGCGCCGCTTTCTATTGTCCAATTAGATAATCGTTGACCCGTACTCAGATTGTTATATAATCTAATTATAACAGGCTTCAATTGCATTAAATAACAATTTCGTTTTATAAAATACAAATACAAACAAAATTCAAGTTGTTTGAGCTGATGTTAAAAGCGCGCGTGCCGGCGAAACTCTTGCTTTGCAGGTGACAATTTGACAGGCAGACAGGCTGACACGCCTGCCCGCCCTCCCCCATCGCCTGGCCATGTCAATGAACGTGAAATTGAGCATTAAGTACCAGCAGCTGTCGCTAGCCACTTGGCTACCTGGCTGGCTACCTGGGCTACCTGGCCATTAAGTGCGTGCCTTGTTTCTACAAGCATAAATTTGGTATTTGTTCACTTTGATTGTTATGTAAAAACTGAAATGAAATGAAAAACAACTAAACTAATTTTATTTTCTAAACAGCACACACAACAATGACAAAAAGGAAAAGTAAAAGCTATGCTAAAATATTGGCTAAAAATAATTTTTTAGTTTTCGGGTTCGCTTTTTGAAAGTGAGCCTGAAAAGCTGAAAACAATTTGCATAAATAACAAAAAAACCGACATAAATTGTTAAAGCATCTTCTATTGTTGTTGCTGTTGTTGTTTCTCTAAACTATATATATATATATATATGGAGTTAGCTATTTGTTGCTTTTGCTTGCCTGCCACACACAGCGTCTTTGACTTTGACTTTTCACTTGTTACACATACGCCCCGTGGTGCGCTGCGAATTTTGAGTAATGAATTATTTGGCCAGGGCAGCTGGAGAAATGCTTTTCAGTTACTTTTGTTTCTCTCGGCGACTGCACGCCTGCAATAATAAATTACTTCCTGCTGCTGTTACAATTCTGAAGACGTGCAGCAGCTAAGCGAGACAACGCAGACAACAAAAATATTACTTTTAATTATATTGAATGGAGAAAGTCAATTTCGTCAAACTCTGACGTTGTCTGCGGCTGTATCTTTGGCTTTTGTGCGCCATTTCTAAAGACGCAGCTGTCAGTCAGTCACTCAGTCAGTCTCTCAGTCAGTCAGTCAGCGAGTCGGTTAGCCAGTTTCCATTTCAACTGCTTTCAGCTTATCTTAGTGGAGCGTCGTCGCATTCTTTTGAGGCGTCTCCATCTCGCCGTCCCCCTCGCTCTCTCTCATTCTCTCTCTCTGTATCTGTCCATATCTTGTCGGCTGCTGTGGCTTTTGACTGCTCTCCGGTTACACTTGATATTTTTTAATCGTATTGCCGATCATGTGGCATGTGTGGCACATATATCTCTCTATATATATATGCTTTTCTTTCATTTCACCAAATCTGTCCAAATGCAAATGTCGTGCGTCAGCTGAGAATGATATGAAATACCCTGTAGGCAGCAGGTGCGTGAAGGGGTGTGTTGGCAATGGGTGTAGAGCTTAGAGTTTGGTAGAAATGATGAGTATATTCGGAGTTTATTAAAAGTATATTCGGAGTAAATTCGGAGTAAATTACAGGTATATTTCGAATTTATTCTAAGTATATTTAAAGTATCTTAGTAGCAATTTCGGAGTATATTCGGAATAATTTATAAATTCGGAGTAAATTCGGAGTACGGTTTAAATTCTGTTTAAATTCTGATTAAATTTATAGTAAATTTAGTGAATATTCAGAATATATATAGGATTATTTACAGTAAAATGATATATATTAGGGTATCTACGACGTCGAAGCATATTTTCAAATACGTAAAATATTTTTCAAATATTTCTCTAGCGTATGCCGCGTATATCTAATTTCTAATAAATTTACTTAAATTTCAATTATTTATTTGCATAACATAATCTCCAGGGTATCATCCGTGCCTAAGCTCAAGAAAAGCTCCACCCTTTCGTGTGGGCTTTAAGTTATTTATTAAGCGCTTGTTTCGATTAACAGCAACAGGGCCAAACATACACACAGAGTTGATTTTGATTATGTTTACAGTTATGTCGTCTTTAGTGTTTATGTAAATTTATGTTAAGCTCTGCGCGACAGGTGAACCCACTCTGTGTGTGTGTGTGCGAGTGTCTCGTGTGAGATGTGGGTTAGGGCTACCGATTCACCCATTTGATTTGCCTTTAATTTGTTTATTTGTTGTGCGCTACGATTTGAGCCAGGTCTCAACCTAGCTGAGCCATTGGCAGCTATCATCCGCAAGAGCAGTGAAAGGCGTTGCCAATAAACCTTGCCAATAACTTGCAATGGCTTTCCAAAAAAAAAAACCAAGCAAAAAAAAAAAGAAAAACGAAAGCCAAGCCCAGAGTAGAGACAACGAGATTTGCGTTCGTTTTTTACTAATGAAGTGCAACAGCAGCAGCAGTGGCTGTGGCGGCGGCGGCCAACTGCATACCAAATGTCTTCTGGGTCAATGTATCGCAATGTTGGCCCAAACGCAACTTGGCCACAGCCACAATAAACGCATCCAACTACCCAGCTCTTGTGAAAATCATTAATGCGCTCGTCGCTAGTCAAATTGCCTGGCTTCGGCTCCGGCTTCGGTTTCGACTTGGCTTGGCTAGCACATGTTGGCGGCTTTCACATGGACAGCAGGCAGCCGGCAGCAGTTAGCAACAGGTAGCTCCACAGGTAGCCAAGGGGCCTCTATTGTATTGTCATCTGAATATGGCCAATATAGCCAAATATTAATTCCTTTTCTACCATCTGTTTATATGCAAATTTTCCCTGCCTTAGCGTTCTAGCTGGAAAGTAATACGCGAGCAGGCCGCGGAAATGTTGAAAGCCAACTGCATTGGCCAATGGATTATTGTTAATAGAATTGAATACACTTCGCTTTTCTCTGTTTCGCTGCGAGGCATGTGCGGGGCAGGTGAGTGACGGGCTACATGCGAACAGTTGATTACGGCGGCGGGTAAAATGGGAAAATGAAAATGAGGAAAACGAGAGGCGGAATTTTACATTAGAATTAGGTGCGCGTATGAGCGGTATTCCCTGTCGATGGAGGGATGTGGGGAGGAGGTGGAGGATAAGGGTAAAGATGTAGACGAATATATATAATATAAATAGAATGAGAATGAGAAGAGCCAGAAGATAGGTAAGGAAAATGGGAAGAAAAATCTAAAGCAGAAGCTAACGAAAAGCCTAAAGCTTAGGAAGAAACCAGAAAAGTAGTTAAAGAGTAGCTGCAAGAAAAGCTGTCGAAAGAAGAAACTAAAGAAGAAGCTAATGTGGAAGCTAAAGGAGAAGCCAAGAAGCCTGATCGAAGTATCCTGCTTCTTAAGGCAGAAATGATGAAACCACGAGAAAAGCAAATCAAACGTTTAAATAAAATCTTTCGAAGCGATTCTCTTGCATTCAAGTGAGAGCTAAAGGTGTGTTTGCTTAAATTATACACTAACTAACACTCTTCTTGCTATGTGCCTAGCTCGGCATAAATCTCTATTGTTACTTCATTAGCTATCATAAAAAGCCCAATAAAGCGATCTGCTAATACATTCTATAAGACACCAGTGCCATAAATGTTTGACAAATATATTTGCCTAAGCATAATCGTATAGATAGTTTATCTAGCTCATCCATCAGCCCCGTCATCAATGCCAGCTCAAGGTAGACTCAGCTCTTTCCCACCAAAGCTAATCAGAGATTCAGATCTCTCATCTATCTATCGTGTTCACTCTGCGCGCTGTTATCTCCGGCAAAAAGTCGTCAATGGCAATCAAAATGCCAAATCTTCATCGTTCCCATGCAATCATCATTTGATGGATGCAAATAACTCTCTAGCCTTGACTTGTTGGCTCTATTAGCATTTCTATATTTATATATTTTGAGTCTCTGATGGCTCTCATGTGGTTTTCAATATCCTCTCGATAAATGTGCCATAAAATTGCTGATGGCTTCCGTTGGGCGGGAGAGAACCTCTTCGATATTTTGGGTCAACTCTGACACGCAGTAATTGATTTGTTTCGTAACCGAAATTAGGTAATGCCATGAAGCATTTAAATCTTCTTCTCTCCCAAAAAAAAAAAAAAAAAAAAACAAACGACGACTTCCGAGCCGCAGCGCTTGCCCCAAGCACTTTCAATGTAATTTTCTTCAAATTTTACAGAGCCACACGTGAAAGTTCATAAACGAAAGCAAAAATGTAAAGACGCAAACAGCTACATGAGCTGTAAGTGTGTGTGTAGTGTGTGTCTTGTATCTTTCATTGTCATTAAACAAAATGAAGCAGAACCGCGTCAGGCTATGAAAGGCTTTTTTTAATACGAGTAGATGAGTAGCTAAGTATGTGTGTGTGGAGGGCGGCAAGGCTGACACAGAGAGGGAGAGAGAGAGAGGGTGGGGAGCGGGGGCAGGGGCGCACGCTCACGGTGAATGTACGACGATGATCATTAAATGCCAAAAAAAATGCCAACAGTTAGAGAGTCAGAGCCAAAGTCAGAGCCAAATTATGGCAAAAGGCAAAACTTAAAACTGTAATGTTTCGAATGTTTCATTTTTGTGCGCTTGTATATATGGTTTCACTATCATTTGTGTGTATGTATGTGTGTGTGTGTGTGTATTAAAAGTGAAAACATGTAAAAAGTCATTCATAGAAATGTTAAGACCCAGCAGCAGCAGCAGCGGCAGACGCTACACATATGGCATACAAATTGCGTATACGTAATTTTTAATTGACCGTTTAGGCATTTCGCTTGCCAATTTACATAAGTTAATAATAGCGCTGCTCTATAGTTGGCTTATGCTAATTAACTACGCATCATTTAGAAGGATTATATTTATATATATTTATATCACTTTCGTTGATTGCCTCTTGGCTCAAAATTAGTAAAAGTTATGCCAAGAAAGTTATGCAGATTTGTTTCTCTCGCTTGTTATCTAACGCTGGAGTTGGGCTTTTTGATCTTATTTGTTCGCGTCTTTTCTATTCAGCCAAACAGTAGCTGCTCAGTGAGCTACCTTATATGAGTCTTTGGACTGAACTTCCATTTATTCTGCTGATTGCGTAAAGCCTAAGCTTGGTATTTGGCCATTTGATATACATTTTTGATGTTTGGCTATTTGTTGAGTATAACTAGAGGAAAGTAGGCGCTTGTTAGCTCCATTTTGGTATGCTGCTCTATATACTATATATTACCTTCTCTATTTTTGCTGGAATTTGATAGAAGAATGATAGACGGAATACTCCTGGACTTCATGCTGCTGCCTGAGACTTTCTGTGTATAATTTTGGAGCATCTATTGCTGATTTGATTAAAGATTATTAATCAAAATTATTAAAATAAAAAATATATAAAATTATTATTAAAAATTTTAAAAAATATATTATTAAATAAGAAATTATATTATAAATATTATTAACAATTATAAAAAAAACTATTACTATTTTTTAAATATATTTATAAAAAAATCTCTTAATTATATCTACGACTAAGCAAAAAAATTTATTTTTTTTGCATTCTCCACATTTCATTTCGATTTTTCTGCCCGCAGTCCAAATCGTTAACACGTGTAAATTAGCTTCCACTATTTTAATAAGGCATGCTGTGCATGCCCGTTTTTTGTGGCACCCACCGGCAGGCAGCTCTCTAGCTCAAAGCTTACCACCTGCTTTAAACACCATTTATCATCACACTTTCCGAAAACGTTGCTGTTGCTGCTGCTGCTGGATGCTGTGTGTGCAAAAAAGAAGAGTCAAAGCGATGCTCATTAGAGCGCAAATATTTGTCAATTTAAACGGGTCTTTCGCTGCAAGTCTTTTGGATCACTCAAGTGAAAGTGCCTCAAAAATAGAAAAACATTGAATTTCTTGTAATTTTGCTATCAATTAACAAAGCGAACGCGCAGCATACACAAATATTGTACGCTCTGAGCGCGACGAACCTCGAATTGTAGAAGATTAATTGCCGAACAGTCAGCACTCGCCGTTGGCAAACGTTAGCACATCACTGCGAGCACTCTGCCCCGTTGGAGAGACGTTAGTTCGAGTCGCCAGCTTCCCCCAAAGCCGGTCGAGTGTGCGACACCCGCAGGGGCTGCCTGAAGACCTGCAGCAGTCAACCCAACAAGAGAGACATTCAATCGAACGGAAATGGTCATTAGAGATTTATGTATATTTATTTTAATGGGACTTTACTATTATTATTTTTAAATAAATTGAAAGACTTCCTCCACTCTCTGTGAGCCCATGGAGGATATGCGTGAAGTTGGCTGTGCATCAACTGAAGCAGTGTTGGTTAACAGCTTAAACATAAGTTTCAATTCAGATTCAAAATATTAAAAGACTACAAAATAAACAAGAACAAATTGCTTTAGGCAAAATACATATAAAATGCTTAAAATATTTTATATAAATAAATTAAAGTTTACTAATTACTTAATTTATTTATATTATTATTTATTTATATTATATTTATATTTTTTACTGCTAACAAATGAAATAAAATAAAATATTATCACATTATCCCCTGAATTCCATCTTAAACTCCTCTTCCATATGCCTACTTCCCGGCACTGCGCTTAGGGCTTATACCTTAAAATCTGGTAAGATCATCTGTTAAACTTTCGGCGCATTCTCAGTTGCATTTCTCGGAAATGCAGCAGATGCAAAAAAAAAATGCATGTTGAAAGCAAATGTTGCCAGACAGCGTAAAAAAGCGTCGCGTTAGCTGCTGCTGCTGCTCTCCATTGACCTCGTGCACGATGAGCTTTCAAAAATTGAAAAACGAAACGCCAGCCAAAGAGCCCAACAATGGGGCAAGGTAGAAGCCAGGCTAGCGAGTAAGTCACACAGGCCGGCTGTCTGGCCTCTGGGATTTGGAGTTTGGAGTTTGGAGTTTGGTTTTGCCGGCTTCACAAATCTGAATCTCATGCTGCGTAAGCGGAGATGAAAGTGCTTGGCCTGTGCAGCAGCCAGCTTACTGGGATGAATCTGCCATCATTTCTCCTTCGGTTCATGCTGTAGCCAAATGATGTTTGGCTTTTGCTTTGCCTCTGTCGCTGCCTTTGCCGTTGCCTTTGCCATTTTGCCAAATGTGTCCGCAATTCGCATAATAAAAACGAAAAGCGTGTAAAACGTACAAAGCACAAAAGCCCGAACAAAAATCAATTGGAAATTTTACTTTCGACGACATCGAAAAAAACTACAAAAATTATGTGTTAGGCAATGCACGACTTGGAAATACCCCAGAAATGAATGTGCAGTAGAGAGTTGTTGACATGATATGACCATGAATAGTTATATATGTATATATAATCAATCCATCTTTAGAATATAGCGCGATGGGCATGTTTGTATCCTGTATCCTAGTATCCACATAAACCAGTATCTCCTCTAGACCATAGTCTATATATTTTTTAGAGATTCTCCTCCATTTACTTAACCACACTAATATACCCCTTTCATTTTCTACAGGGCATCGAAACAAAAATATATATATTGAGAGGCGGAAGATGGCACAGAGTGAACCAAACTGAAACTCTAATACTCACATTTGTCGACTATTTGCGTGCTGTCATTAAACTATAATTAAATTTCTTTTCTTTTGATTTTCACCCTGTGCAACTTAAAAGTCATCCTCCATCTAGCGATCCATTGGCGTGAAGGGTTTACCAAAACTTCACGCCTGTCACGCCGCTTGGAATTTATATTTCTTTCAGTTTTGTTTCGTTGTTGTATTTTTTTTTATTTTCTTGTATTCAGCGACAGCAACTGAAATTTTTGTAGATTTTTGACAAGGGAGAATCATCTGCACTTTTTGCACATCATTCGCAACTTGAGTTGGTATTGAGTCTATAGAAAAATTATAGTTTGAAGCCATAAATATGTAGTTGAAAAGTAGAATTTTTAATTTTATTTTTTTTCAATCTTTTTTTTTTATTAAAAATATTTTTTTAACTTAAATTTTTAATTTAAAATATTTTCCAAAAAATTTGTTGTAATTTAAAATTTGTATTCTTTTTAAAACAAATCTGTTTAAAATATTTTTTGTTACTTTTATTGCCCATTCAACAACTAGATACTATCAAAAGTGCGCCGTCCCTTAAATGTGGCTAATTGTGCGTTGTTGGCAGTGCACTGCGTGGGTATTTGTGACAGCTAGGCTAGCTTGGTGGCAAGATCTAATGAATTTATGAGCTGTCGCTGAGGCAAGGCACATCACAAGGTGCGCTGGCAGCAGCATCAGATGCCGACTGCTGGCTGCAAACGGGCGGCAACATTGGATGGGGCGACCCACCCAGTGTTTGGCTGAGCCATATGAAGACTTCAGCTGCTGCAGCGAAATGCTGCAGGCAGCCAGGCAGCGAGCCATTCAAATGCCTCGTTTGTTGTTCTGCGGTCCGTTCTGGTGCATGTCAGGCGAGTTGCTGGCCAACTGCTACTTACGACTGCCAACTGGCCATAATATGTAATTTCAATGATTTGCATACAAAACACTTTTCACCAAACGTAGCTGCAGAAGAATGAGAAGAAGCTGAGGCCGCTTGGCTACAAAGTCGTCGCTGCAGCTGGAGCCAGCAGGCATTCGTATGGACAAACAAACACGTTAAATACTTCCGCGTTCGTTGCATGCTACACGAGGCGCGGCACAGGAGCAGCGCAGAGGCAGAGAGCTGGCAGGTGGACAGGGCGATCTCTGTGGATGCATGCCACACAGTTTTTTTTTTTTTTTCGGCTCGAAATATTCATATTTGTCACGAAGCCGCTGGCTTGCAGCTTGGCTCCAACAAAGATTTCCTGGCCAAGAATGAGGCCAACTAATGGGCTTTGCCTTTTTGCCTGCGCGGCCTGCTGCCTGCTGCCTGCGTCGATTCTGCGAAGCCGAACAAAAAATTATAATAACCAGTTTAAAGTTAAAGTTAAAGTTCTTTCGCCGCCGCCGCCGCTTTTTTTGGCAAGCCGGCCAATGACCCAGCACAATTTACAAGGGCTTTACGCAGCCCAAAACGTGAGCGGGTCCGAAATGGGAGCGTGCGCGCTTTCGAGGCAAGGTCAGCAGGAGCTGTAGGGAGCCTGCGAGTGCTGGAGAGCTGCTCGGCCGGCGAAAGTTTTTTCGCTGGTACAGAGGGATAGGGAGAGGGAGAGGGAGAGAGGGGGAGGCGGAGGGGTAGACTACAAAAAGTCCATTTAGATTTAATGAGATATTGGGCCCAAGTCAAGTCGCGTCCGGCGTGGCCTTTCCTTTGGCACAGAAGCATATATGAAAACTGCAATAAAGCAAACGCTTGACGCTTGTGGCCCATAACAAATGAACAGCAGCAGCGGCAGCAACAGTCGCAGCAGCAGCAGCAACTACACAAATGTATTTTTTTTTTTTAACAAAAATTCCAAAAGCAAATCCATTTTGTTCCGACTTTCATTTCGGAGCAGCAGCTCACACAAAAAAGTGATCGCTGCACAGTTTGAAGACAATTGTATAAATGAAAGTTTAAGATCTCCATGTGTGTGTGTGTGTGTGTGTGTTATGTGTTTGTGGGGCAGGGCAAACGTGTGCGCCCCCTCCTCTATATGATATGAGCTAACGGTGGCCATGCCACCGCCTGCGGCAGCGACAGGTTGTGCACAGCGCCGGCACTTGACTATGCAACTGCCCCCCTTTGGCCGCCCCAGCCGCTTGCAGCTAGCTACCCAGACACCTGGCACGTGTTGCCCGCCAATGAATAAGAGAGAAGTTGTTGTAGAAAAACAAGAAGAAGAAGAAGACAACAGAAGAAGAAGAAAAACAATTTTCAATTGTTTAGCAGTTGCTGTCGATGTCGATGTGGATGTGGATGCTGGGGCACATTTCTCCATTGCAGCTTTGACTTTGATTTCGATTTACTTTTGCTTTTCATTGTTAAAAGTGCCGCCAATGCAGCAGTAGCTGTGTAGGGAGGTGGGGGCGTGGCATTTGTTGTGTCTGTTAAGACTTTTAATAACAATTTTATGGTTTTTAACACAATTCGCTTTGCGAGCTGCCCATTGTGCCGGCCTGGGTTTCTATGGCAGCCAGAGAATGGGCGGAGAGAGAGAGATCTGATTAGAAGTTGCATTAAGATACAGATACACAGCTCTGTAAAGTGAATCGTTTGTGAAATCAATTGTTCGAGAATTACTTTAGCTTTTATAGGGTATTGTGGATGAGCTAGCTGGCTGGAGTTAGGGCTGTGAGACAAACGAGATCAGGTGGGAGAGATACGTGGAGGAAGAAGTGGAAAATGGCTATAGGAGAAGTAGGAATGAGGAAGTGCGAGGGAGAAGGGAAGAAGACAGAGGGACAGAAGGAAGATGGAAGAAATAAGAAAGAAGAAAAAAGGAGAAGTTAGGGAGAAGGCAGATGGCAAAAAGAAGGTTTAAGAATGAAAATGGGAAAAGGAAGATGGAAGAAATAAGAAGGAAGAAGGTTGCAGGAAGAAGGGAGAGGAAAGAAGCAGGAAGAAAGAAGAAAACAACTCAGAAGGAAGGAGAAAGAGCAAGAGAAAGAGGAAAGACAGAAAATCCGCAACAGTAACTAAGGATCGCCAGAGAAGTTATGCAGGAAGTGTTAAGTCTGTGCTATCTAGCGGCTCAATAAAATTATCTACTCTATATACCATTATCTCAATAATTTTACGTTCTTAAGCATTTCCTTAGCTCATCCCACTTACTCTCTACTATAACCAGATCTAAGCCCGGTTGATCGCACGCTAACGAGGGTGAATAATCGCCTCGATATCTGTTGATTGCTTTATTAATGACCTATGTTATGGATAAAGTCCGCCTCCGAAATGCAAATTTGTTTGCCACGCCAACAAATTATTTCAATCTGCTTTCGTTATGCTTCATTAATTTTTGGCATAACAAAATGAATTCGCAGTTCCCTCAACCCGGCTCAATAAATAATCAGAAACACTCAAGATCGCTTCCCCAAACCCTTTTTTGTGTTTGTTCTCCTCAATCAGCGTCAATTATTGATTTATATTCATACGCATATGGTTCTGCCTGTGGGACAATCAAGTTGAAGTCTTGCGCCTTCCGGTCCTCAATACAAATCTTCAAATTAAGTTCTGTGTACGAAAAAACTTTGACCAAAATCGAAGCAATTTTTTGATCGTTTTCTTAAAGCTCAAGAGAAAGAAAATGAAATGAAATGAAAAAAAAAAAACAAGTGAAATAAAATAAAAGATCAACGCTTTCAAGTGCCCACTTGGCACAATATAAAAAAAGATCTTTACTCTTCTTGTGTGAAGGCGATTGCTCTCTATATGTGAGTACGTGGGTAGCTCAAGAAGTTAGCTGGGCGTGGGCTGAAATCAATCTAATGAGGATGATGAAGATGATGCTTATGCAGATTAAAGAATTTAAGAATTTTAAGTAAAAGTTTCTATATAATAAATATTATGTATATAAATATAATAATCGAAAATACTGAATAAAGATACAATTTTTTGAAAGGTGTTTTAATATTTTTCAAAAATATTTTGTATATATTTTTAAAACTTGCAAAAATATTTTGTAAGCATAAAAATATATAATATATTTTTAAAAATTTTTAGAGCTTTTCTGATATATTTGTAAATAAATATATTATAATTTAAAAATTATTTTCTGTCATTTTTATTCACTATTCAATCTAGTATTCTCTTTAATATCTCACTTCCTTCATCGCCCACTTTTGCAACCCTTTGAACCACTCCGATCAGCTCAAGTCAGCGTCCGGACTGAATGAACAGTTTCTCCGGCAATTTGGCGGGTCAGATTCAACTCGAAATGAACGCAAATGCGAAAATTACACCCCAAGCGACCAATTTAAAGCCATTAAATTATAATTTTGTAAATTTTAAAGAGCCTATGCCCGTTCGGCCAGAGGAGAAGCCCGAGATGACTGTGGAAGACACCCGAACGAGCGCATTATTCAATTAGCGTGAAACGCTATTGTTTATTTTCGGAGTAGAATTGTGGCACGTCGTTTAGAAGAGATTGCGGAATTGAAGCGATTGCCCAACACTGGCGGAAGCAAGTGACGATAGAAAAAAACGGTTAATTGTGCGCGAAAAGTGAAAAACACAACTAGAAATAGACGTGGATGTAGGTGTAAGCTGCACGTGTGTGTGTGTGTGTAGGTTACGTTTATCTGCTTTAATCTGCGCTTGCAACTGTCCCCAACTGACACTCATAATTAAAGAAACAAATAAAGCACACACAGCATAACAGACAGCAACAACGGCAACGCCAGCAGCCTCCGCAGTCGCAGCGAGCACATTAACATAGTGCAAGAAAATAATAACAGCAACAACAACGAAGAGTAGCAACAGCAGCAGCAGCGACGACGACGACGACGACGACGGCACTTGTCGTGTCTGCGCGTCTGCGCGCAGCGGCGTCGCGACGTCCAATTGCCAACAGTGCGCAAAGCTTCCAGCTGCTGCGGCTGCGGCTGCGGCTGCGGCTGCGCTGCCTTGACTTTGACTTTGGTCTGGAGCTTTTAAGCTGGCGTCGCAGCCGCTGCCGGCGCTGGTAACTTCTTCGTGTCTGCAAACGGCTGCTGTCTTAGTTCTTAAGTCCGTCGTTGGCGTGCTCCTCTTCAGTTCGTTGCTGACCAACGTAACGTGCGGACGTGCCCAGCTCGCCTCCCAAACGAACCAAAAACAAAAAGAAGCAAGCAAATTTGAACAAAATAATCAAAAAGAGAAGCGCAGCCAAATACAGTGCAAATTTTAACATTTAATGGTAAAATATATTTTTTAAATATATCAAAATGCATAAAAATTACGAGAAGTGTGCGCGACGCGTGTGTTAAAAGAAAAAGATTGAAATAAAATCAAAATAAATAAATAGTAATATTGAAACTGAATAATAATAATAACTAATATATATGTTGTTTGATGCGCCTGGCCAAAAAAAAAGCTGTTTTCACCAACTCGCTTGTGTTGTTGTTGTTGTTGCTGTTACGGTCTCGATCCCTGGCAGAACGTTCAATGGGTTTATTTTTTGTGTGTTTGCTGTTTGGGGCTGTGACGGCGTTGATTTTGTCCATGTCCAGCCGAAAGGAGACGTACGGGGGCAGCTTTCTGTACGTGTGTGTGTGTGTGTGTGGCAGTCGTTGTCCATGTCCAAGGCGCGGCCAGCGGCGACTGTAATTTCTGTCTTGCGCATTCTAAACACACACACACACACACACAGTCGCACACTCGAAAAAGCAAACAAACAAACAAACAAACATGGAACGCAGTCAAGTGAAGACGAGTTGCAGGCAGAGCCGCAGAGGAGCGGCAGAGAGTCGGAGGCAAGCAGATGAAGACACTCCTGCCCTGGCTAGTTTGGGAGGAGATGCAGATGCAACAACTGCTGCAGCAGCATCAACTGTTGCTGCTGCCTCTGCAGAGCTGCACATGTGTTAGCGCTCTCTCGCTCCAGCACGCTGCATGGCCATATTGGGCGCATAACGGTGCAAAAATCGCGCTGCTTTTTAGCCACTATACATGTGTCTCTCTCCCTCTCTCTCTCTCTCTCTCTCTGTGTGTGTGAGTGTGTGTGTGTGCTGCTTTTTATGCTGCCAAGTTTATGTCCATGGCCGCTGCATTGATGACGACCCAGCGACCGATAGACCAACCAAAGTGCGATCAAGCGAAAACCGCAAATACAAAAAAACTAAGAAAAAATGGGGAGGGGAAGAGAAGAACACATAGAATCGAAATAAAAAATGAGCAAGAAGAATGCACTCGGCAACTCCATTTGCAGTTTTGCGGTTGTTTGCAGCAGCCGCAACACTTCGCAGCTCGCCACTTGGCATACCTCGGGCCGCATCCTCGACTCGCATCCTGCTGCAGCTCCTGTGACTGGGTCAGCGTCGGCAATCAATCTCTGGGCCCTCGCTGGCTGCGCTGATTGAATGCCAGCGTCTGACGACGCCCCCTGCACTTGCACTTTGACCGCAATGCAAATAATCATCATTTGCCAGGACTTGTGGAAGAAATGGCAAAATAAACCGCTAACAGCAACGTAACTACACTGAGCGAAATTGGGCATTCGTTAGGGAAATAGCGCAATATATGGATAAATGTAAAAAAATTTAGGCAATTTTAAGTTTGTTGATCAGATAGCAGATATATATATTTAACAGGTCCTTGACAATCCTAGTTTATAATATAGAAGTACAGCCATATAGAGGGTCTATATAGCGTCAATAATAAAGTCTAAAGAGACTTTTGTTTATAAATATTCAGGCAGCTGCAGAACTTCACATAAGAAATGTCTTCGAGAGATTCGATATCCTTTTTAGGAATTAAATATAATATATATAATTGTATATATATTTTTAAAAATTTGTAATATATATTTTATATATATTTATAGTATTTTTTTATAATTCAGCTGAAGCACATAGAAAACAAATATAGCAAAAATCGGTTGAGCCTCTAGCGAATGTTATGCAAACTATGAAGGAAGAAGATGAGCTGCATTGAGATATACTTTGATATACCATGAATATAACATATATAAAATCTAAGAATATTGATCAAAATGTTAGAATATATATATATATTCAGAAAAGTTAATAACTGGAATGCTTCAGTAATATATCAATTGAAACAATTAAGAAATATCTCTAAGCCTCTCTGAGACATTGCCAAACAAGGCTATACAGTATTACTAACATATCTAATATCATATATGCATATATTATATATATATATACATACATTATATATATGTATATATATACATATTCCACAACACACTTCAATCTCAATCTGAGCTGCTCAAAGCGTTTTCTCACTGTTCAGAGCGCTATAATTTTCAAGAGCATTATTGGTAAATAGGTTATAGCTGGGCAGCAGTCGCAGTTGCCAGCTATATATGCAAATATGTGTGTGTGTGTGTGTGCCCTAAGGCATTAGCATAGACTGACTGCAGTTTAATGGGCCACACAGACAACGCGGCTCACTAATTTTTATGTGCACAGCTTGCGGCGCTTTGGGTTGCAGCCCACTTTAAACGGAACTCCAAGTCAGGCAACGCCTATAAGTTTTTTTTATTATTAAGTTATAAAAACTACAACAACAACAACAACAGCGAGCACGGCATGCACACAGATCTGAGCTGAGAAGTAGCCCAAATCCGACCAAAAATTGAATGCCGTCTAACGGTTATGGGGCTGACAGACAACACGTTGTCGTCGCATTCCCAAGCACACACATTGCAATAAAATGAGATTTTATAACTGAAAAAGCGAAGAAGAGGCGGAAGAGGAGCAGGCAGCCCCCGAATATATATATATCCAAGACAGTTCTATAAACAGTGAGAGGCAGGAAAAAAAGTAGACAAAGGTCGTCACAGCAAGTGAAAATAGCGAAGTAGAAAACCAAAAACAATTATGGGCAGCCAGGTGTTAATTTCAAGTTCGTTGCCTAAGTCTTTCGTTTTTGTTCTTGTCGCTGCTGCTTGTTCATGTTGTAAGTGGAGCGCACGGGCTGCGCCCAGTGAATGCGAATGAGGGGCGTGCGAGCCAGCCGGCCGGCCGGCAAAAGGCCATAAAACACATTCTCATATATTTCATTATTATTATTATTATTTATATTATTATTATGTAGTTGTTGTTGTTGTTGGGCTTTGAGCGTGCGTTTAACGTTTTCGTTTTGGCTTCGTTTCGTTTCGTTTCATTTCCGTTTTGACCCACGTCAAGTTCAAAGGTTGTGAACCACACAACAACAACAACAATAACGAAAATAAATATATACAGCAACAACAATAACAACAACAACAACAACAACGAAGACGCGGCCAGTTGCATTTGACAACAAACACCTCTAGCTGGCAACATCTTCTTGGAAGCGAACGCTCTGTGAGAGCAACAACAGCAGCAGCAGCAGCAACAATGTCAGCGACGCCGACGTCGACGTCGGCTGCGACGAGAAAGCAACCTGCAAATAGCGCGTTGCTCGGCGAAGCTTTTACGGTTAAGCGGCTTTTAGCGGTAAGTCCACATGAATAAAACAACAAATACAACAAACACACACACACACATACAACTCTGCATTGCAGTGTTGACAAACATCGCTCGATTTGCTGAAAAAGTAAAATTCCCATTGATCAGCGCCAAATGGGGCTGCCACACCATTTCATATTTTTTGGGGCGTTGCCAATGCGAACTGCTCCCAAAAATAAAACTTCAATTATTGTCAAAGCATTGTTCGGCTTAAACATGTTTCTATATACATATATATATTTATATAAACCTTTGGCGTGGGCTCTGCGGCTCGACTTTGGCTTTGATCGTGGGCCGTTGGCCAAGTTTTTACAGCTGTTACAGCCGCTTGAACTCGAGTGTGTGTGAAAGAGCTGTGAAGTCGGCCATTGGGTCAAACGTTGTCTGATAGATGGCCAAGGCGTCGATGCTGACGATGATCATCATCATCATCATCATCATCATCTTCCACTACAACTCTTTCAGTTAGCTTAACTGTTTGCCTAGCAGGGCGTCCGCCACTTCAGCTCTCTGAATAATGTACGCAAATTAATCTAATAAAAAACGGTGGGAGTTACACTTTTTTGGCCTGGGAACACACAAAGGCCCTTTATGCCCTAGGTGTGCCTGCCGTTGGCACGCTAGCCAACTTACGACTTGAATTATTAAAGCCATAAATGTTCTCCACCAAATGGTTGAGAACTGGAAATGTGCATTTCGTAAATCTAGGGTAAAAGCGTCTGCCAATTAATAACAAGAGGAGTTCGAGTCCACATTGATTTCAGTGTGGAGGAAAAGTTAAAAAAAATTATAAAAAAATAGAATTTTTAGTAAGTAAACGAAAAAAAAAAAAATTCAAAAAAATTTAAACATAAATATAAAAAAAAAAATTTTTAAATAAAAAAATATATATATATTAATAAAAAATATTTTTTTTTATTATTTTAAAAAATATTTTTTTAAATATTTATAATATTAAATATATAACTTTTATATAATACCTAAGCCATATCGCAGAGGCCTTCTAATATTAGCGAGTTTATCTGACAAAGCTCAAAAATATATGTTTTTATGCATTGTCCTTCAAGTTTTTGAATTTGTAATCAAAAATATGTTTCCTATGATAGTTCTGTTCACAAAGTATCTTATTAAAGGTCTTCAGTCTTGATTAATTTCAGTTTTCATGTTTCGTCAGCCTTGCACTACCTTTCTTATGCAACTCTTTCAAAATTTTGCACAAATATATATTATATATATATATATGTAAACCTTGGCCACATTTTGCTTGAACCTCCGCCCAAAGCGTAGCATAATTATTTATATTCACATTTTTGTTGTTTGTTTAACCGTTGCTCTGGCTTTGCCCTGGCCAGCAGCAGAGTCTTCGCCTGCAGTTTAGCTGGGCGGCAAGGCAGTGCCGTGCTTGGCCAAAGGTCAGCAGACAGTCTGGCGCCGAAAGATCATTAAACGAAACACAAACTGCAACAGCAACAGCAAATGTACGAAAGTAATTTGTAAAACACGAAAAATGATTTGCTGTTGTTGTTGTTGCTGCTGCTCTCGGGTCCTGCTGCTGTTCTTTTACGATGCTGCAAGTAAATTACGAGAGCCGGCGACCGGGGCGTGCTCTCAACTTCTTCATTAGCGTTCAAATTGCAAGAGTTGCCGTAAACAAAATATAAATCAAGCAAGGCCTCGCCAAATGAATGATGTGCGTGTGGCGGCTGCATGATGATGGCCGGGCCACCATTGGCAAATCCTGTCAGCCAGCTGCTAATAGCATATATATGTATATATTTCGGCTATATTCAAACAGTTGTTTCTTGCACTTGAAAGTTTGCTGCTAGCCAAACAAAAGCGTCTGGCAATGAAAGTAACTTGAATGCTTAATGGGTCAACCTGACTGAGAGAGAGGGAGAGGGAGAGGGAGAGGGAGGGTGGGAGAGTGACAGGTATAGGTAGTCTTTCATATGCTGGCCACTCTCTAATGGGCCAACAACAATGATCACATTCTCTGCTCGTGCTTAAAAGCCACTCGAAAGCATAATTAAACAATTTTTTTTATTGACTCTTTTCTTTTATATTGATGCTGCCGCTGAGAATTGAGAATGGAACTGAGATTCTGTCTCTGTCTCTGTCTCCTCTAAACTGCTGCCGGTTTCCATTCTTTTGCAGCAATTGCTGGCGCAGCCGCTGCCACTGCTGCTGCGGCTATTGAGTGTTTTGTTATGAGCCCACGTTTAGTTTTGCGGCTTGTGTCAGCTAACAACAACAACAACAACAACAGCAACAAAAATTCAATTGAAAATAAGTAGAAATTGTGGTGGTTAAAAGATTGTTATAAAAAAGTGCATGGAGCCAAATTCTAACTGTAATTTATATATATATATTCATTAAGATATAGAAAAAGAGGAAGTCTAAATTGAGTTAAGTGTGGCAATCTAATAATAGAGTTTTATATAGGTGTTATCATATATTTCCAATATGAAAGGGTTGCACTAGATATGAGACATGAGCTGGAGACCATATGATATGATATAAAATATAATGGGATATGATAGAAGATCATACAACATAATAAATAATACATGATATGATATGACATGAAATAATAGAATAAAATATGATATGATATGATATATATGATATGATATGATATTATATGACATGACAATATTTGACATGATATAATAGAATATAATATGATATTATAAACGATTTAAATATGAGTTAGAATAATTGACGTCCATTGTCCATATATGATATATGATAGAATATTATATGATATAATAGAATATGATATGATATGATATGAAACAATATGATATAATATCAATGATATGATGCGATATATGGTATGATATAGTATTACATGAATCATGTTCATATATATGATATAATATGACATGATATAAGAGAGTTTGACAATCATACGCTGAATTGGGATAATAATACCCTGTAGAGCATAATATCAGAATTTTGGATTTTTATCTCTGAATACTGTTTGATTCTATGAGAACTCTATAATATAAGATAAAGTTTGAATGAATTGAAGTTGGGATTGTTGAGTTTTTAAATACATTAAGAAGTAAATGATGACACGAGCCAAGAAATTATATGATGTGATATGGAGTTTTCCCATATGACATGCATAAATTTCACTCCAAGTAGTCATTAAATAAATGTAGATCTACAAATATACACGTATGTACATAACCCAAAGAACATTCATAGATTCTAGCAATGAGTATGGATCTATAAACCTATACATATAATATGCCTGTAGGTATCCCAATAGCCCATTCATAAGTTTCCACTACAAGCCTACGCATATCCCAAGCCTGACTCCAAAATATTCACTAGAATCCCATAAAAATAACTTTTGAAACAAATTATGTGCAACAATCGCTACGCAGCATCAGTTGCATACAGGTTCAACAGCTCCAACAACAACTAACTGTAAAGCTATGTCGCAAGTTGTAAAATTTGTTAGCAAAGAACTTGGCTTGCGTGTGCGGCTCTGCCAATTGGAATTCTTATTGGAATACGCTAGGAGAGAGAGAGAGAGTGAGGCAGAGGCAGAGGCATATCTATTACAATTTAATGCTGTCATTGAATTTTATGCCTCAGCAAATTTGAGCTGGAAATCAAATGAAAATATAATTACACAAATCAGATGGCGCAGTACCGTTTCATTTTCTATTATCCAATCAGACTATGCAAATAGATATGCTTACCTAACCGGGAGAGTGGGCGCTGGGCGATCGGGCGGTCGGGCGGGTCTGCTTGGCATAATTAATGGCGTGTGGCGCTTAACACTGCCCGGAGTGCATTGTACTCTGCTCCGCATTGTATCTGTCAGATACACACGTTCTAACTGCAAACGGCCCAAAAGATACAAAGCCAAAGAACTGTATCTGAAGTGTTGTTGTTGTTGCTATTGTTGCTGTTGTGCTGTGTTTAATTATAGAGAGCCCAAATGGGTTTGGTTTTTGAGATCTGGGCTCGCTGCAGCCGCGCTGGGCGTGTGTGTTCAGGCAACTGTTAATTTTGTTTTACAACTTGTGCTTGTATCTTTGGAGCATCTATAACGTGTTCGTCTACTTATCTGGCTAACTGTCAGTTACAGACATGAGAAACACACGCATAACACACACATACACACACGCACACAGAGAGCTCTTCATTCATAAAAATCGTAGCTACAATAATATTGTTGCTCTCTTGTGCGATTTTCGACTACACAAATTAATTATATGAGCAACAGCAACAGTAACAACAACAACAACTTCATGGCCGCGACTTTTGGCTAACGGCAATTTCGTGTGCTCAAACAATTAGCTTGGTCAGCCAGTGTTGGCCAACTCTCAGCTCTTCACGCTGTGCAAATTTGATGCTTGGCTAACTATTAAATTGTTGATTAACCATAATTCTTATATCATCTGCATTTTACAACATAATTATATAAGATCTATGGATCTAATCTTATGGCATCGTGATGTAGCATGTTTTGGCCTGGTCAGCTCATATAATTTGTAGCAGATTAGATTGGATTAGTGCGCTGCGATGAACGTGTTTGAGTCGAGTGAAATATTCGAGAACGGAAACTGTTAGCTCATCCATGTGGCATATTAGAAAGTTTTGTGCGGAATGGATTGTTTGTTGATGAGTGGATTCTGTGGTCTACGAGAGACTATTCTTGGAAAGCATATTGACTCTGCGACATATTGCATCTGTTCAGTTGCTCATGTCTCCAAACTACAATACTATATACTAGACAGTCTAAATACTAAATAATACTAGATACTAGATACATCTAGATACTAGATAGTATTTAGTATTATCTAATATCTAGTATTATTTAGTATTGTTTAGTATCTAGTATAATTCAGTATTTCTAGATAGTACTAGTATCATATAATATCTCGTATTCATTACTATATCAAGCTTTATATCTTATATATTACATTACTCTCCCGAACTCTATTCAAACTTCAAGCTTTGCTCATTCCCTTCCATCTACATACTAATAATCCCCATTTATTTGATATATTCTTCCAGATTTTTGTCATATGCACACTGCTCAACACAAGTCAGGCCCTGGAGCTGGGCGACAAGTGCCAGCATGACATGGACTGCACAGATTTCATCAAGGGCAGCAGCTGCTCGGCGCTGGGCTACTGCGAGTGCGCGCCCTACTTTGTCCAATTGGACTCCAAGCGCTGTTTGTCATGTAAGTCAATCTTTGAGTAACCCCCATACCAAGTCCCCATTGAAGCTCTGTCTGTTTGTTTGCTTGTTTGTCGGCAAACAAAAGTGCTTCAGTTGTTTGCATAAATGCAGCAAAAGCCGTTACTCATATAGCGCATAACTTAGCTGTATCTCGTTTCTTCCACTGCAGCTCAACTGCTGGGCGGCGACTGCCAGGTGAGCGAACAGTGCTCGATGAAGGTGGCGAACAGCAGCTGCCTGGACGGTGCCTGCCGCTGCGTCGAGGGATTCTTGCAGTTCCGCAAGCACACATGTCTGGGACGTAAGTATCAGACAACTGTTGACCAATTGTGGCCCTAATTGCATGGAATTTCATAATTACAATACATCAATAATGATAATAGCCCCAACTTCATTTTGTTTTGTTTTGTTTTGCAAATTGCAATAAATGCTCAAAAAGAAAAACCTAAAATTGAAAAGAATGGAACTTTGATTGCTTATCGACTAGGAACTGCACGCATGCGCAGCTCACACATATATATATATATATATCTATATAAACATCATTCTCTTTCACATCTATTTTGTTTTTCCAATCTGTTTAACCATCGCATTTCATTCATTTCCGCTTGATTGTTTGATGTTCGTTAACACTTCTATAACAATTTTCCTTTGCCCATTGCCGCCACTTGACACAAACAATTAACATGGCTATAACAATAACAACAACAACAATACCAACAACAATTGCTACTCCCGGCCTAACAAGACAATCGTGTCACTAATTATACGCATAATTGGTTAATATTCCTAGAATAAGCCGCTGCATACCTCGAGTTCTCTTACCTTTCCAATTTTTCACTTTTGAGTTTCATTTTGAATACGTGAAATGTGAGTGGCCATTGAGAGGCGATTGAGCTTTGAGTATTTGTTGGCTCTTTGGAAACAGAAGTGGGTTATCGTTGGGCTATTGATTGAGGAGTTGTAATTTGTCGCATCTATAAAAAATATATCAACATGGGAAGCTCAGCCAAGATGATATCAAGTAGTAGGCATTGAGTATAGGTAAAAGCTCAAATAGGGTTTAAATATATATATTTTACATAAACAAAAAAAAGTTGCATATACAAAAAAATATTTTATATTTAAAATAAATTGAATAGAGAAATACAAAATATTAAAAAAAAATAAATATTAAAATTTTAAATATATAAACATTATTTTATATGTATATAAATAAATTTTAAAAAAAATTTAAATAAATTAAATTTATTTATTTAAAAAATATATATATATTTATTTATATATATTTTATTTCAATATACATTTTTTCAAATTTATTTATATAAAATATTAAGAAATATATATAATAATATTTGTTTAGATTTTATTTATTTTTGTATAATATTAAATGAATATAAAAGATAAAAATAATAAATAAATATAGTATGCTAATATTTATTTATTATTTTTTTTTTATATTCGTTTTCTGTTTTTGTTTAATCGCAATTCTCAGAAGACTTAACTAATTTTTAGCAGCAATAAATTTAATTAGCATGATCCAGCTTAAATGAAAGTTTGCGATTTGCTCTAGAGATTGAGAGATTACAAATGTTTCAGCAGACAGATGAAATATGAAGACATATTCTTGCTTGGGGTAGATGAGCTACAGGTTGGGGCTTTAATTGATAGTTGTCTTGACGTTCACCTGCTGAGAAAGTTTGCTAAAGATTTTTAAAAAGTTTTATATTCAACTATGTTATAATATGCATTAGCAAACTCTTTTATATTTGATGTCTAACGTAGAATCTACAGCAACTCACAAAGCTCTGTTTGCTTTCCAATAAGAATCCGCTTTAAAGTTCTCTCAATAAAGAGGAACTTTTCCAATTAGCTTTTCAAGTGTGCTTCACTCATTAGCCAAATGCAGTACCCAGAGTACTACACAAATGAGATCGAACCATTAGTTAAATGCCGAGTTCCATTAGATGTTTGCGCAGCATTCGAGTTGTTCCGATTTTGATCAATGGCTGAGGTCGCATTCCCGCCGTGTGTTGGCACATTGGCGCCTAATGGCGTTAATCTGATTAGAATGTTTCGATGTGAGTGAGACCGAGACGGAGACCGAGCTGCTCAGCTGGCTACTTGCGGTACATTTGTTTGCCCTGCTACTTAGCGGGCACGACAAAGAACACGATTGGAACTTCGACAGCGACTGCGGATGCGACTGCAAACTGTAACAGCCAACAGAGGCAGCAGCAGCAGCAGCAGCAGCAGCGCAGCAGCAGCAGCGCAGCAGCAGCGGTTGCCTAGAGTTCGTGTCTTTGCCATTCACCTGTTGCATTCTACTGCGACATAATTATACCGCATTTAAAATCAACTGAATGCAAAAGACGCCCAGTGGGCGTGGCACGCCAGCTGGCGCATACTGGCAACTGGCAGCGGGCAACTGGCATTGCCTGGCTTTAATATTTAATTAAAATAATTTTAATGACATGTGGTCAGGTCGGCTGTTTGCAGCGAGCTAAGCGAATTGCATGCCATTTATGAGATACTTTCACCAAAAAAATAAAGAAATACAGAAAGAAAGCAAGGCGGGCAGAGCCAAGAGAGGAGCAGAACCTTTCACCAGCAGCAGGTCCTGTGACAGCCTCAGCTTCGATTTGTATCTCTCTTTGTCTCTCTCTCTCTCTCTTTGTTTGTATCGCTGCTTTACATGCCTAATTGCCAGAGCTGCTTTTGTAATTAAATTGCACTGATTATGTGAAAAGAAAGCCAGCGACACGGTCAAAGAAAGTCCAATTAGCGTAGCCGCAGCAGCAGCAGCAGCAAGAGCTGCCAGAACTCTGGCTTAGAATTGCAACTGCAACTGCGACTGCAGCTGGAACTTCTGCTGCAGTTGACTCCCGTTTTGCACAGTTGACAAACGTTCACTACACTCCCTCTCCCTCCCTCTCTCTCTCTCTCTTTGTCTCACTCCCTCTTGGGTCAAGTTGAGCAAGTGCTGTGCCAGATTTGGAGCTGCGCAGGCTTTCGCTGTTGTCGCCGTGCCACTTGTTCCAGTTTCCCATGCACCTTAACCCAAAGCCTGAACAACTCAAGCCCAAGCCCATTTTCGGGAAAACTTCGTGTAGAAGTTTGCCAGCGCTCTTAACAAGCCCCAGCCCCAACCAAGCCAAGCCAAGCCAAGCCAGCCAACAGGCTGATCTTTATGAGTTATGCACACATATGACAATGTTTACCGCTTTGTCCAGAAGAAAAGTATGCCAGGCCAAGCAAATATAACGAACAGATATATATACATATATATGCTCATGCATATAGCCAGACAAACGTGGCCAAGACAAAACTCTGCAAATGCAGTTCAAGAAATTTTTAGATTGAGATCTCGCGCGCTCTCCGCTCAGCTCGGCTCGCCTCGGCTCGGATTTGCATACAAAGTTGCAGCAAAAGTGAAGCCAATGAATGTTGTTCATTATGAATCACTTGACCGCCATCGCTTAAATAACTGCACTTGTTCTGCTTTATCTGATTGCTTTTTAGCTGCAAACAAAATAGATGGAAGATGGGAAGATGGCAAGAAGCCGCACAGTCAAGCGTGATCAATTTGTTTTGGCCAATCAAGCCAGTGGGCAGAGCTGAGCTGGCTTGGAGTTGGCGTTGATTGATGGAATTGAATGCATCAAAATTATCAAAAATTATTTAACTTGGACGCTGTTAACAGGCTTAGACTTAGACTTAGTTTAGTGCTTTAATTCTCGTAATCTTATTATCTCCCTCTCTCTTTCTCTTTGTGAATAAAGCTTAAGCTATCTATGACTCAGTGCATATTCATCTAATAGATATGCTGATAGATTTCTAGCTAAGCCAATATTGATTGTCAACATATGAAGACAACTTCACTTCCATATTCCAATTTTCTGCTTCTGCCACTTTCTATGGGACTTCAGTTAAAATTATGCTATGAATCATAAGGCTGGGTTAATCTATGCCAAATAGTTTGGTGTATTTGGATTTAGTATGCAAAACAGATTTCTATATAGATTTAGTAGCTAATAAACATATTGAATCCATAAGTTGAACTGAAAGAGCTAAAGAGCGCATTTAGGGCCTTTGCTCAATAGCTTTTAATGAGCTTTCGAATGCAGCAGGTCAGAAACCATGAGTCAGTGAGCTTACTCTAATTCTTGACTACTTCAAGTTCTTTAAATATTTATATTCGTTATTAATCTTAGCCCTGCATAGCTCAAAAATAGTTGCAAGTTGAGAGATGGCTTGTTAAAAATATAAATAAATTTATAAAAATATAAATAAATTTTTTAAAATGTAAAGAAATTTATAAAAGTAATAACACAACTAAAAAAAAAATTATAAAAATATAAATAAATTCATAAAAATATTAAGAAATTTATAAAAATATAAATAAATGTATACAAATTTAGAACACATTTTTATGAATTTATTTTTTTTATTATATTTTATTTATTATATTTTATATTTATTTAAATTTTGGTAACAATGCATCTCTTAGTTTGCAATCTGATTTTCTTGATTATATATTTGGCCTAAGGCTTGTCAAGATAGTTTAATATATCTTATATATTCTGTTATTATAATAGATATTTTTTCAAATATTTTAAAATTAATGTTAAACAGCTCAAAAAAAAAATGTAAAGAAATTTCTTATTAAGCTTTTGACTGCAATTTCAGCATTCATAAATGCCAAAATTATATACATTATGCAAATTCTTGGCCATTCTTTTGGGCCACTCAAATAATAGTTCGTTGGCCAAAAAAAATGCCAAAAACCTCTCACTTTTGCCCAGCGCAAATTAAAGTCTTTAACATCGATTTAAATGCGCGAAATTGTTGTTGGCCAGCGCAAAACACTTTCCATGCCACACAAAGGCACAAGCATTTCATTTCATTCCATTTCGTTTGACCGCTTTACCAAATTATAATAAGAAGTTAAAGACGAAAAAAAAGTAGATACAACTGTGTTAATTTGCGCTGTGGGGGAAATGTTTTGACCATTTGTCCAAATTGCGCCAGAAGCCAAATTGCATGCAAATTATGTGGAACAAATGCTTTGGAGACCAGTTTGCGACGCGGCCACTTCCTTAAACAATAACACAAGCAAATGCCATAATAATAAAATAGAAAAGAAAAAAAGAAAAGAAGAAAATTGCGAAAGACTTGAATTGCAAGATTGACAAACGACGCCCAAACGCTCGACATCAAATGAAACCGAATTCCAAAATGCAAATGGCTGCAATTAATTAGAAATACCAGGAGGGGGTTCCTGTTGTTGTTGTAGTTTTTCCTGCTTCTGTTTTATGGCCATTATTCGCAATGAAAGTTGGCAGCACGAAATTAACATAAATTGAGTTATTAAAGCCACAGGAATGCGACACTAAATGTTGCCACTCGGTCTGGCTTGACATAGTTCTTTTTATACTATTATTATCATTATTATTATTAGTTTTTCGCAAATGAAATTTTATGCTGATTTTGATGAGTAGCGGGAGCTGGCTGGTCGCAGCAACTGCATCAGCTGCGATCCGACTCACAGCATTTTCACACGCGCAAACCGTAATCGAAGTGGGTTACCAGATGCAGTCGTGCCGCATTCGCATGCAACCTGTCACACCGGTGCGCCCGGCCAGGCCAAAGCAGCAGCGCGAAAGAGAGAGAGAGAGAGAGAGAGAGAGAGCAGGTTAAATGGCCATGGCATTGCCCCAGCTTATCGATCATTGCTGCACAGAGGCGTCGTCAGAGTCGACCGGGGTGGGCTAGCCATTGTTGATACAACGGCTAAAAGTGAAAGAGCATTTGGCTTGCCTGCTTCCACTATGGCACTGCCTTCCATATTGGTGTCAAACTTGAAAGATCATCGTCTTTCTCTCTCTCTCTCTACTCGCATTTGGAATGGCTGGGCATGGAGTCAGTGTCAGGGAGTCAGCGAGTCAGCAGCCGGGCCAGCGTCAGTGTCAGCGGCGCATTCGTTAAGTATACGCCATGTATGCGCCTCTTAAGTGCAGAGGCCAACCGGTTCCGCCAAATGCCAGCCAATGCTCAAAATACCTTTGTGAAAAGCCGCCAACGTTCGACTCTTTGGCAGCCAAAAAAAAAAATAAAGCTAAAAAAGCTATACTTCCCCCTCGACTCCACTACTGCGAAAAATTCGTGGCCTGACTTTTCCACTGGCCACAAGTAGCAGTCACAAGTACTTATCCGTTATAACTATTTGAGCACTTGTCACGTGTCCGTACCTTTGGAGCAGTCACGCTTTTTGATAGCTCTATTACATGCACTTCAATCAGCTGCATATCTCCCTCTCATATATTTCTGAAAGTCACTCGCACTCGAAATTCCCTAGCATCGGTTTCTTAGCAGCCTTTCTGCGTCAAGTACTCGCTTAATTTAGCCAGAGTTTAAGTGAAATAACAGTTACGTGACAGTGATATCATTGAGACTCTCACTTCAGCTACAAATATTTGCAGCTCTAGTGGTAGCTGTGACTGCATGGGAAATATAGGTGGAATTAATGTTTGATTAATTTTGATTAATTTTGAAAATAATATAAATAGAGAAAAAAAGAAATAAATATGTTATTTAATTTTTTTACATTTTTTAAACGTATATAAAAATAGGGCAAAAATATTCTTTTAATACAAAAAAAATTTTAAATTAATATTTAAATAGAAAAAAAATATTTATTTATTTTTAAAAATAAATTTATTTATTTTTTGCTAGATAAAAAATATTTTGAACTATTTTTGTGCATTTTATAATCAATTTTTAATTGCTTAAGCTAACTGCCTTAATTTTGCGCTGATTGAGTTTCATAGCAGCCAGCTTGAGCAGCCCTCTCAGCTTGAGTCTGTCAGCTTCTGTTATCTAGGCAACTTTAATATTTAAAATTTTCTTCTAAGGCATAAATCATTTTCTCCCATATGCCAAATCACGCATTTGCCTCAAGTCACAGTTTCATTTAAGGCAGTCACAGTTTAGCTGGAGCAGTCACAGCTGAGCTACTCAGCTCCAATGAGTGCCGCTTGCCGTGGCAATGAAAATTGGGGCGCCTCGCCGGCTCTGACAGTCAGTTAACTGCATTCCCAGCACAGCTGAGCTCAGCGTGGCTCTGCCCAGACGCAGCCCTAAGGGCAAGCGAGTGCAGGTGCAGTTGCCAGTTGCCAGTTGCTGTGGCCGTTGCAGTTGCTGCTGCTCTTACCAGTTGCCAGTTGCTGTTGGCGGTTGCCGTTGCCGTTGCCACGCCAAAAGTTAAAACGAAACAAGTGAAAACAAGTTGAGCGCCTGCAGCAGGCCCCGAAAGTGGGTCACCACGGCCGCAGAGAGCAATGCATAAAATAGGAGTCGCTAAGCAGCTAACTGAGATTCAGATTCAGGTGGCTGGCAGCCAGGCAGGCAGGCAGGCCGTCAGCCAGGCCAGTTATGCGCAGTAGCCATATCGGGCGGGCGCTTAAGCGCTGGAATGCTGAATGCTGAATGATGAGCAGGGTACATGGGCAATGGGAAACGGTAATGGAGAATGCCAACTAGACGAGGGGGGAGACGGGCGCCTATGGGAGACGTCATCGCTATGCGTTGCCGCGTTGACTCTATTGACGGTTATTAGGCATGTCGAAGGCGGGCTAATGCCTTCCAGATTGTTGGCATAATACTCGTTGCGAACAACCAATTGTTGTTATTGTTGTTGTTGTTGTTGCTGCTGCTTCTGCTGCTGTTGCCTGTTGCTGTTGTTGTGTTCACATTGCTGTTCTGGTTGATGATGATGATGGGTTTTTAATATGCATTTGGTGGCTGTTGCAACAAATTTACGGTTAGTTTAATAACAGAACGTGCAGCACAGCCTCAAATGGGGGCCATGCGAATCTCTCACTCGCCGCGCAGATCTATGCAATGCTCTAACCTCTTCTCTTCTCTTCTCTCTTCCCGTTGCAGCCGCTCATCCTGGCGCCGTTTGCTATAGCCATGCTCATTGCCAAATGTTCGACACGCGCACCCATTGCGACTTCCTCATCCCAAATCTCTTCGGACGCTGCCAGTGCACGGCGCCAACGCGCATGGTGGGCGGCCTTTGTGTGGCACCAGCGGCAGATGAGACGGCGACGGCAGCAGCAGCAGCAGAGGAGAAACCCATTGAAAAGGCCTCCACAACAACAACGACAACAACAACCACGCCTGCGCCTACAACACCAACAACAACAACAACAACGACGACGACGACAACGACAACTCCTGCGCCCACAACAACGCGAACAACTTCAGCGCCCATCCTGCAAGAAGACGAGCTGCCCGCCAGCGTGGAGGAGCAGGCATTGGAGGAAGACGATATGGACGCAACAAAGCTGCACCCACAAGTCAGCGACAAGGACAACGGCGAGAAATTTGATCCTGTGGATCATGCGCATGAGGAAACCGAGTTGACTCAGCAGCAGGAGCAGCTGGAGGCGCAACAAGTGAAGCCAGCGGAGCATCAGGAGGAAACTGAGCTGCAGAGTGAGCATATTCCTGCCATCCTTGAGCCAGAGCAGGAGGAGCAACAGCAGCCGACAACTGGAGCTCAGCAGCTGCTGACGCCCGCCGATGTGGCTACCGAGGCCATGGAAGCTGTGGAGCACGAGACTGAAGCAGTGCCCGCCTACGACTATCCCTACAAGATTGATGAGGAATACGCTGAGGAGCATGAGATCAAGCCCGAGGCAGAGCCAGAGCCTGAGGCAGAGGCAGAGACTGAGCCAGAGACAGTGCCTGAGGCAGAGCCAGAGCCAGAGGCGGAGGTGGAGGCGGATGCTAAGCCAGAACCAGAACCAGTGCCAGAGGCTGAGCCAGAGACTGAGCCAGAGACAGTGCCAGAGGCGCAGGTTGAGGAGGAGGCGGCACCAGCACCTGCAACGGTCGATGAGCCAATTGCTGAGGAGGAGCTCGAGGCATCGGGCGCACAAGAGATTGCGCCAGCTGCAGTCGACGAGACCATGAAATTTGATTATGAAACCGAAGAGCAACAACAACAACAGCAACACGATGAGCTGGAATCTGCAATAGGTGTGGTGCCCATTGAGCAGGAGGAGGAGATCAACAGCGAGACTGATGTGGAGGCAGCCACAGAGAGCTATCAGCAGCTGCAGCTGGAGGATGAGAAGGAGCTGACGGCAGGCGATGCTGATGATGATTTGATGCCCGTGCATGGCGAAGAGGTGTCGGAAAACGAAAGTGCAACCAATGAGCCAGCCAAGCAGCTAGAGGCAGAGCAGGAGGAGGCGGAACAGTCGGGCGATCATGAGGTGGAAGCGCAGCAGACGGAGCAGACGGAGCAGGCGCCGCAGGCAGAGGCGGAGACAGAGGAGGAGACAAAGGCAGAGGCAGAGCCAGAGCCAGAGCCAGAGCCAGAGTCAGAGCCACAACAAGCTGACGTCACAGCAGCCAATGATGAAGAAGAAGTGCTGCCAGTCAAGCAGCCAGAGGAGGAGGAGGAGGAGCTGCAAAGCGCAACAGAAGCGACCGAAATTGAGGAGCCAGCGAAACTGATGGACAGCGAAAGCCCAGCAGCGACAGAGTCAGTGGCAGAGCCAGAGCTGGATAAGGAAAATCAAGTCGAAGAGGAGTCGGAGAAACCTGACCAAGCAGCTGAAGCCGCAGAAGTCGAGGTGGCAACAGAAACCGCGGCAGAGCCTGAGAATGCAGCTGAAATCGAGACGCAAAAGGAGAGCGAAGCTGAGGCAGAGACGGAGAAGGAGAAGGAGCTGGAGAAGGAGACAGAGACGGAGACGGAGTCAGAGCTGGAGCTGAAGCTGGAGACGACAACCGAACAGGCTGAACAAAGCGCCGACATTAAGCCGACAAGTGGCGAAGATGATTTAAATGAAGCCAATCAATTAAATCAAGAGCAAAAACCAGACGAAGCTGAGGCAGCTGAGGCTGAAGCAGCAACGGAGCCGAATGTGGAACATGAGATAGAGACGGAGCTGGAGCTGGAGCTGGAGCCAGCCGCAGCTGAGGCGGAGGCAATCAGCGAAGCGCAACACGAAGCATCGACTTACCCAGCAAATGATGATGAATTGGCGCCAGAGCCAACCACAGAGCAGGTGGCCCATGCACAAGACGCCGAAGAGGAGCAGCCGGAGGAGCCGGAGGAGGCGGCGGCAACAACAACTGAGCCAGCAGCAGAAGCAGCAGAGACTGAGCTGAATGCAAATGCAATTAAGACGCCCGAAGTGTCGGAAACAATTGCAGAGCCAGAGGCAGAGTCAGAGGCAGAGCCAGAGGCAGCAAAGCCAGAGCCAGAGGCAGAGACAGAGGCAGAGCCAGAGACAGAGGCAGAGGCAGAGCCCGAAGCAGAGGCAGAGCCGTCAGACAACATTGCTAATGATGAGGTGTCGCATGTGGTTGAAGCTGAGGAGCTGGAGTCGCCACATGCAGATGATGCCGAAGGTGCGGCCACTGAAATACCGACAGAGGCACTGCCAATTAAGCACGATGAGCTGCAGGAAGCCGAACTCAATCTCGAGGCGGAAACTGTCACCGAGCGCAGTGAAAGTGGAGAGCGAGCTGAAGCGGAAGTGGACAAAAATGAAAATGATAATATCATACAAGGAGCGGAGCCAAATGTGGAGCAGCCACAGCCAATCAAGGTCGCAGAAGCAGCGGCGGCGGCGGCGGCTGAGCAGATCAAGTTGGACGAAGCGGAGCTGCAGCAGCCAGAGGCCAGCTTGGATGAGCAGTTGCAGCAGGTGCAAGCGGAGGCTGTGACCGAAGCAGCAGCAGCTGAGGAGGAGCTGGCAGCCACACAGCTGCCTGAGCTCGTCGCCCAGGTGCCCATTGTGAGCGAGGAGCAATCCGCCGACGACTTCAAGGAGAGCGAAAGCATTGCAGGCATTCTCAACGACCTGATGCTGGAGGGCGACAGCACAGTGCCGCCAGTGCCGTTCGGCGAGCAGCCGGCGCAGACAATGCCCATGCTAGAGGGCGAGCAGCCAGAGCAGGCTCAGGAGCAGCAGCAGCAGCTGGATGAGACTGAAGTGCCAGCCATGCCCGATCTGCTGGCCGAGGCCGATGAGCTGCATGAGCAGCAGGAGCAGCCCGAGGACACCGAAGCTGAACAGGCAGCGCCTGTCACTGAAGCAGCCAGCAATGAGTTGGAGGAGAAGCTTATCACCTTCTACCCTGAGGTGCCAGTGGAACAGGATCAGACAGCCGTGACAGCTGAGGCGCAGCCGGAGTCAACCACATTGGAAACGGAAACCGAGCCAGAGCCTGAGCGCACGCTGTCGCCCGAGGAGCTGCCCTTCGACCTGAGCGACAACTCCGGCCCCATCAGGCTGCAGGAACTCGAGTCGGACAGTCTGATTGTGGAGTCCACCACGCTGGATACACAGCTCGACCAGAACAATCACATCGATGAGCTGAATGTGCCCGCCACTCAAGCCAGCGAGGAAGCCACGCCCAACCCGGCAGACATCGTCGAGATCACCACGCAGACCATGCTCGGCTTGGCTAGTCGTGTGACGCTCATGGAACCCGCTGCGCCAGTGGTCACCACCCTGAAGCCTCTGATGACATCCGAGGAGGCCACACCCATCCCAGCTGTTAGCTACCCGCCCGAGATTCCAATTGTGTCGCTGCTGAGTGGCAAGCCCGGCACGGAGCTGCGCAAGCGCGTGGATCTGGGTCTGGAGGCCATCTCTCTGGGCCTGCCCTGTGCCAGCGACCGTCAATGCCAGATGGCCGATCCCCACACCGTGTGCAATGCACGTGGCGTTTGCGACTGCGCAACCGCAAATGGCGCAGAGCAGGGACAATGCAGTGCTGAGCGCACGGGATGCAGTCCCGGCACCTTCCAGGTGAGCATAGACTCAGAATAATTCCATAGTTCCATAACTGATCGACTTCTTTGCCCTCTTCTAGTGCCGCTCGAGTGGCGTTTGCATCTCCTGGTTCTTCGTGTGCGACGGGCGCGCCGATTGCAATGACGACTCTGATGAGGAGTGCACCCACAATGCCCGCCTCAACCAAACCTGTCCGGCGGAGGCGTTCCGTTGCGAGCGCAGCGGCCGTTGCATCTCACGGGCAGCGCTCTGCGACGGGCGCAAGCAGTGTCCGCACGGCGAGGATGAGCTGGGCTGCGATGGCCAGCAGAAGGGCGGCAATAGCTGTCCGGCGCACACGTTCCGCTGCAAGAGCGGCGAGTGCCTGCCCGAGTACGAGTACTGCAACGCCATTGTCTCCTGCAAGGATGGCAGCGATGAGCCGCCACATCTGTGCGGCTCGCGTGCCATGCCCAATCTCTTTATGCGCCTGATCGAAGCGGGTGGCCTGCTGGCCAGTCGCCGAGAGCCGGACGCCTACTGCCCGCATCGCTGCAGCAACGGACTCTGCCGCTCCACGGCCATCGTATGCTCCGGACGCGATGGCTGCGGCGATGGCACCGACGAGCAAACCTGCGCCGTGTGCCGTAAGTCTGAAAAGGAATCAAATCTGAACTTTTCTATATAATATATATATTTTCTCCGACCAGGCTGTCCCGCTCCCACTGCTGCCAGCCTGCCAGCCTACTTCGCCAGACACCGCCCCATGCCGCTGTGGTAGACCAGAGCAGCACGATCCGCATCTCGATCACCATCACACTACTTCGAGCACTTCACCCACGCTGTCAATTTTGCCAATTGATGTGAACCAATTTGGATACATTTGGATTTTTTGAGTTAGCATTTAAGTCGATTTAACGCTATTTATTTATTTATTTATTATTTGCTTGCGACTGCGCCTGCCACGCCCAATTGCCACCTTGCTAGCAAGGGATGGCCCGCATCCTTTGACCCAGCGATGCTGACAATTGTGCGCCCTATGCGCAATCAGAAGACCCCCAAACACACACACACACACACACACACTCTTCACCTCATCCAGAACCTCATCGACTCCCATTAATCACAACTTTATTTATTCTACTCATGTGCCCATTGAACTATTTATTTATTCTCACTCTTCACTTAAAGACCTAAAGAACAAAACGACAAAAAACGAGAAAAAAAAACAAAAACTTCATTTGCTTAGCTTAGTTTTATAAAATGATCTAATTTATTTCAATTATGGCCAGGCAACAGAACAACACACACAAAACACAATCAACAACGCGAACAACAACAAATGATGCATTTTTATTATAAATTAATTTGTTTGTAAATAAGTTAACAAAATGCTTGATGCACATGATAAGCGACTTCTCTATTCACTATAACTCTATAGACTCCGTAGACTCTACGCTCCATGCGGCTGCCCGCATTTCCATCAAGTCAAAGCGCATCACGAGACATCGAAAAACAATTAAGAGAATACAAAATGCATGATTTCAATGATAATACAAATGAAAATAAAACAAAACTTATTTTTAAAATAAAAAATATCAAAAAATAATGCTATTTTGATTTTTTATGGGATTGTTGAGATTGAAATTGGAAAAGTTGACTTCATTGTGAAAGCCTCCAACGCAGGTTCTGCTGCTATTACTACTACTGCTTCTACTCCTAACAGCACTACTTAATATATACTACTACTTTTTACTACTACTATTCCTCGACTACTTTTTCTACTCCTAACAGCAACACTACTTAATGTCTACTACCAATTTTTACTACTATTCATCTACTACTTTTTCTACTCCTAACAGCAACACTACTTAATGTCTACTACTAATTTTTACTACAATTCATCTACTACTTTTTCTACTCCTAACAGCAACACTACTTAAAGTCTACTACTACTTTTTACTACTATTCATCTACTACTTTTTCTACTCCTAACAGCAGCACTACTGAATATCTACTACTACTTTTTACTACTACTATACATCTACTATTTTTTCTACTCCTAATATCTACTACTACTTTTTACTACTACTATTCATCTACTGCTTTTTACAATATACTACTACTACTACTTTATACAACTACTATTTATTTTTTTTCTAATACTACTATTTTTCTTTCTCGTTTGACTGCCTTTACATATTTCTACTCCCATTCTTGTTATTGCTACACAAATTTCAATTCATCAACATCTTCGCCTTCACCTTCACCTAACAGCTGCACTACTTAATTTCCACTACTATTTCTTACTACTACTTTTTATCTACTTCTATTCTTCTTCTACTCCAAACACCTCCTCTACTGAACATCTACTTCTGCTCAAAATCCTTCTACTTTGTCCTCCTTTGACTTCCTACCCATACTTCTACTCCTATTCTTATTATTACTAAATAAACCTTTTCCTAATCCTACTCTATCAACTGCTTCCAGCCCGTCTCTTACTCTTATAGATCTACTTCTATTTCTTATCTTTCTCCTACTCCAACTTCTACTCCCAATCTCCCTACTCCTTTTCATGATGCTACCATATCTACTGCTGCTTCTTCTCGTATTCCTGCTCATAATTAAATATTATTCTTATCTACAACAACTACTACTTCTACTCCCCTTACCACTGCCTTTACTACTCCTGCACATACTCCTATTGGCATCTGAGTGCTGCAAAGTCCAAGAAAATCGAAACCAAGTTCCACTTACTTTAAACTTCAAGTGTGAAGTAATATTATTTAAAACAAAATCGTAATTTGCTCTGTACATTGCAAATGGAGAAGTTGCCGCTGATCGAGCGCAGCGAGGCATCAACGCATACATCCGTTGCATATAAGTCGATATTTATCTGGGTTTGGCGTCAGATATTCTGTCAACGCAAAAACATCTACCTCTGGGTCATTTTATTGCTTCCGATATTCTATCTCTTATGCTACTGCCTAATCGGACTTGATGACCATAAGCATGAATTCTCGACGGATGTATATAAAATAGAAACTGATCCGGAAACGCTAGGTTCGTAAGACATGAAATTGGAGTTTCGAGGACTAGCCAGATCTGTCCCTCCCTCACACAAATGATCTATTAAGACCTGATTAACAACATCCCTTTCCAAACCCCTTTCGACATCAGGCTATCTGGTTTACTCCGACAACTGCAAGATTGAGGATCTTAATCCATATAAGGACGAGGTGATTCATCTTTTCAGGACTACAGTCCTCGAGCCCTGCAAGCCATATCCACCCCTTACCCAGGTGCATTACGATGACAACGCTCAGCGTTACGTTCTGAGCATTGATCCAGCTGTGTTTCCCAGCTACGAAGTGGGGCACATGCTCAGCTGTTGCTACAAGGCCGTGGAGCGTATCAATGACAATGAGGTTGCCTATTCCGATTGCCAAACATTCTCTGGCAGAGCCCAGATACCTAACACAACGGACAGCATTATTATCAGCTGTCACACGGGCTCAGAGTATATCTATATCAACGGACATCCCACCATACCTGAGCGGTCCGCCGTGCGGCAGCGGCTCGAGCAGTGGGCGCACAAGGATCGGGGCAAGCGTGTGCCCAGCGTGCTGATGATAGGCATCGACAGCATCTCGAGAGTGAATCTCATCCGGGCAATGCCCAAGACCGCGCAGTATCTGTATGACAACGACTGGTTCGAGCTGGCGGGCTACAATAAGGTAAGCTCCTAGCTGATTATGCGGACTGAATCCCAGCTAAAGTCTCGCTCCCTCACAGATCGATGACAATACGTTCCCCAACATCATGGCACTCATGGTGGGCTACAACCTGTCCACAGCCATGAAGTACTGTAATCCCTACATCATGAACGGCCTGGATAAGTGCGACTTCATCTGGAAGCTGTTCCAGCAGCACGGCTATGTGACGGCCTACGGCGAGGATGCGATCAAGATCAACACCTTCAACTACCTGAAGAAGGGCTTTCAGCAGCCGCCCGTCGACTACTACATGCGTCCGTATTTGTATGCGGCGGAGAAGCAGCTCGGCGGCAACACTGTGCTGGGCTTGCCCCACTGCCTGGGCTACGCGACGGAGGCGGAGCACGTCTACAACTATGCCCAGGAGTTTGCCAGGCGCTTTCTCAATGACAGCTCCTTCGGCTTCTTCTGGACGAACACGCACAGCCACAGCGACATCTCGCAGACCAGCTCCATGGATGAGTATCTGAGAGGATATATTCAGCGGCTAGTGGCACAGGGCACCATGGAGAATAGCATTGTCATCTTCTTCAGTGATCATGGCCTGCGCTTTGGACCAACGCGTTCCACCTGGTCGGGTCACCTGGAGGAGCGATTGCCCTTCCTGTTCATCTGGCTGCCAGAGTTTGTGAGAAGAGCGCACCCAGAATTTGTGGATGCACTTCGTCTAAATCGCAATCGCCTGACCACGCCCTATGACCTCCACTTGACACTCAAGCACATACTCTCGCTGACGGGTCGCGTGGGCAGCCAGGAGGATCTAGGTGGTGCCAAGGACTGCCCGCAGTGCCAGAGCCTGTTGCTGCCAGTGCCCCTCAATCGCAGCTGCGAGGATGTGGCCATCGAGGATCACTGGTGCACGTGCAGAACGTTCAAGCAGACTTCGGGCAAAATACTGAGCAGGCTAGCCCATCACATGGTCGAGCACATTAATCACCTGTTGTTTGCCAATGGCAGCTATTTGAGAAACTGTACTCCGCATGCATTGAATCAAATTTTGAAAGCCTATAAGGCAGATGGCAATGCTTTCGATCCAAGTCATATACATATCTATATACTAACCATATCAACATTGCCGAATTCAGTAATCTACGAGGCGACATTGCGTTACAACATGCATCAGCCAAGGCTCAAAAGAATAAGCTTGAATGGCTTTGTGAGCCGTATCAGTAAATTAGACGACTACATAGGTTGTCTGGGCAACGATTCAATGATCAATTATTGCAATTGTCGCCATCAAACCAAAGCAATAAGCTAAAGAGCATTTTATGATAGCTTAAATAATAAGAATGTTAATTAAATTTTGTATATAATTAATTAAATTTTTTATAGTGCGTAAAATAATATAAATTTGAATTAAATAATCAATAAACAATAAATAAAGTAAACTAGTCAATAGTCGAAATTATTTTTATTTATTTTATTTTTGAGGTGCGCCAAAGAGTATGCTATAAATTTGTCAAGGCTTCGCAGCGCACACAAACTTTGTTTTTGTTTGTTTTTTTTTCCCCTTGTTGTCGTTTTCGGCAAGCACGTGCCTAAAATATCACACACACACACTCAGACAATACAAGCCTCTCATTGTGAGAGGCGCGTCGCATGTAAATACTTGAAGAGCACGCAACAGGTGGTGTGCGCTGATTGGTTGTGGAGAGAGGCAGAGAGAGAGAGAGACTCAGACGGCATCGGCGCTGACAGCGCAGTCGCCGCAAACGACGGCGACAAGCAAATAAACATTGCATGCTTTTAGGCGGCGCTCACAAATTGCAGCCTGCCTCGCGCTCGCTCTCTCTCTCTCACTCTCTCTGTGTCTGTGTCTGGCTGTGTCCCGCTGGCTGTGCTAATGTGTGAAAGCTCTCACACTCCGACATTCACAAGCGAACGCCTCAGCCTCGCTGGCGCCAGCTTGCAAAAATATTTTGAATTTTGTTATTAACTGTTTGCAGGCCACTGCAGCAGGACATGCGAGCGTCGCGTCGCGTCGTGTGCGTGTGTGAGTGAGTGCGGGTGTGCATATGCGTGTGCAGCGCAATTAAAATAATAAACTTGCATATTTAAACAACAACATATTGTTGCAATCAATAAAGAGCTGCAGCAAAGCCAGTGAAAACACGTGAGTCCAAAAGTTAAATAGAAATTAAACCCAAAAAAGAAAAGCAAAGAAAATGGTTGCGAAAAATTTCTCTACACTTGTGTGTGTCTGAGTGGGCGCTGTATCTGTGTGTGAGTGTTCGAGTACGCGCAGCTTGTTAGTATCTATTGTGTCAGAGCAATGTTTTGTAATTTTTACGCTGACGCTGCAACTGAATATATTTCAATAGCAACTTGACAAGCGCCAGTGTGTGCGTGTGTGTGTGAGTTTTACTACGTCACTATGTCCTCGACATACCTACACATACGTATAGACACAGCACACACGCACACATAGTACGTGCTCCACTTAGCAAAGTGCATTCATGACTCATTTGCCGCCTGTTTCTTGAGCCACTGAAAAAAGTTATTAGAATGCAATACGCAGTAGGCTTGGGTCTCCTATTTGTTTATACAGTTTGTCTCTGTTTACTCTATTCATTTTATAACTAATAATTAGTTCAAAAAATGGTTTTTAACTTATAATTAAATTTAAATTAGTTCGCAACTGCAACAGCGGGCGTAATAAAGATACAATCGACATGCGGATAGTGCAAATGTATTTCAGGCATGCAAGCGGATGGAAAGTAAAGTCTTTTTTTGTGTTTGCTTGCCTTTAACAATAGCAATTAGAATTGGCTAAAAGGCTAGGCGGTGCTACTCCAAAAAATGATATATATAGTTTTGTTTAACGTTTCAATTAGTCTACTGTGAAACTGACTTGATAGATCTGCCAATGACTAACCCATGCTAACCCATTCCAACAAGTTCAAATATTTATAATAATAAAACACAATATCAAAATTAATATTAAAATTATATCAGATAGCCCGAGTGACCAAATTGTTGTTGTGCAGTGTAATACAACGCCGCTGAGTAACTACAATTATTCGATGCTTTCGTGGGAATTATTTATGCAAAGAAATATATACATATAGCTATGCATATATATATAGGTGTATGTATGTACATACCTCTGCTGGAAGTTAATCATTATTTTTTTTTCAATTACATTTTAATATCTCTTTCGCTGGGCAAGCAGCAGAGACTATTGTGTCATAGGCTATCGTGATGTTAAAACCAGCAATCGAGCATCTTAGATAATCAATCATTGTTGCTGCATGAATGAAAAAGGTTTAAAACTATAGGGTGAGAGGGAGACAGAGCGATGGAGTGAGCAACCGAGAGAGCGAGAAACCCCCCATTAAGAATACAAATGCTCAAGGTAGCTTCGCCTCGAAATATTAATGATGAGGCACTAAAAATAATAAATAATCAACTTAAGCAAAAGAAACAAATAGGAAAAAAATATTTTTTAAATTTCAAATATAATTTTGGTATTAAAAAAAAAATATATATATATGTATATTTTATATTGCTGCTGCCTAAAATAAAGGAGATGTATTGGGAGACACTAAAAGTATGTGAGAAGAGGAAATAACAAATTTATAAATAATTATACAAAATGTATACAAAATATGTAAAAATTTGATAAAACATTTATAAATATATATAAATATATTTTGAATCAAAAAATTATATTTATATATTTAAAAATATAAAAAATATATTTTTAAAAAAATTAAAATAATAAATAATTAGGAGAACGCCAAGTTTAAAAGCTTTAAAGACAAAAGCGCTCAACTGTAATTTGCCAGCTGTGATCATAAGCCATATAAATCATTATCGAAAACTGAGCTCACGCCTTCAATAATGTTGTGATAATCCAATGTTATCGAAACATCTATAAAACATATGCATTGAAGGCAGCGACTCGGCTTGGGCCGGGCGTATAGCAGCGACTAAGCGAAAATTCAATTAAAAGACAGTCAAGAGCCGAAGCAGTTCGTAAATTTCGTGTCTAGCCCGACGCGAGCTGCCCATTCGCTTTCGTCAGCAACTGCAGCTAAACATTTTGTTTGTATCTTTTTCTGTTGTTATTTATATTGTTTCGGATCGGTCGAGGCGGACGCTACGCGCATTCAATTTCTGATTTCAATTTATGTCAATTGCAATTGAAATTACAATTTTCAAAATTAGTTAAACGAAGTGCAGAACATTAAATTATGTTGAGTACTTGACATATATGTGAAATATATATATTTACATATATTTTTGTGTCACTGCTTATTTGGCTGAACATTGTTTATTTGTGTAATTGGCTAATTGTGATGCAATGCAAATTACAATTTGTTCTTGGCAGTGAAATCGTGAGCGAATTGAGCGAGAGCCAGACAGACTGACAGTGGCCCATTCTAAACATAGACGACCCACAAAGCAGCTGCAAGCCAATGAAAATACACTAAATAAATTATATAGAAATATATATTAATATATATATATACTATACATTGAACTTCAAGCGAAACAGAACGCCCCTAAGTAAGTGCTGAGCTTAGCATTAAAATTAATTGATGAAACATATTTACTAATAGCAGTTAATTAGAGCGAATTCAGCAGTGATACGGCTGGCGGAAATTGTTAATATTAACTATTTCATTTATATATTTTATTTTTTACTAAGCATATTTTTTTAATATATTTTGTTCTTGTTTTTTCAAGTTATAGTTATATATTAAATATAAACATATTTTTTTTTATTGTAAATAAATAGTTTATAAGTATTATAGTAATTATTTTTAAAATTAAACTTTTTTTCATTTTTATTTTTTTATTTAAATTTTAAACCGAAATAGAATATAAAATAATACAAATAAATTTTATATTATAATTTCTAATTAGCTTATAATTATTTTTTGTTTTTAATTTTAATAATAATAATTTATTAATTAGTTTTTTTTTTTTGTATTTTTTAAACAGAAATAGAATACAAAATTATAAAAAAATATTTTATATTCTATATTCTAAGAAGCTGATAGAAAGCCTTATCAAACAAGCTATCAAAACTGAGCTTAACTTATTCCATTATTTCATACACACTCTTAATGTATATTTAAGAAACAAAAGAATGAAATAGAATTTGAATAGAACGGAAACCACTAGCCCATATGCTCTAATCTTAAACAAGTTCTTAAAGAAACGAGTCGCATCCGCATTTTCAAAGATTAAATTATTCCTCTCAACACACATTCTTATATATATACATAAATTTCTCTCTAAGTATAGCTACATATATGCAATAACACTTTAATATCAATCAACAGAGCCCTAACAAACCACAAAGCCTGGAAAAATACAATAAAAACTCAATTTCTTCGAATCGTGAGAAATATTACAACTGTCTGAAGGCCAAGACTCAAGTAGTTAAAAATTAATGAATAATAAATATTGCAGAGCATCTGATAGTCAATCGCTAATTGTTTATGTATATTTGATGACGAAATAATTTTATGATTTCCATATTTTTCTATAAAGACAATTTCAGGGTAATTACCATTTTTAATAATGATTTTTATATTTCTTGCTTGAAGCATTAAATCACTTTTTAATTTACCGCGAAACAGGGAGACAATATAAACATATATATATACAAGCGTAACAACTCTTTTATATTGTAAAACACATTCAGATATCGTAAAACACGCAATATTTTTCGCTTAATTCTTCGTTCGTTCAATTAACAGTGCCAGAGTGGCTTAAAGCTTTAATAGTCACAATAAAACATTTGTGTATTTAATGAGCTTTAAGCTCAAGCAGTTGAGCCACCCAACATAGTAGAGTATCACTCAGCTGGCTCCTCTCTTCTTTTCTCCTCTTACTTCTGTTCGCATTTCCTACTACCTACATTTCATATATTCAGCTTGTAAAGGGAGAAGAGAAGAGATAACACCCAAGTAAAAAGTTTTTTTACTTTTGCTTTCAACTTCTTCATCTTATATTACTTCTATTTACCTTGTAAGCAGAGTATGCTGTCGGAATAACACCCGATTGTAAAGCTCTTGCATAAATATTTTCTCTTCTTACAACTATTGGCAAGCTGAGCAGACAAAGCTTATCCAAAAGTACGATAAATATATAAATAAATTCCCTAATAAATAAAGACTCTATATTTAAGTTGCGAACAGAGTATTGTCAAACAGAAAATAACCGTTTATAAAACACTTCCGTATTCTCTTGCTACTCTCTCTCTCTCTCTCCATAGTGAAGCCTAAAAAATATACATAAATTTAAACAGATTAGCGCGCAGTCGTCACCAATTGTTCCGTAATAGTTTTTCTTATCTCTCAAAGCTTCGTTGCTTCACAGGCGAGACTTAACCCAACACGATGCAGGCTTAACTTGATTGCAAATCATTTTTGGAATGGCTGACAAGCGGCCGTTGCTGGAGTACGCCGACGATGTGGAGGCCAAGAATGTCTGCCAGGATGCCCACGAGCCGGTCTTGATGGGCATTGGCTTCAAGCCCGGACAGGCGCCGACGCTGCTCTGGTATTTTCGTCAAATTGTGCTGCGACGCAAGCTGCTGCTGGGCCTGTTGCTGATGTTTGTGTTCTCCTACTTTCTGATTGGACCCGCGGATATGCTGGACCTGGACAACATACAGGTGCATCACCAGTCGAATGTCCTCGACATGGAAGGTATTTGAGTAGCTTCGACTGATATCTGTGTAGATATATGTTTTCTGTTTGTATTTGTTCTGTTTGTTTGTTTCTATTTTCTGTTGGCATTCGCTTTTTGTTTTCCCCGCATGATTTGCCCATCCACCCAACCACACAAATTGTCGTGTTCAGCTGTCTGTTCGAACGCAACCACACCGCCACAGCTTAACCTAACCATCGAGCTAACCACTAATCAGCAGACTGTTCCACCGACCCTTCTGCCAAAAGGTTATCTCGTCTATAGCAATCACTGCAGGATTGTGGATCTGGATCCGTACAAGCGGGAGGTGATGCGGCACTTCAAGCGCGTCGCCTACAAGTCCTGCAAGTCCCATCCGCCACTGACCACCATCCACTACAATGCAACGGCGCAGCGCTATGTGCTCAACATCGATGCCTCTGCCCTGGCCAGCCCGAAGAAGAGCAGCAAGCTGAGCTGCTGCTACATGGGCGTGGAGCGAGCCAGCGAGATGGATGTGAACTACACGCCGTGCGAGAAATTCAAGAGTGGAGCACAATTGGCCAACACGACAGACAGCATCATAGTCAAGTGCAAGGCGGAGCGGGATCAAGTCTATGTGAATGGCCATCCCACCATACCTGAGCGGTCCGCCGTGCGGCAGCGGCTCGAGCAGTGGGCGCACAAGGATCGGGGCAAGCGTGTGCCCAGCGTGCTGATGATAGGCATCGACAGCATCTCGAGAGTGAATCTCATCCGGGCAATGCCCAAGACAGCGCAGTATCTGTATGACAACGACTGGTTCGAGCTGGCGGGCTACAATAAGGTAAGCTCCTAGCTGATTATGCGGACTGAATCCCAGCTAAAGTCTCGCTCCCTCACAGATCGATGACAATACGTTCCCCAACATCATGGCACTCATGGTGGGCTACAACCTGTCCACAGCCATGAAGTACTGTAATCCCTACATCATGAACGGCCTGGATAAGTGCGACTTCATCTGGAAGCTGTTCCAGCAGCACGGCTATGTGACGGCCTACGGCGAGGATGCGATCAAGATCAACACCTTCAACTACCTGAAGAAGGGCTTTCAGCAGCCGCCCGTCGACTACTACATGCGTCCGTATTTGTATGCGGCGGAGAAGCAGCTCGGCGGCAACACTGTGCTCGGCATGCCCCACTGCGTGGGCTATGCGACGGAGGCGGAGCACGTCTACAACTATGCCCAGGAGTTTGCCAGGCGCTTTCTCAATGACAGCTCCTTCGGCTTCTTCTGGACGAACACGCACAGCCACAGCGACATCTCGCAGACCAGCTCCATGGATGAGTATCTGAGAGGATATATTCAGCGGCTAGTGGCACAGGGCACCATGGAGAATAGCATTGTCATCTTCTTCAGTGACCATGGCCTGCGCTTTGGACCAACGCGTTCCACCTGGTCGGGTCACCTGGAGGAGCGATTGCCCTTCCTGTTCATCTGGCTGCCAGAGTTTGTGAGAAGAGCGCACCCAGAATTTGTGGATGCACTTCGTCTGAATCGCAATCGCCTGACCACGCCCTATGACCTCCACTTGACACTCAAGCACATACTCTCGCTGACGGGTCGCGTGGGCACCCAGGAGGATCTGTGTGGTGCCAAGGACTGCCCGCAGTGCCAGAGCCTGTTGCTGCCGGTGCCCCTCAATCGCAGCTGCGAGGATGTGGCCATCGAGGATCACTGGTGCACGTGCTGGGCCTACGACAGCGTCTACAAGAACTCCAAGATAGTGCGCCAGCTGGCCAAGCGCGTGGTGCGCTACCTGAACGACCATGTGAGCAGCTTCCGCAACGGCAGCCTGGCGCATCTCTGCCAGCCGCTGTCGCTGCAGAGCATGAGCGCCGCCTACAAGGCGCACCCGAATGACAACGATCCCAGCCACATAGAGATCTATTGGCTCATCTTCTACACAGCGCCGAACAAGGCTCTCTACGAGGCAACCGTGCGCTACAACAAGCAGCTGCCGGAGAGCGAGAACCTGCTGGTGACGGGCTCCGTCAGTCGGCTCAACATGTACAACGGCGAGGCGGACTGCATGAATGACTTTGCCATCAAGAAGTATTGCTATTGCAAGCACAAAGGAGGCTGATCGGGCCTCTGGCATTATGGAGATAATGTTTGTTTAGGCTTAAGCCCCCAAGTGCCGTTACTCGTAGTTGTTAAGGGCTTAGCGTACTAGCTCCTCTCTCCCAATCTAGCATAAAAAGACTCGGAACATTCCCAGAGCAGCAACGTGATAATATTTACTTACTAGATAATATGTACAGAACTAGGGCCGAGGGTAGTCTGAGTAGTTGTCAAATATAGCTAAATGTTTTTGTTAAGTTCCCTAAATATATCAAGCTGCCCTCGCATTAAACTTTTTGCTCACTCTTCTACTTTATATATGTGTGTATATAGATGTCTAAGCTCTATAATCCCAATTCCCAATTTTCAAAAATATATATATCATTTGTCAAGTTCTCAATTATTATCAATTTTACATAGACCTGAGCATAATTATTATATATATATAATATATATATATATATATATATATATATATATATATATATATATATATATATATATATATATATATATATATATAACACTTAAGTTTGCCGTATCAAATATACATAATTTTATAGCTATATAGAATACATATTTGTTACATTTATAGAATTGCCTAATAAGTGAGAGTAAAGAAAATCGTTATTTTTTCTCCAAATTACAACCAAAAAAAAGTCGTTTTATTCCTAGCTGAGAAAATAATATGTACAAAAAATTTTCGGTTGTAAATATCTCTAAGAAATGTTTTTGTTTTGTCGAGAATTGCAATTTCAAATCTATTGTGAGCGTTGTCAGATGGAGTCAATTAACTAAAATTTAAGGTGTACGGGGTCTATATATATATATATATATATATATATATATATATATATATATATGTCTATATAAATGTACATGTACATGTACATGTAGATAGTCCTTAATGGGTATAATATAATATATATATATATATATATATATATATATATATATATATATATATATATATATATATATATATATATTGTCTTTGATATGATTTGTTACGTGTAGTTTGCCAATTAGCCGCAATTGCAATTCTCTTCAAATTTAGCTCACACCTAGCCTTATATTCTTTCCATTATTTCATTAATTTAAAATATCTCCTCGTTCCTTTTGTATCCTGTTTGTCTGCTTGGTTATATTTTCCCTTTTCGCAACGATTCTATTTTCGTTTTCTTTTCTTTTTCCTTTTTTTTTTCTTGTTATTGTTTTCCCTTTTTTTTTTGGAAATAGATAACATTGGACTTCTTCGGGCGCTCAGTGCTGGTGCTGCAGGCTAATGACCTTCTCCTTAAAGTTGAAGTTGCACAACATGTTCTTCAGGGACTTGAAGAACTTGGTCAGTGGACTGTGCCGTTGCAGGCCCAGGGCGTCGCTGGACATCGGCTGGAGTTCCAGCCGCAGCTCCTTGTAGTCCGCGCCAACTATCACCGAGAAGCGTCCGCTCAGATTGACAGCGAAACTGGCATTCGCCGGCCGTGTCTTGTTGAACTCGATGGTCTGCTGTAGCTGGTGGGAGAAGAAGGATTGCTTGCAGGAGCGTTGGAAGTTGCGCGCACTCCAGGTATCCAGCGAGGTGCTGATCAGCCAGGTATAGTGTTGCGGCAGTTGATGAGTGTCAGCCTCCTCTTCCGGCTCGATCAGCTTCAAGTTTAAGCTATATATGTCGGCAAGAATATCCTTGATCGCGTCCAAATAGCACTCAGCCCAATAGAAATAAATTGTTTGATTCGCATTCGTCCTCTTGCTGAGGAAATCCGCACGCAAACTCTTCAAATCATTATTCGTGGGCTTCAGCGTGTGGACATGCATCATGGGCGAGCCATTATCCCCGGAGCTGGTCGAGGACAGTCTATCTTTGGTCTTGGCTGGCAATTCCGGTGGCATATCAGCAGTGGCAGCCACTGGGGGTTGGATGGGCTTATCTTTATTTTCAGTCTTTGCCGCTGGAGTTGGCTTCGCTGATGCCTTGACAACAGTCTTTGCTGCTGGCTCCACTTTGGGATTCTCTTTCTCTGCCTTCGGCTGCTGCTCCTTGGGCAACGACACTTGCCGGCGCAGCTTGGCCGGATGACCCTGATCCGCTCTCTGGGCCTGCAGCAGCTGCTCCGCCAAGCCGAATAGCAAATAGTCGTAAAGCTTTTCCGGCGTCGCTAGCATCTTCTTATCACAGCAGGCTTGATGGGCGAGGGCCAGGCATTCGCGCAGATAGCAGAGATTTGTTATGGATATCGACTGGCCGACATTGTGCTGCATCTCGAAGGGATCCTGCACGCAAACACAGCGCTCATTCAGAAACGGTTCGGGCTTCTCGCCCGTCGCCTTAGCCATCGCCTCCAGCTGCTGTTCATACTCGGGAAATGTGCCGGGCACCGAGAAGACTGTCTTCAAATCCAGTGCATAGCCCAGGTAGGGCGACAACAGCTTCCGCTCAAAGTCCATTCGAGAGTATAGCTCAAAGAACTCGCAGATCAGATCCAGTGTGCTCAAACTGGCCGGTATTGGACGCACCTGCTTCAAGCAGTAGCCATAGTTGACGCCCATTACCTCGAGAGCCGGGCAGCGTGTCTGAAGTTGCTTGATCGATGGCAATTGCTTACGCAGCTGCATGCCAAAGATGATGAGGGTGATCAGACAGTAGCTGGTCATGCTGCCGCTCCCAATGATCTTCAGCTTCTTGGCCCACAATTTGATGAATAAGAAAAGCTCACGCATTCGCACATCCCTGCCCAGCAGTTCGGCGACAAAGCGCGAGTTATATGTGCTGTTCGGACTGGACATATTGATGTCCAGACTCAGTCCGGTATAGAAATGCTTGCAGCGTATGATCGGCACACGGGCATGCCGGATGGCGAACACATCCCGAAAGCATTCGCTGCGACGCAAGAAATTGTAGGTCCTGTTGAACAATTGGCGATTGGACACGCTGTTCGAGCTGGCGTCGGTCTGTTCCAAAAACAAGTCAATGTCACTATCTAAAGGGAGCAAGGGGATGATCAAGAGCATGAGCATGGGTAGCTGGCAGTTGGGATAGGGAGAGTACGAACCTTTTAAAGCCAGCCCCGTTACAAGTGAGCCGAAAGGATATACTTTCACTCTGCCCTGCAACTGTTTTTGTAGGGTATCTCGCACTTGGGAGAAGCAGGCCGACAGAATATTGCAGTTGCCCGAGTAGAATGCCAAGACGGCACGCAAATGCTGACCGGCCGGTGCCTGGGCCAGTGTCGCATTCAGCACGCGGCGTTCACCCTGGATTTGCTCGCTGGCGAATAGCTTTGTGATCGAGTCCAGGCATTTGCGTAGCTTCTTCTTCGGCTTTATTGTGTGTTTGAGCAGCTCGTGGGCCAGGCAATCCTGTAATGTTTTGAAGGTCGCTTCGCACACTTTGCAGCGCACCGAATCATCCGGGGACGGCCTTGTGCGAGTCTCCAAGTCGCTCATTTCTGTAAAAACCAAATTTTAAAAGCAACTGATTAAAACACAAACTTAGTACATTTTATTTACGGGGCACAATTGAACTAAAGCCTAAAGAAGCAAAGCACATGCGACGTACGCATATTTACAGAGCACACTCAGATATATAATAGCCCGGACCGGGCTGGATCAGTAAGATAAGGATTTTCCCGTTCGTCTGTCAATGACACGCTGAAAATAAGCTGGGGAGATGCAACCTGCGTTGCCGGCGCAGAGTATCACATTGTTGCTGGAACGATACAGTTCCAGCTGATCCTCGAGCACCTTGGCCACATCCAAATGGATGAGCACCTGGCAATCGCTGCGAAACCCGCTTACCACGGCTCTACCTGGCCCGCTAAGCACAGCAAAGTGAATGTGATTGCGTTGCATGCGCTTCAAACCCTCTGTCTTGATGTGCTCCCAGTTCTTATAGTAGGTGCCATGAACCACTGGCTCCGCCGACAGCTCAGCGATGCTGCTGATGCGCTCCAGGCATGCCTCGGCCTGCACAGCCCTTAGCGAATGGCCCTGATTGGCGCGTATCTCCTCTGCACCCGTTAGTGGATTCCGACGCAACTGGTAACGCTGCTTGGCATCCGCTTCAACAATTTCCCGCAGTTTTTCTTTGCTGTATTGCGCACCGTAGCGCGGATGCTGTAAAATATCTGAGACGCAGACGTACCCATCTGTCTGTATTGTGAGTCCCTCCTTTTGTGCGCCGTGACGCAGCAGCCAGGATAACTGTTTGCTCAGCTGCACGTTCGACTGACTTTTTGCCATAATTGCCAATTGGATTAAGTTACTCACTTGATTAAATTTTCAATTTTGTGCAGAGCTCCAAAGAGCGTTAATTCATATTGTAAAATCAGTTTGCGAATAATCCACAACAAAATGTCGATAAGTGTATCGATAACAACTGGGCCGATAAACGTCAGAGTTGGTGATGTCACAGCTGACGATCTAAATGCATTTATATGTTCAGATGTACAAAATTAAGTGAATATATAAGTAAATTTCTATTATTAATAATGCTCCTGATACAATTTAAGCTAATGCTGCAATTTTATGCATAATTTTGTCATCTTCTTGTAAATACTTGCCACCTATCGTTTGCTACCTTGTACTTTATGATCCATGTTCTTAGATTTTAGTGTACCGGCCTTATCAACAATTGGAATTACATAGCATTTCGAAATTCTTGTTTATTTCATAATTATGCGACTTTTAGTACTTTATGGCAGTCAAACAGGCACCGCTCAAGATGTGGCCGAGCAGATATGGCGTGAGTCACGCCAATGGGGCTTTCAGGGGCCGGTGCTCGGTCTAGAGGATTATGATATTCAACAGTTGGTCGACGAGCGACTCGTGGTCTTTGTGGTCGCCACCACTGGCGACGGCATGGAGCCGGACAATATGAAGCAAGCCTGGCGATTTCTACTCAAACGCAGCCTGCCCGGCCACTCGCTGAGTGGTCTTCAGTTTGCCTGTCTGGGATTGGGCGACTCCAGCTATTCCAAGTTCAATTATGCAGCCAAAAAGCTGCACAAGCGTCTGCTGAATCTGGGAGCCAAGTCCATTTGTCCCTTGGGCTTATGTGATGATCAGCATGACTACGGGCACTTAGGCACATCGCTGGCGTGGACAGCGGAGCTCTGGAAAACGCTGCGCAATACGTTGGCCGTGCACAAGCAGAAGGAGCCGCTGTTGGTAAAGAGGTGGAACGTGCGTGTGCTTGAGGAAAAGCCTCCTCTCGATGAGCAGCGCCTGCATTGGATACAGCGGCAGGAGGCACACGTCTTTAAACTGCTAGGAAACGCGCGCACCACTGCCGAGGATCATTTCCAGGATGTGCGTCTGCTGCGACTCAACGGCAGCACAGAGACTGCCATCTGGCAGCCCGGCGATGTGCTCGAAGTGCAGCCACAAAATAGCTCTGAACTAGTCAAAGATTTCTTTGATCTACTCAAGGAACATCAACTGGAGTTCAATGCCAGCACCGTGGTGGAAGTGAGCAGTGCTCACTCGGATTTGCCTTTGCCTTTGGCCTACTCCAAGCCACTGTCGCTACAGCAGGCGGCGACGTATATTTGGGATCTAAGCTCCAGGCCGCGTCAGCGGTTGCTTGAGGTGCTCGCCCAGAACTGTGAGGATGAAATGGAGCGCGAGAAGCTCTTGGAGTTCTGCAGCGCCGAAGGTCTCGAAGATCTGATATCGTATGTAAACAGACCTCGCCGCATGCTGTTGGAGCTGTTGCAGGACTTCCGACATGCCATGGCCAAACTGACGCTTTCCCAGCTGTTCGAGATGATGCCGTTGATACAGACGCGCAGCTTCTCCATTGCATCCCATCAATCCGCCAAATCTCTTGACCTGCTCGTAGCCGTAGTTAACTATAAGACCATAATGCACACACCACGCCTGGGTCTGTGCTCCAATTGGCTGAAGAACTTAGAGGCGGGCGTAGAGCTGCGCGCTGCCATCAAGCCGGGCACCATGACCTGGCCGAAAGATCAGCAGACGCCTCTAATAATGATTGGACCCGGCACAGGAATTGCGCCCTTTCGCAGCATTATCCAGCATCGTCTAAATTTGCAGAAATTAGGCCAGAATGTGGGCTCGCTTGTTGTCTTCTTTGGCTGTCGCAACCAGTTGAAAGATTACCACTTCATGGAGGACTTCAAGGCATGGCAAGACAGCAACAGCGTGGAGGTGCACGTGGCCTTCTCGCGTGACCAGGAGAACAAAGTCTACGTGCAGCACTTGATCAAGGAGCACGGCTCACACTTAGCTAAATTGATAAGGGAACAGAATGCCTATGTCTACGTGGCTGGCAGCTCGAACAATATGCCAAAGGCAGTCAGAGAAACATTTGTTGAGGCATTGGACAACGATGCGCTCTACATGGAGCAACTGATCAAACAGCGACGGTACCAAGAGGAAACGTGGGCCTAAACTGACCAGATCCAAATCTTGTACAAAATTGACAAATTTGCATTTTCTTAGATTCTATTTTTGTTGGACGGATATGTAGAAAACATCACGTTTTAAATTAAACATAGACACTATAAAAGAGCATTGTACTTTAAGTTAATCAAAAGTCTTTCAGCAGCAAATCCGACGAGGTGCGGCAGAACGGACAGTTGCCCTTCTGCAAGACCTGCAGCTCGAAGTCCTCTGCATAGAAGAGCTGAAAAATATACAAATTATAAATTGGGACTTCAGCTATAACCATCTTCGTCCTACCAGCAAACACTCCGAGCAGTATGTCACCTGCAAATCAGGCAATATATTACGATAATATATGTTGCGTATGTGCTTGTCCTGTCTCTTTAATATCAGCACATGATTGGGATCAATAGCACGCAGTGCATTGCGATCCAAGCTCAAGGGCAGTGCGCTGGCCACATCTTCATTGAAGGGATCCGCATCCTCGGCATTCTTAGCCGGAGCCAAAAGCAAACGTTCCGCCTCCGCATCACTAATGTCCACCTCCGGATGGAATTGTACTAAAGGCAAAATTTCTGCAAGGAAATAATTATGAATATAGTTGGTATCTCTTATCGCTTCGCTTACTCACCAAATGAAACAAATGAAAAGATATAGTCCTGTCTGCAGGTGGGACAAATATTGCTATTTAAATGCTGGCTGTAATTGGAGCACTTATAGCACAAGGGCAGCAGCTCCTCCGGGTCGTTGAAGCCACTCTTGCAGGCCTTGCTATTCAGGAAATTTAGCTGTCGAAAGATAACAGAGATAACTAAAGGCTTTTGCTTATCTATAGTGGGAACTAACATCGATTTGCTCCTGAACGCCCGCAGGTGGCTTGAGAGATTGCAAACGCTTGTTGACCAGCAGACAGAGCTTGTTAGCCTGCAACAATTTGGCCTGCTTGGCCAGCGTGAACAAGACGGAGCTGTGAATGCATGAGATTTAGTATTCTATAGATTAAGAGGTATAGATTAAACATACAACATGCTGACGCCTTTGGGTGCGCCCTTGTTCTCCACCTCATTGAATATGAAGCGGCTCACATTAAAGAGGCTGACAGGTGAGTGTGTGGTAAATGGTTCCTTCATATAGTTGAAGATGACGCTGTAGGCATAGTAGACCTTGGCAATGCGCAAATGGTTTTTGTACTCGTTCAGATGATGATCAATGGCATTTTGCTCACTATAAGAAAAGAGACAGAGTTTTTACAGCGTATACAAAACAGCTAACAAGCTAAAGCCTACGGTTTCTCGTGGTAGATATCCAAATACTGTTTAGCCAGCAGCCAGTAAAAGTAGCTGGCATCCAGGTAACGCTTTTCAACTATGGCCGTATTGCTCAGCTGCTTCAGCAGACGATTTGCATCCTTGGTGCGACCAGCTTTCAGATAGGCTAGAAACCAAGAAGGAAACAATATTAATATTATATATAAATTTAGTAACTTTCAGACCTTACCCTGATGCGCTTCTATAAACTGATCCGTTTCCGCCAGCCACTGCGCGTGCTGATAGTGCACTGTGGGCAGCAGCTCAGGCAAAGCCTCTGCCAAGCGAAAGGCTTCTGCCCAATCCTGCACTTCGACATGTAGTTGCACCACCTGAGCCTCATCCCCCAGCTTCTTGAACATTTCAGCAGCCAGTGGCAAAGCCTTGAGAGTCTTCAGATTCTGAGCAACCGAGAGCACAGCATCGCGCTCGCTTAGACTCAAGCGGCGGCCAATGTCGTAAAGACTGTAAATAGGAATATAATATAAATGGATTGCCTCTATGATTGATCTGGCTTCAGCTTACACATCCGCCCAGCCCTGTTCGGCGACAATGTCTATGGCCTTTTGATGCTCGCCCGCAGAGAGCAACAGCTCAGCAGCAGCGCGCGGTTCCTTCACGGAGTAAGCCCACTCTGCACGCTTGCGCACGAGCTCACGCTTCTCGCCTTCGCTGCCATCTTTCAGGTACTCCTGCGCCAGATCGAACATCCTCAGATCCGTGTACATTTCGAGCGCACGCGAGGTATGATTGCATTTGAGAAATAAGCGCGCGGCCTCTTTGAATTTGCCCGCAAAGGCACAGCTCTCACCAAGAAGCACCTCCTTGGGCACTGTCGCGCGCTGCTGTTGCTCACGCAGCTCGCTGATGAGCTGCAGCCAAGGCAGATTACGCACCTTGACATAAGCATCGCGTGCAATGTTGATGTGGAGGGCCTCGAGAGCAGATTGAGCCAGGCCCTCCCAGTCGCTAATGGTGACACCGAGGCAGGCCACTTGGTATGCCTCACTGGAGGGAGGAGGAAGAGTGGATTAGTTTAGATTCTTCATAATGAAATTCCAGACTTACTCAAACAAGCCCGCCTCGATGAACTGCCACATGGTGGCTCCCAAAGCCAGCGGCGTATTGTGCATTATGTTGCCACGAAGACAGAATGCAGTTGCACCACACAAACCCACAACCACGCCGTGCATGTTCTGTGGCGCCCTCGGTGGCAAATTGCCCACTCGGACGCTCAGCCCGCCTGTGGTGTGGGTATAGCAGAGCATTGTATCCAGATGTGTGTTCCACGTGACGCTATTCACGCCCACATCCTGGTAGAGTATTGTGTCGTTGAGCAAATCTCGCACCACCAGCCGTCCAGCATCATCGACAACCGCAATCTTGCTGCGATTCGCATTGATGTCCAGGCAACGCACCGCCGACACCGCCGTCGTAATGAGCAAAGGCAACGAATTGTTGAGGAATATGCGAAAGACTTGGCCGTTCTTCAGGCCCACCATGAGACCCTCACGACCCGGCGGACCGCCTGTTACCTTGATATAACGTATGAACGAGTCCATGATCCACTCGCGTTGCAGTGCGCCATCAAAGTCCAGGCACTGCAGCCGCTTCTCCTGGCACAGCACAATATTCAGACCACAAACCACGAGCAAACTGCAATCGAACTTCTGTTGGATCTTCTCCTTCACCTTGTAGTGCATGGGCTGGTTCTCGGTGGAGCTGAGCTCGTAGAGCACCACACGCTCCGGCAGCTGTACGGCCAGACGGTTTCTATAGATGGCAATTTTCTGGACGAGATCGCGGCACTTGATGCGTACCTTCTGACCCGACATCAGATGCTGAATGATCACGTCGCACATGTTTTCCCGGAAGGCATAGCGCTCCCGATACAGCGCATGCACCGTACTTGAAGCTATGTTGAAGCAGGCCAGAGTGCCATCCTGACAGCCTATGGTGTAGGACTGGCCATTCGGATGCAGTGCCACCGACCAGATCCAAGAGTCGAAGCCATCTCCCAGAGTGCCCAAGCGAACGCCGTCCCGGGTAAAGAAATGCAAGCTGCCGGTGCAGCCGCCAACGACACAGAACTCGCCATTGGGAAAGTATTGCATGCAGAGCGGATCAAATCCCAGAGCACGCTCCTTGCCAATCACCTGGCCGCTCAGTGTGTGAAAGGACAGTGTCTGTGCCCAGTCGGCAACGGCAATGGTGTCCACGCTGCCAGCCCCATTGGCTGGACAGCATTGTACGCTAAAGACGGAGCTACTCGAGCCACCCGGACGATCAATACGACTCTTCTCCTCACCAAGCTTACTGCGTATGGAGATGCTTCCATTGGCCAAACCCAGAATCAAGTACTGTCCATCATTGGTCCAGGCACAGCCATTGACCCGCGAACTTATTTTATACTTTTGCACAGCCTTCTGATCCGCCGACCAGAAGGCAAAGTCCGAGGTGGAGCACGAGGCCAAGTGGTGCGAGACGGGATTGAAGCACATGCACTGAATGGAGTCGCCATGCCTGATAAGAGCAGAGAGCTTAATCTTGGGCTAAATTAATGCACTCTAAACTTACGAGTACTTCAGCAGCCCCTCCAGCTGCGGCGACCACACGATGACCATCTTATCCGCCGCACCGCTTGCAAAGCGTTTTCCATCCCGTGAATAAACCACCGAATTGACAACATCCTTGTGCGCCTTCAAAGTATTCAGCAACGAGCCGTCGTTTGGATTGTAGATGAGCAAACGCTCACCCGCTGCCACAACCAATTGGCTGCCATCGGGCGCATAGCAAACCGAATGTACGCTGGAAAATAGTGGTTAAAAGATGTTAACTTGTTATCCTGCTGTCGCTTACCTGGTATTCTCATCTTTGGCATTCGGAAACTCGATGCGCTCTAACCATTTCAGAACGCCACGCATTTTCTTTAATTTATAGCAGCTGCATAGTTTTCAATTTTGCACATTTTATTTATGTTTTGCTTGGGCCATAACAATTGCTGCCATGGCAACCGAGCGGACAGGTAATCGATAACATAAATGAATCGCCAAGACGAGCACTGGCTGTCTTAGCTACTATCGATAACAAACAGCTGGTTTTTTAGTACACACTGTGGGCGTTGTTGTTGCCATTTTGCAGTTCTATATCAAAACAATGAATAATTTGGATAGTTCGCTGCAAGCGCATAACAAATTGGAAAAAGAAACAACCAATTTGGTGCTGCTCAAGGATCGCGTGGACAAGTACCATGACCTGTCCACGCAAATGTCCAGCATACTTACCATCTTCGAGAAGCGTTTGGGCAACTTGGAGCAAACTATTTTACCCGTCTACCAGGAGACTGAACAGCTGCAAAAGAGACAGCAAAGTGAGTAAATAGGAATACTTCTCAGATAAATTAAGTTAATTTGATTCCTTACAGACTTGGAGGCCACACTGAACTGCCTGGAGAACGTACTCTCTCACTATGATGTCTCGCAGGAGGTTTGCCAGCTCATCCACCAAGGCCCCATTGAGGGCAACATTGGCGCCTTTTTGGACGCGTTGGCCAAGCTGCGCGCCGCCATGGACTACTTTCTGCACAACAATTCGCAAAGCGTAGAGCTCGAGAATGTCACCAGTTTATTTAACAACGGCTGCGAGGGCCTCAACCAGCATTATAGTATGCTCCTCAAGAAGCACAGCGCACCACTGAAGCCTGTTGAGCTCTTGGATCTGATTTATATTGAGGATGACTCGTCGAGTGATGAATTTACCTCTTTTCGACAGCTCTCGCAGAGCACACGCGAAGAGCTCTTTACCATCTCGCACTGGCTGGAGCAGAATTTGCGAGAATACACACACATCTATGCAACGGAGCGCGGAGAGGTTGTGCTGCGCTCGCTGCAGCTGCTAAAGGATCATCAGAAGAGCAGCAGCTGGGGCACTGAGGCACTGGTGAGTAACGTTGAGTGCGAGAGAAGGGTAAGGTTGTATCAGCATAAATTGAGTGAGAAATTTGCAACCTACTCTCAATGTAGAACGTGTAACGGTAGTTTTCGCACTTACAGTGAGCGCCGCTGGCAATTTTGTGTGGTAGCAGTGATTTGTGTGTATTGAATATTTGTGTTAGTTTAAGTATATCTCTCAGTACTCCTCCACTTGAGTCAATATGTAAAGAGCATAAAAAGCTTGATAGCACCTTGTGGCGTCACAACGCGTTACCTCTCTCGACTGCCTCTTTGAATTTCATATACAACTCTGTGCACATAACGGCTGTTTTCCCAAATAACTGCCGTTAGTTAATGGCGACCATCGAAGCCATAATTCATTTTTCGTTTTCCAACAACGTCTCGTGTCGTATTTTTGGAAATATTTGATTTTATTTTGTATATTTGTTTATCGTGTAAATTGAATACAATTAAAATGGCAGACTTTTGCACACCCAAAGAGGTTTGCCAAATGCCTATGAATCGCATGCCCGATATTCACACGCTCTCCGTGGACAGCATCCATGTGCGCTGCTCCACGCCGATTGTGGGCAAGTTGCGTTCTCCAAACTTGTCGCCCATCCGCAAGGATAAGCATATGAAAAGTCCTGCCTCCCCGATGATCTTTGCGAAGCAAATGCATAAAGTAACACAGCCGACACAGCACTCGGCAACAAATCCTGTCAAGAATTCTGGCCTGGACGATGACAGCAACAGTAGCTTGAATAACTTTCTGGATGATTCGAGTGCCAACAATATGGAGACCTCGTTGACCATTGAGTCACGTCGTCGTTCCATACAAGCCGCCAATCACTCCTATGTGCTCAATCATGCTACCAATGTGAAGGAAGTGCTGCTGCTCGTAGGCTTGGAGACCTATTTGGATAAGTTCGAGGACTCCCATATTGATCTGCTGGAGCTGGTGTCTATGAAGCGCGCGGATCTGAAGAACATAGGCGTGCGCAAGGATGAGGACTGCAATCGCATACTGGAAGCCCTCAAGGAGCTTTAATTGCATAGCTTAGACTTGGGATTGGGCGTGGGCTATCACTGGCTGATATGCTTAAGTTTTATTTTATTATTCTAATCAATATTATTGTGAAAAATATTTGTATCCAAGAGCTTCCTTGTGTCTAGATTGATTGTTGCTAGACCAAAGATATAAATATTTACAGAAGGATTAAAGCTCCAATAATTATATAATATTACCAAATAAATTCAGTTGCTTGCAAAAATCTGAAATATTTTATTCAATATATATATTTATCTATAAGAAAATCTAGTTATATCATATCTTAGTCCTAAAACCTCATTCTCTTGCAGCGACCACGTCACAGCGGACGTCAGAATGAGCCGAAGAAGAACACCTCAGCCAGACTGCAGCAAATGTGCGTACTCTAGATACCCTGTAAAATACCCTACTCACTCTATCCCTCCCTCAGCTTCGAGAAAAAAGCCAACAAATTGTATTTGCGTGCGACACAGACGATAGAGCAGTCCACTGGCTTCTCCATTAAGAAAGCCTCCTCGCACACGGATCACCTTACCTCTGAGGATCTGCTCGATGGCGATCAGGAGCTGGACAAGTATTTGGTCATGTTGCTGGGCTTGCAGCGTCTGCTCAACTGGGAGCGCGCCATCATGCGCGATATAATTCCTCAGTCGAAGCATAATGAAGTCTTTGCCAGGCTGGCCTATAATGCCATCGATCTGGTGGTCAAGGATGCGGATGCGATTACTCAGCGCATTCTGCGCTGCATATCACGCAAGGAGTGGACCTCAGCGCTGGGCATCTTTTCGGCACTCAAGCGTGTCATCCTGCTCCAGCCAGACATTGAGCGCACCTACGATGCCGCCCAGCGGGAACAGTTAACCAAGGTGCTCAACAAGCTGCAGCAGACGGGCGCTAAGGCCTTGGAGCACTTCCTGGACGTGGTGAAGGGCGAATCAAGCACAAACATTGTGGGTCAGAGCAATGTGCCCAAAGATGCGACCGTGCACGAATTGACCTCCAACACAATTTGGTTTATCGAGCATTTGTATGAACACTTCGATGTGATTGGCTCCATATTGGCGCAGGATGTGCTGTACTCCACGCAGCTGGACACTATACTGATGAAGAAGGCGCTGCCTGGAGAAGAGCGCAACAAGGCGCTGCTGGCTATATATATAAGTAGGATTGGTGGGATCTGAAGCTTACCTCTACTTATATATTTTATTCTCTTTACAGAGAAAGCTTTAGCGGAGCTCAATCTGTCCATCATGAACAAGTGCGAGCAATACAATGACCAGGCTACCAAGCATCTCTTCCGTCTGAATAATATACACTACATACTCAAGTCGCTGCAGCGCTCCAATCTGATAGATTTGGTCACGCTAGCAGAGCAGGAATGTGAGCACAGCTATTTAGAAATGATACGTGAGCTGAAGACAAGCTACCAGAAGACCTGGTCCAAAATGCTCTCAGGCATATACTCTCTAGAGGAGCTGCCCAAGCCAGTGGGTGGCAAGGTGAAGGACAAGGATCGCAGTGTGCTCAAGGAGAGATTTTCGGTACAGGAATATAATAGGAATGTTATATATAGCGATCAGTTTTGTCATATATAATTCTTTGCAGAATTTCAACAAGGACTTTGAGGAGGCTTGTAAAATACAGCGTGGCATTTCCATACCCGATGTCATCTTGCGCGAGGGCATTAAACGCGACAATGTAGAGCACATACTGCCAAACTACAATCGGTTCTTTGAGATGTGAGCTGCTAAGACTATATTGATCCATAATCATTCCATTAATCCAATTCTCAACTCTTCCCCAGGTACGCTGCTGTGCAGTTCAGCAAAAACCCGGATAAATACGTCAAGTATCGGCCGCACGAGATAAACGCTATGCTTAGCAAGCTCTTCGATGACTCCGCCTAATGGATACCAAGCCCCATCCAGTGCATTCCCACATCTTGTACGTTCGTTCGGCGTTTTAATTCCAACATAATAAATATTGATTTTTTTAAATTATACATACAATACGCAATAGAGACTGTAGCCTAGAAAATATTAAATGCCATGTAAAAGTGGAAGAAATTCCTCGCTTAGTAAAGGAAATTGGTGGATGGCGCCTCGGGGCGTCCACAGGCGCCGTAATGATGCACAGCCACGGTGCTATTGGTGCGACAGTTCTCGATGTCCAGGAAGCAGTCATTCAAGTACGTCTTATTGTCGCTGCCACACACCGGCTCGAATTCACGCGGACAGATGCGAGCGCAGCCCTTGAACTGGAAGGCGGCCAGGCAGCGCTTCAGCGGCACCACAAACACATGCTTGCCGCAGTTCTCCTTGCGCATGTGGCACTCCGACTTGTAGAACTTGTTGTCCGAGCCGCAAACGAAATTCGGTGGCTGGGCATCGCAGTCCGACTCGCAGTCGGCGGTCAGGGCGCAGTTCTTCAGCGAGACGGGCACCACGCGCAGGTTGCAGGTGCGACGCTTGAACTCGCACATAGATCCAAAGGTGTTGCCATCCGAGCCACAAACCGGCTGCTGCTCGAGGTCAGCGCGCGTGCACGCATCCCCGCAATCCTTGGCCGGCGAGTTCAGATCCGTGCAGGGTCCAATGTGCGCCAGATTCACGCCGCGTCTGAGCGGGATTATCATAGAGTTGATTATAAAGCGCAACTTGGAGTGGGCATCAATACTCACAGACAGGTGGCGTGGGCCAGCTCACACTCGTTGTTGTACGTCTTGGCATCGGTGCCGCACAACTTATCGTTGCGCTTCGAGCTGAAGATGGAGCCGAACAGATTGTTGAAGTCCTTGCACGGCGGCAGCTGCTTGCAGCGCGTCAAACGATTCTTGCACTTGTCCATGCTCATCTTCTGGATGGACTTCCGTTGAGGTCTGTAAGGGAAGTTGAGAAGAGAGGATGATAATCAGCTTTAAGTACTTCCCATTCATTCACCTCACTCACCCGCAGTTGAGCATCTTCAGCTCACAGAGTGAGGAATAGATGTTGCCATCGCTGCCGCAGACATATTGCGAAGTGGCATCCGCCTCCGTTTTGGGGCACTCGGTGGGACACGTCTCTGCCGACTGGCTGCCATGGCGCTCCTGTGGCATGCAGAAGGACAGCGGCACCTCGAACACGTGCTTGCCGCAGTTGGTGGAGCGCATCTTGCAGGGACTGGCATAGAGGCGGCCATCCGAGCCGCAAGTGGGTCTAGCCACACGCCAGCAGGACTCGCGGCACATGCGCGTCGACTGGCAGTGCTTGCGGCTGGTCTTGACGACGCCCTGGCCACAGGTGTGCAGCTTCATTTCGCACGTGGAGTTGTAGACATTGCCATCCGAGGCACAGATGGGTCCGTCCTTGGGCGCACTATTGCAGTCCACGGGACAGGACTCGCGCTGGGCACTCGTATTGCTGCAGGGACCCACGTGGGAGAGCTTCACAGCCGCCAGGCCCACGCGGCACGACTGCACGCGCAGCATGCAACGGTTCAGATAGGTGCGTCCGTCGGTGCCACAAACGGGATCCTTCTCGGTGCTGCAGCGATGCTTGCAGTCGGAGCCCTTCGAGCGCTCGCAGCCATCGCGCACGTCCTTGATCAGGGAGACGCCGTTGCGGGAGCAGGTCTTCTTGCGCAGCTCACACAGATTGGCATAGATGAGTCCGTCGCTGCCGCAGACGGGCTCCGCGCCCACCGTCAAGCTGGGCGGACACGAGCGTGGGCAATTGTTGTTGGCATTCGTGCTGGACGCACTGGCTCTGTGCTGCCGCCCCATGGCCAGCTGCTGCTGCTGATCCGCCTCCTCCTGCAGCAGGTTCTCCAGCGCAGCAGCCGCTGCGCCCGGCGCCTGCATCAGCGTGGCCGACAGCTCGGGCTGGGCATCCTGCCGATAGTTGATCAACAGCGAGTCCGGCGCAGCATCCGCGTTTCGATAGCGTATCACAGGCGCTTGTGCCGGCAATTTAATGATCTTGATGGGTGAATCTCTAACGGCGCCTGCAGCGAGAAAGAGAGAGAGAGAGTTAAAGTTATTGTGAGTTCAGTTTGTTTTTGCTCGGCATGCGGAAGAGCTGCCACGGGGCATACAAATTACGGATTAGCATCGAGTGGGCAAAAGCATTCTACGCAGTTGCCCCTTTTACAGTTGTTGCTGCTGCCCCGACGTGTCACGCACGTACAGGTTAAGCATCTGCAGATGAACGAGCTGCAAGCTCTTGTATAGCTAATGCAAATGTGGAGCAGGCCTACTCTTACTGGCTAGAATCGCTCTACTATGCAATTCTCATACATTTCACTAGAGCTGCTGTGTTTTAGCTTTGATTAGAAGAGTTTATATTTAATATTTTTGTTATTCTTTAATTTTTATTAAAAATTTCAGAAAATTCAAATTTTAAAAACCTTTTTGAATTTTAAATCTCTTTTTTATGAATTATAGATATTAAAATATTATTATATATATATATATTTTTTTTTTAATATTTCTATACTTTTTATTTTATTATTACTTTAAAAAAAAATAAATGACCTTTTTTTTAGTATTTTCTAACTTATTTTTAGGTTTTCTACAGATTTTTATTTATTCTTAATTTTTTTTTTTACTAATTAATTGCTTAAATATCTATTTTGTAGTTTTTCTAATTTATTTTTAAGTTTTCTAAAGATTTTTAATTTTTCTTAAATTATTTACTAATATTTTTTTTGACTTTAGAAATACATTTGAAATATTTTTTTTTCCTTATTATTTTTCTAAATTTGTATTTATTTATTTATTTTTTTGTTTTAGCTAACCACACAATTCATTTTTATTAGCTTCTTCCCCACACGACGCCTCGTGTCACGCGCCCAGCCCCAAACTAGCTAAGGCTGCCCCGCCCCGCCCCATCGCTAGCGATTATTATCAGTTGACTAATTCCCGTACAGCGAATGTGGCTTGCGAGTTAGTTGAGCTGGGTTGAGACAGCTCTTGCCTTCGCCGAGATCCACGCTAACGGCACACAGCCCACACACACTAGCTAGAAAAAAAAACTATTTAGTACATATCAAATGACCTCCATCTATAATTGCGCTTGCTAATCCCCCAACCAGAGATCTAAGAGACTATCTCAAAAAACGAAAGAAACGAAAAAAAAAACTGCAAGTGAAATTTTCACAACTAATTGCCTCGACGGCATCGGCCCAAAAATATCTGTCCACATCGGAGTTGGAGCTGGAGTCTGGGTCGTTCTTTTGGATGTTGGCTTACGCTTGGGCATTGTTTGTAAAGAAAGCGGAGGAAATGGCTGCAGACAGCCAGCAGCATCGGCCAGAAGAGTAGAAAATCTATTAGCGGCTGCTGCGGCTCGGCTGCTGCTGCTGCTGTTGCTGCTGCGATTGTTTGCTTGAGATAATTGAACCCACGTTCATTATTTCAATTTGTAGCAGCAGCCTCTGCCGCTGCTGCGTTTAAAAAAAGCGAAAAGATAAACAATGAAGCTGAAAAAAAGCGAATGCCAAGACTTAATCCAGACGCAGTCGCATTCTCAGCTTATTTAATGGCCACAAGTAGAGAAAATTAAGCGGCGTTAGAAATTAATACAGACATCAGCGGCGCAGAGTGGCGGCGCGCATTCCATTCCACATCCGAGCAGTGCAGTCGCCGTCGCTCTCTGACATCGGCTCCTGCTATCGGATGCCATCAATTGCAACAACAACAACAACAAATCGCATAACGTATAATTTTCAAAAGTGGCAAACAACAACAACAGGTCGATGCTGGGCAGGCTCAAGCCGGGACAGCAAAAGCAGACATGATATATGTGTGTGCGTGTGTGTGTGTGTGTGTGAGTGTCGCTGCTGCCCCCACATATCATGCTGCCAGCTGCACAGTGGTGCAGGAATGCAAAGTTAAGCAGCAATAAATGCCCAATTAGCCACAGTAGAAGCTAAGTATATACACTGCATATGAGAAGTGCATAGAAGAGCGCTTAACGAAAGCAAATGGCTTTTAGTACGCATGAAATAACAAAAGTTGAAAAGTTATTAAAGAAGTCTGAAAGCTTGACTCGAAATGTTGTTACTTAATATGAGAAGCGAATAGAAAAGCTGTAAACTTTAAATTGCAGTCAACTGTTGGCTTGGTATTGAATAATTGAAAAAGGGAAAGTATCAAGCAGTGTTGGGAAAGTGTCAGCTGAAGTTATTAGTGCCTGCATGGAAAAGGAAATAGATATAGGATCGAAGCTGAACTTATCTATTTGATATGCATGAGTAGGGAACTTAAAATATTATGTCATAGAGCTGCAGAGCTTAAGCTGTACTAAGTGAACTTATCTAATACTTAATGATAAGTATGATCAGAGAGAGATGAGATGCGCATAGAAGAGAGCAGTGTTAAAGGTAAGGAAGCAAATCATATCATTTAAAGATTTTATATATATGTATCGCTTTGATCTCTGCAGTTTGCTTTAATGGTATAAAAATATTTCCTAGGGAACACAGATTGAAGGCAACGAACCCAACATAATTAAAAGATTCGAAGATAAAAGAGCTTCAATACCAGCTTTAATAAACAATTAAAGAAAACTTTGCAGATTGCAGATAATTATCCATTAAACGAATCAAAGACTTCGAAATATTTTTTATAATAGACTAAAACTGAGTCGAGCTCAAGACAATTCCAGATCAAGATCACTATTGCATGAGGCCGCCACAACTTAGTCATCAACTCAAATTGATGATAAATGGAAAACAATGTCGTGATCTGTGCAGAGATGAAAGAATTTCTGTTTTCTGATTTCAATTAAATGACGAACGTGTTGAAGAAGAGGCAAAACGCTTTCAGCAATTGCCACCGAGCAGCGGGTCAAACTCTTTAATGATGACCTCATAAGCCAATCAAACCAAATTGTTGGCTGCACTCCACACACACACACACAGAGAGAGTGAGTGAGCATTTTGAGCCCAGTTTGAACCACTGCAAGCCCCGACCTCCTCGGTTAGAGTCTCTGCTGTTTAATGAATTTATTTGAATGTTGGACAAATTGTGCACGACGGGCGAAATTTACGAGCCTTTACTTTTACGCTGTGCGTTCTGTTCGAGTGGGCACTGTGCATGGAGCCAAGGGGGATCATGGGCACATGCCACAAGGCGTGGAGTTGGAGTGGGGGAGCCGGGACAGGGGAAAGGGGGAGTACAGCTCTGTGATGTGTGTCAGTTTTACATTCACTTTGTACTCGTACCTTAGATATTAATTGCTGCTGCTGCTTGAAGACAACAGTGAAGACATTGTTGGCCTTTCTACTACGTGCCCAAACCCCCCGCTAAGCTACGCTTACAGTTAGTTAGCATCAAGGTACAGTAAAAGTGCGCTTATAAAAAACTATTAGAAAGAAGGGATTAAAACAAAGCTACTTTGAATGAAAACTTGAACGTTGCATTTAGCGAGCTACATTATCGGGTGTTTACTGTAGAAAAATCATTTTTTTTATCAACATATTTATGCTAAATTCAGATTATATGCTTTTTTTAAGTTTGTATATATATATATTTTTTGTTTTGTATATTAGATTTTTTTTTTATATTTTTTATTGTAATAAATACAAATATTTTTGTATACACGAATTTATTTTTTTTAAATATATTTTGCTTAGCCCAAAATAAGTTGCACTTAGCGAGCATACACTGTACTAGTCAAATACGACTTACCATTAGCGAGCATTGCCGTTAACATGCATGTAAGCAGTGCGCCAAACAGCTGGCGCTGGAACTTTAGCCTAAAGCGAGTCTGGAACGGGCACATCATTTTCACTGTCGACTGCACTTTCCTGGCCTAGCCTAAACGAAGTAAAGGAAGACGAAGCAAGGCGAACAGCGCGACGAAGGTGAAGGCGAAGTCGTGCGTGTGTATGTGTGTGTGTATATGCGTGACTACGACGCTTTCGCTCGTTAACAATTGAAATAGAAGCAGTTGCTATTGTTGTTGCGACTGCGGCTGCTGCGACTGCGACTGCGACTGCGACTACTTCTCAAGTTCAATACCAGCTATGCGACGTCGTGCAAAGATCACGGCGCACACGACTTGGAAGAAAGTTTTGGAACAGTAGCTGTAGGCAGCGCCTGTACAAGAAGCGAACTGCTGCAGGCTGCCAGCTGTGGCCTAAGCTGAAGCTCTCAAGCTCTCTGCGAGTCGTCTGGCTAAAGCTCGAATTAACGGTTTTTAGCGGTTAACGTTTGGCTCATTTGAGTCTGTTCTATGGGCCGCCTGCGTTAATTCGGTTGCCTATTAAACATTAAAGCGAGACTTGCGGTAATTACGCAAAGAGCTCTATATAATCTGCTGGTAACTCGTCTCGCTTTGACCTCTCGCACAATGTGGCATAATTTCTTTTTTATCGCCCTGCCTTTTAGTTGTTTTGTTTGTTACTTTTTTTTTATTCTTTTTTTTTTTTTTTTTGCACGTTGCTTTAATTCGATTTCAATTACGACTGTGTTTGCCTTTTGAAGTTTACCACAGTTACCGTTTGTTCAGTCGTTCGTTCGCTCTTCCTCTTTTGCGTCTTTTATGCTCTGCTCTTTTATTATTGTATGCACACAAAATATCTTTTGATAGTCTCTTTCGGGGCGGGCACTCGGCTCGAGTTCTTTTCTTCAGTGTAGTTCGTTACTCTTTACCCGTAACCGTTTGAATTTGATTTTTTTGATGCGCGCTCGTTGAGTTTCGCATGCGAAGTGATGCGATGATTCGCTGTGGTGCGATGCGATGTTCCTCGCGCTGTCGACGTTGACGCTGGACGTTACTGCGGCTGCATTATTTATTATTGTTGCTCGGCTACTGCTGCTGCTGCTGCTACTGCTGGACTGCTGCGTTTTCAATGAATGAACACACACACATACACAGGCGCAACTTACGCTCGCAAACACACACACACACACGAACGCGCGCTTTGCCTTTTTACACATTCATAAAATTATATGCTTTGATTGCTGTTGTTGTTGCCGTTGATGCTGCTGCCTGTCTTTTGTTGCAGCTCCAGCTCCAATTCGACTGTTGGCGACAAACAAAAATCTTAGATGTTGCGACTGCGCCGTCGTACCGTGCGACACGAGAGAAAGGTTTGAATGACACTCACACTCGAATTTGCAATGCCATTTATATGAGTGAAAGGCAGTCGCAGCGCAGCCGCGGCGCAGCTGGCGTTAGTCGGGCGCCGCACAGTGGGCTGTTTAGAGGACTGAAGCGAAAATGATGCATTTGATTGGGGAAAACAATAAAGAAATATATTAATAAAAACTAATAGTTAAAAACAAGATTGAATAAAAAATAAATAAATGACAGTAAATAAAAGCGATGAGAACAAAATCTACAAGGCAAAAAGAATAAATAAATAATTAAGATATAAAAAAATGGTATGCTAATCACATATGCATAACAAATTCTAAAAATAAAAAAAAAAACAAGCTAAAACATAGAAAATAAGAAATATTGATATATAAATTCAAAGTTTAACAATTTTCTTTACAGGAAGCTTCGACAAGCCTTCAAATTGTCAATTTCGCTGCTATCTCAGCACACTGTGCGATGCCTTCGCAGTGCGGCGCTTTGTTCGGCGCGGCTTTGACTGCGCTTTAGCCATTGATTAAATGGAGTTGTCGGTATTTAAAATAACAACTTGGTCATGTTGTCTAGCAGAAACCTAATCGGTTTTGCGTACAAATTTAATTTGCCAAAAGTGGCAGCAAAATGCAACCAAAAAGGCGAACCGCACATTTGAAATTATAACACACACATAGACGGCGTGAGGCCCGCTAACTGTGCAACTGTGCAGGCGGTTGGTCTGTCGCCGTAGAAAGTGCGCACTGAAGCTGGAGTTGGAGTTGGAGTCGGCGTCGGCGTCGGCGTCGGCGTCGATGTCGATGCTCAAAAGCCGCAGACGTTGCTAGCTGGAAGCTGTGTTTATAGACTTGTCGACTTTTAAGCCATAAATTTTACGCCTGAGTGGCGTTGGCGAATAAGGGTCACACACATACACACACACACACACACACATGCACACCCATACGCACATATATGTATGTACATAAATAGATGAGCTTTGGCGGAGGCTCGCGTGCATAAAGAAAATTTGAGCGCTGCAGCGCAGCAGCAGCAGCTGGCAGAAAAAAGAGGTCAGTAAGTGAATGTTTACAGTTAGCTTTTGGGCAGCCAGACAGCATAAGCGGCCTAATGCAGCTGACAGCCATGACACAGCAGCCACAGCCGCCCAGAACTAATGCCGCGGCCAGACCACACCACTTCAAAGACAGACAAAAAAAAAAAACAAACCAAAATTAATTAAAAGAAAGCCTCGAGTATGAAAAAAAAACCTTTGGCAGCATTGCAATTTCTTTTTGGCCATAACCAAGATTTGATGTCGTGGTTGCCAATAAAAATGGAAAGTGAAAATTGTAGCTGCAATGCCTGCATGCATATTAAAAACAAAAACTAAAAAAAAAAAACTACAAAAAAAAACGTAATAAAGATAGAAGCCAAACGCAGAGCAGTAACAACGGCCACGCACCTGTTCTGCAGGTCGTGCGAGTTTTCTTCGGCTATAATCACAGGCTTAGCCAAAAAGCCCGAGTATTATATAAAAAGTGATGATAGAGGAGAGCGCGGAAATTATATGGCAAAATGGTAAAAACAAAAGTGCTTGTTATGAATGCACTTGTGAAAATGCACCAATTTCGAATTGATGAGCCACTAGCATACATAGTTATTTGCCATGATTTTCACTCGTCTCTAGCTTTTCTTCGCAATCTTATGCTAATTGCAGAAGCTCGTTAACGTTTATTTTCCCCACAATTTTCGAAAAGTAACAGTCGTAATTTATTAAGTCAGCACTGGCAAAGCAAATTTGCGTTACTCTCTGCATTTTGTAGCACTGCAAACAGTGTCGCTTTCTACGTCTATCGATACTGGCCAAACTATCGATAGTTTTGTTTAACATTGCTACCCACACACATGCACATACTGGCACACACATGTACGCACACAGCCACACTCATTGAAAAAGTCAGAGAATTGTGTGGGAAATAAAAATCGTGTATAACTAACTACGAAACGCGCAAATTGTGCAAATGCGGATGCCCAGTGCTAAAGGCAAAGTGAACGTTTTGATAAAATCGGATGCGCTGGCTGTTTGGGCAGCTCGAAATTCATGTTGTCGCTGTAACGCAGCGCACTGAGTGAGTGAGTGAGTGTGAGTGTGTGTGTGCGTGCGTGCGCGTGTGTGTGTGCGTGTGTGTGTGAAGAGTGAAACCTACAACTTTACTCCCCAAACCAACAGCCACACCAACAACAACAACGACGACGACAACAACAACAACAACAACGGCAGCAGCAGCAGCGCAGCAGTGTTGAGAGAAAAGATGGCGACGAGTCGCACCAGTCGCATACAATCACAACCAAAAATTTTTCCTTCAATCTTTTCTAAATTACATGGAGCAATATCGGAGGCATGCGTCTCTCAGCGTCTATCCACGGACAAGAAGACGCTGGAGAAAACGTGGAAACTGATGGACAAGGTGGTCAAATTGTGCCAACAGCCGAAAATGAATCTAAAGAACAGTCCACCCTTCATATTGGACATACTGCCGGACACGTATCAAAGATTGCGTCTCATCTACTCCAAGAACGAGGATCAAATGCATCTGCTCCATGCCAACGAACATTTCAATGTATTCATCAATAATCTAATGCGTAAATGCAAACAGGCCATCAAACTGTTCAAGGAGGGCAAGGAAAAAATGTTCGATGAGAACTCGCATTATCGTCGCAACTTAACCAAACTGAGTTTGGTCTTCTCCCACATGCTAAGCGAGCTAAAAGCTATCTTTCCCAATGGTGTCTTTGCGGGCGATCAGTTTCGAATCACCAAAGCCGATGCAGCCGACTTCTGGAAGAGCAATTTTGGCAACAGGTAAGAGGGCCTCACATCAGATCACCCTGAAGACACGGACTATTATGTTTCTATTTTGGTTTAGTACGTTGGTGCCTTGGAAGATCTTTCGCCAGGAACTGAATAAGGTGCATCCGATATCGTCGGGCCTGGAGGCGATGGCCTTGAAGACCACCATCGATTTGACGTGCAACGATTATATATCGAATTTTGAATTCGATGTGTTCACACGACTATTTCAGCCTTGGGTCACATTGCTGCGCAACTGGCAGATTCTGGCCGTCACCCACCCCGGCTATGTGGCCTTTCTCACCTACGACGAGGTGAAGGCGCGCCTGCAGCGTTACATCCACAAGGCGGGCAGCTATGTCTTTCGTTTATCCTGCACGCGGCTAGGCCAATGGGCCATTGGCTATGTGACGGCCGACGGAGAGATCTTGCAAACAATACCACAAAACAAATCGCTGTGTCAAGCGCTACTCGATGGGCATCGGTAAGGATTTGAGGCTGAGATTAGAGAGGGAGAGACAGATTTGTATTGTTAAGGGATTGTTTAACTATTAGCTATGCTTATATGAGAATTTCTGTACTATTTATCATTTAGAATTTGTAAATATGAATTGCTTAGCTGAGGATCAGGCTTATATATATATCCATATCTGTATATACACATACCACTCTCTATATCATAGTCTGAGAGTTCTATATCTAGTCTAGTTACGTGCTTTATTTATTTGAACTTATTTTCACATAATATTAATGCATCTCTGCTTACCTTCTACTCTCTGCCACCCTTAGCGAGGGCTTTTACTTATATCCCGATGGCCAGGCCTACAATCCCGATCTATCCTCCGCCGTGCAAAGTCCAACCGAGGATCATATAACCGTAACACAAGAGCAATACGAGCTGTACTGTGAAATGGGTAAGTTTGGCAACTGAACTGCCCTCAATTACCTCAACTAAACCTTCAAACCTTGCAGGCAGCACCTTTCAGCTATGCAAAATCTGCGCAGAGAACGATAAGGACATACGCATTGAGCCCTGCGGTCATTTGTTATGCACGCCCTGTCTTACAGCCTGGCAGGTGGACTCGGAGGGACAGGTAAGCTAGCCAATTCTTAACGGATTCCAATCTAACTAATATTTGTTGGTTTGCAGGGCTGTCCGTTTTGTCGCGCCGAAATCAAGGGCACCGAACAGATCGTTGTGGATGCTTTTGATCCGCGCAAGCAGCACAATCGCAGCGCAACGAATGGACGGCAACTGCAGCAGGACGACGATGATACAGAGGTATAGTTTAGTGCAGCGCTTATCAAAAAGAAAAAAAATCCATAAGAAAGCCTTTGAAGCCTGCCCCGCGCTGCCCGCCTGTGCTGCCTCTCTATCTCTATCTCTCTTATATATACGCATAATCTTATTATATATATATATATTTGAGTTCGTTTATATATATATATATATATATACATAGACGTTCTATTTATATATTTAAGTTTAATGTTTAGCGATTTTGATTTATTCATACGTAAATTATTAGCTACAATTTATCATTGCAACTAACAGAGCTCAGTGCGCACACAAAACGAGCAACGCCAACACTTTTGTTTGTAGTGTAGTGTTGTATATATATACATATCTGTTATATGTATATATGCATATGCTTGTATTTATATTTATTTATGCAGCGAGCGGAAGTTACTCATCAGTCGCTTATTATTACTATATTCTCTTTTATCAACGCTCGCTTGTTGCTGTCGGTTTTGTTTGTGCATACTCTGTGCTCTGGCTGTTCTGTTTCGTTTCGTTTCGTTTTGCTGATTGCTTCTACTTCTTCGCCCTTCTACAAATCTAAATTCATGCATTCATCACGCTCGTGCGCGCTCGCCTCTCTTTATGATTTCCATTTGAAGCGTATGATGATGTGTTGCAAAATAGTTGAACCACTATTATTAAGCAACTATAATTTAGATATAGATATAGATTCATTTATATATATATTGATCGAGTCTGTATTTGTATTATGCCCTTTCTCTATGCACTCGTGCAGCTTTTGTAAATACCTTAGACCGTAGTTAAACGAAACGAAACGAAATCTGTATTTGCACTATGTTCTTCCTGCAGTATATAGATATATGTATATATATCTATGCATATATCTTCTTCAACCTCTTCCATTTATATACAAAACATGTTCTATATTTTCACACACATTTTAGTTTATGATTTGATACTTCCAAAGATATGTTTAGTTCATAATTTTTTGTGTTTGTTTTTAGTTCATTTGCAAATCGGTTTTCATTTAGACTTTATATATATAGAGAGATTTTTGTGTATGTTTTCTTGTAAGCAGCGCTGCAGCCTGCCCTAAGACTGTAATTTATTAATAATATTTAAAAGAAAAGGAAAATCAAAAAAAATGAAGGCCCAGGCCAATGCATATTGTATGTATAATTATTATTATTATCATTATCATTAACATTATTGTAATTTTTTATAATTATATTATTATTTTTAATGTAGTTAGTTTTTAGTTTTTAGTGTTTGTTAAATGTCACAAGCCTAGGCCACAGGGGAGAAATTTGAAAGTATTAGCAAAGGGAAATTAATCATGTGTGTGTGCGTGTGTTTGTGTGTGCGTGCGTGTGCGTGCGTGTGTGTGTGTGTTTGTTAACTCGTTTCATTCATTATTATTTAAACAATTTGTTCGGCTCAAGCTTGTTTCCTTAACATAGGCTTCAGCATACATCGATTAGCATATTTCAATTAATAATTAATAACTATTTATGTTTTAAATATATATAGATATATATATATCTATATATAGATGCAAGTACATTTTCTTAGATTTAATTTTTAATTTCCTTAAAGCAACAAAAAATACTGAACAGTTAAAAAATATATATATATGTGTATAAATATTTATGAATATTCGTTTCAATTTGTTTCATTTTGTTCCTTGACTTTGTCTACAGTTCTCGTTATTGTTGTTGTTCTTGTTTTTGCTCCTGTTTCTTTTATGATTTGATATCCTTGTTGCTGTGCATGTCCGAATCAAAAGAAGTTTGACTTGCAGCCAGTGTTGCTCTAGGGGCATGCCATCTAACCCCCACTCTAGACTAGACACAGCCAACCACTACTACAACACTCCAAACATCCCTACTCCAGGACATGGGCGACTTCAATATAGCCACCAGCTCGCTGCACGCGCTCAGCACCTCGGCCGCCTCGCAGTCGTCCATGGAGAAGCACAGTCCGCACACCTCGCCGCGGCTGGGCAGGCGCAGCACCACGCCCAGCCTGATGGCGGTGCAGAATGATCTGTATGCGGGCGGTGCGGCCACGTTCAGTCTGCCCAGCGGCAGCAGTGGCAGCAGCAACAACAGCAGCAGCAGTAGCAACGCCGGCAACAGCTCCGCGCTGGCGCAGCCATCGCAACCACAGCCCTCGGCACCACCGGCCGCGGCTGTCATCAATGGCACGGGTAATGGATCCACGCAAAAGTCAACGAATCGCATGAGTGCACCGCTCATGGGCTCCAGTGTGACCAACAACACCTATGGGCAGAAGCTGCCGGGCAAGTCGGACAGTGGTTCGAGTGGCGGCGACACGGCCTCCATTAGCTCCTATGCCATACTGCAGAATCTCCAGGATAGTGCCAGCTCCAGCTGCACAGTGGCCTCAGCTGCCAGTGGTTCGAGTGGTGGTGCTGCTGCTGTTGCCACTGCTGCTGGTGGTGCTGCTGCAGTGGCGCCGCCCTTGCCGCCACGCAAGTCGCCGGGCGTGGAGACGCCAGTGAAGCCAAATGCGGCGCCCTCCAGCAGCAAGAGCATCGACAACATCCAGTGCAGTCTGGACAACGTGCCGCCCCAGACAACGGCACCGCCCATACCGCCGCATGTGAGCAACAGCGTGGACACCCTGGCCGAGGACTTGATGCGGCAGCAGCGCATTGCGAGCAGCACCACGTCGCCGGTGCTGTCGCTGCTGGACGAGATGGTGGTGGAGGTGGGCCCGGCGGAGACCATAAGCGGTGTGATCGACACGCGTCCACTAGAGGCGCGGGGCACGCTGCCCAGCAGCAGCAGCAGCAACACCACCGCCGCCGCCAGCACCTCCAACTCCAGCAGCAATTGCAGTGGCTCCCTCGACGCCGCCAGCTCGCACTATACGCAATTGTGCACCACCACGACCAGTGCAGCGGCTCTGGCGGCTGCCGCCACGCTGGCCAATGGCAAAAAGACAACGCTGAAGCAGCCCACGCCAGCGGCCAATCCTCTCCAGCAACAGCAGCCACTGCTCTATGCGAACGTGACGATCAATCAAAAAGACTGCGGCCCCACTGTGCCCTACGAGAATATCAATCTGGAGTATATAGCGCGCCTGATGAACGCCGGCTACTCCAAGGAGAATGCCATCACGGCCCTGGGCATCTCGAGGAACAACATCGAGATGGCTGGCGATATATTGCGCGAGTTTGTCTCCAAGAATAGCGCCTAAGTGCCACACACACCCCAAAAGCCCAACCACCCGCCCGCCCGCCTCCCTCTCTTCCATTCACCCTCACCTAGCCTCTCTCTCTCTCATACAGTGTGATCCCAGGAGGAGTATTGTTGATGATGATAATGATAATGATAATGATGATGATGATGATGATATGATCCCAGAACAAAGCAAAAGGCAAATGATAAATCATAAGCATAAACTTATAAAAAAAGCTCTCATAGCGCTTTCTCTCTCTCTCTCTCTCTAAGTCTAAGTCTAAACTATATATATTTATATATATCTCTAAAACGCTTTACTCCCACACACACATATACATACAAACTTCATTTAGACTTACGCTACACACACACACACACGCACACCCATTCTTGGCGTAGCCAGCACAAGCAATTAGGCATTAAAAAAAATAAATAAAAAATCGTTCGTTCTCTTTAAAAATTACAAAAATTACAAAATTAATATTTAAGAATTAATAAAAAATTTATAAAAAATAATTCGTCAAGTTCTCACACTACAAAAATTTAAGCACAAACCATTTATATCAAATATAGCTATTATATATATATATATATATATATATATATATATATATATATATATATATATATATATATATATATATATATATATATATATATATTAAGACGTATCTACTTCCTATTAAGTAAAACAAAATATATATAAATATGAATTTCTTATATGCAGCTCGAAACGAAACAAATATTTGCCCACCCCGAAAATGAACAAGATATAAATTTTTTATATTTATTATGCGCTCTTCAATTAACAAAAGACAAAAACAAAACACAAAAATCATTCACAGAAAAACAAAAAAAAAATAAAGCATCAATAAAAATTGAAAAACAAATTTTAATTGGTGCATCGGCAATCATAAACAAACATAAATAACAAATCCAACATGCCTTTGAAGCCGATCTAGAGATCGGCCCTAAGTTTACTGATTTGATGTACGGCGAACATGAATATATAACACCAATAACAACTGAATACATGATCCGATGCACTATCAGAGAGTTTACCTCGATTTTTTATACAAAACTCTGACGTTTTTTGTAATATTATATTGTATAAGTCGAAGAGGCCGAGCGACAGATTGAAGCAGTGCAAGCAGTGCGCAAGCAGTTTAACACAAAAGATATCCAGGCAAACCAAGTGTGTATTAAACCCTTTTTACTGAATTTACATATATATATGTGTATATAAGCATATATATATATTAAACGGTTTTTTTAGAATTCGTCGATAAAGTTCTTAACCCAAACACGCAATTTTTTGACATATACTACTAAGAGATATACATATATATACACATAGGCGATATAATCATGATAAAACCAAACAGATTCAAAAGAAATCAATGCAATATTCACTATATATATATTATAATATATATATATATATATATATATATATATATATATATATATATATATATATATATATATATATATATATATATATATATATATATATATATATATATATATATATATATATATATATATATTATAATATATATATAGTGAATATTGCATTGATTTCTTATATATATATATATATATAAACAAATCAATGCAAGCGCAAAAACTTAGTACTAACATTTAAACATAACCTCAAATCGAACTATTTATGAAATATTTGAATTTTAAGATACCGACAAAAACAACAAACAAAAACAGATACAAATAGCATAGAGCATAGCAACAAAAACGAGCAAAGTAAAAGAGCAAACGGAGTCAAGTCAATAAAATAACAAATCAAATTTACAAAGCAAATCGATGTAGGACGTCTTAAATTAAAAAAAAAAAAACAAAAGAAAATGATGAAACAGTGCGATACCATACCATAGTCATGTCATATAATCCAGAAATATTAAGCAGATATAAATTATTCTTATAAATAAAAATAAAAAAAACACAAAAAGAAAGCTGGACAGAGTTTTTCTTTCTTAACGTTTGAGGATTGTGAATAGAGAAGCTTTAAGAGCTTTCGAAAACATTGAAGGCTTTTGTGGGATATATTATTATTTTCTTTTAAAGGGGTATATAACGTTAATTACGTATACAATTTATTATTTTTGCTGAAACTTGAATTTTTAAAAAAATTGGTTCTAATAAAATTTTTATCAATGAAATTTAAAAATGAAAATTTTAAATAATATATTTTAATTATTTTTAATAAAAAAAATTAATTAATTAAATTTTTTATTATTTCTTATGATGATTTACAAAATTTTTTTTATATTATTAATTTTTTCATGTTTTATTCTTATATCTTCTGGTTCCCCTATTTTTAAAATAATATCCCATATTAAACACATTTTTTTAGCTTTATTGAAATATGTATTTATTTTTTATGTTTTTTTTTTTGTATTTTTGCATTATTTGACTTATATAGTTTGCGTTTTTGTATTTTTGCTTTTTTGTTTTTCTTTTTTCATTCGTATTCAAGCACATATGTATTTGTTTTTTTTTTTGTAATTTTTTTTTGTTGCATTTTTGTTGTGTATGTTTTACGATTTTTTTATGTTTTATATTTTATAAATAAGGATTAGTTGCTGTTCTGTTTGTTGTCTGTGCTGTTCATTTCATTGCATTGCATAAATCTCTAGACGCAGAGTATCTATCGCGGCATATCAGACGATAGATATATGCACACACATATATATATATATTCGTTTGATAGCGTTATACATATTATAAAGTTGCTATTTGTTTTATATTGTTTGCTTGTTCATTTTGTTGTTGTGTGTGTTGCTTAGTGTTTGTTGTAGTTGTATATATGTATAACATGGCTATAGTAGGACGTACTGATCCCAAATTTTGTTTTTAGCTTGTTAAATGTTTTTGTTTTTTTTTTTTTTGTTTTAGTAATTGAAATTCATAATTTGTTTCACAATATTTGCTCTTTGTTTCCGACACGATCTCTTTGTATTTTTTTTTTTAGTTTTATATTTTATTTTTTACTATATATATATAATATACTTTAATATTTAAAAATACATTTTTAAAAATTAATTTTTGTTATCTTTCATTAAATGGTTTCAACAGATTTGGCGCAGCAAATTACATTTGCTCTTCTACATTACTCACACAAGACTTTTTGTTTGCTTAATCATTTTGTGTGTTAGTTACAAAGTTCGTTTTCTAAATATTGGTTTTGTTTTTTTTTTTTTTTTTTATAAATAAATACGTTTTGTATAATGTTAGATGTATGCATGTATATATATGTGTAATAAGTTAATGCAACCCTTTGAATGCAGAACAAAAAATTCGTGAAACAACATACACAGAGTTAAGATACTCGAAACTCGATCTACACATTCTGGTTTGGTGTTTGAAATGTTACAAACGAAATATTAAGACTTTTTTGTTTGTTTGTTTGTTTATAAATACTTCAATCTTACAATTTCTTGATTTCTTCATCATTCTTGCTGTATACACACAATCATTATTCAATAAATATATAGATATATATATGCCAGTTTAACAGTAAGACTTCAATGAAGCTGTGAAAGAACAGTTTGCGAGAAATATTAGAATAGTTTTAAGAGAATAGAGAATATAGAGCATATATAATTAGAGAGAAAAAAAAAACTATCTACGCTTCTATGGCATATAGTGTTTTGTTATTTGTTTGTCTAATGCACATATGCAAGGATTTCGTTGCCATTATACAATAATTGTTGTTTCTTAATTTCTTGTATCTCTTAATATGATTTGTTTTATAGATTTCATCATTTTGTTTTCATATATGCTAAAATTAATTAAAGCAAAACTAGTTGAAAAATAGTATACGTATACACACAATTTGGTTTCATCTCTCAGACACTTGAATTTCAGTTTAAGCAGCGCACAACTTCAGTATAACAGAAAAATACAGACTGCATTTCTTTTTATTATTACAATTAGGATTTTAGGGCCCTGGTTAAATGGTTATGCGTAAGTTTACGTAAAATTTCGTTTAGTTAGACATTTTTTCTTATATTTTTTAAATATTTATATTTATATATATCAGACACGTAGAATTGTTTTTGGAGTTGCCGTTTAGTATTCATCATAATTATACATATATGTATTGTGTTCTGTATGCCATATGCCTTGCTATCAATTATTATTATCGTTTCAAATAGTGTTTTGCATCTAAGTTAATGTACTTAATAAGTTGTATGGTTGTTCATAATATATGGTTCACAATGTAGTTGTAGTTGTCTGTTGTAGTTTGCATAATTGTTGTTTATTCATATAATTATTTGTTACGGTCCATCCTGTGCACATCAGTTGCGGTTAGGGAACGGTTAATCCTTCTTGTGTTGTGTAGCGTACAAGAATATATAAATATATATATAGATATAAGTATATATAGTTGTATATTAATGTATGTGGGGTGTGTATGTATGCATTGTCTTTAAATTTGCATCAAATATCTGATTTATTTGGAATTACTCCACCAAAGCGCCTGCAAGCAAAGTCACTGAATTAATATGATTGAATCTTAAGGTAAACGTAATTAACACTCACCTGGAATGCGTGGATGGCGCGCGAGTATAGAAAAGCCCTTGCCCTGCGGCCCCTTGGGTGCGCGTATTAGTATCAAACGTGGCACACCGTCATCGCCATTGAGCTTAAGGCGCGAGATCAGACGATCGGGACGATCGTTTATTTTCAAAACATTGCAAGCCGAAGATTTGCCATTGCGCTTTAAAAATATATATTTAGTTAATTCTCAAGTTAAACTCTAACTTATTAGCTTGCTTACCTGATTGGTAACCACTGAGAACTCAACTGTATCGCCTGGATGTAAGGCCACAGTGCTGCCCTGCACCTCGGACATGTGAAAGAATAGCTTCTTGCCATCTTCAACCTCGAAATTGAGAAAGCCAAATTGTCCTTTGATCGAGTCAACTGTGGCGCGTTTCTTTAGCCGCACTGCGTTCACCTCTGCCGCCCTGCCGCTCTCATCGATGCGAAAGCTGACCAAATCGCCCTTCTGCAACAGATCACGTTTGTTCACCAAGCTGGTGATGCCAAAGTCATGCTGCGATATGATCGTGGTGCGTTGCTCATCGAGTATCTCGATTAGGCCAGAATATTCCTGTTGATCAGGATTGATGCAACGCAAAGGACGCGCCACTACGCCATTGTGTACCGTCTCCAGCACCGCCGGCTGTGGTATCGAGTTCTTGGGCAATGTGCGGACATTCTCGGCAGGCAGGCAATTGCCCGACACTGAGGTGTTGCCGTTGGGCGCCAGTGTGTACTCCACCTCCTGGCCTAGTTCCAGCCAATTGGGATTGCCCTGATAGTTGCTAAAGTGAAAGAAAACCTCCTCATCGTGCGAGAGAGTCTCGATAAAACCAAAATTCTCCTTAATCACGGCTATAAAGCCACGATACAACTGCCCGGTAGCTGCCTCCGCATTGGCATGGTTATTATTCTCCAGCTTAAAGTCCTCAATTTGAGGTGTGCTAATTTGTTGAGTGGTTGCATTGCTGCCCACGCTGCTGTTGCTGCTGCTGCCGCCACCAGGGCTGCCATGCATCATAAAACCATTCTGCATGGCACCAGTATTCGAGCTGATACCATTCGAGAGCTGCTGTAGCTGATCGTTTTGATTCAAGTTGACAGCGGGTTGTTGTTGTGCTGCTGCTGTCTGCTGACTTAAAAGTTGTTGCTGCTGTTGCTGTTGTTGCTGCTGTTGCAGCGATACTTGCTGCACATTGACTGCTATAAATTCCTTGTTACGTTTGACCTGCAAAAGAGGTAGTCATGCGAAATTAGATGACAGTTAAACATAGTTTTTAAAGCTGAACAAAGAACAATAATGGAAGTGCCCAGCAGAAGGTCTTAGGTATATGATTCAACTAACCATGTAAATATCGAAGCGCACACGCTCGCCAACTCTTGGTGGTTTTTCGCAGTCTTTGAGAAAATACATTATAGTCTTTTTAACATCGCTATGCTCATAGGTGATGACGCCACCCTCGAAGCGATCCTGAGATTTAATGGGACTTTTGGGCGCCTCGCGTGTCACGGTGCCTGCAATGCATACACAAAAGTTAAACAACTATTCATATTCATATATATCGGCTATAGGTACCCTCAATGTTGCTGGCCATTAGGGTTTCGAATTGCACAGAATTGGGCGGCAAATGTTTAATGCGTATGGCCTGCAGACGGGAATTATTATAAGCCAAACCGGGCTCCTGAATGACAGTAAACTCCACCTCATCATTGACATCAATTTCACGGCTCTGCAATAGGAACATATTATAGACACAGAACGCCAATTACCTTTGCCCAACTCACCGTATCGAGCACCTCGGTGAAGTGGAAAAACAAACGCACTTGACGATCCACGCAACGCAAGAAGCCAAAGCCCTCTTTCAACGAGGCAATGGTGCCCTGTTCACGCTTCTCGCCGGACACTTTGAACGTCTCGTCCAGCAGCGCAATCGAGGTGGCACGTTGCAACTGATCTCGCCTATCGGTGGCCAACAGAAATTGCACCCAATCGCCGTGACGCAAGGTGAAGTCACCCTTCTGATCCTTATCGCCGAATGGCACCTCCACTTCCGAGTAATCGGCCGCACGATAACGTATACGTCCTGGCAACGGATCATTGTTCTGACGCACCGCATTATTGCGATCCAGCGATTTGAGCACTTGACCCTTGTAGATGGTGCTATCGACATCCTCGAAGATGACCGAGCCGGGCGGCAAACGTGTTATGTTGCACGCAAACTCCCTGCCCTGCGGGGGCACCGTGGCCGACTGCTTTGATATGATATATATGAATTGCTGTTTCAAATTGATTATTCTGCTCTACTTACGCTTCGCGTTTGAATGGTGAACTCGACATCGTCGCCGGGACGCAGCTCGACATTGCCCTCAGCCTCAGAGAAGTGAAAGAAGATCTCTTTAACAACATCGGCGCGTTCAATAAAACCAAAAGATTCCTTCATTGAGCAGACAACGCCGCGATACTTAACAGGCTGTGCCGGGTTCTCCAGGCGAATGTGGCAGGCGCCCAAGTTGCCTCTGTAAAAGTAGATTATTCAGATATAGTAGAGATTATATAGGTTAGATGTGTATTCATGCCCACCTTTGGTTCGTAGCGATTTGAAAGCTGACTTTATCGCCAGCACGCAAATTGACATTGCCCTCAACATCGTCTTTGGTATAGGGTAAAAAGAAGCATTCGCCGCGATTCTCATAGCTAATCCGTCCGGTTGTCTCACTAGAGCTAAGCACATTGTTGGCGCTATCGGTGCGCAGCTCGGTGGTCACCGTGCCGGTGACACGCTCCTCGGAAAGCACAACCTCTGGCGCTATCTTCGACACTTGACTAGCGATCGGTTTACCGGTGCGACGATCATAGGTCATCTCAAATTCAACGGGATCACCGATCTTCAAGTGATCAATATTGCCACTGAACTGCGAGAAATGAAAGAAGAGACGAGCCTGCCGCTCGCAGCATTGAATAAAACCATACGAGTGCTGGAAATTTGAAAGAAAAAGAAATTTGATGATTAGATTATTGATCTAGAGTTTTTTATAATACAGATATTACTGCTCGATTGATAGACCCACCAGTAGCTTCTCAATGATGCCAGTTTCGCGCGTTGTCTGATTCGGATCGTTTGCGCCCGATGCCGTGGCCGAGGAGTTGCTCGACTGTGAACCAAATATAGACGATGAGCTTCCAGCGCCGTTGTTCAAGACGCTGTTCGATTGAAAGACGCCAATTTGTGGTGGATTCTGTATGATATCGTTGACCTCGTTAGCATCGAACATGCCAATGCTGGGATGTTGTTGTTGTTGTTGCTGCTGCTGTTGTTGTTGTTGATGTTGCTGCTGCTGTTGATGTTGTTGTTGCATATGCTGCTGTTGCAAATGTTGCTGCTGCTGTTGATGATGATGCATGCTCTGCTGCTGCGGTGCCATTGCCAGTTGTACAGCCCCTGCTGGCGGCCCATGTGACGGCTGCAAACCCAACGTGGTCGAGTCCAACGTAAAGGTGCCAATGGTCGGAAAAGTTGTAGGTATGTTCAAGTTGCGTATGGCAGTAATATCAAAGCACTGCATATTATCGTAGATTTCTGTACGAGTGGTAGTAGGGATAGAGTGAGTTACGGTATCAATATATGTTACATAAGTACTATCAACTAAACTAGTTAGTGTAAACAGCTAAGCAGGCAGACTCTACAATTCCAACTCATCAGAAGTCTATACATAAATGTTAAATAACAGCTAAGAACTGGCTATGTAGACTCTATGCACTCTACAGCTGCTTAACAGTTGTTTAACATATTCCAATTAGAAATGATATCTTAACATACAGCTTACTCTACAGCTGCTTAACAGTTGTTTAACATATTCCAATTAAAATGATAGCCTAACATTTCCTCTAAATACAGCTTACGTTGTTTAACATTTTAATGTAAGTTGAGCAGTGTTTGCTGCTTAACAATCTTTTAACATATTAGAGTTAACATTTTAGGAGCATTTCTTACCTTCGCCCGTGCGATATCCTTTGGATTGCGTATTCATATTGTTAGTTAATCTGAATTGGCTTTGTTTTGGATGTTAGAGAAAATGCTGTTAGCGACTAGCACAAGGAGACTGGTTGTTGTTGTGATTTAAATGTTTATTGTTTATTGTTGATGACGAGAATAATGTTGAATGATTTAAAAAGAGAGCGAGCGCGTGTTTTTTTGTTGGGAACAGTTAAAAAACTAAACTGCTGCCGGTTTGGAATTATATATTATATTATTTTATTATTATTATATTTTTAATTTTTGTATTTTTTTTTTTCGATTTTTTGTGTAATTTTTTGTATATCAAAGAGAAAAACTAAGCAATAAATACGTATGTTTTTTTTTGTGTATATATATTTTGGCTAAACACTGGCACAAGAGGCACTGAAATTCCTTGTCTTCGAAGTTAATAAAGAAACAATCATTTGTTTGTTTGTTGTTGTTGTTGTTTATGGGTGGTCAACTTGCTTCGATTTATATATAATATAATATATTATTATTTTAGGGGCAAGCCCCGTCGAAACGAATGTAAAAAATGCCGTTTAAATTTATCTTTTTTATTATTTTATTTTTTTTAATTATTTATGTTTTAAAAAAAATATATATATATATTCGTATTTTGTATTCTGATGAAAATGCATTAGCAGCTGTGAGCTGCCGTTGGTTGGTTGTTTGTTGTTGTAGTTATATGAATAAAAATTAATTGTTATTGTTGTTTTTTATTTATTGCATTTCGTTTTTTTTTTAGAATTTTTTTCTTTTTTAGTTTTACTAGAAAAATACACTGGGGCGCTTTGTTGAATACTTTTTTAAATGTTTTTTTTTCGATTATTTTAGTTTGATATTAAATTTATTTGATTTGATTTTATTTAATTTGTTTGAGGGTTTTCTTTGTTGGAGGGGAAGTGATTAATATGTTTTTTGTTTATTCTAATATACATTTATATATATGTTTTGTAGGCAATCGTTGTGGTTTTTTTTTTTTTTAATTTTTATTTAGGAAGTATTAGTGATTTATTTATAATTTTTTTGTTTTGCTTTGCTTGGTACACCCTAATGCGCCCACTCGCGCTTCTCCCTCTCTCTCCTCTCTGTGTTGCCTGGTTTGGTTTGGGTTCTGCTCTACAAGTGTGCCGTTATGTGTTTGTTATTCCGTTATTTTTCGCTGTGTTGTTGTTGCTGTTGCTATTACTTTTCGTTTACACGTTTTGTATATTGTTTATTGCTGTTTCGTTTACTATTCACTATGCACATTATCATGAATCGTTATTTAGTTATATATATATATATATATATATATATATATAGATACTCTTTAATTGTTGTTTTCATTTACTATTTTTGAACTTTAAGCCTACGTTTTGTTTTTGTTTTTTATTTTTAAATATATATATATGTTTATATATATATATATATATATATATATATATATTTTGAATGCGCGTTTGAAAGTCTTCTTTTTAACCTAAGGTTCTTTTTTTATTATTTATGTTTTGTTGTATTTTTCACTTATTTTTGTTTTCTTTTGTTTTTTAACTTATGTACTTAAAGTTTATATAATATAATATATAATATACTATAGTATATATGTATCGAAGTCCTTTAAGATATCACGAATTTGTTTCAATGTTTTTTATCTTTTAATTTGCATTTGCTCTTATGTATAAAGTGGTTGTTGTTGTTTTTCTTTCTGTTTTCGTACTTCTTCGTCTTCTTCTACCTCCTTTTTCTATTGTTAAAAATTGCAATCTTCTTCTATTTAGTATTCATTTGTTTTTTCTTGTTTTTCATTAATGCTTAGAGATTTTTTTGTTTTTCTTTTTGTATTTATTTATATTTATAAATTTACAGTAATTATCACAGAGTTGTTAAATCTTTCTTTGAATTTGTTTTTTTTTTTTTTTTGTTTTAGTTGCTTTTAATCGTTATCGCATTTAGACTTTTAACATTTCTCACTAGGTACACTTATAAAAAAAAATAAAATAAATGAAAACTATTTAAAAATAAAAAATTGTTTGTTTATTAAATATAAAAAATAAAAATGTTCTGGGTTTTTTTCGGGGCACGATGGCCGTACAGTTTTATGTTTTCAGTTTCTCTTTAGGTTTTTATTTTTTATTTTTAGTTGGGCTTTGTTTAATTTCATATATTTACAATTTTTTTTTTGTTTTTTATTGGCTAAGTTGCGGTTTATTTATTTTTTTTAATTTTTAATTTTTAATTTTTTTTTCTTTTTGTATTTTGTGTTACTCAGTTGTATTTGTTGCTGGGGTCTTCATATTGTGTGTTGTTTTTGTTGTAAAAATTACTTAAAATTAATAGAATTCTTGTAGATTTTTGGTTTTAAATGTTTTTCTTTATTGTTACCGTTTTTAGTTGCTCGATTTTTTTTTTTAAGTTTTTATTTTTATTTTTTGCTGTTTTTAGTTCTTTTTTTTCTTTTGTTTTTTTTTTCTTTTCTTTGCGGCACAATTGTTGCTTATTTAGTTTATTCTTTTCTGTTCTTGAACAAGGCGGAACTTTCTAACGGTGTCCCTCTCTCTCTCTCGATCGCACTGTTGCGCTCTCTCCACTACTCTCTCTGTTGATCGCACCGTTGCTTAATGTACGCTCTCCACTATTCCCTCTCTCTCTCTCTTACACTTTTCACACGGCCGCCGCACGACAGGCGACAAAGTTGTCGTTTTTGTTTTGTATTTTCTGCTTATGGACTATGTTTGTTGTTGTTTTTGTTTATCAAATAATTTAAATTGATGTTGCGTTTAAATAAAATGTTTTTTGTTTTGTTTGTTTAATATTGTTTAAATTAGTTGTTGTTTTTGTTTTTCTCTCTTTTACTCCCGGTTATTTTGTACTTTAAAACTTTAATTCAGTTGTTTGTTGGTAGTTGTTGTTGTTGTTGGTGTTGCTTTTGCTGTTTGTGTTGCTCTCGCTTCGCTTTGTTCCTGTTGTTGTTTTTGATGTTGGTGTTGTTGTTTTTGTTTAGTAGTAGAGGCGGCGTTTTTTGTTGTCTTAAATTTAAATAATTTTTGTAGCAAATTGAATTCACTTTTGACTTAACAAAAATTCGTAATTAAATTAAAGCTTTTAGGAAAAATAAATGAGGAATTTTGGGATTGTTTAACGGCTCTTGTTGGTGTTGATTTTTCTTTACAGTTATTCGAGTTTGACGTCAACGCCAACGCCTCAGCGTTGCAGTTCTTGATAATTATTATTATTATTATATGGTTTTTTTGTTTAGTGCGTGCGTGTGTTTTATGTTTAATTTGTTTTCGACTTCAACTCCGTTTTACTTCAGTTGATTTCTCTTTGTAGCTTTTCTTTATGTTGTTTTGTTGCTTTGAGTATTGACGAGTTAATTTCACAGCGTTTGAATTTTGTTTGGTTTTTGTTGTTGGTTTTGAAAGTCTTCGTTTTAAGCTTGGCTTGTTTTGTTGTTAATTTTCTTCATTTTTTTTGCACAGTTGCGCAGTCGCTATGTCGTCTCTTTCTCTCTCTCGCTCTCGCTCACACTCGCTAACAGACGCTCACCGTAGACGGCGACGTTTCCCCCTTGAATTTTTTCTTTTTCTTTCCTTTTTATTTGCTTTTTTTACAGTCTTTTTTTGCTAAATTTGTAGACTTTTGGATGTGAGCTTTTTCGGCATGCAGTTGTAGAGTTTTGAAGCGAATTTGCAAACGAAAACAAAGGAAATATTTCAAACTAAAAGTTTATGGCAGATGCCCTTCCTCTCCGGTTATTAAACGCCTCTTAGACTTTTTGAGCTTTGTTGTTTTAGTTGTTGTTGTTGGTTTGTTTGTTGTTGTTTTATTGGTATGTAACTTGGTATTTTCTTGTTGTTTTTATTAGATGATTTATTATTATTTCATTTTTGATTCGTTTTCGATGGTTTTTTTTTTGTTTTTATTATTATTATTATTTTTATTCAGATTATGATGAAAGTGATGTCAAAACGGAGTTTTAGTTACAAAAGCTGCAACGAGAAGAAAGTTGAAATAATTAGCACACATACATACGCATATATATATATAGATGTTTTTGTTTGAATAGAGCGCCCCCTGTTGAACGGCAGCCACCCAGTGAAATCTACACCAAAAAGTCTGCACTGTTGTTGTTGCTGCTGCATTTTTATTGATTTTTAGTGTTGCAAACCGGAGACTCGTACAATTTGCACACACACATACACTGCCACACACTGACACGCACACAGCAGCTGCATAGATTTTACTATTGTAATGCTCCCACCACTAGCGTAGAGTACCGGAAAAAATTGCACGCACACCCACACAGGCACACCGATGCGAACGAAAAACGTATTTAAGGCATTTTGTAAACTATTTTTACACATTTTTGTTATGGTTTTTAGCAGCCAACTGTACAGGCACACACACACACATACACATAAACGTCTCAGACACTGACACACACACATATACATGTCAAGTCGGTAGCAAAAGTTTTTTTCTCAAGATTTTTTCGGCCTGCAAATTGCGTACCCTTCGCACGGACAGTTGCGGAAAACTTATCAAATGCACTAAAACGCAATGCTCAAGGCAGCGTTTTATGTTAAATCACAAGCATATTGACTGAAACAAGTTTTGTGCATATTTTCATAGCGAATTTGAGTTAATTTGTTGGCAAATTTGAGCAAAAGAAAATTTTCACAACTAGCAATACGTACCACACGACACAGCACAACACCGGACGCCATGTTGGTTAGTGTTGCTAAACGTTTTACTCAAATTGCAGAACAATTGTGACGTCAGCATGTAAATATTTATTAATAATTTGTGAAGGTTAAGCAAATAATTACATTTTATAATTAAATTTGATAGCATTATGCTGATTAGTTTATAATTTTCAAAACAACTTCAAGTTGGTTGCGCTGTACAACACTGCCAGCCGATAGTTCGACAGCCCTGGTCAACTATCGAATCCGAGCACTGCCTTCAACTATTAGCTGAAAATCGAAATTTCACAATAGCGCACCATAAAATCTAAAAGTTTTTTTTTTGTTTTTAAAGCCATAAATTAAAACAACATTGTGCTATATGAGGCGGCAGGTTTTGACTCCTTGCATTAACTCAACAGTGGCTTCAAAATTGACAAGTTTTACAGTAGTATAAAGTAACGGTGCGTGCTTGTCGTTATTTAACCTAAAGAAAACCCACTTTACCCCGCCCCCCGCCTCCTTAGACAAAACCAAAGAGCGAAATGGCTTTCCGGCTCCTCAGCTCGGCGACGGCGATAAAAAGCCTGATGAAACGCAGTTACACGCAGTCTCCGCTCACACCAAGGGTAGATCGAATTATATATAATTCATATATAAATATATATATATATTAATTTACAGTTACAGCATAATGGCGCCCCATTTGAGTTGACGCCACTCGTGCGGTATATTGTGGAGCAGCTTCAACTGTTCTGCAAGAAGCCGCCCAAAGGATTTGAGAAGTATTTCGAAGCCGGCGGCAAGTCGGGCAAACCGAAATCGGTCGCCGAGGGCGATAAAAGGACGTCTTCAAGTAGCAAACAGCCGACCGGCAGCAGCGGGAGCGGCAATAAACCCAAACCACCCGCGATGAAACCCAGCAGTTCCAGTGATCCCAAATCGGATTGGAACTTTGGCATGTTCAGCAATAGTTCGCGTGGACCAGGTGCGCGTGGCTCTGGGTCACCGAGCGGCCGTCCGCTGGGCGAGGGCGGCGGTGGCGATCGTGAACGTTGGATACTGTTTGGAGCCATTGGCGCCGTTGTTCTGATTGCCTCCTTTGCGTTCTTCGAGATGGGCTACAAGGAGATCTCCTGGAAGGAGTTTGTCAACAGGTGCGAAGGCTCTCTAGCAATTTCATCAGACAAGCCAAAATATTGCATCATCAATTAAATTCTGCAACTTCAACTGATTATGTAATCTAATGAAAGCCCTTGCTCTCTCCCCATCCAGTTACCTGTCCAAGGGCGCCGTTGAGAAGCTGGAGGTGGTGAACAAAAAGTGGGTGCGCGTCCGTCTGCAGCCCAGTCAGAGCAGCAGCGGCGTCTTGTGGTTCAACATTGGCAGTGTGGACTCATTCGAGCGCAATCTGGAGACAGCACAAACGGAGCAAGGCGTGGAGTCCATCAATTTCGTGCCCGTCATCTATCGCAACGAAGTGGAAGCATCCAGTTTAACTGGGCTGTTGCCCACGCTGTTGATCATCGGCTTCCTGGTCTATATGATGCGCAAGTCGGCGGATATGATGGGCGCGGGACGTGGACGCAAGGGCGGTGGCCTCTTTGGCGGTGTTATGCAATCGACAGCGAAGCTAATTAATCCCACCGAGATTGGCGTCGGCTTCAAGTGAGTTCGTTAGATTACCAAATTCCAGATTACAGTTAAATTCTTTCGTATCCTTTGCAGAGATGTGGCTGGATGTGAGGAGGCGAAAATTGAAATTATGGAATTTGTTAATTTCTTGAAGAATCCGCAACAGTATATCGATCTGGGCGCCAAGATACCAAAGGGCGCCATGTTGACCGGTCCACCTGGCACGGGTAAAACTCTCTTGGCCAAGGCCACAGCTGGCGAGGCGAATGTGCCCTTCATCACCGTCTCCGGCTCGGAGTTTCTCGAGATGTTTGTCGGCGTGGGTCCGTCCCGAGTCCGTGATATGTTTGCCATGGCACGGAAACATGCGCCCTGCATTTTGTTCATCGATGAAATCGACGCTGTTGGCCGCAAGCGCGGTGGCAAAACCTTCGGCGGACATTCGGAGCAGGAGAACACATTGAATCAGCTGCTAGTGGAAATGGATGGCTTCAATACGACCACCAACGTGGTGGTGCTGGCTGCCACCAATCGTGTGGATATTTTGGATAAGGCTTTAATGCGACCGGGTCGCTTCGATCGTCAGATCTATGTGCCGGCTCCCGATATCAAGGGACGCGCAAGCATATTCAAAGTGCATCTGGGTTCGCTCAAGACAGAGCTGGACAAGAATGGCTTGTCCCGCAAGATGGCGGCGCTGACGCCTGGCTTCACCGGCGCGGACATTGCGAACGTTTGTAACGAGGCGGCGTTGATTGCGGCGCGCGATTCAAAGGACTCCATTGTGCTGAAGCATTTCGAGCAGGCCATCGAGCGTGTCATCGCGGGCATGGAGAAGAAGACGAACGTACTGGCGCCCGAGGAGAAGCGAACTGTGGCTCATCATGAGGCGGGGCATGCGGTCGCCGGCTGGTTCCTCGAGCATGCCGATCCGTTGCTTAAGGTGTCGATTATACCACGCGGCAAGGGTCTTGGCTACGCTCAGTATTTGCCCAAGGATCATTATTTGCTGTCCAAGGAGCAGCTCTTCGATCGCATGTGCATGACCCTGGGCGGCCGTGTGGCCGAGGAACTGTTCTTCAATCGCATCACGACGGGTGCGCAGGACGATCTGAAGAAGATCACAGACATTGCCTACTCGCAGGTGGTGCGGTTCGGCATGAACGAGAAGGTGGGCCAAGTCAGCTTCGATGTGGGTCAGGCGGGTGATCCGGTGTTCAGCAAACCCTATTCCGAGGACACGGCCATGATGATCGACGGCGAGGTGAGGGACATTATCAAGTGTGCGCACACAACGACAACCGAATTGCTGGTCAAGCACAAGGAGGACGTGCGTCGTGTGGCCGAGCGATTGCTACAAAACGAGGTGCTCAGTCGTGACGATATGATCGAGCTGCTGGGACCACGCCCCTTCAAGGATAAGTCCACGTACGAGGAGTTTGTGGAGGGCACTGGCTCCTTTGAGGAGGACACCACGCTGCCCGAGGGCCTCAAGAGCTGGAACAAGGAGAAGGAGGAGCCAGCCAGAACGGACACAACAGACTCAACGCCACCCACGAAGCCGGCGACTGCTGCCCCCTAGATCTGAATCGCCGTCGTTGTCATCGTCTCTATATTCTAGTGGCTGTTGTTATCATTGTTGTAGTCTAAGCCTTAAGGAAATGTGGACTTCGACCTGGATCGCTGAAATTCACGACGTGCTTTAAAAAAAAAAAAAAAACAATTTAAAACGAAATCTTTGCTTTCCCAACACCCTTTAAAGCAAAAGTAATTCCTCTATACCAACATTTTACAGCGTTTTCCACATTGTTAGCAGATTTTTCAAACAGTTTTTGTTTGTTTGGTATTTCGTACAAAGCGCAGATATATTGGACACAGATTCTGGTTGTAGGCTGATAGTTCCAAATTTACCGTATACTAGCAAAAAGAAAAACAGAAAAAAAAACATGTAAAATGCAATAAAACTTTCATCAAATTTCGACTCAACTCAAAACAAAAATTGTTTAAAAACCCAAATGAAATAAAAGTCCATATACAATTTTAAGAAATTTTAATAATATTAAATGCTGCTCTGAAGTTTCACAAGTTCAAAAAGCCTAAACTTTTCAAAATCTGACTACATTTAGCCGAGTTATGGCCATTTAAAGTTATTTAGAATATTCATCGTAAAAATTTTGAAATCTGAGATTCGATAGCAGAACTATCGATTGGCGTTCAAATTGGAATTCAAATAAAAGCTATGCAATGCTTTTGCTTCTATAATGTGCTCAGCGTGAGCTTTGAAAGCTTTAGCATAAAAGAAATTCTGCGACGCTCTTAACTGTAAACTGTAAGCTCTTAAGCGGCGACACACTCTCGCTCTCTCACTCATACGCATATGCACACACGCTCTCTGCACTGCTTATCACTTATCAGCTGTGCGCTGACTTTCGGCATGATGCAGCCGGCTGGCTAGTGCAATTCACACACACTCACACATACGCACACGCGCTGCCGACGTCGCGGCCAAAGCTTTGCTCAACTACTACGAAACCACTACAAATGCAGCGCGTGCTACTGTGACCCGCTGACGCTGCCTTCGGTGCTGCTACCGTCGCTGCCGCTGCTGCTGCTGCTGCTGCCTCAGTGTCAGTGTGTTGTTTGGGGGCTTCAGCTACGTTGGGGCTGGCTGCCGTGGCCGTGTCTCAGTGTCGTCTTGTTGGTTGTCGCGTTCGTGTGCGCGCACAAAATCAGCAGCAGCAGCAAACGCAGCAGCAACAGCAAGCAGCGCAGCAATTGCAATCGAATAAAGAATATATATAAAAGAAATTTACAGCTACAGCTCGTTGCAGTTGTTGCAAGTGAAGTGCGTGCCAGTAACGGCATAAACAACAACAATAACAACCAAAATTATTTGTTTATTTTTTGAGGCGGGCGCGCAGGGCACTCATTGTGTCAATGCAAAATTGACGATTATATAAAAGTGCGCGGCATTCAATTCTAATTACAAACAAACGGCAAATAAAGTGCAATTTGACTAAGTGTGCGTGTGTGAGTGTGTGCATGTTTGTGTGTGCGAGCTGGCTAAGTGTGTGTTTGGTTTTTTTAGGCCAAGTGTTTGTCAGGCCGGAAATAAATAAAAAGGCAGCGGCAAAGAGCTTTTCGTACACCCGATCGCACGTGCAAAATGGCGGCCGGCCGGCAAAATTTTATCAAAGCAACAACAAAACCAAGCAGGAGCTGCTGCTTAAACTCTCCAATTACAAACACACATATTTACATGGCGATCGTGGTGGCGCCAACTGGCGGCAGTTTTGTGCACTCGATCACATTTTGTAAATTTCAGCGAATTTTTGCTGCTGCTGCCAATTGTCACAATTGGCGGGTCACGTGTTTGCTGCCGCCGCCAGTTAACTTCTGCTCTCGTTGTAACGGTGCATGTACCGTAACACAGCTAGCTCCCCACCCATTGTGTATATGACTCTGTGTGTGTGTGTTTGTGTGTCGCTTGCATGCTGCGCGTTATTATAAAGCTCAATGCTGTTGTTGTTGTTGTTGCTTTGGGGGAGTCAACACGCTGTGCCCATTGCATGCAATACTCTGTTTACATATGTATATGCATGTGTGCGTGTGGGTGTGGGAAAGATCAAGGCGTGTTTTGCAAAAAACAATAGCAGCGCAGCAGCAGCAGCAGCAGCAGCAACAGCAACAAAAAACGCATTGCTATGAAATCGCTTTCGTTTGCGAAATGCGTTTCATAGCATGCAGCTTGACAAAGGATTTTACAGCAGCTTAAGCATAGAAATTGTCAGAGCAGTTAATCAGCAATGCTTAAGCTGAGCTTAGTATTAGAGTGAGCAGAGCTTTGGCACACAGGCAAGCTCTCCTTGAGAAGCGCATAGAAGCGCTCACTTAAAGACCTTTTGAACTATATTTGCATTTTGACACAAAAATTAAGAGGAATAAAATGCTTCAAACAGCGATATTCATTGTAACATATCTAGCAATAAAGCCCCTGCCCGCTTCGCACTGTTGTTTGAACTTTACGATTTAACGTTTCGATTCATTTGAAATTTACGGCCGGAGGCTATCGACTACAGCTGCTTAGAAATTGCAATTTGTTTTAGGTTTCAGCCAATTTGATGGCGTGATTTGCTTTTATTTTTTTATTTTTATTTATTTTTGTTTGTTTTATTTATTTATTTTTATATATATATTTTCTCTCTCTCTATATAGAGTATATATATATATTTGCAGTAATATGTTGCCTTCAAAACAATTAAAACAACAATAGTTAACGCAACGTTTCTAAAACATTTCTCAAATAATTAAACTAAGCAAAACTAAATTAAAAATAAAAAAACTTTAACTTTGTTAACCAAAAGTGGCCTGCAAAACGAAGCAACAACCCAGAAATGTGATTCAAAGTGCGCAATGTAAGAAAAAACGTAAACAATTTTGTTTTGTATAAACAAAATACTAACAAAAATCAATAAAAATAATTAAAAATAATTAAAACAAACAACAACAAATGGTACTCGCGCGAGCGCCCATTGTCAATGATTAAAGCGGAGAGTTAGATTGATAGCTCGCCACGTCGCCGTCGCCGGATTCGCCGTCGTCTTAGTTAGCATTAGACGTAGCCACACACACACCAATACACCAAAACACACACCCACACGCACCCTCTTCAATGCAGCAGCAACAGTCGCATCAACAGTTTTTAGAACATTAGCCAAAGCACACACAGTTCCAGAGCAGCCAGAGCTAGACAGCGAGCAGCGCACCCACAGCCAGAGGAGCAGAGCAAGAGCGAGACAGCGGGAGAGTGAACGACAGCGATTTAGCCAACATGGACATCAAGATTGAGCAGCAACAGCAGCAGCAGCAGCAGCAGCAGCAGCAGCAGCAACAACAACAGCAGCAGCAGCAAACGGAGCTGGGACCCGTTTCGCCTTCGGAGGTGCCAAATGATCCTGGGTAAGTGTCGACGTGAACGTGGCATTAATTGTTTTAGTTGTGTGTACCCTGTAAATAACACTTGAATGAGGGTATATTGGTGCAAAGTTAGTATAAGATTGCTATTCATCAGAAATGAAATTTGAAATCTAGCATTTTGAAACAAAACATTTTGGAATGCACGATTTTTTTGGGACTTATTTTTTGGTACATATATTTTGATACATATATTTTGGTACAAATATTTTGGGACATATTTTTGTGAAATTATTTGGGTCATATATTTTGGGACATCTATTTTGGAAATTTTTTGGGACATATTTTTGGGGACACTAGACATATTGATTTTGGGATTTTCGGAAACTAATATTGTGGGACATAATATTTTGAATATATATTATATAATATTTAAGTATTAAATTTGGGACACAATATTTGTAGCCCAAAAACTTTTTGGGACAAATTGTATCCAATTCCATGCCCATTTCCAAGCTGCAAGCAGGGTATCTGCTGGTCAATCAATCGACTTCGATTTACTCTTGCTTGTTTTACTTTAAAGTTGTCATTATTGAAGCCAAGTGCGAAACGCCCACGCAGCCTCCCAGCCAGCAGGCAGCAGCCAGCAGCCACGAGCCACCAAGCGGGGCGTCTGAAAGAAAGAACTGTTGACGGAAACTTTTTCTGTGTCAACTGCCCAGCCGGATGAGATAGACTAAGCGTCTGCCCAAACTCGTGCTGGCCGCGCTGCTGGCTGTCCCTTGGCTAGGGCCACGCTGAAACTAATTAGAAAACAATTTGCTAAGGACATCAAAATTCAATTAAAGCCATTGAGTTTAGTGCTTTAGTGGACTGCAGTAGCAGTTGCAGTTGCAGTTGCTAACTGTAAGGCATGACCCCCGCCCCTGTTGCCTGCCCCTGCCCCTGCCCCAGCCCTCACCCTCGCCCCCAGTTTGGCAACAGTCTATTATCGTTTGGGCGGGAGGCAACTGTGAAATGGGTTAAGTTGTGATTGCGGTGTTATATGCAGCAGATTAATTGCAAGCTGCATTGCTGATAATTTGCATCGGTTGTGCATTTCGGGCGCAAAACTGTCAGAAAGTCAGACAACGGCAAACGAATGGCAAATGATTGGCACTAAACTGAGCTAAATGAGCTGCTGCCCGAGCGATATTGAGAGCAAACATAGACCGGGAGAGGGCAGGCTACATGAGTGTGAAGGCTAAATGAGAGTCAAGTGTGAAATAAACAAGATATATGTAGGTAGGTAGATGGGAACGGTCAGTGTTGCTAGCTAATGTGTTTGAGTAGCGCAAAGAAGGGCGCATTTTGGGCAGCTTAGCTGGGAATGGGAGAGAATGAGAGGGAGAGGGACACAGGGCGAAGGGAGATGAGATAGAGTGAGTGAGTGGGAGGATGAATAGATAGGAGACTGAGTGATGAGGTAAAGAGAGAGAGAGAGAGAGAGAGAGAGAGAGGCACATATATAGATAGAGAGACAGCAAGGTAGAGAGAGAGAGAGAGAGAGATAGAAAGACAGAATGTGATTGAGAGAGATGTAGCTGTATATACAGAGAGACAGAGAGAGAAAGAGAGAGAGAGAGAGAGAGAGAAATGTAGAGAGAGAGGAATCGATAGAGAGAGATAGAATTATATGTATATAAAGAGAAATGTATAAAAAGAGATAGCGAGAGATCGATAGAGAGCTAAAGATAGAGAGCGAGATAGAGACAAACCAAAGAGAGTGGAAAACTGGCAAAGCAAAGCTTTTAAAATTATTAAAAAATCATTTTAATTAAGACTTGAACGCAGGAGACCTTTCTGAAGCATTGAGTTGAGCTCAGACATTATGAATTATCTGGCAGCACTTCAGATTTCAGAGTTCAGTTCCAGCGAATTGCGCACGGTAATCAGCATCTGCATCTGCCGCTGCCACTGCAGCTGCAACTGCAACTGGGCCGCTTTCCATGTGGATGCCGCTGCAGTTCGCCTTTTGGCTTCTGCCTTTTGCCATATGGCCAAAGCGCTGTCGCCGTCGTCGCAACCCATTGAACACGCAAAGCCTATAAATTATGCAGTTTCCTACTTATATAGTATGCACCTATATCTCTTGATGCGTATATATATATATGTGAATATGAATATACAGTTATATATTTATGCATCTGTGTGTATATAAATCTATTATCGAAGCGCTGCAAATTGTATGACTCGAGCGAATTTCAGCACTCCCCAAAAGGCAGGCCGCACTGAGCTGGCCCCCAGCTCATCTTGTCTAACTGCATTAGTTGCCAAACACACACACACACACACACACACACACTCTCTCTCTCTCTCTCTCACACACACTCGAAAATAGGCTCTTTTCGGGGCAGCAAGCGAAGAGCTACCGGATAAAAGAAATGGATCACCTGCTGCTGGCAGCTCCACGCCTGACGTTGACGTCGACGCCGACAGCAACAGCAACAGCGACGGTGGCAGGTGCAACAGGCAACAGGCAGCCCAACATTGGGGCAATGTCTGCGATGGCGGCGCGAATGGCAACTGCAGCACCTAGCGCATGTTGAATGCATAAATCTTGAATTAATGTAAAATACCTTTTGATGGCGCTGCGAGATACACACACACACACACACACACACACACACATGTCTGAGATACAGATACAAATGTATCTTTTAGCGCAAAGCGTTGTGCAACATTGCGAATACAATTCCATTCACAGTTTCTTTCGCTTGCCGCGGGCCGGCGATCGCAGCTCGTTACGGCTCAGTAAATTTGGACGTCCTATTCACTGTAGGCCCCCACTTTGGCCCCCCCCATCACCCCGTTCCCACCGCAGTATTTACCTAGCCGGCTAGTTTATAAATCTTTTGAAGGGCCCCAGCGAAAAGATTTGCTGGCAACGCGCAAAAACGGCAAAGTAAATAAACACAAAATGCGAAATGAATCAAAAACAACAACAACAACAAATATATATATTTATATATGTATATATAGAAATAAAAATAAAACTAAATAGAAACAACAGAGGAACAAAAAGTAAGCGAACATAGAAAGAAATAACTAAATAAATGCCCTGCTATTAATACAATTCACTTTGCCAATGTATTTTTAGTGCAAAAGCCGAAACAAGTGAGAGTCGCGGCGAAGGGTTAATGATAGAGTAGGCGAATACCCTGTAAAGTGAATTTTATATAACTTTGTAGAGTATCTCTAATTTATATTTATTATTTGATTTATTTATTTAAAATATATAGATAGTATTATTATTATATATATTTATTATTATTTTATATATATTTATTTTCGTGTTTTATTGTATTTAAAAAAATATATAATTAGTATTATTATTATATATTTTTTAAAATCTCAAAAATAATAAATACAAGAATAATTTAATATATTTTTATTTTTAAAATTATATTAAAAATATTTTTTTTATTTTTTCCAAAAATTTTGTAAATTGAATAATTTATATATTTATTATTTATAAATATTTAAAAAGATATATATATTTTATTTATTAATGATATTTTGAAGACCTCCATTATATTTTAAAATTATTATTATTATTATTATATACACATAGTTATATATATTATAAAATCAAATTGATCGACATTCCGCACACTCGCTTTACAGGGTATAGAAAATGAGCTACGACTGGCATGCGACTTCGACAATTATCTATTACAACTGACACGCGGGTCCAAAAAAAAAAAATCGAAAAAAAGAACCAAAAACATAGAAAAGAAGTGAGAATAGTGCAGCAGGGAGTGATCGACTATAAGACACCCGTTCATGCTGCATAAAGCGAATATTGATAGTTTTGCCTTATCACATGATTGATCAGAGATGATGAAGCCTTGGGGATATAGATATAGATGGGGATAGATATATAGTTTTTTGCTGTGAGCTCAATCTCCCTTTTGGTGTTCTACTAGTATTAAAAATCTTCAATCATAATATGTATCTAAAATCACTTCTAGGGCGAAGAGACAGTGGCACCCAGTGCCAGCGGGCCACACAAGAAGAATTTTACATTAAAACCCATATACTCTCTTCACTATTTGGAGAGAGTATTTTCGCAGTGTCGCAAAGTTAGCGGTTTTCTCCTCGTCGACGTCGTCGTTGTTCTCTCCGCTGATGTTGTCGTCGGCTCTGGCTAAGTCCACGGCCCCCTCCGCCAGCTGCACGGGCAGCCGCATCATTTAACGCGTGTGCCGGGCCCAAAAAAACAAAAAACGCAACTACAACAGCAACAACAATTGCAGCAAATGCAACTGCAACAAACAGCAATGAGCAACTGCAATTGGAAATGCAATTGCACTCGCTGCTCTTTTCGTAATTGTCGTTTTGTTCTTGTCTATGCTCGATTGTAATTGTGGCTTTGTTACGTTTCGTAAATTGATTCATTGTACACGGTCGTCGTCGCCCTTTTAGACTCCCGCCCTGCCGCCCCTCGTTACCGTCCGGCGGATCGGACGGCCATGCCGTAATTGCTTTCAAATGATTTTGTGTCGCTGTGTGCGCAATTCCATATTGTTGTCGTCATTTTTGGTTTATAACTGCCGTCTGACTGCCAATAAGCTGCGCTCGCTCTCTCTCTGTATCACTCTCTCTCTCTCTCTCCCTATGCATAATGTGACCTGTGCCAATGTGTGCCCAGAGGGCAGAGCCATTAGCGCAAAGTGTTACCGCGGCTCTATTCCAAAAATCAGCGCCGTGTCCTGCTTTAAGTGCTGCACGGCACAGCGGCAATCGAAGTTGTTTTGGATATCGATAACAGTTATTATCAAGGGGTTGTCTAGCTGCACTGGCTGACATTTAATTACGCTTGACAGCATGAATTGGCTTTCGAATTAGTCTTCTCATATTAAGCTCTTAGTGAATTGGGCTGTTTGTGCAGAGATGTAGCTAGGTTATCGATAACATTTGATGGGATGAATTGCCTGTAGCTATGAGCTTATGTAGGTATTGCCGTTTGATTAAATCTTGTTAAGTTCCCGAGTAAGTTGTGTGCTGCTTTAAGCAAATCAATCTATTAATCGGTGCTGGTTTCGATAATGCTGTTGTTATCGATAACAAGAATGTATCAATAGGTATATAATAGAACTAGAACATAGAACCAATTAGCTTTTATTATTGAAACGCACATTTTCAACTCAGCAAAGTTGAGCAACAGGCCGTTTTCCAACACTGGCCGTAGACTGAAACTCGTTGATTATCGATAACACTTATGAATAGTAAGCCTAAGCTAGCTCAGCTTACATTCATTTATCATTAATAACCACACTTAACTCTCTAGCTGCAAAGTACGTTTAACAACACTGCTCCCCCTTCGCTTGCCTATCGATAACGGCCAAGCAACAGTTGTCAACGCCCGGCGTCACAACTCCACTTAACATTTGAATATTTTGTTATGCATGTAATTTTTTTTCACACGAATCAGTGTTTAGAATAAATATACATAAATTGTTTATGCACAAATATTGACATGTTTTTATGTCCAAAACGCCTGTGGGCTTTGCTGTGCTTTACTCTGCTTTTTTTCTCCCTTTTTTTCTGTCGAACAATTTCATATTTCGTGCCGCATTTTAGTTTAGCTTTTAGCATGATTTTTTTTTTTGTTTTGCTTTTGTTTTTTGTATTTTACGAATTGCCTTGTTAGTCATGTGCATAAATTAGCTGTGACTTAAATATGTTGTTTGCTCGTTGTTTACAAATGTTTTATGGCCAATTAAGAACTAACAGAGGTGGCACTACAGGCGACAGTACAGTGCTGTAAAGTGCTTAAAGTGACGTTCGATTTAAGCTGCTGCTAATATGTGATCTCTATTAGCAGATAATTGTCATGTGAAGAAGCTGCTGTAACAGGGAGGGGGGCAGATGGAATGGGGGTGTAATAGAGCTATGAGCTGCTGTTAAGACTGAGCTATGTTAACTTGATGCTGTTAAAAACTCGGGCTCCATTTCAAGCTCTCTTAGACAGAAGTAGAAGGAGTTGCTGGAATAACTTATATTTAGTCAGAGATGCCGAAGCTGCTATTAAAAGTTAACATGAAGCTGTTAACATATACTATCTGCTGCTCAAGCTGCTGTTTGGGTAAGCTCTGCTAAGTAGAAGCTGTTACTTAACAGTTATTGGTTTCGCTTGTTGCTGGGTCAAAGTCAAACTTCTCTTCATTCATTGAATATACAAATTCAATTTCAAGGCAGAACAACTTAAATTTTGCTTACTCTACTCAGCTGCTGTAGAAGCTGACCTAACTTAACATAAAGCTGTTATATAACAGAGCTGCATGCTCCTTCTCCTTTTAGGCTAGTGCAACCGCAAGCAAAAACTTTATTGTATCCAATTGACATTATCAAAATTCAATTTACAATCTCAGTAAGTGAGGCGGAGATACAAAGGCAGACAGAGAGAGAGAGAGAGAGAGAGAGAGAGGGAGGGGGAGGGAGGGAGGCAGAAAAGGAGATGGAGAGAAACTTGTATTCGCACTGACACGGCATTTGCGAAACTTTTCATTTGCTTTAGCTGCACTTTTGGGTAAACAGTTCGATTAAAATGGAGCAGCTTGACAGGCTGTTGCAGAAGAGGGCCGGGGGGCGTGGTAGGGGGTGTAGGGGGGCAATGCTTGAATTGCTCACTATAATGCTTGGCCTAAATGTATATAGAATTACGTATACGTATTTATTTCCACTATCCTCCGTTGGCAAATCAATGCAATGGCAGAAAGAAAAACTTTTGCCATTGCCTTTGCTGCTAAATGCAGTCATAACTTTTGGCAGCAGCCGAGCCAAAATAACAAGTTAGCAAGTGCAGCTCGACATTAGAAAAGGTTGGGGTGGTGGGGGCGAGCGAACCTATGGTGGGAGCTGCCTGTAACGCTTTATTGGTCGCCCGTTTGGCCGCCTACAAGACGGGCTTACGCAATAAGAAAGCGAAAAAAAGTTTTTCTATCTTGCGGCTAAGAAAAATGTATCGCCGACATTTGCACAATGCAGCCTTTCAAGCGCAAAGTGCAGGGCCACAAGCCACCCACCATATTCATTATACATAAATTGCATGCGAAGCAGAGTGAGAGGGGGGAAGGGGGAGTAAGTCGCTGACTGGCTTTAAATGAGTCGCAAAAGTTGCATTGAAGCCAAGCGTATCCCAATTTTTAGGCCGCTTCCAGACGCCGTCGCCGGTTGTCCGTGTATTTAGCTTTCCGCACGATTAAATCGATGCAACTGTAAAAAGTTCTTTTTCTATTACGCACACGGTAGAGGGCCAGGGGGTAGGGGCGTGGGTGTGGGTGTGGGCGCTGCATATGAAACATTGCCTGGTCTCAGCATTTAGACGCAGCTCGAGCTTTGTCTGGCACCTTTTCAGTGCACACACACACGCAAATAGTTGCGTGCCTGCCACGCCCACCACCCACGCGACGCACGCCTTGAATGTGTCGCTCGGCTCAGACAATTGTCGTGCGGCAAGCATATTTATGCTCTAGCATAGCTGCAAACGGCTCTTGGTTTAGTTTTCTAGTTCTGTCCATGCAACACACACACACACGCACACACACATACACAGAGAAGACGGTAGCCACGCTGCAACTGCAGCAACTCTTCATCATCATCATCATCGTCTCTCTACAGCTCTCCAGTCTAATATCCATTTCTATTGTTGTTTTTGCGTTTTGATGATGTTGTTGATAGTCATCGGACGTTTTGACTTAACCGGGAGTCAAATTGTCCACAGCTTTTCTCTCTCTCTCTCTCTCTCTCTCTCTCTTTCTCTCTCTTTCTCTCTCTGTGCTGAACATAAGCGAAAGAATAGAAAACAAACTTTAAAACTTACATAGAACGAAGTTGGGAATACGCTTTCTGAGCTATAACATAAATATATAGCTTAATCAAGCATTATAAAAGATTATCCAACACTGGTTTTATTATTTTTGTGCTTACCCAACACTCAGCTTAATACTCTTGCATAGTTTTAGCAAAACTTTTATAGCATAAGCTCAGACACTCTATCAAATCCTCGTTACTGCTACATTTAACATGCATGTCAAACTGCCTGGCAAACTTCAGGCACCCCTTTGCAGTGTATTTCAAATGGTTAGCTCGAGATTGTGCATTGGTTTTGTGGTCTGGCGTTTATGTGCATGAAAAATCCTTTCATAATTTGTTTAAAGAGCAACCATTAGAGGGAGAAAGGGAGAAAGAGAGAGAGGAAGACAGAGGAAGGGCAGCGTGTGAACAATATAGATTTGTGTAGTGTTGCAAACGCATATGTAGAGTGAATCGATATGTGTTAATAGACACTAGCGCATTGTGTGCGCTTTTGTTGCTGAGTGTCGGAAGTAAATGGATTTTCTTTGATTTTAATTATATTAAATGGGAAATTTGTGAGCTGACTTTGTTTTTGTTATGATTTTGCTATACTAGGGGAATGGCAATAAACAGAAGAAGAATTGTAAAATTAAATAAAATTATTATGGAATAAAAAAATATATATAAATAATATTAAATAAATATATATATATTTAGATACATTTATATGTAAATAGATGTATATCTAAGTTATCTACATAAAGGTAATACATCTGTTGTGAACCAAGAACGCCAAGTGGTTCGCAGCAAGCTCACTAAGTGAGCCAAGTAAAGGAACCACTTCGCTGTGTGAACCTGCTTCAGCACAATTATGAAACAATTCCTAATTGCAGCTTTGAGTTGTGCCACTCGCTTTTCAGCTGAGCCTCTCTCGAAAGTCTTCTATGTGCATTCAAAAGCCATGCAGACAGTTGTGTGGCGGTTCCTTTTGTGGTTCCGCTGAGTAACTGGTTCATATTAAAAGGAGCTTAAGGCGAACTAGTTCGAAATTGTGAATTTAATGTAGAATGTACGAGTTTGACTTATAATTCCCAGCCAGTGCACCCTAAGCTACGTTTGTAGACTTGGGAGAGAAAATGACAGAGGGAGAGTGGATTGTAGAACTCTAAATACAATGATTATCAGTGGAGAGCAGGGTCGAAGTTCAAATTGGAGAGTCAAGTGTAGGACTTGAAGTTGTAGAGTTTAGTTCTAGACTCTCCAAATTGTAGATGTTGTAGACTCTCCACGTTGCAGTTGGAGAGTCGAATGCAACAGTCTCCAAATTGGAGAGTCAAGTGTAAGACTCTCCAAGTTGAAGTTGTAGAGTTTAGTTCAAGACTCTCCAAATTGTAGATGTTGTAGACTCTCCAAGTTGCAGTTGGAGAGTCATATGTCTCCAAATTGGAGTCAAGCTTAGCACTCTCCAATTTTTAGAGTCATGTTTAGCACTCTCCAACTCGAGATCTTCATTACTGATCGTTGTACATATAAAACTCTACAATTTTGTCTCTCCTCCCACCTACTCCTCCCCCCTCTCTCTCTCTCTCTTTCTCTTTCTCTACCACTCAGCCACGCTCAATTGCACTTGCTGCCCGTGTTGCACACACATAAACAAACTCTGACAGACTGCGGCTCATCTCTTGTCCGACTGCCGAATGACCAGCCGCAAGTCTGTCGCACGCTCGCATGCTCCGGCACTTGCATAACGTTGGCCCATTTGGCTGCTTTGGGCTTTGTCAGCGTACGCTCTGTGCAGCACTTCGCCGACCACTTTGCGCCGCACCACTTCAGCCTCAGCCGCGGCCCTTTGTTGGTGGCACCGCTCACATAATTTGTCATGTGAAAAATTACTAAAGTTACAAGATCTGCACTTTTATTTCCATGTGAGGCAGCGTTAAGTCCAACTGCAATGTCTGCTACGCTCTGCATGCGTGTGCCCCCAGAGGGGGGAGTATGGGGCGGGGAGTTGGGCTGTTTTGCTATTTTCTTGCCTCTCGCTTATGTGTATTATTTATATATATATTATATTTTTTTCTCTCTACTTTTTTTCGTTACTATTTTGCACATTTTTCTATTCAACAATGAAGCCACAATAGAAAAACGTCAACTAGTGCAGGGAAACGCAGCTTGAGTGGGGCGTGGCATGGGCGAGGGACACATGTGTGTGTGTGTGTGTGTGTGCAAGCGAGAGGGCAACAATTTTCTATGCGCATAGAAAGTCTGAACGGATTTTGAATGGCAAACAAGCGGCAAACGGCGGTCGAGGTTGAACGAGGCGAGGGCATGGGCGGGGGCCCGCAGAGGGTGTGCAGATGGGGTTCTGCTTTATAAAGAGCAAAGCGCAGAACTCAAACCTAGAGCTCAGCGCCAAAGCCCGGCCAGAGCCCAAGCCAGCGCCAAAGCCAGAGCCCAGAGAGCCAGTGAATGGGTGACGACTTGCGCATGAATGGCATAAGTGTGTGTGTGTGTGTGTGTGTGTGAGTGTGTGTGGCTGTATTTGTCTGGCTGCTGGGTTTGGGGATCCGGCTTCGTTTGCAGGCCTATAGAAAAGTGACGTGCGCTTTACAATTATTTCGTAATGCAAGCAAATGTGACCGAGCCAAAGCCAGCCAGCAGAGGCCAAGCAGAGAGAGCGGGTGAGCGGGTGAGTGGGAGAGTGGGAGAGGCGCCACTACCCCACTATAGCAGCGCCCACTATACCCTCCGCCCCGCTGAGTATCTGCCGCTGCGACGTCAGCGGTGACAAATGTCAGTCGGTGGTTGCACTACTAATCGGACATGTTGCGTTGACTTGTTTATGACTGCCAGCTTAGCACGCACATAAACACATTCAGAGAGAGAGAGAGAGAGAGAGAGAGACACACACACACACAGACAGACACACACACTCGAGACGTGTTTTTTGTAATGCTTGCGGACTTGTGGGAAATCTGTAAATAGCTGCAAAACTAGAAGCCATCGACGTCGCCCAAGAGACAAAGCACTCGTCATCAAAGCTGTTGTCGTGCTTGATGCTGCTGTCGCTACTGTTGCTCCTCTTGCTCTTCTTATTGTTGCTGCTGCTGGCCCGGCATTACCCGCGGGAATAATGCCAGACAGTCAGCCAGATAGGCTGCAGCCACAATCAACACATTGACTGCCATTTTTGCAGCGCTGCACGCGGCGTATGCGTGATCTTTGCCTGCGTCTCCAACTTGCTGGGCGCTTGTTGCAAACTAAAACAATTTTGGTCAATGCCAACGTTTACCATGTGGCTAGAAGTTTATTTAAATGTAGAGCAGAAGTCGTTTGCAGATTGCTAAATATTTTTATGAGCAAACAGCAAAAATACTTGGCCTTCCGTTGACAAAATTTACAATATTCAAATTCCATTACTAAACATTTGTGGACATTGATGTTGCTAGTAAGAGTAGTCAAAGTATGTTCTAAGACGTTTCATACTTTAGTCAAATTCGATGTCCTAAACTAAGCTAATCTTTCCAAAAGGCAACTCCAACCAACTTATCTAATGTTTAGCTCTGTTTTTTCTACAGTTTCGCTTGTTTGATTTACCAAACATTTGCTAAATTTAAAAAAACTTTAAAAATACATCTTTTTATAATTAAAAAAAAATTAAATATTACATTTTTTTATTTACTACATTTAAAAACTAGATAAATAATATTTTTTTTAGAAAAAAATTCATACATTTTTTAATTTTTTAAAAATAAATTCAAATTTTTATTTTTTATTTATTTACTACATTTAATAGAAAAATAATTTGTTTAAAAAAAAAAACCATACATTTTTATTATTAAAAAAAAAAAACAAATTTATAATTTTAATTTAATTTCTTTTTTAATTTATTACACTTTAAAATATAAAAATAATATTATTAATTTTTTTAAAAATATAATAATACAATTTTTTGTTTTTTATTTAAATTTATAACTTTTTAAAGATTTCATGTGCATATGACTGTCTCTAAAAGTATAAAAAGAATTATTTAAAAATATTACTAAGCATTCCTTGCATACTTTTAATAGCAAGTTGAGAACAGGGTATCTGTTGGCCTGGACATTTAGCTGCATTTGCCACTTATTTTGCTGTGCATTGGCTTTCGGGTTTTCGTTGTTGTTTGCAATGGCAGGCGGCAATTACGCGTCACGCAGCTGGACGTCGCGGCAAGCAACGCGATTTCCGAGCAGCGAACTGCGAATTGCGAGCAGCAAGCGCCGAGCTCGCACGCAGCTCGTTTCGTTCGGTTCGAGCTGCAGAACACACACAAATTGCCAGTGTAGGACAAGGTCGCATTTATTTGGTGCAGCCGCAATTGGGCAGCGGAATCGCGGGAGGGGCTGGGCACAGTCAGTTGTTGGGGGAGGCAAAGGCTATGAGTTTGCGATTTGTATGGACAAGTTGCGGGGGCTGGGCAGAGAGCGGGGCAGCAGCCTGGTGCATGCTGCGTACGAAGGTTACCTGACACACACGCACACCCTCCGAGACAGAGAGAGAGAGAGAGAGAGAGGGGGACAGCGGGAGACACGTTGACAGAAATGTTGAAAAATTATGAAATGAATACAAATATTTGCGGATCAGAGCAAAAAAGAGTCATCGCCATTGAATGTCGCCTTCAATGCGACGACAAAGTGCAAATCAAATGTGATAGATGATCTCAATGCATAGAAAAACGAAAATAAAATGAGAGAAATGGAAATAAAACGCAAATAAAATTGGAAAAGCCAGCTGAATGAAAGACTTGAAGTAGCTGAAGCATGGGCAGGTGACGAGCAACGTTTTTTTCTCCAGACTATGTCTATTAGAGGGCATTACATTTCAGCTATGCGGGCGAGACAAACAAGAGTCAGGTATAGAAACTCAGGTATCTTAAATATTTACAGCATGATTCATAGGGGGAAAATGTCTAAGCATATTTCCCTGGAATGCGAGAGAGCTAAATAATTAGCATTGGAATTGGTTTAACTTCTAGTTAATTATTAGCAATGTTTTCGTTTCACTGGAACTACAAGCTTTATGCTACTTATTTATCTCATTTATTGCGAATCGACTAAAAAAGTCGAGTTTTATCTAAAAACCACGTCAGCTGTAGCTCAGCTAGATTTTACGTAATAATCACGTGTCGATTTGTAATTGGCTTAAATAAAAGCATTGGGTGAATGCAGTGTTTATATATAATATATTTAACTAATATATGTATTTGTTGTATTTATTAATATTATTTGTTTATTTCAACAGTTTTATTACATTTATTTTTAATAAATAATATTAATAAAAATAATAATTAATGATATAAAATATTTTTTTTTAATTTCTATTTTTTTTAAACATATTTTTTTTATTATTTTTATATTGTTAATTTTTTTTTTTTTTATTATTATTATTGTTTAAAAAAAAATTGTTTTCCATTACTAATATATATTATTATTTTTTTAAATTAATTTATTTATTGTTTTTGATTATTTTTGTCTTTATTAAAAATAATATTTTTTCCATTGCTGGCATTTTACAAATGCCATAAAATTGGAAACAATTATGCATAAATTTTATTGTAAATATCAATATGACACAAACGTAAAATAATATTCCGTCTGCCCTCTGCCCTCTGCCCCCTTTCTCTTCAGCCCGAAAGTTGAACTTTTTCAACTACTATCAGTTACTGCCTGCTCTAAATACTTTATCAATCTAAACTTTTTAGTTTCTCGCTAGAGCATTGTCTATTAAAACTTGTTCCTTTTGGCCGAAAGAGCCAAAGCATGGCCAAATATTCAAGCACAACTATTGCGAAACACTGATTAATGACAAATTGTGCGGCATGCAAACTGCAAAATTTTGTGTTTTTCGTTTTGTTTGTTTTTGATTCTTTTAGACCCAATTCCACTGGCCATCATCCAAGTCATTTAAAGTGCTTGCAGAGCCCACAGAGTAAAAGAAAGAAAGAAAAGGTTGTTAGTAACTCAGCTCAACCACCTTCTGTGTGGCTACGACTGTCCCTCTCTCTCTCTCTCTTACTCTGACTGCACCTCTGTCTGCTGCCGCTGTGACCCCCCTTGAATAGCGCCTACTCACCTTACCCTCGCTGCTTCGCCCTGTCTGCCGCCTCCCTCTCCCTCTCCCTCTCTCGTTGCCCTTTCTCCTTGTCTGTTGTTGACGCTTCTTCCGTTCGCTGGTTTAGTTTTTCTTTTAGCTTACTTTGCGTTCCGCTGCTGCTGCTGCTGCTGTTGTTGTTGTTGTTGTTGTTGCACATTTTATTAACATTTTCATTTAGTGCTCTCTCTCGCTCTCTCTCTTGTTTTATTTTGCTTTTCATTGCAATTTGTGTTTCTATGCATTTTTGTGTGTGTTTTACATTCGTTTTTCGTGTCGCACCGCCAAAGCCACCCACTGCCACTGCCCAGCTGCAGCAGCAACAGCCCGCCCCCACCCATGTTGCAACATTGTTGCCACTGTTGCGCTCTTTTGCAGTTTGTTGAAGTTTTCATAATCATTGTCGTCGTCGTCGCAGTTGCAGCCTTTGCTTTTGTTTTTGTTTCTATCTGCGATTTTTTTTTAGGCTTTCGGCTGGGTCTGTGAGATTTTGCAGCTTGAAAACAATGCCGGGAAAGCGGCTTATTTTCTATGATTTAAATAATGACGAAGACAACAGTCAGCAGCCACCTTCATCAGCGACAGCAACATCATTATGAGCTCTGATACAATGGCAGCGAGACATCATTGATATAAGATATAAGTCCGACTTGTTGTTGTTGCGCTTCTTTTTTCTTGTTCGTAGTATAAACATTTATCTTTTGTACTACGTCACTTAGTGCATACGCTCCATTTGTCTATCTATCTATATATATACATATATATTTGTATTCTGCTAATGTCTGCTAAATTCCTTCTGTTTCTTTGTTTCTTTGCAGCAAAATGTTCATTGGCGGCCTCAGCTGGCAGACCAGTCCAGGTAAGTCATGGCCCACATCCCAAGCGAATCTTGGAAATTAGTTAAAATATGCTAAAATTTTGCCAGCAGTCAATTAGCATTACTTTTTGGTATATATATGTGTGTGTATAAGGTAGAGCTAACAGTTCTATGTTAACGAGATGCCTTTAAGCAATACATTGTGCAGTTATAGGTATGTAACTATATATATTTCTATGTATAGATCTATAGATCTGTCAGCTAACGCTTATATTGGCAAATGTTATATTTCCTCTACAAGCGACAACTTCAAGCATTTCTCAGATATAAAAAAATGTACTAAATGTACTAAACTAAATGAAGAAAAAAATTGTGAACTACAAAATTTTCAAAATTAGTTAGCAAAAAAATTTAAATAAAAAAAATATATTTTTATTATTAATATTAAAATAAAAAAAAAAATTGATTATAATAAAATTTATTTATTTTATATTATTAATTTTTAAATTTTGTAAATATTGTTTATTATATATTTATTAAATTATATATACAATAAATATATAAAAACCCAAATTTAAAAAATTAAAAAATTAATAATATGAAATAAATTAATTTTACTATTAAATTAAAAAGAGAAAAAATAATATAATATAAATAAAATATATTATTGAACATTTTTTATTATTTATTTAAATTCTTGAGCAAATTTCTAATCGAATTTAATTTTTGTAGTATTTTCAAAAAATATTATTTAAATTTAATTTGATAAAACATTTGCTAAGATTTAAAAAATTAAATATATATTTATATATCTTATATCAAGTCGAACTAAAAAGCTTTGCTCATAAAAAAAATCAGAAAATTAGCTTTATATTTGTAGAGAATATAGCAGATACTATATCTGTTAAACTACAATTTGCTTCACTTCAATTGGGCAATATAGATAGATATATTTTTACATATATACATAGATACATGTTATATATCGTATTTATTTATGTGTATCCGTATGTATAGATATTCATAGGGCAATTTAAATGAGGCAACGAATTGATTCATTATTCAGTTGAGTTGTTTATTTGACGATCGAATACAATGAACGGGACGAACGGGTTTTTGCTTAAATTGAAATTGTAATTGATGAAATGCTTGAGATTTTGCCATGCCGGCGACGTAATTTGACGTCAATTGGCGGCAGACACTGAATGCGCCAGCTGCACGGCGCGAGGGGAGGGGGGCCAGCTAGCAAGAGGGCGGGGCGTCGGGGTGGACGGACCCCCATTATGTACTGCATAGTTTTCATTAGGCTAATCAAAAGGCGGCTTCACTCTGTGCCACATATATTAACCAAATTTGATGCCCCACTCGAAAGGTTGGCCAAAAAAAAAAAAAAGAGTGGGAAGGAGGGGGCGCAGGCGGGGAAGCAGACGGAGTAGACAACTGCAAGATGCCTTTTGATGGCCAACTTGGAGTGTTGCAGTCTGTGCTGCCGCCAACACATCCGCCGCCGCATTGCACACACACACACACACACAGAGGCACACACACACAGGCACACTCGAGTGTAGCTGCATTGGCCTTTTTTTTGTGTTGTTGTCGCCCCGTTTGTGTTTTTGTTTAGCAAAATTGTTGGCTCCGCCCATCATCAGAATGGCACTCGGCATTACGCTAACATATTATAACCTATAGCGCATATCTACACACACACACACACACACACACACACACTCATATGTATGTGCCGCAATAGTTGAAGAGTCAATGCGGTCTTTGGTTTGTCTCTTTATTTTGGCCGCTTGCTGCCGTTTGTTGTTGTTGTTTTTGCTCTCATTTTTCTTGCTTTTATTTTTCACGTTTTTTGTACCTGTGCCAAAAAAATTTTCAAATTTTCAAATGGCTTCTTCAATAGTGGCCCCAACTTGAAATTTTTTTTCCGCCACATGTGTGTGTGTGTGTGTGTGTGTTTTCCCTCTGCTGCCTTTTGTTATCTTTGCCCATTTGGTGTGTGTATATATATGTCTTCAATCTTTTCCTTTTTTTTTTTTAATTTTTATTGTATTTCTTGTTGCTGCTGTAGTTTTTGCTTTTGGCATGCGCTGGTTGGCTGGCTTGTTAAATTAGCCAGAGTCTGAAAAATCTTGTGTTAAATTAAAGACTTGCCCACCGCAAGCTGAAAAAAGGCTACATTTATCTTAAGTCTGCAGTTGCAGTTCGGCAGCGCAGTGCTGTTAAACGTGGGCTGGCTAGTGGGTCGGCTTTGAAACGGGTATCAAGAGTGAGAGCGGTTAATGTGGAACGGGGTTTGAGGAATTTGGAAGAGGAACGTATCGAAGTTTAAGGTAAATCTATAAATCTATATCGGGAGAACCAAGTAAGCTATGTGGCAGAGTCTATAACTGTATCGGTGGCCATCAGTTCATTATGAATCGGTTATAAAGCGGTTATGCGGTGTTACAATAAGAAAGCTTTGAGCCTTAGCTTATGAAAGTTAGACAGAGATCGCGAGATGGAAAGAGGATAAGAGAGAGAGAGAGAGAGAGACACATAGAAGAATGATCAAGAGAGTGAAGGAGAGAGACAGAGAGATAGATAGATAAAGGTAGGGAAAAGAAAGATGGAGAGAGAGAGAGAGAGGGCAAGAGAGAGAGAGAGAGTGGTCTGAGATGGCAAAGAATATGAAAAGAACAAGAGACTTCGAATGGTCCAAAAATAGTTGAGTGAGGCTTGTGAAACGGTTATGCAACGTATAATGTGTGCCATGCAGAGACTATGAAACGGTTATGAAACGGAAATGTAATTTTAATAACATGTATGTGAGCAACTTTTGACAACATAATTAAAATGTTTTTGCAACCAATAAGGTAACTTTTATTATTATTTCTAAAACAGTTAGTAAGCGCTTAGCTTAAAAATCTTGCAGTTGAACCGGTTAAGCGACGATTATGCCTTTGCGTACTTCAAAACTTCACACTTTACACTTTGCGACAGCGGCAACTGTCACTGACTGCGATCGTATGCCATTTGCCGCACAATACATAACTCTGGCCATGCCCATCTTATGTCTAGCCTTCGACTAGGCTGGCGCTAGGCAGAGGCCTCTTCTAGCTGGGCTGCGTCTGTGGGCCAGCCGGAACAAGCAGCTGAAGGCACGCAGCTCAAGTGGCCAGCCACTCGCGCTGCAGCTTATGCTTTTGGATTCTGTTCAGCAGCTATTGCCACTCAAGCACACACACACACACTCTAACAGAGAAAGAGAGTAAGAGAGCAAGATGTCTCCCACACACAGTAGACACTCGAGAAATGTGCTGACAAAGACCTAATCTAGGGCGTCTATAAACATGTGCCTGGTCCAACTGCAATAGTGGTAGACAGGTCGGCGGAACGTGTTGATAGCTAGTGATGATGTCCGCATTGCAGTCAACGTTTGGCCACTCCAAGCGTTATGCTCCCCCAGATTTTTAATGATTGGCACGATTGTCTTAGCTACTTAATGATGTGCACAAGTGGGCCAGCATCCACGGCTCTCCCTAGTGCCACATGTGATAGTAGTAGCTGCCGCTGCTTTGTGTCAATTTTCGTGTCAACTAGCAGAGAGTGCACACACACACACACACACACTCGCACACACACATACTTATACATAACTTAATGAACTTTTACGACCTGCCCCGCCTCCTATTTGCTGCGGCGTAATTTAATTTTAATTTCGCAAGCAGTTCACTGGAAGTAATTGTATGCATTGAAAATGTATTTGCTGCTATCGCATGGAAAACACTCGACAGACTGAGAGCGAAAGAGTGAAAGACGAAGAGACACTCTTACTCAGTCAATTGAAACGCATAATGCGCGCGGAAGTCAAAGGAGCGTCAAGGAGACCCTTTTGACGCTCTCTATTAAGGACGTTTCTACTTTAGTTCCCTCTGACTTCATATAGAAATATACGTGTATATATTGCTGATAGCGCATTAAGAGATTAGTATTTTAAATTATGTTTACTCAGTCTGTGCTGCTTAGGCTCAAGGCTTTAGTTTGATGAGAGAACGTAGTTGTTGCTCCACTTGCTGCTGGTAACAGCCCAAGGTGGAAGCTCTATTTCTCTAAACGACTTTTAGATATGTTAGCTAAGCTAGGTTTATACGGGGCCTCATATGTTTTATGGAGACATCATTCATTAAGTTTACGTATTTGCAATTCTCTCATTCTCCATTTCTCCTTCATTATCCATCACTCTATTCTCTATCTATATCTCTCACACTCTCTCTTTATTTTCATTATCTATCTCTTTCATTTTCCCACTCTCTTTTATTCTCCATTCTTTTCATTCTACATCTCTTTCATTCTTTTTTCTCTCTTATACTCTTTATTCCTCTCATTATCCATCTGTCTCGCTCTCTATCTCTATCTCTTTGACCATCTCTACCTCTTGCATTCTTTATTTGATCCATCTCTCACTCTTTTCGTCTCATTCTCCCTTTCTCTCACTCTCTATCTCAATCCCTCTCATTCTCAGTCTTTCTCACTCTCTATCTCTCTAATTCTCTATTCCTCTTAGTCTCCATATCTCTCACTCTCCATGCTTTACCTTATTCACTCTCCACTCTCTGTCTCTTCTGTCTCTATTTTTCTCACTCTCAGTCTCTTGTACCTGCTTAAAGGTTTCTTATGATACCAATGTCTGTCAAAAGCTGGTTGATATACCACTTCTATCATTGCGTTTGGAATTGATCTGAAGTCTGGAAGATCTCGGATCTCTAAGTAGATCTTAGATGCAACTGAAACTGTAATTGAATCTTAGATTTTCTATATTATACTCCAATATCTTCTGAAGATAAGAATCCGGAGCTCTTCTACCCATATTGTTCTTTATTTTACGAAAATCTTCTCCAGTCCCCTCAAATACAAACGTAATTAAGTAAAAACTTTCGCAATCGAATCAAATGTCTCATGTGTCGCTGACATCTGTGCAAGTGTATTTAAACTTTCAGCACAGACTGTCGACAAATGCTGCACTCTGATCACCTATTGTTGTGGAGCATGGGGAGACGGAGGGGCTTACTGTTGTGCCGCCGATTTGTGTCAAATTGAAACGAAAATTTGTGAAATACAATACGGTGAAGCAAGGCGCTAAAGGCAAATGGCAGAAGCCAGAAGGCAAAAGGCTTCCCGCCTTTTGCTATTTTGGCTGTGCATTCAACTGAAATACTATTTATATATGCGTTCAGATGCTCAGATACGTTCAGATACATTTGCATCTGCAGCGCAGCAAACAGACGCCCATTACTCATGCAACACGAGCAACAACAACAGCAGCAACAAAGAGCTGAAGAAGCAGCAGCAGCAACAGCAAATGGAAAATCTATTCACATATCGCTCACATTTCGATGCCGCTTAGCGATAAAGTCGCGCAACGAGACGCAGATACAAATACAGATACATTTGCAGCTGCACGGCTACAGATACTTTGAGCAAATAAATATGCATTCTCTCGATTTACCCGCATCGCGTTCCCAGTTTGTTTTCTTTGTTTTTTTTTTCTCCCCCTTTTTTTGGGTCTACTATTTTTTTTTTTTTTTGTCATGTAAATGAAAATGGAGACAGTTTTGTCAAGCAGCTGCGTTTGTTTGCTCAAGGTATTTCCGATTGGATTTCATTTGTTCTCCGAACGATCGAGAGCTTGAAAAGGTAATTGAGAATTGACTTTGGGTTTCTTCAAGCAGTTTGCATTTTTTGTATTCAATTTTCAGATGTAATCAAAGAAATTGAATCTGTAAATAGAGTTCTATTAACGGTTGTATGCAGAGTGAAACGGTTATGAATAGTTAGCGGGAAAAATCTTGCAAATTAAAAAAAGAAAAGTTTAGAAATATGCTATTAAAATATATTAAAAAAAAATAATTTGCATTCGAATCGGGTTTCAATCGGTTATAAATTATAATAAATATAACTCTTCCATATATACATCTAGTTTATATCAATAAGCTATTCAAATAGCTATATAAAGAATATTTCTTCGAATCGGTTTTGATCGGTTATAAATTGTAGCAGACTTAACTGCCACATAGCCACCCAGTCTCAATTTGTATTAGAAATATTTGGCAAGTTAACTATTCGCTTTTATAGGATTTCTATTGGGGCCAACGGAAACGGGCAATCGAGCAGTCGGAATTCAATCAGGAAACGAAACGTTGATGAAAACATTTGCGTGACTTTCGACGAGCAGAAGGCAAATAAAAAGTGAGAGACAGCAAGAGAAATCTGTGCGTCTAAAAATTGTTGAAATATCCTGGGCGTTATGCGACTAAGCACTCCAGGAAGCAGACAGGTGACAAAAAAAATTAGGGAGAGTCCGACTCGAGCTGCAAAGACAGTGGCAGCCCAGGGTTGGGGGCGGGGGCGTGGGCTGGTGGCTTGTCGCAGTCGATTTCCTGATTAATTTATGCAGTCGAGGGCAATGCTGGCAGCCAGTTAACAACAATTTGCCGCAAGCTTCGTTAAAATTGAAAAAATTGTCAATAAAATAAGTGAGCGACTGTCAGCCAGTCAGCCAGCCAGTCAGTCAGTCAGTCAGTCAGTCAATCACATAGTCGGTGAGTCAGTTCCACAACGTTTCGTTGCGTCCATCAGTCAAAAGTTCAGCTAGCTCCTGCCCAGCATCATTTTTATCTGCTCTAGCTGCCTAGGAATGCTTCCTGTTCGGCCCACTCGCGCCTCGTCCCGACTCCTCCACTTTGGCGCTGTCTGCTGCAGCTGCCAATCTTTGGTCATGTTTTTGCAGCTCGCTTCATTTTCCTTTTGAATGTGATTATCCTAAGGCTGTGGGCAAGCGCATCTTCGCTTTGATAGATGGTCGCCTCGCTGACTCGGTGCCCGACTTGTCTGTCAGCCTGTCGTCGCTGCCTGTCTATCCTTTGGCCGTGCTGCCTTTTGCATTGCATTTAATGTCCTGCACTTGTCCAAGTGGCCACCAGCGGCAGGAGTAGCAGCGCCAGCAGCTGCTGCTGCTGCTGGCTCCTTGTTCGCCGTTTTGTTGACTTTGGCACGAGTTTGGTTAAAAAGTTCACACATGCCGCAAGGCCCCGCCCCCTCCAGACACACATATGCATATATGGTGTGTGTGTGTGCGTGTGTCCTGGTCATGTTGTTGCGCCTTTGGCGTTTGCCTGCTTCTTGTTTTTATAACCTTTGCTTAGACGGAGGCTAGCGAGGGTATAAGAAAGACATTGAAGCGGGTATATGGGTTCTCATAGGAAGTTGAGGCAGTTTATGGATAATAATGTTGGGATCTAGTCAGCTATAAGAAAAGGTGTTCATATTCCTTAGTGGTTAGCTTGCAAACACTCTGTTAGATTATAATTCCCTTTACAGGGTATTTTTGTAGCTTATATACGCATTTCTGCCACAGCTAATGCAGTTTAGCATATAGCTTTACACTTTGTAGCAAACTAGGATCGACAGGCCCTCTTGACTACAGATACAGGGTATCTCTTAGTCGTTCAGCTTGCTACTAGACGTGTCTTCTTCAATTTAGAGCACAGCCAACTCTTCTATTTGAAGAAAACTAGATCGATAGCCATTCTGGACTTCTTTCAGCTACAGCTACAGGGTATCTCTTAGTCGTTCAGCTTGCTACTAGACGTGACTTCTTCAATTTAGAGCACAGCCAACTCTCCTATTTGAAGCAAACTAGATCGATAGCCATTCTGGAATTCTTTCAGCTACAACTACAGGGTATCTCTTAGTCGTTCAGCTTCATACTAGACGTGTCCTCTTCAATTTAGAGCACAGCCAACTCTCCTATTTGAAGCAAACTAGATCGATAGCCATTCTGGAATTCTTTCAGCTACAGCTACAGGGTATCACTTAGTCGTTCAGCTTGCTACTAGACGTGTCTTCTTCAATTTAGAGCACAGCAAACTCTCCTATTTGAAGCAAACTAGATCGATAGCCATTCTGGACTTCTTTCAGCTACAACTACAGGGTATCTCTTAGTAGTTCAGCTTGCTCCTAGACGTGTCTTCTCCAATTTAGAGCACAGCCAACTCTCCTATTTAAAGCAAACTAGATCGATAGCCATTCTGGACTTCTTTCAGCTACAACTACAGGGTATCTCCGAGTCGTTCAGCTTGCCACTAGACGTTCCTCCTTGATTTTTTGTGCTATTTTGTTGTTTCGCAGAGTCTTCTTCATGCTGTGTTGGCTTTCAACTTCAGGGGCCGTTTGTCTCCGGTGCGGTGTTTGAATATTTACATAAGTGAGACAGCGACACACACGCACACACGCGCACTCCCGCACACACACACGCCTCCACACATGCATTAAACGGTCTTGGTGCTGGGCAACAATTAATTAACTTGTACGAGTATCAAACGTCGTCGTCGTAGCCTTTGGTGGCGCTTGGCAATTTGAAAGTGCTGGGCCGAGGCCCTAAATGCAACTAACGTAAATTGTAAATTAATAAGCATTGCGCATACGGCCCGAGGCGATGGCTGAGGTGCAGGACACAAGTCCTCGTGCGCAGCTCGATTGCAGCCGCATGTGGCGCTTGTCATATGCCATTATCCGGGAATGTTCAGTCGGGCCCGACTAATAGACAATTTTTTGGCAACCGAAAAATGGTATAAACGTGCCGCAGGACGACAGCACACAAACTATGTCGGCGGATGGCACGCTGGAGGAGGAGGCGAGTCGGTGGGCGTGGCGTGGCAGTGGGTTGGCTTCTCGTGATGTTGCCAAGGATACGGCCGTGTGCAGCGGAAGCATTTAAATTAAGGACGACACATTAAAATTATGCAATAACAACAGCTATTATTATGAGAGAGGCAGGGAGGGAGAGCAGGAGAAGAGTAGTTAGAGAGAGAGAGGGGGCAGAGGGGGCGTGCAGCTGCATGCTGAGTAAATTGTAGTGAAACTTTAAGCAGCTACGAAAAAAGGACTTCTTTTTTTTTTGGTAGTCTGCAAAAGCGGTTTAATGAGCGCTGTGAATGTCAACACCCTAGCGGCTTCAATATATAACAAAAAGCCAGTGAGTGGGCGGGGTGGTTGGGAAAGTCATAAGTCGCAAGCGCAGGCTAAAAACTAAAATAGGCAAAGCAGAAGAGCAAATATGAAGGCAGAGGCAGAGGGTAGGGGCAGGGGCAGCGGCAGGGGCACAGGCGCAGGCACAGAAGCCACTCGCCGTTATAAAAGCCAACGGCAGTATAGCCAGAGCTGCCTTGTCTGCCACACACACACACCCACACACACATGCCTGGCATGTGGCGCTGGGGATTTCGGGTGTAGCCAGTGGCACCCAACCGGGTTATCGACTTTATGTGTTTGTTGTTTTTTCGTACCCAGGCGCCGTTTCCTTGTCTTTTGGGGCCTCCATTTCAATTGCAGACGTTGCTGCTGCCGCTGCTGCTGCCGCTGCCTGTTATTGCCCGCTTTTGTTGCCTCCATTTGTAGCTGCATTGATTTGCTACACGCTGTTTTCTTCTTACTAGATTGAGATTTTGGCGTCGCTGTTAAGTCTACTTGATTATAGTTGGGTTAACACGTTGAGCTGACTACTAAGTTTTCACTATTAATTGATGAACTTGAAATCGAGTTGAGTTGGCCAGAAATACAAGCCAACCTGGCTTAATAAACATGAATCTTGCGTACCGCTGTTAAAGTTTGCTGTTAAGCTAAAGAATTACATTCTGATCTTCAAGCTAACAGCTGTTAGCTAGCTGTTAAACCCATTTAGCTAACATATGTAGCTATAACTTATTTTAACATAATAATGTTAATGTAAGTTGACATGTAGCTAGCTCTGTTAACGTTCTGTGAAGAGTAGCGCAGCGACTTATGCATTAGCATTAGCAATTTCAGCTTAGCTTTAGCTGTTAATTCTGTTAATTCATGCTGTTCAGCTGAACTTGCAACGATTTATGTTAACTCAAGCCTAAGTAAGATTTAATTCTAATCAGATTGCTGTTAGTTTTAGCTGTTAAACTAGAACTATTAACAGAGTCTTCAAGCATTAGCCTTTCCAATGTAAGGTTGTATTTGCCAGCTGCTGCTAGGCTCATTCGATATATCTAGCAGTAAAGCTTTCACATAAGTCGCCGATAAGCCTTTTTGCTCAGCGCAGCTCATTAAAAGCTCATTAAGCAGGCTTAAGAGCGTTAAGCAGAGCTAAGCTAAGCTTAGCTCTCCTTGCCGCTGTTAAGCCTAACATTAACATATTAAATGCTCTTCTTCGATAACTTCTCGATAACTTTTATCGATCTACACTCCTGTGTCGACTGACACCAGCCACATGTGCGGCACGTTTTTCATTTGGCGTGTCTCGCCTTTTATTTAATAGTACAACTAAATATGTCAGAGAGTTGACAAAAAATTTATCACCTTGCCTGGAGAGCAGGCCGACTCAGCTGCAGTTGCTGCACCTGGCAGTTGGGTTTAGTCTGCTTTTGTGGCTTTTGCCGTGTTGCACTTGAGGCAAAGCCTCCGCCACGCTACTTAGTTGCTGGCTTATCAGCGCCTTCTTTCTCTTCTTCCTTGCCGAACCGAAGTTCGACAACAACTTAGCCTTCATTGCTTCCAGTTGGTTGCACGACTCGACTAGTGAGACGTGGAGACGGCAGTTGCCGCTGGCTTTTGTCACCAGGGAGCACGGCCACCGGGAGAGGCAGCCAGACACAGAGACAGGGACAGGGACAGAGACAGACACAGAACTCTGTGCCTCAGTCGCGCTTCCGTTTGCAGTGAGTCAAATATATTGCCAACTTCCTGCAGCACCGGCTAGTCAGGAACCCCGGCCACAGCCACCTACTTGATAGGCTTTTTGTCGACGACAACTGCGACGACGACGACGACGACGACCGTAACGAAAAAATGCAGTTAGAACTACTTGGGGCTAGAGTTGAACTTAGTTATACCACGCATAAGAGCTCTATAGAGAATGATGTTGGATATGGGAAGATATAGTAGTTATAATCAGGTGTGCTTAGCTATAAGCTAAGTATTTGGAATGTTATCGATGCTGTGCAAGTCTAAGACTATTACATCATAGCCCCAAAAACTATACTATATAAATTGTTAAAGTATTTCATCCACAGTTTTAAGTATTTTTAAGCTTATTGTGATTATATTACAATTCGTCAAGCTTCATTTAAAAGTTAGCTTCGATAGAAGCTTTATAGTTCAGATATACAGATATCGATAACTTCGATAGCCGTCTTATTTTTCTCGAGCTTACATTATTACTTGAATTTATTATCGTCCATAAAGCACCTTTATCTTTATAACCTTATCTTAAACTCTGTCAACTATAGTTTTCATATCCATATATCCTTAGATCACTTTAACGATAACTTAAACGATAACGTCTAGAATATTAGCAATAGTTTCGACAGACTAAACTTTTATTATAATTGTGATATCATTATCGACAGTTTTTATAAGCAGAATACTGTCTGAAGTTGGTCTATAATGTCTAACCTATCGATAGAATCGAACTCTTAAATTCCATTTATAATTTTTATATATTTATCGATATTTTCAGTCATCGCACGTTCTTATAGATAATATAATAATGCTTTACACTGTTGATTAAAAACCCAAAGCTAACTAAGAATTCTATTGTATACTCAAGAGTATAAGCTTACGATCTTAGTTTATCTAACCTTCGTATGCAATGTTTACAGGGTATTTTAAATATACTAAAAATTCTAGAGCCGGCTCTCGACATCGATTAAGTTATTACGAAATGTGCGCTACGTGCAGCGTCTTCTACTCACACACACACAACAGAAAGCTGCGCCTATACACATACATACACACTCTGCAGTCTGTGTGTGTGTGTGGCTGAGTTTCATTCCTGCTGCCTGCCACCCGCATTGCCACACAGGACTCACGTAATTTTTGCCTTAGCCTTAAACTGGGTCACAAATTTTCGTACTCGTTCGCTTTGCATAACCAAAAAATTGTTGTATTGCTGCAGACAATTTTTGTTTACCTGCCACCTGCCGCCTGCACACCTCCTCGTCCTCGTTATGCTTCGATGTTGTTGTCTGGGTTTTGTTATTATGTCAGCTGAGCTGCCTGATTGACACGCGTGCATATTTTCGAGCTTCTGTCTGAATGTCTCGCTGTCTGTCTGAGTGGGGGCTGGGCTGGGCTGGGCTGGGGAGGCGAGGTCAAGTCAAAGAGTGTCACAACATGTCTGCTTCCGGTGCACACACACACACACAGAGACACGTATGAAATGAGAGAGTAACATGCACTGCAATTCACAGTTAGACAGAGACACGCGCCTGCTGACGGTGTTGTTTACATATAAAAGTTGCATGACCCCGCCAACTGCAGCAGCAACAACAGCAACAGCAACGGCAACAACTAACTGTGTTGTCTGTTTACGAAGTTGCCACTGGCAGCAACAACAACAACAGCAACAGTCAGCGAACGTTGCAACTTCACAGCTGTTAAGGCAGTCTGTTAACTTAACAGCTGTCGCAATCAACTGCGCTCTCTTAAGCACGCGCGCTCTTCGGCTTTGCGCTCTGCCTCTCTCGCGGTCGCTCTCTTAGCACACACGTGCGAAGCTTTCGTTGAGGCGCTTTTCATTCATAAAAATGGCCGTCAAGCTTTTTGCTCGCTTGCCGGCTGTTGCACAAAAGCGACGCCAGTTGGCGCCACTGTGCCGCTCACGAATTCAGCTGGCGTCAGTCGAAATGCAAACAAAAAATTAAAATATGGAGGAAAAATAGAGGAAAATGGCTGAAGGAAGATGAAAAACGTATTGCAATGTGTCTTGTGTCCTGCATCCTGGAGCCGTGTCCCATGGACACATCCTGACGGTACTCATGTCCGCCCCTAATGTCAGCGCTTGTTTTGATGCAAGCTCACGCGCCGTAAACAACTTATTATCATTGCCTTTGGCCTTTCTTCCCCCCTCCCCTACGTCTCGCTCATCTCCTCACTTCGCCTTTTTTGTGTGGCCAAATTTGTTGGCTGCCTTTCAAGTTGCATTGAGAGCAAATATTGCACACATACGCCCCAGCGGAAACGCAACGCAGACATTTGGGACGCTTTTTATTTGTATACCCTGTAAATGGCTAAAGTAGCTAGGTAGTATAGGGTATGCCAAGCTTGCGCTAGCTTTTGCCATAGATGGGGCGGGGAGAGGGGTCGTTCGTAAAATATCAGAGTAGTGTTTATATATGATTTCCATAATTTCGATAGTTATCGATAACAAGTCTAGGCTTTAATATGGCATGCGAATGGGCTGAATGGGGTGTTTAATTATTTTAAGATCTATGCAATTTTTATTGACAGCTGATATTACTTTGGGAACTTTATTAATAATTATCTGAAAAATCGATAACAATCGATAAATAGATTAAGCGACGTAAGCCTGTTAAACATATACTTATATACTTGATGTTGCGAGATACTTTTGTATAATATGAAATTGAGAAATAGAAACTATTTTTTTTTAAATCGATAACTATCGATTAGCAGCTAAGGCAATAGTTGCTCATAAAGCTAAAGTTTTAGCCTTAAAGAATATTTAAGGTAGTTTTGTAATTGAAGTAGACAGCTGGCAGACATATATGAAGTTTTTATAACAAATTCTTCGAAATCGATAAATATCGATAACCAATTATCGCTGATTATCGCTGCCTGCAGGGCATCATCTAGTCTGTCATACTCCCCCACAGCAGTTTGAGTCATCTCGCTTTTTTTTGCCTTTTTTGTTACCTTTCGCGTCGCCAATCTGCGACGCCTGATCAGGCCAAAAAGTAGCTTAAGTGGCACCGTCCCGGCTCCTGGGCAAACAAGCGCAAACGCCCAACAAAAAACAGAAAACTGCAAAAACTGCAAGAAAAAAGTGGTAAAAAAATCCATCAAGCCGCGTGCCAAGTTTCAAATTTCACGAATTGCATTTCATGAGCGAACGAATGATGTGCCACGCCCCCAAAAACTGGCAAACTTTTATCTCTGTTTTGGGAAATGTTTTATTTGCGCTTGTCTAAGCCAGCCGCCCACCCATCCGCCCACTCCTTGGGCTATAAATCATAAATACACTCACATTTCATTTGAAATAATTTGTGGCATATTGGCAATTATTCATTCTTGTTGTTGTTGTTGTTGTTGTTGTTGTTGCTGCTGTGCCGGCAGCTCCTTTTGAGCTCTTTGCAACGCCAGCCGAGCTTAAGTGCGACGAATTCAGTTTTTTTTTATTGTTGTTGTTGTTGCCTTTGTTCTGATGTGGATTTTGTTGTGGATTTGTTGTTGGCTTCGGTTTATCTTTTAGCAGAGCAGCAGCAGAAAAAAAACAGTCTGCGGTGACATCGCATAAAAGGTGTAGGACCATAAAAAAACGAAGCGGCGAAGAGAAATGCTCGAAGGCAGCGGAACTTTAGCGTCCTGGAAGATTTGCAGGTGTGGGCGCTTTTAGAGAGCATTCAAGCAAAAGTTGATTTAGTGTCGGAGCTGCTGATAAGCAGCAGCGGCAGCAGAGCCAAAAACATGAATATTATGTAATAAGACTTGGGCTTGTCTCTGAATGCATTTATTATGTTTGCCATGCAGGGAAGATGGTAAATAAATCGGGAATGAGTAGAGAGAGGGAGAGCCTAACTAAACTAAAGTCTAAGAGGAAAGCTGTGAAGTTGAATGAATGTCAGATTGGTGGCATGAACTACAAGATGAGCTACAGGATGAGCTACAGGATGTACGACAGTATAAGTTACAGCATGTGCTACAGGATGAACGACAGGATCAGCTATGATAAGCTACGGTATCAGCTATAAGCACTGGAAGCCAACTTCAGGCTGTGGTCACAGCGGATCTTCCGAACTGATAACTCATATAGGTCAACTGCAATTCCATTCTATACAATCTCAAAGTCAAAGTGAAAAGATTCTTCAAGTTAGGCAATACCTTTCTATGCGATTCTCAATTACTCAAATGCTGGGTTGGCCTCATAGCTCGAACAGACCTTTAGTTGCCCCGTTAACTTCACTCACTGCATAGCTTTCTGAGTAAGCAAAATTGTCAATAGGACCTTACTATGCGATTCTCATTTAATTCATTAGTTTACAGCGCTAGTTCATCAACTTTCTCTTAGCTATGTTCTATGTAAATTTGCATTTATTTGTTATACGTTCAAGCAACGGTTCATTTGCGCGCACACTAAGCTTGCTTTATGAACTAGTTCAATTTTTTGGAGTTTTAAAAATACATTTTCGTAAGCAGCTCAATCGATAATAAAAATCCGCATGAACTGTCCAATAGATTGACTCTAATTTATGTTAAATTCAATTGCTAACACACACATAGAGAGAGAGAGAGAGAGAGAGAGAGAGAGAGAGTCTCTCTCACACACACACTCACAGCAAATCCCGCTTAGCCCGCAATTGCCACAATTCGCATGCAAATCAATGCGAAAAGCGAGTGGGGAGGGGCGCCATTGGGGGGCAGATTCGCAAAACTATGAGTCAAAAATAGAAATAAAAATAGGGGAAAAAAGGAATTGATTCGATTAACCTATTCAGCTGCAGCTGCAACAAAAAGAGTAAGAAAACTGGACAGAGAAATGAAAAATTTGTAAAACGTCGTAAAGTTCAGGCGAACCCAATCAAAAGGCAGCAGCAACAACCGCCAGCTTAGCTCAGCTTAGTGGGCGTGGCTGCACGCCCTGGCCCATTGAAATCGCTTGAATGGCAGGTGCTAATGTATCTGGGCAAATGTATCTCTCAAATGCTTTGCCCATGAATTGCAATGAAAGCTAATTTGCCAATTGCTGACGGACGCACAGTCTGGCCACCCTCCCCCCTCCCCGCCCCCCTGCACAATTGAGCTGCATTCGGAATCAGTTGCCAAAGTGTGATTAAATGTGTTTTTCAGCTTTTGTTGCGTGTTTTGAACAAAGCGAAATAGATATAGCAACATCTGCACATGCGACATTAGACAACACAAAGCGAGCACGAACACAGCCGCAACTCCCTTTGGCGCCCCCCCTTTAGAGGCCCACTCAACGCTTTTGTATTTTCTATTTATATTTTTGCTTTCTGCTGAGTTGCTAAAAAACTTCTTTTGCGGTCTCTCTCTCTCTGTGTGTGAGAGTTTTTGGGTATGGGTGGCTTGGGCCTGCCGCCCAACAACAACCCCCCAATGAAAGTGAAAGAGGAAAAAAAATCTGTTTGCATATTACACAGCGGCAGCAGCAGCCGCAGCCACCGCATGTGGCAGGGGCTAGCGGGGGCCTGTTGCGGCCATGCTTCCAGCTGCGCACGCTAGGTGTCGCCAGCGTGCAGCGCGTTCGAGCATCTTCAAAGTTGAAGTAATGCGGCCTCAAGTGGCAGACGATGCCATCAGCAGCCGTCGCGTTGATCGTCCTTGCTGCGCTGCATGAAGTCCTGTGAAAATATATAAGTGTGCCTGTGTGTGTGTGTGTGTGTGTGTGTGTGTGTGTGTGTGTTTGTGGCTGGCATTTAAAATTGCTTGGCTTTGGCGCTTGTCCTCACCTGTGTTATGTTTTGAATGAACGCCTGCGTCTTTTATCTTTTCATAAATTTTTTTTTATAAATTTCTTTTTTTTTTCCTGTACTTTTTTCGCTTTTGTTGTTGCGCCGCCCAACAACCTGCTGCCACTTACAATCACTTTTATTTCGCGGCGCGTTTCCTGTGCCACGCCTCCGCCTCCCAGAAGTTTTTTCTCCTGCAGCCGCATTTTAATGCTCAACAAAATTTGAATTGAATTTGCCGACAGGCCGCGCGGATGCGTTGCTCCAGCGAGCTTTCTGCTTTCTGTTTTCATTTCTTGCTCAGCTCTTCTTCTTTTCTTTCCATTTCTTTTTTTTTTATATTTTCCTTCTTTTTATTTCCAATTTGCATCTTGGCTGCCTTCAATTTGGCCTCGCCTCTGTCCGCCCAAAAAACTGGCAGCTGCAGGCGCCAACTTCAACTTCCAACTTCTAGCGAAAAACTACAGGTAAAGGTAAAGGTAAAGGTGAGCGCAGCTCCTTTTTTTTATGTATATATATATATTCGCTCTGCTTTGCTCTGCGCTGGTGCTCTGCTTCTACTTTCGCCTAGTTTCACGCTTTGGTTTCCTTAATCGTTTATCCTTGGGATTATGGTAACATAACAATGCCCAAAGCGACCCGAGCGCACCGAGCTGGCGTCGCTTGCATCCTTGCGGCTCCTGTAATTGGATGTGAAATGCTTGCTAAACTTGCCCAAGCAACTGCACAGGATGGGGCCGAGAGCTGGCTTTAGTAGGTGCTCTCACTGCGGGTTTGGGCTTCCTCCACTAGCTTCGAGTGTCTGCAATTGAGCGCTGCAAATGCGCATTTAATTCGTTTTTGTGCATGCAAATGGTTGAGCAGAGAGAGGGAGAGGGAGTCAAAGTCTGTGCTCGTAACCCACTATGATAGATGGAGTCGGGCAAAGCTTTTGATTTATATAGCCATCGCACTATATGCCAGAGTCATAAATATGGTTAACAGAAAGCGCTTAAGTTGTCACGCCTGGTAAACATTAAAATAAAAATAAAAATTCGACTACAACTGAAGTTGAAGTCGCTTTATTGATTGATAAATCATTTGAGATGAGTCGACTGCCAGCGGAACGTAGGTTAAACCAGCTTGCAGTTGACAAGTCACCAAGTGGGAGCTAGTAGTGTTGTGAAACTTGTTTTGGTTAGGTGTTGGTTAAGTGGGCTAAGAGAGCTAGGAAATGAAACTAAGCTACTTGAGCTTGATTAAGTTTAATTAAGCAGCTTTCATAGGACAGCTCAAATAAGCTTTGGTGATATTTGCTAATCAAGTCTTAGACTTTCCCTAAGTTTAGCTCTAGCATGTCTGCATATCGATATGTTCTGTTGGTAGCCCAAAAATTGCTTCAAAATTATTTAAAAAATCTCAAAAAAATTCTAAAAATATCTATGATCGACTCACTGTAAGTTTAAAGACTCTGGAGACTAAAACCTGTCGAAATTTCTTGCCTTTCTCACTTTATACATAGGTATTTCGGCTATATTGGAATACATGGTCTTTCTCACTCAAGCTTATGCATCTCATGCTGCTATTGTTCAGTAAATTTGACAACAGGAGTATTCCTATATAAGGTCCACCCTTTAGCAAGGACTGCTCTGCTTTTAAACTACTTAACTCTGGCCCATTACTATAGAATTATAGCTCTACTGCGGAGTATCCTACTATGAGATACCCTGAACTCCAGCATTTTGCAATCATTTTTCAGTGTTGTAAAATTATGAAAAATAAAACTTATAAAAATACTCCAAGCTTAGTCAGACAATCTGGACTAAAAACTTATAGCCAAGAGTTCAAGCATTGTCACCTGCATTAAATTTAGCTCAACTGCTTTGGCAGTGTTGTAAAACTATAAAAAGTGAATTCAAATCAAACACAAATCCAAGCGAATTTATTGCAGCTGCTTAAAAAATTGGCAAAAGAAAAGCTTTCAGCTTATTGGAAAGGGTTAAAGCAGTGCCCAGTTGCACTGAATTTCACTCAACTTCAGTTGGGGTCTCTCTCTCTGTCTCCTCTGCCACATTGGATCAATTTTAAAGAAACTTCAATTCCACTTAGTTGAATATATATAACTACGCACTGCGCTCAGCCGCCCACAGCCGCCCACACCCGTCACACTCCCATTGATTTGCACATTCATCATTGCCATCATTGCTTGTATCTGTGCGCAGCACTTATCCCAAGACCATTATGCAAAATATTTGTGTTGCCAACTTAAAGGCAGCAGCAGCAGAGCAGCAGCAGCAGCAGCAGCAACAAGAAACATTTCGCTTTATCATTTAAGCATTCCAATTTTACGCATACCATTCGCCAAGTTTTGTTGTCCATTTTGCAACAGTCTCCAGCCACGCTCCACCCACAACTCTCGCGCTCTCTCTCTCTCTCTCTCTCTCTCTCTCTCTTGAGATACTCTATAGAAAATTGCATACATATATATATACTATATATATATATCGCATACAAAAGTCTGCCACAAAAGCCGCACTTACGTAATACATCACAAAATGTCCAAACAAGGTAAAAAGGATTTCCATGGCAGTTGCCCCATTGCCATTACCACTGCCACGCCCACTCGCTTGTGGCAGTGGGCTCTTCGGCTCTGCCATATTTTTGTAAGCCAAAATGCAGCTTAACATATCAGCACGCCGGAACGAACGAAACGAACCGCTGACCGAGCCACGTCGCCGGCTATGGCTCGACGACGTTGCCCCAAAGGCAGGTGCCTGCCCAGGTGAGCTGAGTGCGGGGCGGGGGGCGCGCACGGTGAATCGGATCGTTTCATACGTGGAGGCTGCTGCGGTAATTAATGCAGCGCGTTTGCGAAAATGCGAATACATTTCGCCATTTTGCCTGGCTCTGTGTCTACCTGGCTCCGGCCCCCAACTGCCCCTACCAGCCTCCCTCCCTCTCTCTGTGTTGCAGCCACAGATACTGTGGCAGAGGTGGCGTAAATGTATTCACGCTGAAACGATTTTGGGTGCACGGCGACACCTTGGTTTGGCGCCCGCTAACTGTAAACACATACATATGTATGTGTATAGCAAAATATTCAGACTCAGCAACGAGGCGACTCCTCGCACATGTGTGAAAAGTTCCACGTTGCGCTGTTTTGGCAAAATGCAAACGACGACGACGACGACGAGGACAACAATGGGCATAGCAGGGGGGGCAGGCGTAGCTTGGTTGGTTTTGGAGCTTGCACGTTAAGAAAATCAAGCAGAAATTTTAAATTTGAATATGTTTTTCTTAACATTTGCTGAAAAAAGATTTGGCTGTCCGATGCCCTTGCCATTTGTCTGCCCCGTTTGTTTGTCTTACACATAGCTCCGCCTCACTCTCTCTCTCCCTCTCCCTCTCTCACTCTCGCTGCTGCTCGTGTTATTTATTTGTTAGTTTTGCGATTCAAATGTATGCAACGCCTGTCGCCCGACCACGCCCTGCTCACTACACATTTGCCTCGGCTCTGTCTCCGCCTCTGCTCTCCCTCCTCTTTTTTTTGGCATATTTTTCTCCAAGTGCCGCTTATTATGCACATTTTAAATCATCGTCGTCTCGCTGGCAGCAGTTAAATTAAGCACACTTTCTCATACAATATGATGAGCATGGCGAATGCGTATCTATGAGATACAGTAGCTGAAGCTGCAGCTGCTGCCGCTGCTGCTGCCGCTGCTGCTGCTGCAATTGCAACTGCATTTGATGCTGACAAGTGCTTTGCATATGCATTTCTGTGTGTGGCTTAGCTCAGGCAAGCAAACAATCAGCCAAACACACATGCGTCTTCATCATCATCAAGTGGGCGTGGCAAAAACATTTGCCTCCCTTGCATATATATATATTTATATTTCTTTAAGTCTCTTATAATTCCATTGAATTTTGATTTTTGTTGCTCGCTCAAATTTTATAAATTCACAGCAAATTTAATAATGCTGCTTGCTTAGGCTTAGCTCTTGCCATAATGCCGTATGGCATTCAGATACAATTTTTATCTCATTTTGAAGCTTTGTTTGTGCTCTGAGCTGTTTTGCTGTGGGGCGAAGCTGAGGCTAAGGGCATATTTAGGCCTGATTTATTGAGAGTTGACTTGAGATAGCTTGAGCTACTCGTTAATGAGCTGCAGAGAGCTTATAGTGTATGGCATAGAGGTAGGTGTAGAAATGGGCAAACATTTCTCTATGCTCTCCCCAAGTCGACTTCAAGACTTCAGGCAGTACAGCAAACAACTATAACTAGACTATTATATATATATATATATATATATATATATATATATATATATATATATATATATATATATATATATATATATATATATATATATGTATATCGTTCTCAGCTAGACTGAGCAAATGAAACTCTGTGATCGAGCTCTCAAGAGCCTAAACCTAGGCCCTCAGCTCAGCTCAGGCATATATAAATTGTATGAGTTGAGTTGAGTGTATTCAGCAGCCTCGACTTATGCTCCATGCCACTCTTACTTCCCCCAGTTGCTCTACAACTTAACTAAGCAGTTGGTTTATATACTCAAAAATAAATATATAATCCTCAGCCCCATGCTCATCAGCTCATTGGCAAGCAAACTATATAAATTGTGGCTTCAATCGACCCCATTCATTACAGTTTATCTGCTGTCATTCTTTATGCATGCATTTTAGAAATATTTCTCCATTTGAATGCGAGCTAAAAGTGTTTAACTATTTTGCCTGCAAGGCAAAATTGCGTTTGGAATATTTCACAAAAATGCAGATATATATATATATATATATTTTATTGTGCTGCAATTTTCATATTTAGACGAAATTCTTGTTGTTCGGAAATTGGGCTAAAACTATTATTTTTGTTGCCATTTTTATTTATTTGATAATTTCTTTGCAAATATTGTTAGCCTTATTGTTCAATTACTGCCACTTTTATTGCTGGAAATTGTTTCAATAGAATGTGTTAGTCACTCGAACAACTGGGACAGCAGAGCAGGAGGAGCAGGGAGCAGGACAACAGGACATGAGCTCCGATTGGCCATGCATAGCAAATACTTTGCACAAAATACTGTTTGCATTTGCTGGCAGTTGTGAAAACGTAATTTGACTGCAATCATGCGTAGATGATTGACTATGATATACCTGAACTTGTTCATGATTAGTGTATAACAGTTTATAATAGGCTGAATATATTATCAGACTAAGTTAGGGCAACTAACGACTCAAGGCATCATTTATGCATCGTTGCGCTTCAAGACTCGTCCAACAGTTTGTATAACAAAAGCGATCACTGAGCTGACTCTAATTGAATCAATTTGATATGCCCAACGCCACTGTTGCGGTGCGCGTATTAACTGTATCTGTTTGCACTGCCCATTAAAAACCTGCATTTTATTGCTCATACGACGCGTGGGCTCAATTGGCTGGCAACAACAACAGCAACAGCAACAACAGTTAACAAAAGTGGCTACAAATTGTGTCGCGCTTTGGGCTACCCTTTTGCAACCCAGCGAACTATCAACTCAACTCGGCCAGGTGCATGGCCAGCGGCAACAGTCTGTAGGCCAACTGCCAGCGCCACTCGTTAACTGCCCGCGCTGCCTGCTCGCTCTGCTTCATTGTGAACGTCAACGCTGGCGTCGTCAACGTATTTAATTTGAAAACATTTTCGTGTCATTTACGTGAAGTGCAGCGATTAGATGCGGTTGCCATATCACAAACTATCTCTCTCTCTCTCTCTCTTTCATTGTCGCTCTATATGTCTCCTTCTCTGGCATTGTTTGTCTACCTGTGCTGTTTGTGTGCTCTTCTGTTGAGCTTTGCGCTTTAGTCAGGTGATAGGGCATGCTTGCTGCTAATAAAGTGGAGTCAAACTAAGGTTTAGTCTTTGATTTTTTCAGCTACTATAAAGCCACTTATTTGCCCCATGTAAAATATTTCGTAAAGACGAAGAATTTTGTGGTGTGTGTAAAAATTTTGGTAACTCTGCTGGCTATATTAAGCGAGATAATCATAATTGAATATGGCTGCGCTATGCCGATGTCCAGTTTTTAGCTGCTTGGCTTGACACCTTTTTTCAAAAATTAAAAAAAAATATTTGCCTTTATGTTACAGAGGCCAAGTTTGATTTATTTTAAGCAGAATAAAACGGAGTCTGATCGCAAAAAATTGTGGCACGATAACTCGAATGATATAGAAAATATGCAACACATATGGGGAGCCTCAATGCTGCTCAGTGTGTCTATAGCCATCAGAGCATTCAAAGTTTAACTAGCTAAACGTTTAAGCTCTTGTTATGGCTCTTGCTTGGCTAAAAGTTTGCAACTAGCACACGTACACGCTGTCTCTCTCACACTCTCTCTCTCTCTCTCTCTCTCGCCCACGCACACTCGTGTCGCCTGGCTAGGTAATTACGGTGCAAATGTTTGTGATTTTTGCTTGAACAACAATTGATTACAGTTACAGTTTGTTGTTGTTGTTGCTGTTTAACTTTCTATGCCCGAGCTGACATTTGACAGGCGCGCTGCGCTTTAGTTGTTAATAACAATTGTTTGTTGCCATTGCGGTTGTTGTTGCTGTTGCTGCTGTGGTGCTTTGGGTCCGTTATTAGTCGCCCAGGCGCTGCGTTTGCCCTGTTTGCAATTAACATAAGAAATAATTTATAAACGTGACGACAAACATGTGCAGAATGTTGCAAATATTGATGATGCGTTCACGTATGAGCTGCATATGAAATTTCAATTGATTTGCTGGAGAGTGGATAAGGAATAGTTCCATGCTCTACGCAGTTAAGAGAAGAGAATATGGAGTTAGTTTGAAAAGACTTTTATAGACTTTGGTTCTAAGTTTATTATGATTTAAATATAATATAAAAATTAAAAAAATATATATTTTAAATTTAAATTTAAATTAAATTAAATTTTATAGATTTTATACAGATAAAAGACAGATGAAACTTTGAAAAGATTATATTATTATTTCTATATATTTATTTTCACATATATCTATATAGAAACACAGACAGAGCGCGCTCTGCCTCAAACAAAATCTACTCTATATTTATACAGTTCACAAATATCTCAAAGTCTTTATATATCTTTATGTACTTTAGCTTTTTCAAGTCTTTCCTTAAAATTCCTTTCTCTGCTTCTTAGCACAGGACATAGCTAACATACCCCGACGCATGCAGTGTCATAAAAATTGCATTTCAACTTTGATATTTTACCTTGGACTGTGCTACTTCTAATGCATGCCAAATGGCGCTCGCATCAATAAAGCGTACGTCACTCTAATTGTGCACACACACACACACACACACAGAGAGACTCTCTCACACACACACACACACACGCATTGCAGCTAGACTTTAGACTCTTTGCCAGCTCTTTGTATGCAAGCACTGCCATAAGACCGGACATTGAAAATGTGTTTGTATGCGTATGTATGTATGTGCGTGTGTGCGTGTGTGTGTGTAGGTTTTATGGGTAACTGGTAGCTGGTAACGTGTAGTGTAATGCCATTAGCTGCCAGCCGCGCGCAAAGCCATTTGAAAGTTCAACACGTTCAAAGGTCCGACATGGTCTGTCTGTCTGTCTGTCTGGCTATCTTTCTCTTACACACACATACTCCGCCCACCCCTTCCCCCCTCCCTCTCTCTCCCTCTCTGTCTGTTGCTTTGGTGTCTTGGCGTGTCCTTTCTGCGCAACTTTCACTGTTTATTCTGCTAAAAGCGCTGGCCAACACACTCATGCACTTGAAACGCTCGCACACACACCCGCCGGGCCGAGTGGGCGTGGCAGACAGAGAGACAGACACTCAGAGAGCTCAAACCGAACGCAGCTGCAATAGCAACTGGCTTCGCTTTTAATTGACTTTTTATGCGCTGAGCTGCGCACTTCACTTCCACTGCCAATTCTGCAAAAGTTCCAATTGCACGCGCCGCCACATGCCACATGCCGCATGCCACATGCCAGCAGGCTGCTAGCCGAAGTTGAATTTGAACGCGCTTTAAGGTTTCTGCCAGGCATTTGCATTTGCCAATCCACAGGCGCAGCCACTGTGACACTTTGCAAGCCATTAAGCATTTTCATTACCTGCTGCCCGAGAGCTGCTTTGCATTTTGATAGTCGGAGCGGCGCAGGCATTGTCCTTGGTCCTTTGGCTCGCCTGTTTTGTTTACGTCTGCGCTATTAATTGCCACAGCACCAAAATGCAAATTGCAAATGCAACTGCAAATGTCCAGTTTGCCAGCCAGCCAGCCAGCCAGCCAGCCAGCCAGCCAGTCAGTCAGGCAGGCAGCCAGCCAGGAGGCGGTCCTTGTGGCCGTTAGAGCCAAGTTAGTCAACTGCCAAAGTGAATTATTGTCCTGGTTTGCATATTATGCTAAAGTTTTCGTTGTGCCCGAAACGTTTACGTTCGCTCGTCCGCTCGTCCGTTCGTTCGTGGGTAATTAAAACGCTTAAAGACGCATCAGGGCGTGACAAATCTTGCTTTTCACTTTTCACTTGGTCAGCACTGCGATGCAGTGGTGCGGCAGAACTTAGCCAAGTACCAGCAGCAGCAGCAGCAGCAGCGGCAGCAGTTGGGCATCTATTGTTTGTCTTGTCACTCAAATGTTGAGCCAAAGTTTTTACCCATCATACACTTTCCACTGAAACAAATGCTCCAAAAAATTGGGGCTTCTACACTTTATCGCTGCGCATGTGGGTTTGCCTGCTTTGAACTCGCATTTGCTAATTAAACATTTCCTCTTATCTGCGAGCCATAAATTTGCCTTTTATTTGCATTGAGCAAAAACTTAGCTCAGATATTGATAAGTTCATTTGAGAGATTTTCGTTGAAAAGGCTTAGAAATTGTGTTTCCTCGAGGCATTAACTAATTAGATTGCTTTGCTATTGTTATGAATTTGCTTTTGCTTTAGTTTGCATGAGTTTTTATACTTCACGTATCGATCTGTGCGGATTTTATGAGATTTATTCGAATTTTGTTGTGTGTTAAGTTTATAAAGTTTTCTTACTTTTGTTTGAGGAGTCAGTCTTTGCCTTGCTCTCTTTTAAAATGCAGTTTCATAGCAATCAGCTATTATTTTGTTAACTGAGAATATTATGAATTTATTCCTCTCTTTGTCTCTTGCCGCAAGTTTTGATATTTAGTTTCCTGTAGCAAGTATATCTCTTCCTTTCTCTCCTTTCTCTCGCTCTGTCGGTCACTTCAATTATAGTTTCATAGCAGTCACCTCAGTCGGCCACTTCAAATGTAGTTTCATAGCAGTCACCTATCACTGTAATAATCACTCTAAATATTATAAATCTCTTAAAATCTCTTTAAAAGTGTTTAACTGAGATTTCAGCACAAGTGTTTGTCCCATATCTGTAAATATGTTAACAGAGAATGTTATAAAAATCTTTTTTTTATGCTAATTACATACAGATAAGGCTGAGATTCATAACAAGCAGCTATACCCATGTCTGTTAATTTGTCACTGAAATTTTATATAACTTTTAGAGAACTATAAACTGAAGTCTCATAGTAAGCAGCTATAGACTTGGCTATAGATTCGTTAGCTCATCCTCTGTTCTCTAGCTGTCTCTGTCTCTTTCCCTATCTCTTCTCACGCTCTTTTGCTCTTCACACTAATACCTTAATTTAAATATATAGAGCCATCTATTGATTAAAGGCAAATATTGTAAACTATTTCGCACTCCCACTCTCTCTCCCCCTCTCTCACTCTTTCCCTTTTTTTTACTAAATCTCTACAAACAAAAAACTTTTGAAGTGCAGTTTCATAGCGCGCAGCTTTGTCAGCGTTAGTCTTAGGGCTGTCAGCTGAGACAAAAGTTCATTTTTCTTTATGTTTTTCTACATATTAATAGCGAAAATTGAGTGCTCATAGAGAGCATTCTATAGTTGAGCACTGCACGCTGTATCCATTCTATTATCTTGTCATTGTTATGGAAGCCTGGCTGCCTGCTGCTGCCTGATGATGTACTACTACTGCTATCTCCTTCTGCTTTCAGTCGCCACTCCATCTACTCAGACTGCTGCCACTTGAAGCTTCATTCAACTAAATTCTTATAAAAGAGTTGAAGTTGTGTGCTCAAGAGGAGAAGCAGCAACGGCAGCAACAGCAGCAGCAGCAGCAACATCTTCGATTGTGTCTTGTACAGTGTCCGGCACTTGGTAGCTGGGATGATAAAGTGTTTCTTTTGGCCAAGTCGATGTCAGCATTAAACTGTTTAAAGTTGAGGCACACACAAATTTTATGTAAAAATTTGTGGCAGCAGTGCGGGCAATTAGTGTAGCCTGATGCCAGGGAATTTGTCGCAAATCTAAAAAGCCAAAAAATGACTTAATAGCCAAAAGTTGTGCATGCGACAAAGTAAGCGTTCGTGCGTGGCAGCGAGCTGGATATGAACAGAGAAAGAGGGGGAGACGGAGAGGGCGGGGCGGGAGGGCCAGTGGATTTTAGGCACGCGGAGTGTTTGGGGCACTCGAGGCTGGGATATTTGCGGCGCATATGAGTGACACAGGCAGGCTGACTTGTCGCCACGACAGCAACAGAAGCAACAGCAGCAACAGCAGCAGCGGCAGGCAGCGCGTGCCGTTGGGAAAGTTGCCAGCCAGCCAGCCAGGCAGTCAGGCAGTCGGGGCAGACCAGGCCAGCCGCAAGAGAATGCGTGCCTGTGGACAAAACATGTCATCAGCCTCGTCTCGGGCAGTCTTCGCCTTCGTTTTAATTCATAACAAAATGGATGATGAACCCATGAATGGGGCCCGCAATTGAGAATGAGCTGTGAGGATATCGAGGGGCAGCTGCTCGACGCTGTAAGCTCTTTTGGGCTGCTAAACAAATGTTCAGTTGGCAATTATAATTTTCATTTGCGTGTGTTAAAAATATTATTCAATTTCTGTGCCCCCGGGAGCATGCCCTGTAATTGAGTTTGAGCGGGTATATAGAGCACATAACTATAGATTGTCTTATAACTTATATTCATTTAGTGTCTTTGGCATGCATGCATGCACATGCCTGAAAATAGAAGGGAACTTTTCATGTATACCCCATACCTATTCAATATTGTTACACAAATTATTCTCCATTCAAATTTGCTTTCTGCACACGCAAATCAATTCATCTTCGGAGTGGAAACGCTCCCTGCCAACCTGTTGGAAAATCACCTAGTTCAATCAATTATCATCTCCTCTGGCCCAATTAAACTTGAGCTGTATAAAATTATTATTTGCTGCATGCTTTTTAGCCATTTTCTCATTTGGTTACACAAATCTATGCAACAAATGCCGCATTTAAATTGATTCGCTTATCCGAGCAGTGCCGATGGAGCGTGCGGACGGAGCGGGGGGCCGCTGGGGCTGGGGCTGGGTAGAGATTGAGCTCGACTGGGTTGTCTGCGCTGTCTGTGCTGATTAGAACTGGAGACGAGGATAGACGACGGCGTGTAAATGGCGTCAGTGCGAAAATGAAAAAAAAAAGAAGAAAACTGAAACTGGAAAAAGGTGTTGATGATGACGATGATGATGATGTACATAAAGTGCCGCTGGGCTGACAATCCGCCGCTTTGGCATTCGGCGAGAGCGGGCGCAGGCGGGGGCACAGCTCTCTGGCTAAAAACTTGTCGCCGCGCACGGAAGCACGAAAATTGAATTGACATGACAGTCAGTCTCGCCCCGCCGACCCGCCTCCGTCCGTTCGCTGTCCGCTCGTCCGTACCTTCGTCTCCACTCAGGCCCCCTGGATACCCCAATTCCAACGCCTCGCCTTGCTAGCAAACTGACAACAGTTTATGTTGGGTACGACAGTTCGGCGTACGCTTCATAAAATTCATTTCCGCGCCGCGCTGCTGCAAAAGTGATTAAAATTATAATTAAACTGTGACGGCAGCAGCAGCAGCAGCTGATAGAGTTTTATCTTTCTATATAGATATATATACGTTGGCTGCACTCCAGCGCCAACTTCTGATTCTGATGCTGATTTCGAATCAGATGCCGCCCAGCCAGCAATCAGTATTCAATTTGAACTAAGCTTCTCAACTAGCATACGCGGCGTATGAGCAATGAGCTAAATTTTTACCGTTTTATGCATTCCCAGCCAGCTCCTGCTCTCTCTCTCTCTCTCTCGTGCATTCAACGGTTCATTGGTTGCTATAAATATATAATACGTGACAAATACGTGCCGAGTTCCATTCAATCCGTGTGTGTGTGTACAAATCCTTGCTAGCGCACAAAAAGGACAAGGGCAGGAGCAGAGGCAGAAAAAAAGGAGCAAAAGAAATGGTTAGCAATAAAAGTGTTCAGCGCCCTGTTGCATATATGCTGAGCGCGTCCGTTTCCCTTCTGCTGGCTTGGCCCCAGCTCAAGACGGAACGCACTTGTTGATTGGCACTGAATGTTGCGTCTTAAAGGATTGATATACTGTCAGTATGGCATGTGTCTGTCTCTCTGTGTGTGTGTGTGGCTGCCATGGACAACGTCTATGATGCACGTGTCGGCAACGACTTCTAGCTGCTGCTGCTGCTGGTTGCTCCTGGTTGCAAATGCCCTGCAATCATCTGCAGGTGCACATTATTACCAAGTCCATATATTATGATGCGATAGACGGCTTCGAGCTTCGAGCTGTTAACGGCGGCTTAAATGCTAAAGGCCACTGCAATATATCTGCAGCCTTTCACATATATACATATATCTATATTGTATTTTTATCGCATGCACTTTGCTATTTAATGAGACACATTTCTAAATGTGGCTGGCAGCATATGCCGTTATATATAACTAGTATTTGCATTTACCTTTAACATTTGCCAGAGTTATCTATTGAGGGTTAAGATTCGAGAGCTTTGAGCGCGATTGTATGCCATTCGAGTGGGGTCTAAGAGCTGTGCTCTGAATGAAAGTGTTAATGATGCTCAGAGAATGACGATTTCTGTGCATGTGTGCATGCAATCAGGTATGCATGTGTCTGTATGGATGTAAGTTTATATGTATGACTATTGGGATGAATGCAGGTATACATGTGTGCATGCGTGTAATTATGCATGCGTGCATGTATGCATACGTGCATGCAGATATGCATGTGTACATGTATGTGTGGTTGCATGTATGCATATGTGCTTGTATATATGCATACGTGTATGCAAGCATGCATGTATGCAAGCATGCATGTATGTGTGCATGTAGGCATACGTGCATGCAGATATGCATGTTTACATGTATGTGTGTGTGGCATGTGTGCATGTGTGCTCGTATATAAGCATACTCGTGTGTAGGCATGTATGTATGCAAGCATGCATGTATGTGTGCATGCGTGTATGTGTGCATGTATGCATACGTGCATGCAGATATGCATGTGTACATGTATGTGTGGTTGTTGTATGCATACGTGTATGTAAGCATGTATGTATGTAAGCATACATGTATGTGTGCATGCGTATATGCATGCATGTATGTATGCCTATATACATATATGTATACATATGTATGTATGCATGTTAGAATGCATGTATGAAAGTATGCATGTATGCTTGCACCCATGTACGCATGTATCCATATCTGCATGTCTGCCTGTATATGTGCATGTGTGCATGTATACACGCATGCTTGCATGCTTTCTTTAAAATCTCATTATATTCTTAGTTCTCAACATGTTTTTTACATTTAATTTTCCCATATTTCCTTGTCCTTCAGTTGTCATACTCAATCTTTTTCACAGTTCGCACATCCGCCCACTCCCTTCTCTCTCTCTTCCTCTCTCTCTCTCTCTCTCTCGTTCTATCACACAATTGTGATCATGCACTTTCACTGCGTTGCTTTCGCTTTTACTTTGACTGCAACATTGCTCATTGTAGCGCATTTCCGTAATCGCCCGCATCCTCAAGGCTTGCCATGTCATATATCCAGCCAGCCAGCCAGCCAGCCATCCGACTATTCGAGCATCCATCCATGCATCCATATATCCATCCATCTTGCAGTAACAAGCCCAACCAATGAGCGCGCTTATTCCATTTGCTTAGACACAAACAACAAAAAAGCGAGCAGGAAAAAGCGGCAGCAAAAAGGACGCACGAAGCGGGCGGCGATGAGTGCTGTAAAAAAATGGCGCAAAAAGGGAAACGGAAATTGAAAATCTGAAGCTTTTGGAGAGCGAGTGAGCTGTGAATCCTATTTCAAGTGCAATCTTCAGTCGCAGTCGTAGTCGCAGGTTGAAAGTAATTCAATAGTTGGCGGCTCCTGTGGCTGCCGCACGCTGAACCCCGCTCAGCCCGCCGCGGCAAGCCGGCATTGAATGGCAATCGAGAGTGGCACGTAATGCCAACAATTGCTGTAGCGCAGCTCACCAATGCAAACAGGAGCGGACGGGTGGCAGGACGACGCAGTTTACTCATTGGTTGCATTGCTTGCATGTTGCACGTGTGCAGATAACATGGCCCCAGCAGCGCCAGCCGCCCCAGCCCCAGCCCCAGCCCGGGGGCATGCTACTTTGGGCTTATGCTTCATCTCCAGCTGCTGCGGCAACTGCTTCCAGCTCCATCTTTGCTCCATGTGCGTCTCGTGCTGCGTACACAAAATTCATTTATGTGCACGCAAATCCCTAATCCCTAGTTTTTGCTGCCTGTTTGTTCTTGTCCTCGGTGTCCTTGCTGGCTGTGTGTGTGTGTGTGTGTGCGTGAGCTGCCGCAGCTGGAAACGTTTGCGGAAATGACTTTTGAGCGGCTCCAGCGGCATATGGCAGCGCCGCCGTCGGACTGGCAGCCAACCAGGCAGGCTGTCAACTGTGGCCCGGGCTTAGTAACAAAATTAAAGTGCCGCCCGCCTGCCAGTCGCCAGGACCTGCCTCGCAGCGCACCTGGCGCAGTCGCTGCGCTCGACACAAGATTGATGTAGCATTCATTTGATGCGGATTAGTATTTTATAGCTGCACTTCAGCTGGAGAGCGAGAAGGATTGTGTGGAGAGCACTAGCCATATTCTTGCTCCCTCCAGTCGAGCTGTTCAGCGCACAAAGGCAAAGGCAGCGGCAGCGAGTGCATTTTTTGCGCTCTTGTGCCTCGCATTCCTTGCAATTGATTGCCTCCGTTTTCGTAAGGATCGAGTGTGTGTGTGTGTGTGATGTGTGGTCGCCTCTCTCCCTCTCTCCCTCTCTCTCTCTCTCTCTCTGTCCGGCATTGTCCGCTGTTTCACTGATTGGGGTCAGAGCCATTCCTGTTGGTCTGCGCTCGGCATTGTGCGTTGCTTTGGGGCTATTGTTTAGCTGTTAAGTTGCTTACTTGATTTGTAGCACAAATTCAATTCAATTGCCGCATTTGGCGCCTTGCAACACTGTGTGCAACAAATTTTCCAATGGGATTTCATTCAAAACCCACAAAAAGAAGCCAAAACTTGAAGCTGCGCAGCAGAGCGCAGTCGATAGATCGACTTCAATTGATTCTTAAATGCGAACTTGCATATATTCTGATATTAAATGGATGTGAGTGGAGTTTGGGTGGGCGAAGGTTGGGGGGTTGGGCGGGTATTTAATGGAGCTTTAAGTAAAGAAAATAATTTAGGGATTTTTAGGGAGGAAACTGCTTACAGAGACAGAGAAGATCAGCTTGTCGGATAGGTAGCTAAAGGAAAGCAAGAGAGAGAGAGAGACAGAGAGAGATAGAAATAGAGAGAGAGAGAGAGAGAGAGAGAGAGAGACAGAGACAGAGACAGAGAGAGACAGAGACAGAGACAGAGACAGAGAGAGACAGAGACAGAGACAGAGACAGAGACAGAGACAGAGACAGAGACAGAGAGAGAGAGAGAGAGAGAGAGAGAGAGAGAGTGTGAGAGACTGAGAAAGAGAGACAGAGAGCCAAAGAGCCTGAGAGACAGAGATATGTAAAGGGAAACAGAGAGAGACATAGAGACTGAGACAGACAGAGAGAGAGAGATACAGACACAGGGACAGAGACAGAGAGAGATACAAAGAAAGTCAGAGAGAGATAAAGACAGCCAGAGACAGAGACAGACAGAGAGCTAGTTACTGATAGACAGAGAGAGACAGAAATAGTGCAAATGAAAGAATCTGCTTAAAGAAAATAAACTCAGCTAGAAATACCACAGAGTTAGCATAAGGCTCAATGCCTTGGCTTAGGCATAAGAGCTTCCTTGAATAACTTAATTAGTTAGCAATTTATTATATATATATATATATATATATATATATATATATATATATATATATATATATATATATATATCTTTTCCAAATTCCTATCCAAATTAGCCTCAGCCTCAATGATGTCAACTCATTTCTTCATTCCCAATTACTTCGACCTATGTCAGCCTCGTCATCTCGACCCGCCTAACTGGCAACTATTAAATAACGGTTAAAGCTCGGCGCACTATATAAATAATGAATGCAAGTTAATGCCTCATACATACCTGTTGGCAGGCAGCCGCACTTCTGTGGGCGTGGCACAGCTTGAACTGAACCCGAGTTTAGTTTAGATTGTAAGCGAGACATTTGGCACTTGTCGCTGTCGCTGCCGCTGCTCGCAGTGTGCGAGGGGCTGCAAATTAATTAACTTTGACGAGACGATGGATGACGGAAACCATTTTTACTGCCCGCCCCCTGCCAGCCGCCCGCTGCCTGCTTAGATATATCCGAAAACTTCCATAGCAAAATCCCCGCTGAGCATCAGCAGCAGACGAAACTTTGGCAAATATAAATTGTGGAAGCCCGTATGCAAAGGTTTCTTATGTCTGTATGTGTGTGTGTGTGTGTGTGTGTTTGTAAGTGTGTGTAATTACTTGCACACCTGTCGACAGCTACACATTTACTCACTCATTTAACGGGTAGAGCAAAGCGGCAGCTTCCAGCTTCCTGCAGCTGGGGCTGCTTCGGCTTCGGCTGTTGGGTTAAAGTAATTTGGACCGCTCTATGGCAGCCATTACATGTAACGGCATTTGGCGCCGCCTGCCACAATTGCAAATGATTTTCACTTTCAGATCGAAATGAATGCAGAGGTCTCACTGGTCGCCGCCGGCCCCCAGCTGCTCCTGCTGCTGCTGCGTATCCATATCCAAAGCGCTTTGCTAGGTGCGACCAGAGCGCATAAATTTTCCTTGTCGCACACACACACCCACACCCACACCCACACACGCACACCTATGTAGTCAGCGCTAAATGTTGCCGCTCTGCCTGATAAATGACCCTTGAACACCTTTAAGACCCCCATCTCCGACTTGGCTTTCGGGCATGGTCTGCCCTCGAGGCATATAAATTGAAAGCTATTTATCATACATACACAAGTGCTGTGTGTGCGTGCGCCTGGGTGTGCGTGTGCGTGTGCGTGGGAGTTACAGCCGCAGTTAACTAAGTTTTTGGTTGCGCTTCGCTTAACTCAAAAAAAAAAAAAAGAAACAAGCCCGGCCCAATTGTACAGCTAAGCCCGCTGCTTATTACCACACTCGGCATGCTTCATTTGCGGCCACACTTCAGGCTGAGTTTGAAGGATTTGGCAGGCGCAGGCCTCTGTTTTTTATTAACTCAAGCATTTGACTGAACATTTAATGCAACACTGCGCCGCATAAGCCCCCCCCCCCCTCCCTCTCCCTCTCCGGCTCTGCCCCACCTCGACTGCCTCAAGCATTTTCTTGGCAAGCTGCGCCGGGCTCCATTTGTCTATGAGTCTCATATGTGCCATAAAAATTGGTTTAATCGCAGCCGTTTTTTAGCGCTGACGACCATGTTCGGTGTCCATGTCCATGTCGCTGTCCATAACCCCAACTCGATGCGCGGCAGCTGGATGCCATCCAAGGCCATTGTTTTTCCTAGTTAGCTGCCATTGCAGTCCCAATAAGAGCACTTATTCCGCATTGTTGTTTTTTGTTTTGAGGCCAAAAGAATAATGAAAATTGTGCATAAAATGGCTTTCGAAAGCGGAAATAATATGCGCCACAAGCCAAATGGTATACAAATTAAGTGAACTTCACTCCAAAGAGACAGCAAATTGTTGCCATGGGCACAGCTCGAGAGTTTGCATTGCATTTTAATTAATATTATACAATATATACGTATATAACTGTACATCTGTGTGTACATAACTGTATTTATATGTAGTTGCTTGCATATTGTGTGTTGTGGAATATTTGTATCTGTGGCAGAGTTGAGAATTGAATTCGTTATTAGCTGCGTCTTGATTATGTAGAGTGTTTCCCAAGACTGCGGCTGCTCGTTGTGTAAGCTCCGCTGCTTAGTGTTTGCTCAAGAAGAGCTCGAGATTTCAATGAGTCAGAAGTTCTGATGTGTATTAAGAGTGTATTAGCAGAAGGAGATAGAGAAATGGGGAGAGAGAGAGAGAGAGTGAGCGAGAGGGGGCTGGGTATACTGAGGTAGAGATAGAAGTAGAAGCAGGAGGTGAGGAATATAGAGAGAATGTAGAGAGATAGAGCAAGAGGGTGCAAGAGAGAGAGAGAGAGAGAGATAATGAGAAAGATAGAGAAAGCGAGAGGGAGAATAAGAGAGAGAGTTGGGCATACTGAGTTAGAGATTGAAGTAGAAGTGGGAAGCTATAAGTCGAGGAATATAGAGTGAATGTAGAGAGATAGAGCAAGAGGGTGCAAGAGAGAGAGAGAGAGAGAGAGAAAGAAAGAGAAAGCGAGAGGAAGAATAAGAGAGAGAGTTGGGCATACTGAGGTAGATATAGAGACAGAATGAAAAGGAGGGAAGTCGTTAAGTATAGACTCAATGTAGAGAGAGAGAGAAAGGAGATAGAAAGAAAAAGAGTATGAGAGAGAGAGAGGGAGAGAAAGATTTGGATTGAGATTAAGTAGAGGAGAGAGAGAGAGAGAGAGAGAGAGAGAGAGAGTGAAAGAGATGGAAAATAAAGAAACAGAAGACTGAGAGAGTAGAAAACGGTGAGCTGCGAGAGTAACATGGAGAGTGAGCATGAGGGAGAGAGGGAAAGAGAGAGAGAGCGCGCGATAGAGTGGCTCTGGGAAAGTAAAAGAATAAAATGATGACGTAAAGCCAGAAGAGACAGGAAAACAGATAAACAGAGAAAGGGGCAAAGACTCTCAGAGCGAGAAATGAGAAAGGAAAAGTAAGGCTGTACTCAAGAAAGAGAGAGAGAGAGAGAGAGAGAGACTTAGAGAAAGGTAGGGAGAGAGAACAAGCAAGAGGAAAAGTAAGGCTATAATCAAGAAAGAGAGAGGGAGAGAGAGAGAGAGAGAGAGACTTAGAGAAAGGTAGGGAGAGAGAACAAGCAAGAGGAAAAGTAAGGCTATAATCAAGAAAGAGAGAGGGAGAGAGAGAGAGAGAGAGAGACTTAGAGAAAGGTAGGGACAGAGACCAAGTAAGAGGAAAAGTAAGGCTATAATCAAGAAAGAGAGAGAGAGAGAGAGAGACTTAGAGAAAGGTAGGGAGAGAGACCAAGTAAGAGGAAAAGTAAGGCTATAATCAAGAAAGAGAGAGGGAGAGAGAGAGAGAGAGAGAGACTTAGAGAAAGGTAGGGACAGAGACCAAGTAAGAGGAAAAGTAAGGCTATAATCAAGAAAGAGAGAGAGAGAGAGAGAGAGAGACTTAGAGAAAGGTAGGGAGAGAGACCGAGTAAGAGGCAAAGTTTGACTATAATCAAGAAAGAGAGAGAGAGAGAGACTTAGAGAAAGGTAGGGAGAGAGACCAAGTAAGAGGAAAAGTAAGGCTATAATCAAGAAAGAGAGAGAGAGAAAGAGACATACACTTAGAGAAAGGTATGGCGATATTCCAAGTAAGAGGAAGACAGAGTTTCACGCTAAAGCTCAAAACTTTGACTGCATTTTCATGAAGAGAATTTCAAGGAATATTTTTGGAATATTCTTTCTTATATATCTAAAGGAAACAGGAAGCGAAATCAAGCAATAATTTTAGCGAAATGCACATTTTATATGCGCTTTTATTTAGTTGCTTCTTTATTTGGTTAATTTCCTTAAGCGATTCGTTGTTGTTCTTCGCTTGTCGCTATTGGAAAAGTTTTCGGTGTTGCATTAATTTATTTTATCGCTCGCCTCGCGTCTGCATTCGCCTAAGTGCACACGCGACTCACATATGTATTCAGATGCGCCTCGAGTGTCCTTTTCCCAGACGGCGCTGCGCTGCTGCTCCGAGTCGCTCTGCTCAATTTTCAGTCTCAAGAGTCTTCCAAATGCTTCCGGCATCAGTTTCGGCAACTTGGCAAACTTTGAGACGCATTTGCCATCTCTCATTCGGCGGTGCGTAGGGGCGTGGTGTGGTTTGTTGGCTTTGGCCACGACAATTACAGAGCAGCAACAGCAGCAACAGCAACGGCAACAGCAACAATAGCAACAAGAAATGACAACAGATTTACGGCTACAAAGTCTAATTAGCGATAAAGACTGCTCTAATATTTGTCACTTGAGACCGAAAATAGCAGCCGGCATTTGCTGCGGCCCCTACGCGCCCAACTCTTGCCAGCCACGCCCCGTGCTCCCTGGGGGGCAGCGAGTGCTCTGTGGGCAAAATGGCAAAGCGAAATCGCTGCCAAATTGCAGTCGTGGCTTCAAATGTTGCTGTTGCTGGCAGCCAGCAGATTTCTACGGGATTTTGTTTATGAAAAACTTGTGGCTGGGCGGGGGCAGGTGGGCGGTGGCTGGCATTCCTTTAGGAAAAAAGAGTAGGCGTGGCTGGGGAGCGCGGATTAATTGCAAAGGTGCGCGTGGCGGGGCGTTGGGCCACACTTTAGGGGCCCATTAGGCAAATAGAAGGCGTAGCTGAAGGGGCATGCAGCAAGCAGCAGCAGCAGGAGCTCATTTGGCATTTCGAGTGCTTTTTGACTGTTTTTATTGTTGTTTTGGTTATTGGTGTGGCTGCCAAGAGCGATAAAATAAAGTACAAAGCAAACGAGCAGAGCAAAGCACATGCAGCGAGGCTCACAGAGAGTGGGAGGGAGAGAGGGGATTTGGTCTAGATCCAAAAAGTCGTTGGCCATAAAAACTTAACGCGTTTGCCATTCTGACCACAAATGATGCATTATCCCTTCAGCTCAGCTGTAGCACGGGATTAGCTCAAAAATTTGCCTCCAGGGAGCAAACAAATGCATAAAGGCAACTGGGAAAAAGTGTAAAGGCAAACTCAACTCAGCTCAACTCTCAAACTATTTGTAATCTATGGCCGGCAGTTGGAAAAACTCATTTGGGCGGAGGAGGACGCAATGCGCTTATTGAAATTTTATGCAAAAAGTCACAAGACGTAACGTGATGTCCAACGTAATGTAACGTAAGGCAGCACAACGTAACGAAAATGAATTGAAGAAAATGAAAAACTCGAAACTCACGTCATGACTGGCCAATAATTTTCAAGCCCGATCCCCAACTGCCCCAACACCCCCCTCTCACAGCCAGTCAAGTCGAACATTTTCCAATATTGCCTGGCCCCTGCAATTGGCGTTCAAAATTTATTTCACTTTGCACTGCCAAATAAAAATAAGGCACAAAAGCAGCTAGAGATTATGAAGAATTTTGTATACTCTTTTGGCTTGCTTGTGGGAGAGAGAAGTTGAGAGAAGTTAAGAGAAGTTGCAGTGGGCTCAGCTCAGAAATTGGAAATTTTTTCTTTGGGATTAAAGATAAGATTTTATAGCTCCTATCAAATGTTATATTAGTTGATATGCATGAGAGTTAGCAAGTCAGAAGGGAGAAACTTGAAGTTGCTGATCTAAGAACTCTGTCAAAGCAGTTAAGCTTTGAGCTGAGAGAAATATATAAAAATGCAATATGCCTTGCAAAGGCTTTGCTATTTTAAGGGAGTGTGAACTAGGACAGAGAGAAACTTGTAGAATACTTCTATTTTCGTATGTATGAAAGAAAAATCATAGAAAATCCATGTGGTATTCTATAAAATCTGAAAAGTGAAAGGCAGAGATAGAAAGTCAGAGATACATATAAAAGTATATATAAAATATAAGTTTGATAATGAATAGGACAACGAGAATAAAGAAGCAAGAAGCATATTGGAAGAACTATAAAAGATAAAACATATAATAGAAAAAGTAGACAAGAGAATTGATTCTGGACTTAAGCCAGTTAAGATAGACTAATATAGTTAGTGCAGTTCAGTCAGAGATCTACTCACATCACAGCATGTAGTTCCATGTATCATCTAAAGGCATAGCAATCTCCATTCGCCTACCTTCGCAACTGTTACGAGCTGCAGCTTAATGTCATAATATTGCTATGCCCTAGCTAAGGGTATGCCGGCGAGAGCGTGCTAAAGAAAAGAAAGGAAAAAGAAAATCGAGTGCGCGTAACAATGAAATTGATACTTTTTTTTTTTAAATGAGTCTAGAAGATGGTGAAGCAGGAGTTGGATGCGTGAGCCATGGTGGGGGGTGAATTGCGCCTCAAGAGCTGCCCGTGCTGCTGCTGCTGCTGCTGCCCTTCTCGTAACTCAGTCAAGTGGGCGTGGGCGGAGTATGAGGCGTTTGCTACGTGCTGCGAATGCGTGAGAGATTTTTATTTGCCTGCCAGTGAAGGCTATCGATACACTGCGAGAAAAACATGCACACACACACAGAGAGAGAGTACACATGTGCGTGTGTGTGTGTGAGTGGGGATGAGGCCTGCTCCAGACATCAAGCATTCAAAAACAAATGGAAAAAGTAATGATTATTTGTTTAGCTAATGCCGCACAAAGTGGCCGCGGCTGAGGCTAAGGAAATTGTTGTACTGGACAAGGTCCATGCCGATGTCCTGGCAGCGCGCATACGCCCCGTGGCACATTTGATTGCCGTGCATAAATAATGTAATGCTATCGATTTGCTACAGTTGCACGGGCCAGCAACTGACCCAGCCCCAGCCCCGGCTACTCCTGCTCCTTTCGCTCTCCTCTCAATTGTTGCTCATATTGTTTCTGCTTTCGTTCGTTTTTTTTTTTTTTGCTCTTTGCTTTCTGCTCGCTTAGCAAATTAACAGCTGTGCGCAATATTTGCATATTTCTTGGCATTGGTGTGGGCGTGACTGATCCCTGGCCATTTGAGTGCCCCCTGCGCTCGGCTTGGCATTTGTTTACCATTTCGATTTGGCACAATTTGTCACTGGCTGGCTGTCATCTTATGGCTTGTTAGTAGGGTTTGTTTGCCTGTTTGCCCAGCCAGCTTATGGACACCAACAAGTGCCCCGCCCCGGCCGCCGCCGCCATAGTGCAGAAGTTTAAAGGCCCTCAGCTCTGACTGATATGTGGCAAGGCAAGTAGCCAGCCTCGTTGCTTGTCATTCTGTGTCGCCTGTCGCTCGTGTGTCCTGCTGCACGTTGTTCTCGTCTTTGTTTACACAGTCGCCAGAGCGCTCTTTGCTTTGCTTCCTGGTTGCTGCTGCTGCTGCTGCTGCTGCTTCTGCAACTGGCTGCTGGTCAACGTGTGGCAGCTTATTGTTGCTGCTGTTGCTCTTGTCTCCCTCTCCCTCCCTCTACGTATCTCTCTGGCTAAGTGTCAATTTGATGCTGCCTGCGTTGTTGTTCCTGCTGATTTTTCATGTTTCATGCTGGCTAAATGCCCCTCGTCGCTGCTGTTGGCCATAAGTGCGGCATTTTGTACACCAAGTTAAGCCACTAATGAGCCGGCCACCTGCCGCTGCCAATGCCAATCAAAAGGAGAACAAAAATAATAACAAAGAAGGGGATGCGGCGCACTCAGTGTGTATATAAACACTAAAGTAAATTGCTTGGTAATTAGTATGAAAAATTGCGTGAAAACTTGAAAGCGCGTTGATATCTGAACTGGGTTGACTTGATGAGCTGGCCAAGTGCCCACAGAGTGCTGCGCATAAAGTGCTTTTGGCCGTGGCTCCAATAATCTGTGGAGTTAGCTACTTGAGGTGACTAAGTGAGCAGGAAATTTCAGGAATTTCGGGGGAATTTTTGGGAACTATTTGGGTAGGTTAATGGAGGTGAGTTAATGTAGCAAAGGTAAATATGGGAGAGAAGGAGAGAAAGAAAGAAATTTAAATTTAGAAAATTAATTCTATTTTAGTTTAGTATAAAATATATAAAAAATATAATATATATATAAAAAAAAAAATTATATATATAAAATATATAATATATACAAATAGTATGAGAAAATTATAAAAATTCTGCGAGCTCAGTTTAAAGTTTTTAGATATTTAAAAAAGAGATTTAAAATCTTTTTAGATATTTTCTATAGACTTTTTTCTGCCAACTCTCGCATAAGAAAGTGTAAAAAAATATTTAAAAATTATATAAAATATATTCAGCTAATAAATACTTAGAATTTTAGAGATTTTATTAGTAAAAAAAAAATAGATATATAAAATAATATATTTGACTTAAAAAATATATAAAAAATCCTTAAAAAAATGTATAAATAGATAATATAATATAAATAAAACAAATATGAAGACTGATCACTTAAACAGCTTAGATTGTCAATAATCTATAGTATATAAAATATATTAAATTATAATATTTATAATTTATATACATATATTTTGTATATATTCCTTAACCACAAACCCTAAAGCCTAACGAAATGTGCTCAAATTTGCCAGCTGCTTGGGCTGGGCATCATTTATTCAAGCGGCTTAGGCAACTGAAATCAGGCTCTAATCCATTTGCTCATTACATTAACTTGGCGTTTCTATAGATTCGATTATTATTACCATTGTTAGCCCGGGCTAACCCCTTTGGTTTATGCCGGCTCGAGCCTTTGGCCTGGCCTGGGTCCGTCTTGCGCTGGCTCTCCACATTTTTGGAGCATTTTTAATTTGTTTGGGATAAGCCTTTAGCTCGCAAACCCACTTCATTTTTAATGAATCCAATTTAGTGTGTGTGTGTGTGTGTGTGTTTGTGTGTGTCTTGCATTAATTTTATAATTTTCTGCTATTAATTATAATAGAATTTTTCAGTCAGTCAACGGCTTCGACGCCGGTTGCCTTGGCTCCAAAACTTTTGGCGCTCTTTCGCTCACCCGCCTGCTCCCCCCGCCCCTCTCTCCCACTCTCTCTCGCTCGCGCGTCGTATTATCGGCCACCATCATATGCCCGTAATTAAAACTTATTTCGAGGTTTTTGTGTAGCCAACAAACCAAAAACTTAATTCGCCTCCCCCAGCCCCCGCGCACCCCTCGCAGCCGCCAATTGGCAATCAGCGCTGGGCTTGTTGCCTGCCTCTCTCTGTGTGTGTTTTTTTTGTGCCCGCTTCCTCGGCCAGGGGTTGTTGGTTAACTCCAACAAGAGTTGCCGCCTGCCAACACTTTAATACATCGAAATCTTGGCAAGACGCCTGCTGCACGTTCCTTAAGTAATGGATTCAATTATAAAGTTAAAATCCATGGCGGCTGAGCGCAATCCGACTGGAAATGATTCGCATAAATTCACAATAATTTATAAGGAAATCCTTAGAAGCTTCAGGTCTGACGCAAATATATACACGCACACATACATACATATATATGTATATGTATCTGTGTATATATAATACAAAAGGCGGCTTCATTTACGTCCCATTTTTGGTTTATTGGCACCCCAAAACTTGCGTATATCAAAAAGCCCCCCACCAGGAGCAGGACCAGGACCAGCTCCAGTCTCAATCTCCCTCTCGACAGTTCATTCGCAACGCTTGACCCTTTTGTTCGACTCTTACTTATGCCATTTATTGACTTGACTTGTCCAAGCGCCCATCGCCTTATATATATACATATATATATATGTTTAGAGGGAGCTTGATTTTCCCTAGCCTTTTCTCTATTTTCTTTACGCTTTTCTTTTGTCAGTTACTTTTTAATTTGCCTTCAGTGATTTCCACGACGATTTACCTGCGCTGCGCAGAAATTTATTCCGTCCGACTGCATTCGCAAAAACAAACTTTGCATTTTCCGAGGGCCGGACTCCCTTCGATGTGGAGCCCAATCGAGGCACCTTTTAGGTCTCTGGTTACGGCTCAAAATCAATTGATTCGCATATCAGAGCTCTCTAAGCTTTCATTTCTTGACCCTTTTTTCGTGCTTGACTTCTCGTTCGCCCGCCTTCGGCCGGAGCTGGACATTAGCATGCTTTTGATGCGCCCACGTCTTGGCAGCGCCCTCCCCCCTCCGGCTGGGGATCTATGGGGGCATATATCTCTGGTAGATAAGCAGGCCTCGCTCACTTGACTGAAAGTTTTTGCTTTCGCCTTTGTGCGAAAGTTTTTGGCCACCTTTTGTTTAGCCAGCGACTTGTGTTTGGCTTTTGTTTTCCCAAGCACTTTAGCTTGGACTTTGATTTTTGACATTCTATTTGGTTAGCGCCGGGCCCCCGTTTACCTTGTGCTATTTATACGCATAAGTATATACTATATATACATGTGTATGTGTGTGTGTGTGTTTGGCCCATTGTGTTTGGGTCTCTGGCAATATCGGTTATCGGAGCGCCGCAACAGCCACATCCTGGCAGCGTCTTCAATTCCCACATAAACTATTAAAACAAAAGGCTGGCCCACAATTTTCGTCGGGCCCTCTCGCTCGGGCCCATTCATCAATCATTTTGTGCGTTGATTTTAATTTGTGCGTCGTTTCAACTTTGAGCCAGCCAGCCAGCCAGCCAGCCAGCCAGCCAGCCAGTCGGGCCTCCCATAAATTATGTAAAGTTGCCCGCCTCAAGGGCCGCTCTCTGCGATTCGCACAATTCAATGCAATTATCGTAAGTGCTGCATAAGTCAAAAAGGTAAATCCATAAGTTTATGACTTCTCTATCCATAAATCGCGCCAACTTAGGCAAATTTCCATGCCCAACTTTCGTGGACTCTGAGCAGGTGAAAATGTCGACGCGTGTAAACAACTCGGGCTTGAGCTGTGTGCGTGACGCAGCATTCACACTAATGGCTAATCCCATTTCTTATTGTTTATCATTTCGAAATTTCTTTATTCAAATAGACAGACAGAGAGAGAGGGAGGGAGGGAGACAGGAAGAGGAAAAGAAAACATTTGCGGATGCAGCAAAGATCTTAAGTGCAGAAAAGCGTTTGCGCTTGCATCTCTATATAAATATATCTGAATTTATATATTTATATAAATATTTTTAATTTCATTTCATTTTCGGCAAATACGTCTTGACAGCAACCTTTTCCGGCTCCTGCTTTTGGTCGCTGGCCTTATAGTGCCGCTGGGGCCTATAAATTTCAGAAAAAACCTCAGGGAGCTTTGACTATTGAAAACTTTGTGCGTTTGTTATGAGAGAAATAAATAAAAACAAAAATAAAGTAAAATAAAATAAAAATAGAAATATTCTTAAATAAGTTTGCTTGGCAAACTAAATTCAGTTTGAGATAATTTCTTATCGAGTGTTAAATTTCAACAATTTTCCTAATGGATTTAGGGCATCAAAATGTCAGTGCGAGAAGTTGCGGGATTTACATTTTACTTGCTGTGCGGGTGGGGCGGGGGCGGTGCCTTTGTCTAAATATTATTATTTACGGCTTAGGGCCAAGAGCCAACGGCGACAACTGTTACCCGGTAGCGCTCACTGGCCTGAACTTTAACCCCTTAAAGTCGACGTAATTCACTAAGCGAAAGCTGCTGGCAGCGAGACGCAGATGCAGATGCCACTGTATGTGTGCGAGGGGGGCTCGGTGGGTGTGTGGCAGCCAACAAGAGATGAAACGTGCGTTGTCTTGTCGCAAAGTTTTTAAGACTTGCTTGACCGACCTTTGTCAAAAGTTGTTCGAGCGCATGAAAAATGATGCCACACGGCACGGGATGTGTTACAACAGGCACAGCAGTCGCTCTCGCTCTCACTCTCTCGCTCTCTCTCTCTCTCTCTCTCTCTCGCTATCTCTCTCTATGTGTAGACAAAATAGCAATTTGCGTTTTCAAACAAAACAGGCCGAGCGCAGAGCTTTAGTTTTTGTTGTGGCTGCTGCTTTTTTATGCCTTGGCTCACAATTGATTGAAATCCCTTAGCGCACACCTTTTCATGCGCTGTCTTTGGGGCATTACCGCAGTGTTGGGCAGGTTGTCAGGCGTAAGACTGATATCTTTATATAATATATATAATATTTAGTTGTATAGGCAGCATATGCCTTTTGCCTGCTGCTTAGGCTTGTCTTGATCTGTCATCTATCAGTTTCTATAGCATCGAGTTACTATAGTATAAAACTATCATATATCAAGAACTGTTTTGTTGTTGCATATATATTTCCTTTTTGGTCTCTCTCTGTAGGAAGTTCAAGAACTTTTCAATGTGAATCGCCTCTCATCATGTAACTCTTATATAAATAATATCCTAAAATTTAGTTATGGTATATAGCACAGCGTTGTTTTCGAAGCTAACCTGAAGATATAATGAGTATGCAAAGTTTACCAAGCTTATACACATTATATATTATATATATTATTATACTAGAACCAAACTTTGAGTATAGATTGCCCAAGGCAAACATATTTGAAAGATTTTGAAGATATTTGCATGAAACTTTGCTTTAGGAACAGGCATAAGCCTAAGCTTGGCATTATGGCAATATCACAGAACTATAACATAGCTATCATATATCAAATGAAGTGACTGAGAGAGAGAGGGAGAGAGAGAGATTTCATTCCCTGGCTCTTCTAGGCCTAACTGAGGTAAGAAACAGTTGCGCCAACAGGCCCATTGTCCACAAGGATATTCAGTGTTCGCCTAGCTGTTCGAAAAGGTTTACTCTATAGATTTTGCTTTGTTGCTGATTGTTGTTGTTGTTGTTGTTGTTTCTGTTGCTGCTGTTGTTGTTTGCTGGTGTTTTTGTTGCTGGGCTGGCTTAGCTGCGTCACAGAAAACACACAACTTCCGCTTTCTTTGGCAAAAACAATAGAAAGCACATAAATTTATGGTTTCAGCATTGTGCTTTTGACATACAACCATGTAGGGGGGTGGGGGTGGGGGAGGGGCACTGCCTGTGCTGGGACGTTAAGGGGTTAATATGCCTGCAACCGCAAACGGGATTCGGATTTGGGTTTGCCAATGTGAGGGTTGGACTTGAGTTGACTTTTCTTATAAATAATTTTACTAAATGGATTTGGTATAAATGCTGACATTAAGCATGCGTGTGGGTGTGTGTGTGTGTGTGTTGGGGGGTGGTGAGTGTGTGTGTGTGCGTGTGTGTCTGGTAGCTGCTTGAACTAATTACCTGCAAATTTATTTTATTTTTGTTTTGGCAGGCAAATTCAGCTCGGCAAATGCAACAATCAAAATTGGCCAAATTGAGAGTTGGCTCTATAACGGTATTTATGTACAGTTGGCTGTGTGTGGAGTGTGTGTGAGTGTTGCGCTGGGCCAAGTTTAATGATTTTTTGGGGCATTTTCTTGCAGCTGTTTCGCTCTGTGGTTGCCAGCGCTGCTGCTGCTGCTGCTGCTGTTGTTGCTGTTGTTGCTGTTGTTGTTGTGGCTGTACGTTTCAAAATTTATGTTTGCTGGCTATGAAAATGAAATGACTGTGGTAAACATTTTAATTAAATCCAAGTTTGGCTTCTGCCTTCGTTACAACAATATATTTTGTTGTCGCTGTTGCCACTTTGTTGCCCTTCCGCCCACTTCAAGCGCGCTCGCGCTCTCTCGCTCACGCTCACCCTCTCTCCATCTATCGCTCTCTTTCTATACACACAGTTCTTTATATTTTTTTGTTGTAGCAAATAAATTTTAATTTTATGTTGGCCGCGTTTTAATTTGTTGTCCACTTTTTGTTTTTTTTTTGTCATTCTTCATTTGTATATACACACACACACACGCACAGCTATATATTTTTATTTATTTTTTTTTATTATTGTTTTCTGCGCTTTTATTCGCATTTACACTTTATGCATGTGCGATTTATTTTGTTTGCTAGCTTTTCTATTGGCTCCGCTGCGGGTGGGTCGCGGGGGCTGGTGCCGGGCGCAACGCTGACAGCCGGTCAAGTGACAGTTGCCACTGTACACACACACACACCCACACACACAGAGGAAGAGAGAGAGGGAGAGAGCGAGCACGCACGCAAATATGAAATGCAAAACAAACTTTGCAGCTGTCACTCAAAAATGAGCGTCGCAACGGACGACAGCGAACAAAGCGATGCAATGCACACGAGCCGTAGCAGGAGAGGGGCGCTCCGCAGGGCTGGGCGGGGCCAGAAGCTGTGCACTGAGAGAAATGCGAAATGGTTAATTGGGCGGAAAGGTATTTGGGTATGCGAAATGGCTGTCGCTCTATAAAGCGACGAGTTCGCAGTGCCCAGCACCAACGGCAGCAGCAGCAGCGACAGCAACAGCGACAAAGTGGGTTAGAAAGGTAAATGAAAGGTTGACGGACAGTTAATTTCGGGCAGTTGATTGAGTTATGAGCTCAGCACACACTGCAAGAAAGCAACGGAAAGAGAGGGAGAGAAAGAGAGTGAGAGAGAGTGAGAAAGGGCAGCTGAGGCAGGGTCACAGTTGGCAGCTGTTTGCGTATATACGATTTTCCATTTTGGCATATGTGATATGCGTGAATGGTGCGGATATATGACAGATGCTCGCAATGGATTTACAGTGGAAATCTGTTGCAGCAGCAGCGAGTGCACAATGCCAGACGTGGCGAAACTTTAAAATTGCGAATTGTGAAAGGGAATCTGAGCGCTGTAGACCAACTAACTGGAATATAAAAGATAAGGGAATTGATTAGGAATGGAGATTATTTAAGATGATTAGGAATAGAGATAGAGTAGAGAGACAATGGTTAAAATAGTCTATTAATAGCAATACTATAAAATATTGGAGTATAGTCGGAAGAGAATTTTCTTTTAGTTTGGCATAATATATTTATTTATTTATTTATTCGGATTTTAATTAGAAATTATAATGGAATTTTATAAATATTTAGTGTAAATAATGTAAATAATTATTTAGAAATATTGTAAAAAATTATCTATGCTAAATATTCATTAATTTCAATTTAAAGTATGTTAAATAATTTATTAATTGAATATAAAAAATATATAAAAAACTTGTGATTAATAATTTAATAAAAAAAATTGAAATAAATAAATATATAGTATAGATAATGTAAATAATTATTTAAGTTATTTAATGAATAATAATAAATAAATAAATAAAATGAATATTTTGAAATAAATTAATAATTTAAAATTAATTAATAATATAAAAAAAAATTCTATATATTTATTTTCATTATTTATACTGCCATTTCCAATGGGTTCAGGGTATTAAAAATAATAATATTAGAATTAAATTTTCTATATGAATACTTTTTATTGCATATTCAAGTTTCTATATTTTTAAATTATATATCATATATTAGCCCTTCACAACAACCTCAAATCCAATTGATATCTTAACTCCTTCACACGGACAGCTAAGTAAAGTTGCCCTTGCCCGCATGAATTCGCACTTTATGAACTGCATATTCAGTGTGAATAAGTGCCTGGTTGCTGACGGAAGGCAAACATATACAGAGGCTCGACTCTTGCAGTTACACTTGATAGAAAGTTGCTCCACACCTGCGGCTAATTGGCAGGTCATTCCGTTTGGAAATGTCGCGCGAGCCGCCCCATTAAAACTTAAAGTGTAGCGTGCCACATTACACATACGTAGCGTAGTACAGAGAGGGCCTCTCTCTCTCTCCCTCTCCCTCTCTCTCTGGCAGCAATTTACATGCCACACACACCCTGCTCTCTCCCTCCCTCTCTCTCTCTCTCTCTGGCTGCATTTGCGCCAGTTGCTGCCGTTATTTATGACCAACGAAAACTGTCATAAGCAAACAAATTGTTTTTTATTGTTCATAATTATTGTGCATACTTATGTAAATCACGCGACGCATTTCGACTGCGCGTTGCACGCGCCCCCGCCGCACGCCCACACAACATGGCACGCGCAACTAGTTGCCGCTGTTGCTGCTGTGGCAAGGAGCGAACAAAAAAAAAAATTGTTTGTTTTATTGAATTTTTATTGTAGTTTGAATTTATGACGCAGCGCGCGAGCAGCCAGTCGACTGGATTAGGGCATTTCTTTGCCAGCTCTGGTAGCAGATGACTTTATCGGCTTTTTGCTGCATTAAATCGCAGCCAAACTGTTAGCCCGGGCCCATCATCCCATGGCGCCCCAGCTCCAGTCCTTCACTGACTCGCTGTTTGTCTGGCAATTTTGTTGAAACAACTTCAGCGCTTGCGTCTGTGTGCGTACGTGCCACTGAAGTGCGCTCTGTGCTGCTGCTGCTGCTGCTGCTGCTCTGCCAGATTAGCTTGGCAAAACCGCAGACAACAGCTGCCATGGCAGAGCAGAGAGTTGAGGCTGGGGAGTGGGCTGATCTGCTTTAACTCCCCCCACCCCCCTCCCCTCCCCACACTCCCTCACCCCCTCTGTTGCTGTGCAAGTGCCAAAGAGGCGGCACGGCATGAGTTTTTCGCTCTTCGCCCTTATATTTTTTTTCGTCCTGCTGGTTTTTGCTGAGCCTTGAAGCGTGTGCATGTGAATAATGTCCAGCAATTGGCTTTGGAGTTGGGGTTTATTGGCGCTTGTGTGTGCCGCAGACGACGTCATTTATTTATGAGGCCAAACGCGCGCGCGAATTTTTATGAAGACCGTAACAAAAATTAGTAACTTTTGCCAGGCGCTGATTCCGGCGCAGTTGCCCCATCCACGTCGCCTTTTTTGATGACTCCTGCTCCCTGACATTTCATAAACTTTCGCTTATTGATTATTTAGCACAGTCGCTGCTGCTGTTGCTTCATCCTGTTGCTTTTGTCTTTATTTGCAGAGAGCTTACGCGATTATTTCGGACGCTACGGCGATATCTCTGAGGCAATGGTCATGAAGGATCCCACGACACGCAGATCCAGGTGAGTGCAACAAATCAAGTAATCAGAAATTGAAGCAGGCTAAGCCGAAGCTTAAAGAAAGTAAGTGGCTAAGATAAACAGAGGAGTTGCAGTAGGGGAGCCATAGGGTGGGGTAGTTGAAGTGTTACCTGTGGTCTGAAGGTCTAGATTGGTGCTTGAGTTGAGAAACTCATATTATATATATTTTATATATTTATGTTTGCCCTTTCCTTTGCCTCTTCGCTGACCTTAGAGTCAGCTTGAAGCGTGTAAATACAAATTTGAGGCAAGTTTCGAAACAAAATTGAAAAGTTTGCTTACTGAAACTAGTTTCAAGGTTAGCCAAGGCTCTAGAAATGCGAGCTGAATTTATTGAAATGGCCTGCAGCTGTACTGGAGCCAGCTCAAAAGTCAAAGTTGTTGCGCTGCAGGCTCAGCAAGTGAAGAGAGCATATTGGCTTGGCCAGTAGTCGACTTATTGAGTCTGAGTCTGAGTCTGATGCCATAGACTGCAATATTTTAGCTTGTGATACCCTGAACCCATCTTGACAAGGCCTCAGCTCTTCGATCGCACACAGCCCACAGCTGCTCTTCCAGCCTTTAAAGCCAACTTCAAGGCTATTTGCAAACCCTTTTCAAGCTGTCGTTGCTTCCATTTACACTGTTGGCTATAGCCCATATCGACTTCTATTCTCGTATGTTCAGAAAAAAGCGTAAAAGGGAAATCATATATTCCGCTGTAATTGTTTTCATGCCTTGCGCTTGGCTATCCGACCAGACTTTGATTATTATTCTGGTAAATCTCGGTGACCGCGTTTACCTTTCCAGCTTTTGTTACTGACGCTTGTTAGCTGTGCTCTGCCCGGCGCTGCTCGGCTCTGCTCTGCTCTGCTTTGCTCTGCTCTTTCGACTACAAATTTCCATATCCGTGTTTGTTGTTGTTTATGACCATGCGCGACTGCATCCATTTCCAAATTTGAACAGTTTGGTTAACCGCTAATTGGTTTTCATTTTCATTGATTTTCCCTCTTTTTTTTCGTCCACATGATATATGAGCGTGTGTGTGATGCAGGCAGACACACTCACGTGTGTGTGTGTGTGTGTGTGTGCGCTATTGCCTTCTCTTTCCAACGTGGGCAGCTGTCTCGCTCCTGGTGCGTGTTGCCGTGTGTTGTGTTTATTCGAACCGTTTGTCATTTGTTGCGGTTTCGATCAGCTTTCGGTTGACTGCACCAAAACCACCTGCCGCAGCCGCGCCACGCCGCACCGCGCCACGCCCCGCTCAATCAAGCCGCCCTTTCATTATTATTTTTTTCTCCGCTGACCTTATTCAAAAATGCTTAACGTAAATTAGCTGGTTTTTGCGGACGCTATGAATAATGAGCGGCATTTAATGAGTCAATTGCAATTGAATTTGAGCTGCGATAATCGCGAGCAGCAGCGGCAGCGCCACTGGCAACAATGACGAACTTAACGACTCTGTGTGTGTGTGCGTGTGTCTGTCACTCAAATTAAGCGTTTTATGGCCGCCCAATGTGAGCGAAGGCTAAGCGCATTCTTTGCCCTTTCGCTTTTTAAGAACTGGCAGCTGGTATGCCGTTAGCGAAATACGTCCTTGTTTTAATTGAATTTCATCTAATGTCCTGTGCGGGGCGCTGAGTGGGTGGGCAGCTGCTCGACTCAGGTTAACAAGCGCCTCGACTGCCTGCAAAACTTTATGCCACATTCTCCTCCAACTACAGCTGCCGCTGCCATGTGTCCTTTGCCTTTGTGCATGTCACGTTGGCTGGCAAAATTTTTATGAACTGCGTGCAGCAGCAGCAGCAGCAGCAGCAACAGTAACAACTCCACTGATTCCCCAAAGCAGGCAGCGCCATTGGCTGCTGTCTTAACAGCAACGAGGACAACAAGGACAACGAGGCTGAGACAGGGGCTGGGGCTGAGGCAGTGTCTGATGAAATCTACGGGCTCTACGGGTAGTTGTTGCCTGTAAATTCCGCAGCTCTATTTGTTGCCAGCATCGTGCTCGTTGCCGTTGTCGCTGCTGATATCATCGTGTCAGGGATTTCTAGCAAAATTTAATAAAAACTTTATGTCGCTTAAAAGAATGTTTATGGAAATTTTTCACTTAAACTTGCGCAAAGTAATAAATGTAAACAGAATTCCTGAAAAGGTGCGACAACAAAATTCAAACTGAGAGCAACGGCAACGGCAACAGCAACAGCAACAAGCTGCACACTAAGTTGCTGTTGCTGTTGCTGTTGCTGTTGCTGGTGGCGCCGCAGCGAGAGTCAACAGTGCGGTTAATAAATATGCGCACCAGGGCAGACATTTTACCGCTGGCAGAGAAAGCCTTGCATGCGACTAGGCGACCCGCACGCCCCTCCTCAGCCCGCTCTCTCCCTCCCGCTCGCCTGTTGCTCTGGCTTAGATACAACAAGCAGTCAGATAGATTGAGATACATGCCCCGCACAGATATGGCAGGCAGGCAGGCAGCACTTGCGCTCTCTCCCCCTCACTCGCTCTCTATCTGCAGCTCTATCTCTGTGTGCAAATGAGATTGTATATTACAATAAAATGGAGTGAAGTACAAATTAGAAAACTTGCAAATAAATTTAAAAGCACAAAATGAAAACAGAGCAACAACAGCGAGAGCAACTGGAATAAATAACAAAAAAAAGGCAGCTCACAGCGCAAAGCAAATGGCAAACAAAACACATTCAAGCGCCGAGGCATTAGATAGAGCGGGCGCTGGGCGCTGGAAGCTGCGAGAGGAGAAAAAAAAATAGCAAAACTTTTGCAAGTTAAGCGAGTTGCTGTTGTTGTTGTTGTTGCTGCTGCGGCAGCAGAGACAAAGCGGGTCGCTGAAGTGCAACAACAATAAAAATTGAGTAAAATGGCAAATGGCAGCTGTAGCAGCGGCTCTGGGGCCGGCCCCCAACACGCCCCCAGCAGCAGCATAAGTAAATCCAAACAATTTATTGTTGTACTTTTAACATTCTTCTCGTGCGCATTGTTGTTGTTGTTGCTGTTGCCTGCCACCATTGAAGCAAACATAAGCGACTTTTCAATGAGTTTGGAAAGTTATTGAAACATAAATTATATCGCACGGCGCACGCACGCCAAACGCAGAGACCCAGAGACCCGGTGCCAACAACCACAAGCAAGCCCACAAAATACGCCCGAAAGCAGCAGCAGCAGCAGCAGCAGCAGCAACAGCAACAGCAACAACAACAACAGCAACACCAACAGCAGGAACAACAAATATAACACCCCTTTATTACTGCCAGGCGTTCAGGGGTTGGGGCTGCAGTTGCTGCCGGGGCTCTGGGGCTCTGTGGCGGGGGGCATTTGCCACCTCACGCATTTTTGTGCATGGCAATTAAGTTAAACTTTTCTTTCTCTTGTTAATGTTTTTCCATGCCCTTACCAACGGGGTCAAGGCCTCACACATTTCTCATGCACCTTGCAACGCCGCTGAAAGTTTCGCTCAAACAGCTGTCAGCTGGCACAAAAGCACAGTCCCGGAGAGCTTAAGCTATAAATTAGAATTTGCGTTTAATTGCAAATGAAAAGAAGTGGGAAAAGCCTCTAATAGGGGTAGGGGTAGAAGCAGGAGGAGAGTAGCGTGTATGACAGCCTATGTACTAGAAGAAGACTGAAAATCTTGATGGACAGAAGATGTAGGTGATCACAGCATTTATATATGTTATACAGTGGACGCTGGCTTTGCTCGCCTCTGCTCTCCTTGCGGCAGCAGCGACCGTGTAATTCTCAACTGGTTTTGGCTTAGCAAGAGTAGCAAGGCGAAGGTGCAGCAGCTATGGAAAGTGATGTCTGCTGTTGATAGTGTTGCCAGGTTGTGCAGAACTGCTGAGCATCTGTTGTGTGATAAAAAGTTGTTTGTTTATTAAGTAAATCCTATAAAAGTTACAAAGTGCATATACTCAATATAATATACTATACATATCAGCAGTGCCGAGCAAGGACTTTCGTATCCCAACTTCAAATTGGTAATCAACTTTTACATAGCCATAATATTTATAGTAAGTTACTCCATATTTATTCTAACTAACCATTAAGCCAGACTTTCTATAAAACTCATAATAGAGTCCTATCCCACATAGAGTATTCCCAGCTTCAGCTATGCTCGCGCAACTTTCACCTCTTTATCGCTGTTGTTGCCGCTGCTGCCGCTGCTGCTGCTGTTCTGCTCGCCTTTTCGCTGCTCTTTTATTTTCGTTTCTTACACGCGCCAAAAATTGTGTTTTTATTTATTCGCTGGACGCTGCTGAGCGCATGTTTTATATATGTGTGTGTATATAAATTTACCTGGATCTGTATCGAGACGGCGATATAATTCAAAGCAACATTTGCTGCACAATGCTGCACATAAATTTAACGGGTCTTAGATAAGAAGTGCTTGTCGAAGAGTAAACACAACACGAAACACTTTGAAAACCATTAACTGTTTAGAATCTATAAACATTTACACGCTCAACTGAAGCTCGGTCTCTGTGGGTACCTCTGTGTGTGTGTGGGTTTTACATAATGTGCAGATTGCCAATGTTAAGGTTGAAAGTCATAAATAGATGTGTTGAAATGGCACGAAAGGGATTTTTGTACATGAGCTGAAAGAGTTGTATTTAGAAAAGCAGTTTAAATGTGACGGAGCTTTTAGAGCTTTAAGCTGGATATGAGAGGAGCTTTGCAAATGAATTGTTTAATGTGCTTTTAATGAATTTTTTATAGATATGAGATTATATGAATTATATATATTATTTCATAATGAAACAAAGCTCATATATGAGAGCTTTAAGCTAAATTGTTTTTAGGCCGATTTTAAATGAATTTTTATAGAAATGAAGCCCAATTCTGATACCGTTTAGAACTTTAATCTGAACGTGAGCTTAATTTGGCTTACTTTTTGCAGGCTAAAGATGAATGTGGGAAGGAACGGGAAATCTAAGAGCTTTTAGAGATTTAATCTTAATATGAGCATAATTTGATACAGTGTTTGATATTTTTTAATATATATAAAATTAAGAAAAATGCACGCAAAGCTTAAACGTAGGAGCTTAAATGCTTTGAATTGCAGTTTCATCAGTAAAAGCTTTTTTAAAGTGATAGTGACTAGCAGAGGAGAGCTTCAGCAGTCTCTAGTTTAGCTTAGGGCATAAACTGATTTCGTTCAAAAGCTTTAACTTTGGATTAATCCAATAGTAAGCTTGCTTTATCTCATTGACTATCAGAACTGAGCTTTTAGTTACGCTTGGTCTACGACCAATTAAAGTCTTAAGCTTTATATTAATCCAATTTTAAGCCAATGTCATTGCCAAATCACCTCAAAATACAAATATTTTCCAAATAAGTAAATACGAATTTATAGGTTGCTAAGCAATAGGAAATTTGAATATCCTTAGCACAACTTGAATTGCTTTTATAGCTATACTGAGCTCGCCCGAGCTTGTCCTTGTCTTTGACAGACCGAAGCAATGCGAAATGCTTTTGCAATTGGCCAACGCATATCTCGAACATGCATAATTGCAATATTCGGGACTTACTTTCGCCTTTGGCGTCTCGCTTATCAGCCGGAGAATGCTTTTGATTAAAACGCTTAGGCTAAGCTGCCATTAGGATAAGTTTCGTTTCCATTCACATGCGCTGAGCACTTTAATGTTATTTATGAGCCTTTTGTTTGTGTGCGATGTGCCAGAAGGTTTCTGGTACTCATCATGGGGCCAGAGCGGGGCTGGGCTGGGCTGGGCTGGGCTGGCTTGGCATTTAGGTTGTTGCTCCGCGCGCTGCCCTTGGCCGGCTGTCAGCTTCAAATCACTCATTACACTTACCACAGCAATCCAAAAACGTGGCCATAATTAACTCAATTTAATCGGCCCCAGACCCACGTCCACGTCCAAGTCCACACGACGCTTTAGTGGCTCACTTGTGTTTGTCATGCGGCCCTTTATGTGCGACTCCGGCTCCAGCCTCTGGCTGCTGCTGGCTTGACCACTCGACGGCCTGGTCAACGGCTGTTTTGGCAACGCCGCTTTGCCCTTTTCATGTTAATTTGCAGCACAATGCCAAATGGGTTTATATATATATGTATAACATATACATACATATTTTTTGTTGTTTTTTTTTTTTCAGCTGCTTTCTTCACACCCTCTATCAGCGCAGCTCAACTGCATATGTTATGCGACCAAGTGAGTGTGTGTGTGTGTGCGAGTGTATAGCAATTTTTCATCATTAATTATGGCGTTGGCTGTGGCAAACATCAGTCAGCCGCACCAGCAGTAACAAACGAAGCCAAAGACCATTAGGACGTTTGCCCTACCCCCGCCCCCCTTTCATTGCCTGCCCCTCTGTGCCCAGCCCTCGGCCAGCTGCGCTTGTGTTGCCCAGGGATTGCCTTGCTCTTGTTTGTTGCCGCTCTTGTTGAGATGTCAGTCGCACACTCGGATGTTGTCAACTCGTCTCTGTATGAGTGTGTGTGTGTCCTCTCATATGAGCATTACAAGCGGCAATAAGCACCCACCCACCCACTCTTACTCTCTCTCTCTCTCTGACCCCCTCGCTGGCCCCCTTCTAGCTGTCCCTGGTCACCCGTGTGCTACCATCAGCTCGCACCATTGTTGTTACTGTTGATTATTTCATGCGCTTTCTGCGCGTTTTTATGCGCATTTTATGTTTTGTATTTTTGCCGTTCTTCAACATGAGTTTTATAAAGAAAGCCCAGCCGAAAAACAGCGAACAAAAACGAAAGTAAAATACTCGTATGCCCAGCGCATTCGCTTTTTATGTCCTTCAGGCAGAGGGGCATATTGCCTCTGTGTACTGCCCCAGCATCAGCTGTTGCCATATAAAACTAAAGTTCTTAATTAGCCAGCGAAATTACGAGGCAGCCGAAGCGCAAATTTTAATAAATTGAGAAATTTGTAATAAGTGCTTAGATGCTGTATGAGGAGATTTGGAAAAATTGCTTAAGAAAATTTAATTGATTTTGATATATAAATAAATATATAAAAATATATATAAAAAATATAATAAAATATAATAAATGTTTTTTAAATAATATTCAAAAATATAAAAAGATATTATTCTATGAATATTTTTTATACAAATATTTATTAAAAATATAAAAAATGTTTTATAAATATTTTTAATTCAAAAAGTTTTTGAAAATATTAAAAATATTTTATAAATATATTTTATTGACAAAAAAGATATTTTATGAATATTTTTCATAACTAAAATATTTTATAAATATTTTTTATAGCAAATATTGATTGAAAATATAAAAATAAATAAAAATATAAAATATATTTTACATTTGGACACTCTTCAAAATGTAAAAAGATATCTAGAGCTCAGCTGACAACTCTCTGAGCTTTGAACAGAGATCTTCTACTAGCACAGACTCAGAATTCAAGTTGAATATATAATTATAAATACATTTATCAGTCCATCTGCCTTCAACTCGCTTCAATTGCAGAGCATTCAGCTAGTCGCTCTCACACTGTTGTACTCAGTCAGCCTGCCTGCTGCTTGTTGTATATATACTTTTTACGAGTTCTCACTCCATTGTAATTGCTCTGCCGCAGCACTTTTACATAATAATAATAATAAAATGAATTATAAAATAAAGTTACCTTTTCGTTGTGGGCCAACTAAATGATGTGCCCCACCGCCGAAAGTTGGCCAACGAGGAGAGCGAAAAAATATAAAGAAACGAGAAGAATTTAATGTCTGCGTCGCGTCACAAAAGAAGGCAACACTCAAAATTGACATTAGCAGCAGGCATACGAACCATAAAAACATAACAAATGGGCGCCATAATGTGTGTCCTTAAACTGTCACTAAATCGATAAATTTTCATAATGGCCGGGCCATTTAAATATTTAGCCAGGCAGAAGAGCCTGGCGCGGGCAAAGACAAGGCGCAGGCAACCCCTTGTGCTGCAAGTAAAACCAACGGCCGCCTTTCTTTTTCGCTGGATTAATCAAATTACCAACGACCCGCATAGATAGCCGAAGCAGGACTCGCAGGAGGAGGTGGACAGCCGTGCTGCCATATCAACGCAAGGGCACGCACCAGCTCGAGGAGAGAGTGAGAGCGAGCGGTTCTTAAGCAGCGACGAGAACGCATCCAACTTGAAGGCGGTTACCCGACTTTGGTCTTTGGTGTATGTCCATGCGGCAGGACAGGGCAGGGGCCTGTGGGCCGTGGGCTGTGGGCTGTGGGCTGTGGGCTCGTTTTGAGTAGCTCAACTGCCAGAGCAGCTTGGCACTCACGCAGGCCCAGTTAAGTGTGCGTGTTCAAGGATGCATTTTGGTGTGCCCAGGAAAGCGACAACGACGACAAGCGCCGACGACGATGGCGACGACGACGACGACAACGAAACAAGACAAAGGCATAAAAACGTGCAAAATGGGCGTGTGTAGGCGTAGGCTTATAAAGTGCGAGCACGGCACCAAGGCAGGAAGCCACTTGTGAAAGTTTCATGCACGCGGCCCCACTTCACACGACAGCAGCTGCAGCAGTGGCAGCAGCGGCAGCGGCAGCGGCTGAGACGAGGTCAGCTGAAAAAAGTGAGGAAAAAAGCAGCAACAAAACACGATAGGAAGCACCACAAAAGCATCGTCGAGTCGCCAGGACCAGCGTCTTGGGCCCTGTCGAGCCAAGCTGCAAGTGCTTGTTAGTGCGGGCTTGACGTTGACTGTAGCCAAAGCTTAGAAGTGCCTCAGTCCGGCCCAGACCCAGGCGACGCCATCCACTCACCCACCCACCCACTCAGTCAGTCTGCCTCGCTCTCTCGCACACTCACACTCTCCATCCCACTCGCTCGCATTCGTCTTGAGTTGCATTCCTCTGCAATTGTTTGGGCGCTTTTGTTTTGTTCTGAATTTTTACACGAAAAAGTCATTTGAATATGCGTCCTCGTCGTCATCCTGGCACCTACTATGCCTGCTTGCTTCTCCTTCCCAGCCAGCAGCTGCGACTGCCTCTCTCTCTCTCTCTCTCCCCATCTCTTTCTCTTTCTCTCAGTGGATTGAAAGTTTTGTTAGCCGTCAGCTACTTTGCTCGTCGTGCTGCCTGGCTGCCTGGCTGCCGTCGTGCTTGTAGCTGCCATTTCCAAGTTTTTAGTTAAGGTTGAGGGCATGACTTGCGGCTGCCATTAATGTTCTCCGTGCAGCCTTGACAGGCGACTGCTGCAACAAATGGCGACAATAAACAGTACATTGTACATAAAACACTCTTGTGCACTCATCAATGCGAGCGGGCGACCGTCATTTGTTGCTGCGCGCCTCTCTTTGCGATTCTCATTGATTGCCGGAGCTGAGGGCCAGCGAAAATTTGAAATTGACTGAGAGCTTTGACTAAGATTGAAGAGATCTGGGTAGAGTTTCTATAAAGCTAACATTACGAGGATTCAGGACAGAGTTTTAAGACTCGCTCGAGTAAGCACAGCCCCAGGATGGACGCAAATATTGTTCCTTAAACTCCACTTACGGATGTGCTTAAGCATGCATGGCATATCGGGCAGCAACAATGCTATCATCTAGTTAAGAGTCCTTTGGGACACTTTGTCGGGGACTAATCTACTATCAGTATGGTAAATGTGCTTACCGTGCGCAGTCTTTAAGGGTCACACATTATCATGCTTGCTGGACAGATGTGTGCAGTGCACAAATATTGTGCTCAGTTTTTGCCCGGCAGCCACGTAAGCATTAACTAGTTGAGTCCTGGCCCTGGCTGTGGGAGTGTGAGCTAAACTGGCGTTGCTGGCGTTTATCTCAAGTTTTTGCGGATGCCGTTGGCTGGTTTAGTTTGGCAACATATTCCACTGACAGCGGAGAGTGAGAGAGGACGCCTCTTGGCAACACCTCAGCTGAACTTTGACCGTTTGGTAACTCATTTAGTTAGATTATTTACGGTAATCCAAGACGCTGCCAGAGACAGGACCCAACTGCACACGCACACACACACATGAGGATGATGGCGACTCCGGCTTGGCTTTCGGCCTCTGGATGGAGCAGCAATAGCAAACAACCAGCCCATAGGCTAAATACATGCAAGTTGTTTTGCTAAATTGTGCGTAAGCCAGCAATAGCAGCAACAGCAACAACAACAATAATGCAAACAACAACTGTAACAGCAACAAGGATCTGCGACTAGGAAACTTTCTCAAGCTCTGCAAGGCAATTCAAATAAGACTTTTATGTTGCTTCCTTGCAACACTGCTGCTGCTGCTGCTGCTGCTGCTGCTGCTGCTGCGGCGGCGGTAGTGGTGGCGCCTCTTCAACTCGTCTCGTAGCTGCTACGTGTTTGCGGCGTGTGTGTTACATGATTGCCACGCCCACACGCCTGCCCTGCTGCTATTGCTGCTGCTGCTGCTTACCTTGGCAGCTTGTGCGTGCGCTCATTAGCATTCTGAAACGGCTTTATAAAATTCAACAAGCAGCAATCCAAACGAACCAACAACAACAGCAACAACGACAGCAGCAAACGAAACCAAACTGAACCATATACAGCAGCAGCAGCAGCAGCAGCATCGGCTCTGGCCCTGCTCCCCTTGGCTTGCCCTAACCCACTCAGACCCAGCCTCAGCCCTTGCCTGTCCCTCGCAGTCTCAGTTTAAGACTCAGCCATATCACCCACTACTGCGAGCCCCGCCGGCAGCTGCCCAGCTCTGGCTGCATGTTTTTAGATCCTCTAGTCTGCATGTCTCTGTTTGTTGTACTAAATGTTCTGTAAAAATATTTAAAGGGTTGTTTTAGCCCGTGCTTGACGCCGGATTTGTCGAAGTTCTTGGTTTTTAAGAAACTTTAAGGCTTTTGCAGCGCGGTAGCTTGAAGATTGCAGTGCATTGAAAGCTTTGCGTTTGCTTTGTTAACTAAGGTGCTTTAAAGCTGCTTAACTGCATAAGCAAATAATCATTAGGCAAGAATCTTTGCATTTGATCAAAATCCAATTGAACGTGTGTCGAACTAATAGTAGAGTATTCGAGCTTAAAACTTAAAGCTTTAAAGCTGCATCTTAACAGTTTTCATAGTACTCTAAGCCATTGTTAAAAGTTCATTAAAGCTGCTATGGCGGCCAAGCTTGCCTGATCAGATTAAGCCACATGCTCAACAGCTTGCCAAAGCTCAACTCTATTTAAGCTAAAAGCTCAAATGCTTTTCGATTTCGCTGGGTATCTCTCAGCTCTAGCCGCTTAGTTATTTGTTGTTATTTTGCTCTTTATTGTGCACAAAACTCACAAAGAGGGAAAGATGGGGAGATAGAGAGAGAGATAGAGAGAGATAGAGAGAGATATGCCCACATGCACATCCTTATTCTGTTGTTATCCTGGCGCTGTCTGTCGCTGGGTGTTTGTGTTTGTTTTTGTACATTTTTTTTTTATTTCTCGTGCCTCTCGCCTGCTGCCTTGCCTCGAGTTGCATAAATTGAATCTGAATTTGTGAGTAAATTGCACACAGGAGACACATTATTTTTGAGTTTTGCCTTTTAAATTTGTGGCTTTTCACTTTGCGAGAGACAATAGGCGTGCGAGCGAGATGGCAGCAGGAGGCAGAGGGAGCGGTGCGCCCATGTAAGTGCAGCAGGCATTGCAACAGTCTCGGGGTCTCAACTTTGTGTCACTTTCCGTTTGGCAATTTTCGTGTGTGTGACCCACTTGAGTGGAGCGGACACGCCTACGAAAGGTCTCTCTCTCTCTCTCTCTCTGTCTCTCCCTCTGTCTGCCACGCCCACAGTCTAAATCAATATTAATAGCGTAGGCCTCTTTTTCCGCAAAATGCATTTGCACAAATTGCTCGACTATAAATACGAGCAGAAATGTTTATTTAATATGTGCCAGGCGCTGCCGAGCACGCACGCCCACCTAACTGCAGCCAGCTATATGCGAATATATATAGATATATATATATAGATATATATATATATATATATATGGTATAGCTGAAACCCCTTTTCCAGTTCGTAGTTCAAGCTTAGATGCAATGCAATCCGATTCTCTCTCTGTCTGTGTGTGTGCCTCAAGCTCTTCCATATGCAAATTGTTTTTATAAATTTGCAACAAGCTCTCATTGTTATTGTTATTGCCGCTGTTGTTGTTGCACAGCAATTTGTGTATAAAGTTGGTGCAATAAAAAGCCAAGTGGACAAGGAGCAGCTGTAGCTGGCCATCGGTTCCGGTTACTGCGAAGAGTGGTATAATCAAAACCGTAACAATCGCCACAATTGCAATAGAATCGTCGTTAATTACTGTCTGTGCTTGCGGTTCAGCTCCACCTCTCTCCCCCCGTCACACACTCACAGCTGGATTTGATGTGTGTGTGTGTGCAGCGCCTAAAAGAGCAAGACAAATACGAACGCTGCTGCTGCTGTGGCTGCTCTGTGTCTGGCAAAGAAGTTGGAGCTGAGTCTGGAGTCTGGAGCAGCATCGTTAAGCGTCGCTGCCAAGTGGCAAAACTCAAATAAACATAAACGTGCACACACATACAAAGTGAGACAGAGAGAGGGAGAGAGAGAGAAGGGGAGAGAGGGAGGGAGTCAGGGGCTGTGGCACAGCCAAAATCTGTGAGCTCGGTTTGTTGTCTTTGGCTGCTGCTGCTGTGTGGGCATGGGAGACTCATTAAAATGCAGTGCGAGATAATAAGCATTTTAATTAAATATTTAACAAGAATAAGTTTATCACAACACGAAACGAGGGGAGTGTATGTATGTATATACATCTCCCATCTCCCTCTCTCTCTCTCTCTCTCTGTGTGTAATGGCTTGTAAGCGTCTGTCAGGTCGAGCATTAGCGGCAGGGCGAAACGCCCGATTCGACGTTGACTTCTACTTGCCTAGCCAATATTTTGATGTAATTTGAGCTTCTAATTGGCGCACGTGCTGGCACGGCCAGGTTTGAGTTCAGCTTTATCGAGCTGCTGCTCAAATATTTAAGCAACTTGTCTAACCGTGTTGATATTTACTTTCATCTCTCTCTCACTCTCACTCACTCTATCTCTTTCTCTATTGCAGGGGCTTTGGCTTTGTCACATTCAGCGATCCAAATAGCGTAGATAAGGTACTCACCCAAGGCACACACGAGCTGGATGGCAAAAAGGTAAATCTCTACAAACAAACACTAACACACAGACACATCTATATAGTACTTTATATATATATCTGCAAAAAAGAAGAAAAAACTACCCGCCGCCAATCCGTAACTCGAACCCAACTCATGACGTCGGCAAACAAAAAACTTCACCAGCTATGCAAAATATTTGCACAAAGCAACTCTCGCGCGCGCGTTCGCTTCATAAATTGCCTCCCATCTCTGTCTCTCTCTCTCCCCCGCTCCCTCTCGCTCACCATCTCTATTGACAGCAATTAGAAACTCAAAGCAATGACAGGCAACTAACAAAAACAGCAAATCACAAAAGTTAAAAAACACGGCAAAAAGAGCCAAAAACAACACGCCGAAGAAGCAGCGGCGGCAGCAGAAGGAACACAATAACCTGTCTATGAAAAGCGCAGATTTTTGTAAAAGCCAAACAATTTTTAATTACGTCAGGTGCTGCCCGGCCATTGGCAGCAGTACACTTTGTCATTTCTGCTGCTCAGTTCCGAGGTAAATATCAGCAGCAAAAAATTATATATTTTGTAATATTAAAGGCAGCCCGAAGCTGCTCAAATAATGCTATTGACTGGAATATTTATCTAAAAATAAAAATAAATTTTTCTATAAATAAAATATCTGTTTATAGAAGTCGAAAATGGCATGAGCTGCACAATGATATTGAGGAAGCGCTGAAAGGCATAAGCAGTTATTTGTAGCCCTAAAGCATTGTTAGTCAAAAACTCTGAAGAAATCCTATTTTCATTATTAATATTAATAGAATGAATGAATATATATACACATATATATATATATATATATATTTATATATATAGAATATAGGTTAGAAAAATTTATGTTTTCTTGCATAGGCCGACTTCAAGGCTGCTTCTTTATAGACTGCTTAGACTGAGCTGAAACGAGTAGAGTCAAGCAGCAGCTGCAGCCTGCACTAAAAGAGATACGATAATTATTGCAAGTATTTGGCAGGTTTAAGACAATTTGAATTTTACTTAAATAAATTTGCAAAAATTTGAATAGAGCTGCAAACTTGGCATCAAACTAAGCTCAAACAGACTTCCTTTATGAAAGTCTTCGTATGCTTATGAACCTTTGAAGAGTTCATAAAAGAGATCTTAGCTTTGACTTGCTCAGATTTGCTGCACAGTCTTGTGCTCGCTTGACCGTATAAACTCAAGCCTTTAATTTGATAGAAAGACTTTAAAATATCCTAATTCCTAATCAAGAGACTTAGCTAAAACTTAACTTAACTTAACTTACTATCTGATAATTCCATTGAATTCTGGCAAAGCCTGGCCAGTTCTTAGCACAGAGCCAATGAGCTCAATTCAATTGCCAGCAGATTAACATACCTGTACATACATTACATATACATTACATACATACATTACATACTCACATACATACACACATTACATACATATAGCCACATCACTATATCCATCTAGAACCTGCTTAATCCATACTTGACTCTGTCACCCGCGGCGATTCGTGTCATTGATCAGTTTGGTTTGATTAGCATTTGGCATTGGCGAAGACAGCAGCAATTGCTGTTTGAAGGCAGCTCATATTACGCATACGCCGCATTGGCATTACCTTAATTAGCTGCACTGTGCACGTGTGTGTGTGTGTGAGTGTGTGTGTGTGTGTTGGTCATTCTTTTATGGCAACACAGCTGGCCAACTGTAAATAAAATGCGCAGCCATCATTTATATGGATATGTATTTCACTTTTCTATTTTATTTTATTTTATTTGCTTTATTTTTTTCCAAACCAACTGCAGCGTGTGTGTGTGTGTGTGTGTGTGGCTCAGTCGTGCAGTGTTTCGTGTTTCCGTTTGGCTGCACAACACACACACACACACTCACACACACAGCGCACGGAAAACTGAAAACGATGCGAATTCATTTCATTTCATTTCGTTACGCTTTTTCGGTCTGATGTATTTTCCAAAAAGTCGACGTCGACGTTTGCCACTCAGCGCTGATTAGTTTTAATTTTAATCTAAAAATCAATTTCCCGCCGGGCGGGCGCAGCTAGCCCACCCCCCCCCCCCCCCACGCTTGTTCTTGTTGTTGTTGTTGTGTGTTTCGTGCTGCACACAGGAAATCAACACGGCAAACTGCCGTCCTGTCACCATTTGCTGCTGTCCTGTGACAATTTTTGTGCGAATTATTATCGCCAGAGGATATTGCGTTGCTTTCACTCTCTCCCTCTCTCCCTCTCCCTCTTTGTCTTCCACTCATTGCAGTTATCTTTGCCAATATCTCTTCATTTTATTTGCCATTTTATTTGCGGCATTGGCTTAAGTTAGCCCAGCACTTGCAGCTGCATGCAGCGCAAAGTCACTTCAAAAAGATTTACCCCAAGGCCAGTGGGGGCTTGGGGGCTGGCCACAGATCCACGCTCCCCTCAGTGGCTTACCGTTGCCGGCTGTCAGTGCGGCCAAAATGAGAACCAGCAAAGCACTTAAAATTGAATTTTTATGATTTTTAATTATTTTTAATGACGCTGCTTATTGAAGCAGTCCGGGTCGGGAGGGAGGAGGGAGGGGCTGGCTGGAGGAGCAGCTACTCTGGACGCGCAATTTGTTATGCGTTAATTCGTGCGTGCTCAGCTTTCAAGTCGAGCACTGCCACAGACCAGCATGACACCAACCGCACCGCCTCCGACGACGCCCCTCCCTGTGCTCCCCCAGGAGTAATTCCTGCTTAATGCGCAATGCAGGCTTATGCAAGATTTATGCTTGGCTATTAATATGAAGAGTTGCTCGAAATGCTTTTTCATTTAAATGTCATTAAGCATACGATTTCCTCACACTCTCACTACGCACACTCTACAGCTCTAGCCATCTCACTCACTCTCCCTCTCTCTGTCTCTCTCTCTCTCTCTTGCAGGTGGACCCGAAAGTAGCTTTTCCGCGACGTGCACATCCCAAGGTAAGTACACACAGAAATATTACCAAAAAAAAAAAAAAAAAAAAAAATACTTCTATATATATAATATTTCTGTGCGAATGCTTGAGCACTTGAGTTCGGGTGTGGGTCGCATCCTGGTCTGGGCAAAGGATGTGTCATAAGTAGCAGCAAATGGCAGATGAAATTAAAAACGGAAGATGCCAGCTACAACAGCAGCAACAACAGCATTAAATACCCCCGAAAAAAATACTGGCAGGCAGATAACTTTGTGGCTGACAGGCAGCCTCAACTCCATCCACGCCCACACCCAGCGCTGCGCCCCACTCCATCCGGCCCATCAGCTTCAGTTGTTTCTATGCCAGCAAAGTGATGATGACAACAAAATTTCGACAGCATTGGTTGTGCGTGTGTGTGTGTCTCCGTCCCCCGCCACTCCTTGGGCCCCGGCTGCTCTTGCTGCTGCCTGCCACCATCTCTATCTTTATCTGTGCCCCACTCCGCCGCCCACTAAATGCCACACGCACATTTCGCTGCCTGCCACTGCGCTCGGTTAGACAGAGTTACAAATGTGTGCCCATCTATGTAGCGGCTTCATTTTTTCTGCCTTTCTGCCGCCTTCACGAAAAATACTCTAGGCCGCAGAAGGAGTTAGCCGTGTCGAGTGCTGCATACGATGCGTAACGTGCTTGTACCTCTGGGAATCTGGCTAGAGAACATTTGCTGAAATGCACACTTAGTTGGAGGTTTTATAAGTTTTGAGTGGCAATGGGGGGTGGATGGTAGCATAGGGTGAAGAGTGGAGCTGGGACTAGCTAGATAAGTTATAAGTAGAACTTAGAGAGCAGCTTATGGTATGCGGAAATACAAAAAAATATTCTAACTATATATAAGATTAGACGCTGACAAGAAGAAGCTGATCATAATCTGTAGTATTATATGGTAATAGAAGATAATGCTCAAAAAAGAGTTCTCTATCTTGAGCTCATGCTATGCTACACACCTTTTCAAAGGCTTAAGTGTTGTGAAGCTAGGAAAAATTATGCAATAACAGTGTTGTTAAATGAGTAAATTTCCATTACTAAATATAATATGGGATAGAATAGTAAAGCTGAAGAAAATGTCCCAAGAAAGGATTTTCTTATGAAGTTATCAAAAACTTCTTTTCTCAAGTCGAAAGGATTTTCTTATGATCTCTAACTGCTGAAGTTACAGAGATCAGCAGAACTCCTTAAGATCAGAACGTCTCTTCTTCTTTAGCCTTAAAAACCCTCAGCAAGCTTTTCTTAATATTTAAAAATAACTAAAAATAATTCAAAATTAGTTTTAAACTTTCTTAACTCCCACATATCGGCAGCTAAGTCCCCTTCTTATAGTTCCTCTACAGCCTCTCGAAACTTTCTGCAACTCAGGAGATTTTCTAAGCCTGACAAGTTCTTGGAACACATCTCAACATATCTTAAGCGCCTAAACTGTTCACAAGTTTCACATGGGAGAACTTATTTGCCCAACTGCGAGCCGTAAAAGCTAAGCTCACATAAAGGATTAATTGCTCATGCCATTGTTTGTTTAGGCCCAGCACAGAGTTTGGCTCGAGTAATAACCTTTGCTGAAAACATAATTCGCTTCGCAGCGGCTTAGCTGCTATTATTCCAAGGGTATGTTCTGAGGCGGCTTTGCTCGAGTTTTTCGATTCTGCGACTAACCGCAAAGCACACCATAATACGCACCCAAAACGTCACACACACACACAGGGGCAGAAAGAGGCACACGCAAACGTAGCGTAGGCAGCGCCTGCTTAGCGTCCCTCCCTCTCTTTCCCTCTCTCCCTGTGTCTCGCTCTCGCCTAGAGTCTGTCTCACTCTCGCTGTCCTGGAGGGCTCGTTGGCAGCGCTTTGCTTATCAACACGCAGCTGATTTCCGTTGCTATTCCTGCGGCGCGTGTTGCCATTGCCATTTGCCCGCGTCCTGCCACGCCTACCGACGCCCTGTGGCAGCGACGGCGGCAGCGGCAGCACCCAACAATTATTTACGTAATGTTATTATTATAATATTTTTTTAAACGCATTCTCACTGGATTTGCGCCGTGCCACGCAACGCAACGCAACGCAGCCGAGCAGGACGCGGCACAAGGATGCGGTGGCAGGCGACTAGGACAACGAGGATGGCTATGCGGCATTTGCAAGTGGCTTTGTGTTCTGCTTTGCTCTGTTCCTTTTTTTTTTTGTGTTTTGCTGCTGGGGCGCGCGAAGATCCTCTCGCATATTAAAAGGCGTTTAAAAACATAAATCCAACGTCTAACGGCTGCTTATGAAAATTACGAGAAAAAAGTGAGTGAGTGACGCGAGGGGATGGGAGAGGCGAGGAGTGAGAGCGAGGGGTAGAGCGGAGCTTAGCAGGAGCCAAATGGCAGGCAGTCAGCACTGGCAGGACACCCGGAGACAGAGCCCAAAGGAGTTTGCTACGCAGGACACCTAAAAGGGAAAAAAATTGCATGCGACATCAGAAGCGCAAAAAAGGAAGAAGAAGAGACATAATAATATAAAAAATATAAAAAAAAGACGGAAAAAAATGACGAGAGGACAATTTCTCGCACCGTTTGTGCGAGCAGGCCCAGGCAGAAGGATTGCCCACAAAATGTGGCCCAAAATGTTTGCGGTTGCAGCGAAAGTTAAGAGTTTTTTTTTCATCTTCCCTATTTTTAAAGTAAAGGACCCTGGGACTGGAACAGGGACTGAGCCATATAATGAAATGAAGCATACTAAATGAGCCTGCTAAGTTTTGCAGTTGTTAGAGAGAGAGAGACGAGGAGGGGGAGGGGATGCGAGCGAGAGCGAACATAATGAAATGCGAAAAAATGATGATGATATTTTTGGACCATAAAATGCAGATGAGCCGACTAAGCACAAAAATAGTGTGGAGAGCTGAAGCACATTTCGAGTAGGCCTTGTGTGTGCAAGGGGTGCGCACACACACACACACACACACACACACGCGTATATACATCTAACACATTTTCATATTCAACATATTACACATACGCCGTGTGTGTCGCATCGACAACTCGTCGAGTCGTCGACTCGTTTTCAACGTTTGCGCAAACTTTTGTGAAGTTAATTTCTTTGCTTTTAAGCTCTCAGACTATGAATATGAAATGTGTATTTGTGCAACTTGTGTGTTGGCCAATGGGTGCCACCACAAGCGCTGTCAACGTGGGCAGGGGCAGGGCGCAAGGGGGGGTGGGTGGTGCCGGCGACTGGCTTACATATGTCATGTGAAAAAGTTCGCTTTAATGTGCAAAATTTTTGGTGGCCAAAGCCATAAAAGTGCATGGGATAAGTGAAATGGATTTCGCTCGACTGTCCCACATAAGTATGCTATGAAAAACAGCCAAAGACTGAGACACGAAAAAACTGAAGAGAGAACTATACAGAACGGAATCTGTACGAACGACAGCGCAGCGCGCTGAACTTGCCGAGGATTTATGAATGTTTGTAAGCGCCATTGTCATACACAAACACACACACACACACACACACACACAGCGACACATTTGGCGTATTTGCCATGCAGCCTTAAAATCTTGAATGCGATTTCAGCGCTGTCTTAATTAAATTTGTAAAAGGGAAACATGGTAAGAGCAGAGTTTGATAGGAATTATAGTGTATATAGATAAATATATACTTAATATATTTTAAAAGATTTTGTTGGCCTGCAACTGATGCTCAACTGTTCTGCAGCTATGCCCCAACCCTCTCCTCCTCTCCTTCATCACTGAGTCATCTGTGTTGCCCTGCCATTGACAATTATTTAACTATAATATATTAAGCTGTGTGCTGTGAGTGCAACATTCTTCGAATGCAAATTGAGTGCGTGTAAAATGATATATTTGAGCCCAAACCAGGCCCAAGCGGGCAGCCAAATGGTGGCGGGCGACCACAGACAATGCTACAAAATGTGGAATGTGTTTAAATGCTGGCAAATGGAGCTGTCAAATTATCGATTGTGATGGAATCTGTAAGCCTATTGGGCTTAAAATTCAAAATAGATTACAAAAACATAGGCGAACGTAAAGTTGTGGCCACATAAGTATGCAAGGGCCAAGTATGTATGCAATTAAGGCACAAATCCTGTCACAGATAGAGTGTGCGTGTGTGTGTGTGTGTGTAAAACAATGCGGCTTCGATTGCATGACCATGTCATAATGAAGCACATTTTGCTCCATGCTGGCCAAATGACAGATATCAGCAACAGACGAGGGCGAGAGCTGGAGGGAGAGCTTCACTCTTGTTGCCATTAAATTAACACGCTCGAATGTCTGCTCTGTCTATCAATGTGTGTGTGTGTGTGTGTGTGTGTGTGTGTGTGTGTGTGTGGAAGTCGTTGTGTTGTGCTTGTGTACATTGTGCAAACTTTTCTAATTTAAACCGGCAGTTTCAGTCAATTGCCACAGCTTACCGCCTTTCGACATGATTTTTACTTTTTTGCTACCTTCGTAGAGGAGCAGACGCACGCAGTATATGAAGAGAGCAGTGCAGACATATTAGATATTTCCAATACATTAAAACTTGTGTGAATACACTTGCCGGAATCCATTGCACAGAGGGAAGGAGAGAGACATGCTGAAAGGCAGCCATAAATCTAATAAATACGTGTGTTTCTCGCCAACTCCCGCTGCACACACACACAATGCAATAACTTGTAAAATATGTAATCAATCAAGATGAAACAGTCGTAGAGGCAGTCAAACTATGTCGAAAGTATGCGTCTGACTGCAGTTGCAGACGGTCGTGAGGGGGCAGGCCAGAGCCAGAGCCAGAGACAGAGCGAGCGCTTGTAGGTATGCCCGCTAGAAGGCGTTGCAAAGGGGGCGATTAATTCAACTTTTGCGCAGACAATGGCGAGAGACAGTCAGATAGACAGTCAGCGTAGGCAGCGAGCTGCTGCCCCTGCGCAAAAAAAAGTCAAAAGTTGAAAGTGCAATTTTGTCGTTATTATTTTACATTTACAACAAAAGGCAGGCAGCAAGCCAACAACAACAATAAGGAAAAAAGGAGCGCAGAGAATAAAAGTGAAAAGTTACTCAACTATTTCATGCAGCGGGCCCAACCGCTGAGCATGTGTCTCCCAGCGCCGCCCCCCCCAACCTAGCTGCTGCCATGCTGCGAGTGTGTGTGTGTGTGTGTGTGTGGGGCGTGTGTAATTGTCAGTTAGTTGGCGCTGTCAGTCCGAATGTTGAAATTAATTTATTTCAATTGAAGTTGAACTTTTGTGGCTTTATTACTTTGCAAAAGTTGTGCAGAGCTACGCATAATAAACGGCAGCCAGCAACGTCAACTGGTCCCTCCGCTTTTGAGTTGCCAGGTGCCAGCACCTGACCCTTGCCACTCACTCTCCTCCCCTCCCCCTCTATATATATATATACTATATATTTTGCTTTGCAAAATAATCAAATTGGAAAATTGCAGCGTTTGCTGGTTTTCCTTGCTCGCTTTCTCCAGCCCCAGCGCTCGTCCTTGTCATTGTCGCCGTCAACTATCATATTTTTTTAGCTTCTTCTTCTTCTTCTTTTTGGGTTTCATTTTTCTTTGTTCAGCTGCTATTTTGGTATATACCCTGTAAGCAGCGCAGGGCCTGATGGCAGCCAGAGCCGAGCTATTCAGTATCCTTAAGCCCTCTCGCCCAAAGGGTATCTCTCCGCCCATCACACTCAACTGGCGCACTCTTCTATGCTCTCTTTTCATACACTTTTTGATAGGGCAGCAGGTGCTATTGACGGCCCCGCTGATAATTTGTTGCGAGACTCTGACATTTGCGAGTGGCAGCCGTGCGGCATTGATAGTTATTTGATATGCATATATTGAGCTGAAAATCATAAAAACAATATTGAAATTCTTGTAAACGCAAAGCAGGTAAACAAAAAAAGAAAAAAATGTACAAGGAAAAAGCTGTCACTGCTGGACTCAGAGATACCTTAGACAGAAGGGCAAACAGAGGCTTGCAGCGCCTGACTGCGTGCCCCCTTACATAACTTCAAATTATATTTGACATTTGAGTTTTATATATAAGGGGTATCAGACTTAGTTGCTCAGATTTCGTATGGGAAGCTGCAAACTTTACTGTTACTTTGTCAAAACTGAACAGATGAGTCAGGAATCCTTTTGGAATATTTGTAAATTTTTATTTTTTTTATTTTTTTTTTTTCATTTTCAAATTCATTTTATTTACGCTTATTGTCTTAGACTCTATAGCGCATTTACTTAAAGTATTTTTTCAGTTTTAATTTCATTCAGATTTTTAAATATTATTATTTATTATTTTTTATTATTATTTATTATTTTTTTTTTGAAGGGATACCCTTACTAATAAATGTCTAGGCTCATAAAAATGTCTAGGAGAGATAGTTGTAGTTGTAGAGTTAAGATTCTCCTACAGTTTCAAGTTCTTCTGCTTGCCTTATATCTCTCAACTCAAACTCCTATTATAACACACACACACACACACACACAAACTCTCACTCTGGCACACACCTTTCGTAAGGCTTTGTCTTTGATTAGCTGAAACTCGAGTTGCAAATTTAAATGTGGCATAAAATGAAAGTCTAATGAGAGTGTGCCAAGCGAATCTCAGTTGTTGTTCGCAACGCCTTTTTAAACTGAAATCAAAAATCAAAATCCGCACAAGCTACAAATGTTAAATCCGCAAATAATTGACAAAGTTTAGGCATAAACGTGGCTCTGTCTCTGTATATGTTGGCGGTGCTGCTGCTGGGGCTAACTTCAAAATATGTTCGCCACAAATGGCAAAAGTTTGACAGGTAAACGGAATTTGCTCGAATGTGTGCTAGATGGGCTGGAGTCCGGGCTCTGTCTGTGTGTATCTGTGGGGCGAGCGTGGGTTAGCCAGAGCGCATATGGATTGCGTATTCAGTTGTTGTTGTTGTTGTTGTTGCTGTGTCGCGGGTAGTAGTTGGGCTTTAATTTGTTGCCCGACTCAAACTCGAGTATCTATTATCCAATTCTAGTTGGTGCGTGGCGCCCGCCGCCTGCCAGTTGCCCATTTATGTTTAATGAGATACTTTTTAACAGCCTCATAAATGGCTATGATAACCACTTAATGTCGAGCTATAGCAGCCAGCAGCAGCAGCAGCAGCGGCAGCAACAGCAGCAGCAACAGCAACACCAGCAACAGCAACAGCAACAGCAACAAAAACAATTTACATATTAAACTTGCTGGCTGCGCGTCTGCCGACGCTTCCTCTAGCGCTGCCAGCGCCTCCCCCTGTCGCCCTCCCCCTCCCTCTCACTCTCCACATGCTGGCCAGGCATGGCGGCGCTTCGCTTCTCGCCGGCTCGTGCGAAATATGTTCGCCTGCGGCGCATTCACTTTAATTTGATTAAATTTTGAACATTTTCACGTAAAAGTTGCTCCTTTTGGCTCTTCAGCTTCAGCTGCAGCGCCAGCCTCGAGTCGCTCTTCGGCAATGGCGTTGGCGGCTTCGCGCTGTGGATTTGGATGGATGATGATGATATGGATGGGCTGGAATTGTTTGGGCTGCCGCCTGTGCCCAGCTGGATGCCTGGATGCTCAAAGGCTTGCCGCAGAGTCGCCACCAATGATGCCGCCTCCGCGCTCAGCTGCTGTCTGTTGCCATATCTCACTGCCTCTCGCTCTCTCTCTCCCTCTCTCTCACTCTGTGTAAAATAGTTTTTTATTTGCACTTTTTTTGTGACTTCCACTTTTTGTTGTATTTCATAATAAATAGTTGTTTAAACTTTTGCCCATTGCCTCAACAGCCGTTTGCCACCAATGTGGTTGCCTCTCATTGTTGCTGCCCCAGTCAGCGCCTGCTGCTCTCCGGCTCTTCAACTATTTTTTGTGCAATCTGCTCTGAGCCTTGCATTGTTGTTGCCCGTTTCCTTTTGCTGGCCGCACATAGTTATGGCCACGGTTTTTTGGCTTTTTCGGCTATGTGCACTGATTTCGCCTTGTCCTGTCCCTCGGCCAGCTGCTTCAAGCATTTTGAACTCTTGCCTCGCTGCCCAGGTTGCAACACATTGCAAATTTCCAAATTAATTCGCATCATTTAAATCCCAGACAGCAACTGCTAGAAAATTGAACCGAATCTCTTGCAAAGCAGGGAGCGAGAGGCAGGGAGAGTCTAGTTCGGCTAGAGATGAAACAAGCTGAGTGTGGGGCAAAGGTGTCCATGAAGCGCCACTCGAAAGGCAATTAAAAACTGTGGATGGCAACTGAAGCTGAAGCTGACTCGTGAGCTTAAGGTGGGATTCGCAGCTTACTCGAGTCTAAGTTGGTGCTGCATCATCATCAGCAGAGAGTTGAGAGGCTTAGGCACTTGGGGAAGTACATAGGGAATCTACTTAGATGTAGAATGAATTCTTGGAAGACACAAAAGCAGTTAATACCTATAAGTCCAAGCAGCAGCCCACCTTAGTTTATATTCTTCTAATCTATCCCTATCAACTCCTGCAACTCTTCCAATTAGCCCCTCGTGACACGACTCGTCTATCGTTGCTCTGTGACTATCACCTCTAGCTGCCGCTAGCCTTTAAGTTATGGAGCACATCGAGCTGAGCAAACGAACAGATAAACAATAAGTAACTGTGAATTATAGCGGCCATTACTTTTCTGCTGTTTCTGAGGGTGAATCGACAGCAGTTGCTGGTGTTGCTCTGTGTCTGTTAGTTGTTTATGGCAGGACAATAATTAGGACAATAGCGCAACGCATCAGTTTGAACAACAACATGCCACAGCCGATGGAGTTGAACCGCCCACACACACACACACAGAGAGAGAGGCGTACGTAAGCCTTGGCACCCTCGAGATGCCACGGCCTCAATCACGAAAATGATATTTCGAATGCTCGCTCGCTCCTGCTGCCAAGTTGGCTCACAAAATTAGTTAATTAGGCGCCGCTGTTGATGGGGCAACAGTCAAATATTCAAACGGCAAAACTCAGCTACTTCAATTCCATTTCCATTCGAGGCAAGGCCTGGGCTGTGCCTGTGCCTGTGCCTTGCCACTTGATGTGGCATCAACAGTTGGCAAATCGAACTCTGTCGCTGCGTAAATTGCTTATGAAATTGACATCCAATGCCAGCGACGACTCTCAGCCAGCTGCTGTTGTTGCCTCTGTCTGCCGGAAATGGAAACAGCGCTAATGACGAGCCAAACGCACACACACACACAGGCACAGGCAGAGGCACAGGCACACGCATAACCCACATAATTGGCAAATCACACACATTGATTTCAACGCGTGTGTGTGTCGCTGGCATCGCTGGCTCAATCGTTCATATCGCAACCGCAGCGCCTACATGCCGCTCAGCTGGTGGCCAGCGCCACCACCACCGCCACATCCGACGAGCCGAAATGCTGACAGAAAATATGGCGCATAATTTTAAGGCAATGGATACCAACCACTCGATGCGCCCGCCGCCCGCCGCCCCACTCCCCCTCTCCCTGGCTCAACCTCAATTTAGCCGAAGCTTTTAGGTGTGTGGCTGCCTAATGTGTGCGTGTGTGTCGCTCGCACAGCGCATCATTAATAACACTGAAACATAGCTGCACAGAGACAACATCATTATCAAAAAAAAAAAAAAATTAAGACAGCCTCGCAGCAGTTCAATTTTCATTGTTTATTTTTTCATTGGCGCTGGTTTCTTGTTCTTTCGACTTGGAATGGCAGCCGTTGATCTTAAATAATTAGGCAAACTTTTGTGTCTGCTACGGGCAGTCGACAAACACACACACACACACACACACACACACGCACACTCATCTGTAGGCAGACAGTCATCAACTTTAGCCGCAGTGCCTTGTCAGGCAGACAGCAAAAAATTGCTTCATTGCTGTAATTTATAACATTCGCTTGTCATTAACAGCAATTTTAATCGCTGCCAACTCACACACACACACTCACTCACACACACACATGTCTATGGGGTAATGTGTGTGTGCTCGGCATTTAAAGCGTGAAAATATTAATTTATGAGCTTTTAAAATGAGTTGGGCTGTTCAGCAAATCGGCTATGAAAATACGCAATAAATGTGTCTGTGTGTGTGTGTGTGTGTGAGTGTACGTGTGTGTATGCTAACGCATATCTATATAAATAGCAAAATTGTTTCGAGTTAAATAGCAAAGCAGGCGATAAATAGTCAATCAAATAAACCATAAATATCATATAAATATCGCATTAATGAATAGCAATTTGATAGAAATTTTATTCAGCTGCTGTTTATAGAAAATCATTTCGCTGAGAGGGGGAGCGAGGGAGGGAGGGAGAAGAACTTAAAATGTCAAATGGAAATAAAATTTCCAATTTCGAGCTGGTTTCCATTTGCATTGCCATTCATTAGTTGCTTCGTTAGATAATCACTTTTTGTGTGCATTGAACTTATTTTGAGTGCTGTGCATGTTCCATCTGCGCTGTTTCATTTCAGTACGTTTCACTTGTCACTGTGTTAAGAGATGTATAATATAATGAATAGCTATTCGCGTTTCTTGCAACTCAGTTGCTCTTTCAGTTTAGTTTAATAAGTTTAAGTAAGTGTTTCAATGTCACTGTTTCCCTTTAAGTTGTTCTTGCTCAAATCGTTTCTCACTTTTTTTCCAATTACACGCTTCTTAGTTCTTGAGAATTTTCAGATTGCTATCTGTTATATTTTTTGTTCCATGTCCACTGTCTCATTTAAGTCTCTCTTATTCTCTATTCAAGTTCTTCCCTTTGGGCTGTTGTATTTTCTGCTTTCTTATTTTTCTACCTTTTCTGATGCCACTGTTTCATTTTCTTTGTTCCATTTCATATGGTCCTATTACCCGTTTCTTATATCTTCTGTTTACCTTGCTTGCCTTTCATATAATCTACCAATTACAGTGTCTCACTTACTCTGTTCCATTTCAAATGTTCCCATTAACGCTTTCGTTCAATGTTCCAATTCCAATCGTTCCAAATACATTTTGTATCAAATTAAATTATTTCTGTTACTTCTTATGTAGTTTATTTCTATTTCTCCAAGTTTTCCAAAAACCTCTTGACTTTCATCTGTTCCACGTGCCACATTCGCTGTTCGATTACCAGAGTCTCGCCTGCCATCGCTTAGTTGCTGCTTCTGCACACTCTGCCCCAGCACAGAGTTATTGTTATCTTAGACAGCCAATGAAATCTGTTCACTGCCTGCTTTAATTCCATTTCTGAAACATTCAAAATGCTCGCAACAGCAGCAGGATAACAGCAACAACAACAACAGCAGCAAGACCATGTGTGGTTAGGTATATGGTGAAATCTATTTATGCCGCTGCTTAAAGCCCATAAACCACAGCCAAAATCCAGTGGTCGTCACATTTAAGTGCGCCAACAACCACCGTCGAGCAAATCCGCTCGCCTTAATCTTCACTTGCTGCGCGTATCTTAATAAACTATTAAATCAAACTCAAGCTTCACTGCACGCGAGCACACATACACACAGGCATAGCGATATGGATACACACACACACACACATATACATGGGCACGCAATCGCATATATAGTAAATAAATAAATGAGTTATATGCGCGTTGTTCGCATTCACATTATTCTCAATGGCATTGGCGCTTTCCTGTGTGCCGAGCTCCGCCGTTTTTGGCATTGGTCGGGCGCGTGTCCTGTTTTATTCCTCTTCGTTCCTTTTTTTCTCCTTTTTTTCGTTCGGTTCTTTTTCATCTTTCAGGAAGCCGATACGACGTGGCCATTATGGCTATGCGCTGGCCTGTTAGTAAGTAAGTCACCCAGCAGGAACCAGGAAGTGAGTTAAGGCTCAGCAAACAGAAATAAATTGAACTCAAATTGGCCCACTATGCATTATAAATGTTACCCAAAAAAATACATAGCTGCGTTAGAAAGATATTGATATATGGGTTCATATATAGTTTTCTATATATATATATTTATCATTTCTCAAGGAACTTTTGGCAAAGGTAGAAAGTTGAAGCTGGCTTATGAAAGGATAATTGAAAGGGCTTGGCATGGCAGATGTGGGAAAACTGAGGAAAACAGTTAAGAAAATGAAAATTTTAGAAAAATATTGCAGAGCTACATAATATATATAAATTTGATATGATCTATCATATATAATCATATCATATCAACATATTTGCTCTCACAACTTCTCTAGATTTTATAATATTTCAGTTTTCCAACTTGAAAGAATTTTGTATGCTAACTCAACCTTACCCGATCTTAACTCCCAACTAAATAACAAATAAATATTTTATTTTGTGTGGAAAACTTAAATTATGAACCTTTTTTATGAACTGCTTCCACTAAAGCCTTAAACTAGCTTCTACTCACCTTTGGCCGATCTTATTTAGCTGCTAGAGACGGCTGCAGTCTCTCTCTGTGTGTGTTTTTTAAGCAACTAAATATATTGTTGTTATTTTTTTGGTATTTTGCTCGTTTTTGGCGCCCCTGGCTATGGTTATGCTTTCCTGGGACAATATCTGAGCCGGCTTCGGCTGCCTCGTGGCAGTTCCCAGCAGCCTTGGCTATGCCCCTCGCTCACCTGCTGCTGTCGTTATTATTTATGTTTTGTTATCCGTTGACCAGAGCGTAGCTGCTGCTTGTTTTTTACACACAGTCACACACGCACACACCCATGCTGTTGCTCACCTATTTTACGATAGAATGAATATCTTGCGCTGCTCCTGCTGCTCAACCGGGGTGTGAGAGAGCTGGGTGTGCGTGTGTGTCAGTGTGTGTGTGTGTGTAGTTTTTGCCACAGTATTTTTCTATAAGCTCGCAGGTTTTCCAGCTCTGTTCTATTCTGCTCTGTAGTTTTTTTTTTGTGTTTCTGGCTGCTGCTGCTGCTGCTTCTGCTTCTATGTACTTCCGTTTTGTAGTGAAAAGAGCTTTGCGTGTTGCTGCATGCGTGTGTATTTGTGGGCGTGTGTGCGTGTGTCTGTGTGTGGGGCTTGCCAGTTTGTTTGTGCTTAGAGAATTGATGGCAAAAGGATGTGTGTGATTTCGCATGTGTGTGTGTGTGTGTGTGTTGTGTGTGTGTTTTTGCTACTGCTACTGCTGCTGGCCGCAAATATCTGCTGAATGAAGTGGCATTTGTTAGTGTGGTTTAAAGTAAAGTGCGCGGCGTAAGCTTTTAACAAGCGAAATTGCTTAAATGTTGTTGCTGGACAGCAGCAGCAGCAGAGGGAGCAGGACAAAGCGAGGGAGCGGCATGGCCCAACTGGCTTAAAGCCAGCCAGCAGGTGGGGAGCACATTGCGAAAGTGCCAGGGAATGTTAAGTAGTCGTGTAGATGTCGAGTCTGCGGAGCGACTAAATAAGTTATTCATATCAAGTATTGTTTTGCGGCTTAACGCAACTGAAGTGCTTCTCGATGCCACCAAATGCAGCACGCAAAAAAGACTAAAACACTCCAAATATTATGCGGGCTGAGCGTGTGTGCTCATAATAAACTAATTCGCTTTTAGCTTCAATTGTGAAGTAAATGAATTAAGTGCTGGCAACTGCTAAGCTTGAGCCGGACAAGCTGAATGAAGCTGAATTTTCATTTACAGCTCATTTTTCTGCTATGCAACTCTCAGGAATTGAAGCTTTACAGACTTTTCATTCTAATTAAAAAGCGCAATTCTAATGAATTCTGGCTAGACTCTCTTTATCGCTCTTCTATGCGTTTCTCATTCACCAATTCCGTGAGCTATTTACTATCCGATTTCTCTTTCTCAGTTTTTATTGGACAATGTCAACTAGAGCAATTAAGTGCGCTCTTCTATGCAATTCTCAATAATTCACTTTCACTTCTTCAGCTTTGACAACCTTTAATAATCAATATATGTATAGCTCTCCTCTATTATGCAATTCTCATGTATTCAGGCACCACTCTTCTATGCAATTCTCATAAATGCTTAGCTATCTCACGTATCGCTAGCAGCTCTCCGCATACTTACCTAGAGTGAATCGCTCTTCCGTTCGATTCTCATGAATTCGAGTGAGTCCTTTTTATCGCACTTCTATGCAATTCTCATGAATTCGTGTACATTTTTTGTCAGCTATTGAATACCAACCCGAATATTGCGCAACTCTTTCTATTTATGTGTTGCATTTCTCGGGAAATCCCATTGAGGAAATCAGTTTGAGTACAACATTTTTCATTTAGCAATTTATTGTTTTGAAATTCTTCGAATTAACTGTAGAATTCCACACGCACATTCCGGGCTGCTGCAACTACGCATACGAATCGCTTTTCTAAGTGAATTTAGTTGCTGCCGCCCTGCCCACCCCCGGCGAGGGCCGTGTTTGGGTCTTGTATATCAAGGCACGCACACACATGCATAAAATAATCTTTTTATGTGGCTGTTTTGAGCTGCTCGATAGCGCAATTTGAGCTGGGGACTATGGGGGGAGGAGCATCTGCAGGCATCCGAAGGCATCTCTGGCGTCCATTGTTTGATCTTGTGTGGCCCGCTTTGAGTGACTTGGACTGACGGGCATCGAGGCAAAGCGTCCCCATGGAGTCGTCAATAAATGCGATAAAGCCAAACATGTTTCATTTGCAATGGGCCACATAGAGACTGCACATCTCTCATCTTACCGAGCAGCAAGGAAAAGAACTCATAAAATTGTGCGACGGGCGCTGAGCGTCAAGTGTTTCGCATGCCCAAACTCCTGTGTGGATTTTGACCCATAATTGACTTGTACACATGCCAACTCCCAAGTCGAGCGGCTCCTTCAATGCCGCTGCGTGTCTAGGCGGCGTTAGATGCACACACACACACGCTAGAGCTTGAGACATATTTCTATATATATATGTATTTATACTTGCGCTAGTACTAATCCTAAGCTCACTACCGGAAGTACTTGGCCTGCTCCTCGGCTGTGCTGAAACGTCAGCTTTGACATTTTTAATGCCCCCATAGCTATCATTAGATGGGCGAACAAAGCGCAGTCAACGAACAAAGGCAATCGAAATAATCAATACAAATTTTATAACCTCACCCACACGCACGCACACACACACACACACACACACACAGAGAGAGAGAAATACACAACAATGAAATACATTACAAATCAATTGCAATCGCTCGAAAATCGGCGTTCGAATTTCCATAGACGATGTCTGGCTTTGTGGGTTTCTGGCTGTGCTGCCTGCTGCCTGCTGCCAGCCCGAGTCCTGCCTGAAATTCCTGGCTAAGGCGAAAAGGGGCAACATTATTATCATCATCAAGCGCACAAAGTTAGTGCCGGCGGCGGGGCTCTGCTTCAAATCGGCAAATGAAACAAACCAGGATTTACATGTACACAGTTATTGCTGCTCACACACACACACACACACACACACACACACACACACACACACACTAGTGCGTGTGCAGCATTTCCTTTGGGTTATTTTCCGGGAACAACATTTCATGGCACTGATAAAGCTGCCATGGCAGCAGCACCAGGCAGCAGCCGCTGCTGGCGTCGGCTGCGCAGCCGGCGTCGGCAGCGCAATTGGGGTAATGGCGAAGTATGCGCCGGCGCAGAGAGTCCTGAGAGCCCATTCATATTCATTTTCGAGGGAAATTCCGCTCAGACAAGTGGCGCTGCGAGCGCTTTCGGCATGTCAGCAAGCAGCGGCGGGGCAAGCGACAAAACACAAAAACTGGCCCCGGGGCGGTAGGCAACAAAATATTTGACGCAAGTTGCGCGGCCTGCGTGTGTGTGTGTGTGTGTGTGTGCTGCTATGTGTGAGCGGTGCCGTGTGCACTCCAGGCAATGTCAAGTTGACACTTTCACCAACACACACACGCACACACACACACACACACACACAGATATAGGCGTAAGGGAGCAGGCGCTTAACAAGCACTAAGGCAATTATGACGTTGTTGTTGTTGTTGTTGTTGTTACGGTTGTTGTTGCTGCTGATAACAATTAATTATTAAGTAAACTAAAAATGAGATTAACATTAATTGCCCACATGCCAACACACAACCTCGGCGGAGTTAACATGCAACATTCAACTTACAACATTCAACATTCATTAACAGTGCTCAACTGACGCGAACAGTGAACACCCTCTATAGAGGTTACATTTGCTATTGTTGTTTGTTTGCACCATTTGCGCCTCCCTACAGTCCCCAGCCCCAGCCCACCCCACCCCACTCTCGCCGCCCCATCGCAGCGTCTCTTTCGCGCTGCCAGCGTCGACTGCGGCCACCCACGAAAACAAACATAAAGGTGCAACAATGACGCGCGTAGATTTTTCAGCGCCTGCTCGCTTGCCTTCTCTCTCTCTCTCGCACACACACACACGCAGTCTCTCTCTCTCTCTCGCTCGCTGTGTCTCTCTGGCTGGCTCTTCAGCTGCAATTAGCGCTCTCTCTGTTAACTCATTTCGGCCTGTGAAAGTGAATTTTTGGAGACGGCTTTGTGTGTGATTGCAACATTGTGCGGCTGTCTGGGCGAGCGGAGCTAACAGCGCAGTTAACAGCATCGATCGATGCAGCTGCATGCAAAGGAAAAAAGTGTTGCATACGCAAAGGCGCAAACTTAATTTTGCCATAAAAACTCGAAATAAATTCTAAGAAATTCCAAAAATTAAGTTGATCAGTTTTAAGTCCAGCTCTAACAGTAGTTTATATTTGCCATTCGTTCAGCCGCCTGGCAACCCTGCTCGCTGGCCCGCATCTGCAGCAACAAACACACGCCTAACGGTCTTCGTGCTGTCGTGCCTATGCGGGGGTGTACACGAGCGTGTTCGCTCTCTGTGGCGTCACAGCTGTGTCGCCCGCTCTGTCGTGCGCGCTCTCTCGCTCTTACTGGCTCCCCATTCTCCTGCTCTCTCTTTCTCGCTCGCTCTCTCCCTCTCTGTCTCCGTTGGTTTTTGTTGCCTTCTCTCTCGGGCTGCTTTGCTCTCGCTGCCTGTGGCACTGTTAGTTGCTTCCGTTGTTGTAATGCTTCTGCGCTGCCGCTGCCGCTGCCTCTGTCGCTGCCGCTGTCGCTGCTGCTGACGTCGCAGCTTTGTGCTGCTGGCTGCGTTTTTGCTTTTGCTAAAAATCCTACGCAATTCGCGAGAGTCCTTCAGTCGTTATCAGACAAGCGAGTCCAGCAGTCGTTGCGTTCTGTTCCTTAGCCGTGCAAAAGTAGCCTAGTGAAAACAACAAAAGCCAACAAGCAACAGCAACAGCAAAAACCCAAAAGGAAATCAATTCTCAAATTCTCAGCCAAGGAACAACAAGCACAACCACAACCGCAGCAACAACAACGCAGTTCAATTTATTGTCAATAGCGGCGAATTTATTTCGGTAGACGACGCGTTTCACTCAGATAGCGAGCGAGATTTTTATTCACGTGATTCGCAACGCGTGCAAGTGCAATCAACAACAACAACAACAACCACAAACAAACCAAACCGGAAGCAAAGTAAGAAGCAGCAGCAGCCGCCGCCGCATCCAATCACACAATTTGCAGGACAATTTCTAACGCGCTGTCACAACGTTGAGCTTTAGTAGTGTAAAAGAAATTTATAAACAAAAACAAAAGATAAACATATTCCAAAACCAAAATCCAAAAACAAATGCAGTTAGTTAAAAGGCAATTTGAAGAGCTTCTCCGTTAGTTGTGAATCTTAGCCATAAACAACGAAACGAACACAAAGTAAACAAAAACAATAATAAAGCAGGCAAGCAGCAACCAAAGAACAGCAACAGCAACAGCAACAGCAGCAACTTGCCACTTGCAACAGTTTGAAGCTCGAACGCGCTCTTCAGTTCTCGCTCGGCCGACGCTTTGTTCGGCGCTTCACACACCAAATTTCCTGTCGAAAGTGTTGCTATAAATTCAATCAAAATTTCACACTTTGGAGTAAATCTGTTCTACGTGAAGCAGCCAGCGGAGTTATTTCAGCAGCCGCCGCCGCTTCCGCCGTTGCCAACGCTGCCAGCGCCGGCGACAATTAAAGCGATTAGTCCGCCAGTGACAGCCGCGGCAGCAGCAGCAGCAGTAGCGCCGCCTTTGACGCCGACGCCGCTGTCAGCGACAACCGCCACAATTCCAACAAAGAAACTCGTTGTAAGTAGCCCTCAGCCAGCCCCGCCCCCCATCCTACAACTCCTCAAATGCCAATCGCCCCTCAAGACATTGCTTAATTATTTATGTTGTTTTTTGGCTAATGTTTATGAAAGTCACCCCGCCTCCTCCGCCCGCGGGCAAAAAACTGTGCAATGAATTATTTTTGTCCCGCATTTCGTCTTTTTTTCCGTTCGTTTCTCTCTATTATTTTTACATATTTCGCCTCGCACGCAATAAATTAATTTATGTTCTACGTCAGGCACGTTTCGCACCCAGAGAAAAACGAGAGCTGACCCCGTGCCTGACTCTGCGCCGGGGGCGCTCCTTTCTCACCTGTTTCGCTGCTTTTGTTTTCTCTTATTTTTTGGGGGCCATTCATTACAACGTGTCGTTTATAAGATTTGGCTAGTAAATCGTTTTAAGTGTGCGCGCATTTCGCCTCCGGCGCACAACAGAGAAATTAAAATTCCAGCGATCCGTGCGGCTGCAGGACATCGCATCTAAGCTGTAGTTCCCACTGCCTGCCGCCTGCCTTGTTGCTTATAATTTGCTTTTAATTTGTTTGGCAAGTGCCAACACTTCAACACGGACGCCGCCGCGGCACAAAGGACAAAGGAGCACACACACACACACACACACACACACGGACACGGACACAAATATATACAACAAAAAAATAGAAAGAAAATGTCATAAAAATAATTACGCAGCGCGCGTATAAAACGTAGCGCGTTGGCAATTCGCGTGTCTCAACGTGACTTTTCCCTCTCGCCAACTGGCCCGCCCCCTCTCCCTGTCTCTGCCTACTCCTGCCATAAATTTTATGGCACAGCTGTAAACGCGCATAAAGGCTCGATCGAAAAGTGGCCATAAATAAGTTGATATATATATAAGTATTTATAGTGTGGTTCCTGCGTCTATGGCATGGCTCTATTAGCTGAGGGCCGAATGAATTTTTGACTGTGGTCAAATTTTTAAAATTAGTTCATCGCCGCTCGAGCAGCAGAGCTTTTATGATGCCATCAAATAAGTTGAAACTACTCGAGGGAGAACTTTTGTTTTCTTTACTCTTTACTAGTTAGTGTAAGGTTTTGGCGAGTTAATTAAATGAAATTAGACTTGTATAGTTTGGTAATGGCTTTTGCGTAACAGGGTTAGGCTAAGCTCTCTGAGTGCAGCATCTGGCTAGACTGTCAGCGCAGTCATCGAGCTTAGCTTGTTGCCTGTCAGCAGCGGCTTTAACTTGTTTCAAATAGTCAATCGAATCATTTGGTATTCTACTTCATGGCTCCGAACCAGCTGAAGTCAATCAAATGCCCGTGTAGAGTCGAGTAGAGGAGTTGAGTCTCTGTAAGCCAGCAGGAGTTGTCAGGGAGCTCAGCTAACAGCAGGCTGTCTTTTGTTAAGTTTACTATAGTCTACTTTAACATCTGGCAACTCTAATATCTGGCAACTCTTCTTTTCTCTGACAATCGTAAGGCCTTTGCGCGTTCTAAGCGCTAAGTCAGCTGCTTAGAGAGTAACGCTTACTGTCAGCTGGCAACTCTGCTTAGCTGTCTAGCAACGTAACATCTGGCAACTCCAATAACATTATGAGCACTAAGTTAGCTTCTTCAATTCCCCTTTCTCTGCTCTGACAGCCCTTGACCATATGGCAACTCCAACATTTGGCCACTTCAAGATCTGGCAACTCTGTTTACAATCCTAGACAACAGAGCTATAAAATTGCTAAGCTCAAACGTAGAGGCATTCATGCTTCTTACACTGCCCATTTCAACATCTGGCAACGCTGCCCAATGCTTAAGCTCTTTGAGAATTGTAAGCGCTTAGACAGCTTCTTATGCTTATAAAGCTCTTTGCTCTGCTCAAATCGTATCAAAACGTAGCTATATAGATAAGTCTATATATATATCAATATCTGTAGCGCACTTAAAATCCGCTCAGCTGTTATCAGCAGCAGTTAGCTGCGGGCATTGCTTAAGTTGTCAGTTAAACTGAAGTGGCGAATCTTCATCAAATATGCCAAGGAACCCGTCAGCCCCATAAATTGTAGCTGCCCGCCCAGCCGGGTAGCCCGGGCTGGAGTGACTCGCTCGATTCTCAAGTTTTTGCTGGCATAGTGCACCTATTGATGACGATGCCAGGCTGCTGCCAGAATTGTAAGCCACATTAGCTCGATGGCTGCTGACTGGCTTCAGTGCGACTCGGCTCGGCTCGGCTCGGTGCTCCGGTGCTTGTCTAACTGCCAGTTTAGATTTGTGTCTAGTGACTTTGGCTTGTGGTAAACACTTGAGTTTAATGGTTTGTTGACTGCCTTCTGCAAGCTAAAGTCAGAGCCGACAGTCAGCGGCAGAGCGAAAGACGCTTCTATATGTTCGGTATAATAAAATTCTCGTCTATTGCCGTGGCCATAAAAGCCGGGCCACATAAACGAGCATTAAACTGCCATCCACTTCAGCACTCGACGCTCGACTGTTTTATTATTTACTAACTATTTTATTTGATTTGATTTAATTTTAGCCGTTGCCATAGCCAGTTTTAAAAGGCCTTAAAGGCTCACAGCGCCCACAGGCCGCAAAGCCCATTTTTAGTGACAGGCCATAAGCTCCAGCTGCACAGGATTATCAGTGTCTAGTCCTTTCGCAATTTACCAAAAACTAAGCAATCAAATAAATGCGATGAGCAAGGTTTTTAGCAATAGTTCTAATGGGTTCTACATGGCTTATGCGGTTGACAGCTAAGGGGTTTACGCTCTCTCTCTCTCTCTCTCCCTCTCGCTCTTGCTCCTGCTGCCTTTGAGCTGACAGCAAATTTGAAAGTTTCAGTTAGTTCAGCTGAATTCCTTTGTGGCTGTGCACAATAATTTATTTACTCAAGCTAAAGGTTCTATATAAAAATCAAGCTGGATTTCTGTAGCTTCCAGTGGCACGCGCTTCTAAGGTGCTTTGCTATTTCGTTGACTTTGGCGTATTTGCGAGTGGATCAGCTGGCGAATAACAGAGCTCAGCCGACTGCTTACACACAGCCAACAAGTCAGTCCGTCCGTCCGTCAGTCTGTTTTGGTGGGAAGCCATGAAGTCCAGGCGTTGGCTTAGTCCCTTTTGCTGCTGCCGTTAAGCGCTGCTTGAGGGGCTTAGGCGTTGCTCGCCTTCCATAAAACTGTCACAATCAAGCGCCCAACATGTGGGTGGCTTATATATATTGTGGGTGGGTGTGGGTGGGTGTGGGTGGGTGTGTGTGTAGCCACAAGCAATTAGCTGTCATGCAGATGGGGAGCCAGCCAAAAAGAAAGAAAAATATGAGAGACAGCAGAGGAAGCCGCAAATCAAAAGCAAAAGCCAAAAGCAATTGTCAGCCAAATTGGCATTGGCATTGACTGCGTTGAGATTTGATTTATCAACATGTTTCACGTGCGGCACACTGAAATCGCTGGCATTGTCAGCCCAGCTGGGGACCGACAAGAAGTAAAGCCAATGCCAGCCAGCAGCCCCAACTCCCTGGCCTGCCTGGGTCGAGGCAATCACACAAATACGACGCTTTTCGTTTTACGCGTCGCCGCATCGAAATGTGCGTGCCACACACGCATACAGAGAGAGAGGGAGAGAGAGAGAGGGGGGAAGAGGGGGAGAGGGAGTGAAGTCGAGTGGCAGCTGGAAGTTGGTAGCCCAACTGACGCGTTTCCGTCAAGTGCAACAAGCAGAAGATGAGCAGACGAGAGGAGCGAGCCGGGGCTGAGGCTGGGTAGGGGTGTTCAGGCAGTCAGCGTGCGTGGGTTTATTAAAATTTTAATATCAACGGCAAAGTCGACAGGCAGCCAAGTAAAAAATGTGTGCGGCACAAACTTTTCTTCTTGGCTTTTTTTCTGGCTCGCTCAGGACGAATGTCGACGCACAAGCAATCAAACCCAGCCCAGAAGACAGGCAGGCAGCATGCCAGGGCACAGCCGGGCTTTGAGCGCTGAGCTGCTTCAATGTGTGCGTAAGAAAATAAGTCATTTTCCCTTAAGGGTAAAGCAGCAGCAGCAGCAGCAGCAGCCTTGGCTCGACTCGACTCGTCTCGCGCTGCAGAAAATTCATCGATTGAATACAATACAAATATGTCAACGAGCCGCTTGAGATGTCGACGTCTAAAATCTCAGAGAGAAACAGCCGGAGACGGTCTGGCCTGGTCTGGTCCTGGCTCATTTCAGCGCGCCTTGGGGAGAGAGTCCTGCTCCGCGCCTGGCAAAACCAATCAGTCAGCGGAGTGGCTTTTGCCGTGGTGTTGAATTACGGGTATTTTGTGTGAATTGAATTTGGCGCACGCTGGTGGGGGGCAGTGGGGCCAGGGGGCGGCTACATATGGAAAAAGGGAAAAGAAAAACTTGGCCCACACCTTGCAAATTATTTGCAAACGCATTCCATTTGAGTTACTTAGCAGAGGCGACAGGAAGCAGGCGCCAAGTGACAACCGCCGGCGGCAATCAGCGAGCGGCGTCCCCAGCTCCAGCGCCAGCTCCAGCTCCAGCTCCTTCTTCGTCAACAAAAATAACAAGCAGGATGTGGATAAGCAGTGAATCAGGCAGATGAGTAGGGCTGAGTGTGGGCCAGGGGCTGTGGGGGCGTGGCATGCAGAGAATTGTTATTTTATGAAATTGCAAACACAATCAAGTTGACAAGCAGCCTTTGTCTTTATCTTGAAGACAATGTCAGAGTGTGTGTGTGCGTGTGTGTGTGTGTGCGTGTGTGTGTGTGTGCGTGTGTGTGTGTGCGTGTGTGTGTGTGCGTCTGGCTGACAAATAAATTGCACTAATGGAGCTGTTAACAGTTTTTGCTTTTGTAAAACTTAAAAACTAAGCAAAAAACAGACGCAGAGGATGCTTGTAAAATATATTTGAATTGAGTGCAGGAAACTGGAAAATTGCGAAACAAAAAAAAAAGGAGAAGGAATAAAAATAGAAGAAGCAGAGGCGTGGCGGAGGCGGAGGCGGAGGCGGAGGCGCTGGCTGCAAGAAAAACAAGCAAGAGAAAATGCCGAAGCACTCGTTGAACAACTTGCGCCAAGAAGACAACAATCCGCTTTGGCAACTTGCAACTTGCAACTTGCAACTTGCGGGTCAACTCATTGTTTTTACACCGTGCATGTGTGTGTGTGTGTGTGCGGGCAACCAAGTTATTAGATTCATTTCAAGTTGTACGGAAAAGTGCACTCGAAACACGAAGATGGAAATGGAAATGGAAATGGCGCTGGACAAAGACGCACGCAAGACTGCGACTATTGCGAACTGAGTCAAAGTAAAATTTGTGGTGCTGCGGTGGTGCACAGAAAAAACTGCATGAAACGCCCACGCAGACGGCCAAAAAAAAAAAAAGGGGAGAGGAGAACTGGGGCTGGCGTTGACAACGCAGCAGCAGCTGATAAGATAAAGGCAGCAAAGGGGGTAAGGCAGCAGCCGCTGAGTGGGCGGGCTGGGCGCGCTGCAAACAGAGACCGCAACACTATAAATGTGGGTAGTTGGGCCGCCGAAACGAGTGTGCGGCACAAAAGAAACCGCAAGCTCAGCAGAAAGCGAGCAAAAAAGAAAATAAAATACATAGAAGAGGCAAAGGCACAAAAGGCCCCAGTGGAGGAGGCCTTTTTCATGGGCTGATGGAGCGTGGGGCGTGGTCGAGCCTAGGCAATTGCTGAGGGGGAGGCGGGCACTTATTTCAAACAATTAACTTGATATTGTAACGGTCTTTGTAAAAAGGGAAAACGAGCTACAGCTAGAGGTCAGAGTGGGCGGGCGATGGGGAGCTGCTTGGGGCAGCAGCTTGTCGTCTAAATAACAAAGCAGAACTTGGCAGCATGTGGCCAAAAAAGCAGAGCAATCTACTGCCAGTGGGTGCGCGTGGGCGGGGCAGTGGTTGCTTCTGGTGGTGCCAAAAGAAAAACATAATAAAATCAAACCAAGTATAGCTGCGGCGGCGGCTGCTGCTGCTGCCGTCACACGAAAGTAAAATAAACTGAAAGAAAAACAAAAACTCACGAAAAGCGCTGAAGCGACGCTGTCCACGTTGCAGCTGCCTCAGCCCTGCTGCTGCTGTTGTCTTTTGGAATTGCTATCAGTGTTACAGCTGGCAGCAGCAGCAGCAGCGACGGCGGCAGCAGCAGGCGTCAACTCTTGTGCTACACAACTTGAACACGAAGTTCATCAACTAGCGCGTCGCCTAGCAACCAGCAGCAGCCAGCAGCCAGCAGGCAGCAGCCAGAGCTCGCCCGCAAATGGCAGCGTCCAAAAGCGTTATTATACTTGTAGTAGCTGCTGCTGCTGTCGCTCGAGTTGCTGCTGCTGTTATTGTTGTTGCTGCTGCGTGTTTGTTTGCCAGCAGAATGAATATTGCCCAAGTTGGCTGCGCCGCCCCGAAGCTGTTTGGCTTTGGCCTGACAAGCACCTGTCCTGGCCGCAAGTTTCTGCTGCTACTACAGTTCGCCTCCGCTTCTTCCTTTGTTTGTTTGTCTTATAAATTTACTTACGCTTATTTGCGCTGGAAATGAGCTGGTCCCAAAGTGCAAAGACTCTCGCCAGCGCAAACGTAAATCTGCCCAAGTTATTTGCGTTGACAAACACACGCGGCGTATGCGCAATAATTTACAAAATTATTGTGCCAAATTGCTGAAAAAAAAGCGCGAGCTCGAAGTGTGTCTGCCCGTCGCAGATTGACACCGGGAATGCTTTTTATATGATTAGTTGACAGAGCCACCAGGCAACAGCTGCAAAACAACTAAAAGCGAAAAGCGAAAAAAACTCGAGAATGCGGATGAAAAATAAAATTTATTTTAGAAGTGAAAAAGCTAAAAAAACGAGAGAAATGAAAAAGAAAAATGGAAAATGGAAAACATAAGCAAGCAAAATGCCAGCAGAAGGCAAATATTTGATGTTAGCGACAGCAGCAGGGGCGACTGAAGTGCATTAACAATGTGTGTAAAGCCAAACAATAATAATAATAAACAATCTCTCCTCGTGAACTGAGCGGAGCAGGGGACGCAGGAGCGCATTAAGGAATGAAAAGGCAGCCTGCTTGGGTCGCTGAAGGTTTGCCAGCTCGGCTAAAAATAGAAAAGTGTTGAGATTTTGTGGAGAAATTTGAGTTGATTTGTGTGAGAGACTTGAGATGGGAGGTGGTAGGTGATTGGATAAGAGTTTGTGCTGGAAATAGTAATAGAGTGAGGGATAGAGGGATAGAGAAGCTTTGCTGGCCTATGAATTGTATTGAAACCTGTGTGATAAGGAGTCTAAGCTAAGCTCAATTGAGTTTTCACTGCTTTGTGAACTGCTTTATGCACCGCTTTGCTTAGTTTGAAGAAGCGCTTTCTGCGGGAGTGAACGACTTGACTAGGAACTGCCTTGAACTCTTCGCAGAGCTTCTATTGCAATATTACTGTGGGACATGAGTTGTTGAATAACTTTAACTATGATATAATAATATATAAAATATAATTATATATATATATATATATATAAAATATAATAATATATAAAATATAATAACATATAAAGTATATATATGCCTCATTTGATTTGACAGAAAGAGCTTAAAAGATTAAAAAGCTGAGCAAATGCAGAAAATCTAAGAGAATTTGCAGACAAGTTCTGAAGGATTTCAGTTGAGTTCTCAGCTGACTTTCTTAAAAGAGATGACAATAGCGCGCTGCTGAGCACAGTTGAGAATTAGAGACAAATGCCATTAAAAACAGCTCATTTAATTAATCAAAAAGAAGTGAAATAAGTTTAAGCACAGATTTCAGTCAGATATTCTAAAGACATTTAAATTTTTCTAGGAAAAGTTCCCTGTGCATTAAAACATTGCAGAAAATCTTTAAAAATTTTGTTAAAAATTTATAAAAATTCTGTCTGTGCCGTCGGCTCTATCCAACGCTCCATGTCAGGCCCAGCTAAGAGTTATAGTCGAGGGCTGAGTGACAGCCAACTCATGTATTTGTTCAGCTGTTGTTGGCGCTGATTACGGCATATTTACGCGTTGGTCGTAAAAACGTTTGCTATGAATCGCGACTGTAAACTAAGCTCAATTTGTCAATTTGACAATTTGACCCGTTTTTTTTATGATTTTGCGCGCTTTTAATAAACATTTCGGTGCGTGGCTTTTGCTTCGCTTCCATTTAGCGAAAATAAAAAATAATTTGATTGCAAAGCTAAACAGAGATGGAGCGCATTTTACAACACTGGCTCGGGGCAGTGGCAGTGCCAGTGGCTCGGGGCACTATCTGCGCTGCTGAATCGCCAATCAATGGTCGTGCCGAGGACTTTTGCGAATTTTCAATTCGCAATTCGTTTGCTTGATTCCTGTTGCCGCCTGCCGCGTCCTGCACCACATCCTGCTTGGCCCGTTTTTGTGCACAGGAAATGTTAAATGATAATGCGCGGCACGCATAAAATGCAGTTGCAGTTGCTGTTGCAGTTGCAGTCGCCATTGTTGTTGTTGCCTCTGTGCGCTGTGCAGTGTGCGTCACACACATTACGTATACGTAATTTTTATTGCGTATACGTAATGCATTTTGATTTCAGGACAACAGCACGCGAGGCCAAAGGGTGGATAACAATTTAAATCATGGGCGGTCATTTACGTGCACGCCATGGCAAAATCCAGTGCGAATGTGCGGGTGTGCGCCTGTGTCTGTGTGTGTGTGTGTGTGTGTGTGAATGTGTTGTCTACTTTACGGCGCGTGGCCGTTATTTCCGCTTTACGCGCTGCCACTAATAAAAATCGTTTAAAAAACCGCATGACAGCAGCAGCAACAGCAGCAGCAGCAGCAACGTTAAATAATAACAATCATGTGTAAATTTTTGCCCGCCCGCCAGCCCCTTGCGCCGTGCCCCCTGCTGCTGCTGCTGCAGTGCCTTGCTCTGCTGTCCCGACAGATTTATGTGCCACGACAACTTCAAACTGCAACGTGGCGTAATAAATCTCAGCTTCAAGAGGCAGCACCCCTCGCCCTCTCCCTCACACTCTGTCTCTCTCTGAGTGTCTTGCAGCTGCAATGCTGGCTAAGCTTATTTGTCCCTCTGTCTGTCCGTCCGTCCGTCCGCTCGTCGTCTTCCTTTGTCTTCCATTACTAAAATTAAAATCGCAGGCAAACGCGCGATTCTATTACCAAAAGTGACTCACACTCCAGCCAAGCAGCAGAAGCGAAAAAAAAATAACTGAAATGTGGCTCAAATATTTTACTCCCCACTATATTTTTTTAGCCTCTCTCTCTCTCTCGCTCTCTGTCTCTCTCTGTGCTGCTTCTTCTTGACGGCTTTTACACTTTTAAACGTCGCATTATTTCCGCTGCTCTTAGTCTGTCTGGCAGATCTCTCTGTGCCGCCTCGCCATCCTCTATCCCCCTCTGTGTGTGATTTTTCGTCTTGTCTTTGGGTAAACGAAAAATACGTTAAATTAAATTATGATTTCAGTCGTCGCTCCACTGCTGCCCTCCATCTAGTCTCACGTCTGCTTTCAGTGCTCTCTGTTTTCGTATTCGTTAAATTCATTTTGGCGCGTTTTTCCACAGCTTTTTCTGAGTATTATTTTAATGCTCTAGCTGAGTGGGGTATATTGGTTTCATAGAGCTGTGAGGTGGTATAAAATATGTATATATATGAAGAGCTGAGTCAGCTCTCTCTCTATCTCTCTAGGTTGGGATATATCTTTATACCAACTCAACTCATCTCAGGCACTCTCTTTTCTTCTACCCTCAACACTTTTCTCTAACAGCTTTTTGCAGCGTATTCCAGCTTCGCCACGTTATCCTCGCTCTATGATTTTTTCAGCTTACGCCAAAGTATTTGCCTGCTCACGTTTCGGTCGCGCTTTGTCCCTGCAGTCAGTCACTTAGTCAGTCAGTTAGTCAACACAGACGACCGCAGCGAGGCGTGTTGTTGTTGCTGGGTGTTGCCGACAAACGGCAGCTGGAATCTGGAATCTGGCAGCGCAAACGCTCCACGCTCCATGCTCCATGCTCCATGCTCCCCGCACTCCTTGCTCCCCTCTCGCTGCTGCGCAAGATTTTGTTATGCGGCTGCAAATCTTCAACAATTGCCCTGATTTATAATTTCTGCTTAGCAATGCAAAATACTTGAGCCGCAATAGCCGGCTGGCTAGGAGTGTGGAGCGTGCCCCGTGGAACGGGGGCGAGCGAGTGGCAGCTGCTGTCGCATGTGTTGGCTTAGCATACAAATATTTTGCTGTTTGTTTGCTTTAGTGCGCATAAATGGCAAGGAGGCGGCTGCTGCTGCTGGCTGGCACGGAGGCAGTGCGGAAGAAATGTGATGAGTACGTTGACAAGAGGGCTGCCTAGCCGCCGCACACACGCCCACGCAGTGTCATGCATAATCCTGCTGCTGCTGCTGCATCAGCCATACGTCTCCGGCTCGTCATAATGTGGCGGGTAGTGCGCTTATGCATAATTTAGCCGCTTGCCAGGGCATAGCCAGCGACAGAGTCAGGGAGGGAACTCTGCAGATATGTCAGAGATAAAAAGCCTAGCTGAAGTCACAGGCACAAGCCCCAGCCTCAACTAGTCAAGTTCACAAAGTAAAATAATACATAAAACAAGCTGAGCTACATGCCTAACTCAAGTGCAGGTATTGCTAGTCGGGCACGCCCCACAGCCCTGATTAAGAGCGGCTTCAAGCCAATGATATTCATCAACACTTCCAGTGAAATATTCGCAATTTAATTACTGCTTATTGTAAACAAATAGAGAGAGGGCAGAGTGGGAGAGGGAGAGAGGGAGAAGCAGGCAGTCCGTGCCTTACTAAATACCAGAGCTGCTCCTTGCTTAAGGTCAGTTTTGCCAAGACAAATATTTGAATTTCATGTATTTTAATTGCACGTTTCGTGAGCTGTCGTGTCTTTGGGTTATTAGTGAGCGCATTTCCTTAAAGTATATATAGAGAGGGGGACAGAGAGAGAGAGAAAGAGAGAGACAGAGTTGGAGTTAGATTGGATCGCCTGCTCATGTTGTTGACTGATTGCTTTAGCGGCGCCCAAGACAAAGCACAGAACGAAACTAAACACAGAAATGCGTGCGCCATAAATTAAAGTAGTTTTAAGTTTTCGCTCTCTCTCTCTCACTCTCTCTCTCTCTCTCTCTATTGCTGATGGTTTTGGGTTTCGTTTTGGGTTTTTAGCAATTCTGGTGCCGCCCGCTGGTTCGCTTTTACCCTAAAAATAGATACACAAATGTGTTTTAATGGTCGCTTTTTGCTCGCGTTTTCCTTTCGGCTCGTCCTTCGCATTGCGTCCCAATCTCTGCGCTTTGTTATGCCGTCTGTCGTTTTTCTATGTGACTGAATTTATTTGGTTATACACGCTCTCTCTCTATCTCTCTCTCGCCCTGTCTTACGCCTTAGCTACTATATCTTTGTGCGTGTTTGGCTGCCATTCGCCAAAAAGTTTTCCGAGCCTCGAGTTTTGGGTCGGCTGCCACGGCTGCAGCTGCTTGAGGCCTGCTGCGGGGCGGCAAATGGTTTTGATTTGATTAATGAATGTTCTAATTAAGCAAAACCGTCACCTAAGCCCGCTCAGCTGCCGTTTGACCTTGGCCAAATAACAAAAATCTAACCGAGCCAACACACACTGCCAACTGGCTGTATCAACTCCCTATTACCGTGGCGTTTTGGTTCGGTTCACGTTTGTTTGCGGCCGGAATGAAAGACAAATTATTTTGGCCAAGTTCAGGAATTTCATTTTGTTGCCCCGCCCCCGCCCCCGCCTACGCCATTTGCTTTTGTGCGTTTCGTTGCTGCAAGTGATTAGCGTTAAATGAAAGTCGAGCGGCCCGGGTAGACGAGCACTAAAACTTTATCGAAATTGACTCCAAATTGTTTTTCGTCCTCCCGCTCCTGCTGCGTACGCTCTCTGATTGTCTTGGGCCACAAATTTCAATTATATGCCCAGCTCGCCTGCCCGCCGCCGCTGCCCACCTGGCCCACCTGGCTATGCTTGCGATAATTACGTAATGGCCACTGCCTAATGATGATTGGGCCCGTTGTTGAAGTTTATGAGCACAGTAATTGCCATAAGTGTAACTGCCTCTTGCCCAAACTCTAACTCTATATATCTAACTGGCTGCCACGCCCGCTGCACTGTCTCCGCCCCTCTCTCTCTCTCTCTCTGTCGCTGTCGCTGTCTCTGTCTCTGTCTCTGCACTCAGCTATGCAAATTTAAAACTTTAAGCACAAGTTGCTGCTGCTGCTGCTGTCCTGTGTGTGTCCTGTGTGTCCCGTCTGCCATATAAATTTAAACAATGTTGAAAACATGCTGCCTTGGCACTTTTTAACCACGCGCCACACACACACACACACACAGACGCGCACAGCTTGAAGCATTTATGCTGCACACAATTTACACACACACACACGCTTCGAGCCAGCGCTCATGTGTGTGTATTTAATGTCGAAATTATGGACGACAATTTTAATGACAATTCAACTTAACATTAGAACGACAACAACAATGCCGACATGCGACCAGCACAGCAGCAGCAACATGCGCAGACTTTGCTGGTCGTTAGTCGCTGCAACAACAACGACAATGACTTGGCTTGGCAGGCAGCATCAACGGCAGCAAAACAGTTTCCGCATCCGCCAGCCGCCATTGTGCCAGGATGCCAATGCCACACACACACACACACACACGCACACGCACACGCACACGCACATGCTGCTGTCGACGACAATGCGTGTGAGTTAAATGTATGCGCATAAATTAATAATTAATTACACAGAATTACATTTCGGGCTTGTTGTATAATATTCATTATTGTTATGCATAAATAAGGAGACACACACACACACACACGCACGCACACACACAGACAGAGGCAGTCCAGCTGGCAGTCAATTTGTGAGCGATGCGCCATTTTAGTTTGTGCTTAGTTTGTGCAGCAGCTCATTAAAATGCGAGCAGAGCAAAGAGAGGGAGAGGGAGAGAGTTAGAGAGGGAGGGAGACAGCAGCTCCCTTAACTCTTTTTTTTGCTCTGCTTCTTCTTCTGCTTTGCCTTCACATCAATCTTCAAATGTATTTATGCTGCGCTCGTAATATATTTCATTTGATTTACAAGCTCTGGCCGAGGCAGCAACAGGACGACTGACAGGACACACGATTTGCATTCCTTTTGATGGCGCTGGCTCCCTGGGGCATATTCAAATGCTGATTTGCTCGCAACTACAAGCATGCCTCTCTCTCTCTCTGTGTGTGTGTGTGTGTGTGGCAGGAAGCCCATTATCCCTTGTCAGTGGCACAAACGTGTTTATTGGCTCAGCACAAGGACACATTGCCGCATAAATATCAACGAAATTAAGGCGCAAAATATTTGCCAGGGCAATAAATCAACAGTGCGTGTGTGTGTGTGTGCGAAGGAAATTGACCAAAAAGTATTAGTAACGGAAATTGCACAAATTTTCGGTCAAGCAACTGCTGTGGCCGAGCCGGTGGGGCGACGCAGGGACTGCCTCTCGCTGTGTGGTCATTTTAATTGAAAGCAAGACAAAAGCACAATGGCATTGATGGAGCATATCGAATATGCATAGGCCGCACACACACACACACTCAGGGGCAGCCACACGCCATCGGAGATAAACATAGACAGGCAGCCAGACAGCTGAAGCGGGTCACAAATAGCTGGGATCCTTCTGGCCTAGGCGAGGCGGCCTTTTTTTTGCCATTGTTGTGCATTACACATTTCATTTAAGCCACGTGTGGCTGTGTGTGCGTGTGTGTGTTTGGGTTTTTGTCAAACTTTTCCTTCGTTCAATGCTCATATTTCAAACGGCGCCTCGCGCTCATAAGTATGCAACACTTTTTCCCACGCGCTGCCCCGACGCCTGGCAGCCATTTTGTAAAATTTGCATGGATAATTTGTCACTTTGAATGATGTTGAAGCTTTCTGAGTGGGTTAGACGACTACACCACGCCCCCACCCGATTCGCATTCAAAAATGCTTGCGGGAAGTGCGGCAAATGTTACAAATTGTTGTCAGCCGGGCGAGCGGCGGGGGCTGGATTGCTGGAATTGGCAGGATGTAATGAAGTTGGCTGTGTGTGTGTGTGTGTGTAAATGCCTTGTGTCGCATCAAATTTTGGGCACACAGCGTCGCACGCATAGCATACATAACATAACATAATAGCTACATGAAGAGTTTCTGTCGAAAAACAACTTTAATAAACCCGCTTGCCCGACTAATTTGACAATAAAAACCAAATGCTTTGGGAACAGAACTAAGTAGGGCTTGCCGAGCAGAGGCCAGCGAAAAAAAAGGGACAAAGGCCTACCCTTTTTATGGCCTACATGCGCCGCGCTGCTAACAGGTTTAAAAATTACATTTAATGACAATTGGCGCAACCCGAAAACCTTTGCCCCTCCCCCTGGCGCAGCCCCTGGCCGCAATCAGATATACAAATTTGGCAGTGGCGGGGCGTGGGCAGAGGGACATGTGTGGATGCTGAATGGCTGGCTGGCTGGCTGGCAATGGCATTCTCGACAGGTTCGCGCAATTTCCAGCCAAGTTGCTCCCATTAGCCACATAATTTTAAGTGTGTGCGTGGCGCGGCTTTCGAGCGAGTGGCGCCGTCGGAGGTGGAGTGGAACGAGCTCATTTAATATTAAAAGGATTTATGAGACATTTTCCTTTCATTTTGACAACGCAAAAGGACGCACGGACGCACGGACGGAAGCGGACGGGTGGACGGCCGGAACGTTTCAATGGCGAATGGCAAATGAAAATTTCTCTCGTGCCGTTGATGAAATTTTCGCTTAACAGAATTTGTGACGCTTCGCGTGGCGCCGTTGCCTACGCTCGGTTAAAGGGTTTTACTTTTTAGTCTCAGTTCCACTTTAGCACCAGCTCCGCCCGCCTTGCCTCCGCCTCCGCCTCGCCCTCGCCCTCGCCCTCGCTGCTGCTATTGTTGTGCGCAGCGTGGCAACTTTTGCGCTGGTTTAGCTTACGCCTGGGAATTATTTGAGTGCTTTTTGCAGGCGCGCACCCCTCGCTGCTCCACAAGCCCCTCCCCTATGCCCTCGCCCTATCGCGATCCTAAGCGTGTGAAAGTGCAGACGCCGACAACCGCTGAATGTATCAAATAAAAGCCTGCTTTCACTGTGTGTGTGTGCCTGTGTGTGTGTGAATTTTGACAGATTTGAAAATTATTATGCAAAATGAATAATTTAGTTGAAAGTGTTAAATTGATTTTGCCCTTTTACAGCACAGAGCCAGCCGCCCACAGCGGAGATGAAGGCAATGCTGGCTTGATTGTCAGCGCTGATGGGCATTTCCTACGCCTCCGCCCCGCCGGCCACCCTCACCTGGCAGGCCATTAAAAGCAGCTTAAGGGGTTGCAAATCATAGTGAGCTCCACATACGCAGTTACTTAAATTTATGCCGATAAACCCATGTTAGAGAGCTACTCAAAGGGGTTAGGTTAGGGTGTGAAGGGGGTAGGAGGCTTTGGCTGAGACTCTGGTTGTTGCTTAAGCGCATATACTTAGCATTTAATATGCTAGCTGAGCTGAGCTGGAGCATTCTTAATTTACTTAGGGAAGTCAGAGGCGTAAGGTCTTAAGCAGCACTACAGCAAGGACCTAGGGGCGTGCAAGGACTAAGGGAAAGTCTTATAAAAGAGTCTCTCACTCTCTCTTTCGCTGCCCAGCTCAATCTTTCTCCTTCTCATTCTGTTTCTCCGATTGTCTTTCTATAACTTTCGATTCTTATTGCAGCCACTTCAAACTTCTACCTTAAGCTGCAGCTCACATCCTTCGCACTAGCTGCCACATCACCTTCTTCTGCCTCATCGATTTCCCATAACTTATCTCATTCTCTAGCTAATTTCTGCCCAAAGAAGTTCAGCGCCACTTCAGCTTGTCTCCCACTCTCCTCCAGCTGAATTTGCCTTCTAGATGGCTAACATTTAGCAAAAGTTGGCCATTTCCCTTGCTGCCCGCCCGTTATACTGCTGTAAGCAACACCTTTTCGTAATCAGGCTGCGGGCGGTTGCGCGCAGTTGGATTTTGATAGTTGGCCACAGGGCATTCGATGGCTCAGTTGCTTGTAACTTGTCCAGTGGCCACGCCCACTGCTGCTTAACGCCCACGTCTGACGTAATTTGTCAAAATTTGACAGCGCGGGGGGCGCGGGGCGCGTGGGGCAGCCGAAACCTTTTACCAGATAGACACACAGCTAGCCCACCTTTCAGCTACCCACCTCCGCCCCCGCCCCCGCCCACGCAGCCCTGTCTGTGGTCCTAGCCGAGGCTAATATTGACATTCCTAATCTGTGCAGCGCTGTGTGTTGGCCGTTAAAATGCCGTGTCACATCGTTAGTATGCGTGTGTGGTTCCATTTGTTGAGGTCGCCTTGGCCCGATCGGCTCGAATTGGGTTCCGCCGGCTCGCTGGGTGTGTTTTGTTTTTGATTCATGCCGCGCTATCAGCACTGGGCGTGTTTCCGACAAACGAATAAATATATATATATATATATATAGATGTGTGTCTGATGATGACATTGCGGAGTCGCGCCAGTGGGCAGTTTATTAGTTTAAGTAGCTGCCTCATTGGCAGTGATTAGCGCCGGAGTCAAGCGACGTACAAAGTGCTGGCGGGCGCTGCTTTCGTATCGCTTTTTAACAACGCTGCAATTTTGTGCGTCATCTCCGATGGCCGAGGCAGCGGGCGAGCTCTGCCTGCTCTGCCTGCTCTGGACGTCATGTTGCTACTTTCTTGCAGCGCACTCAACTTGACGCTTTTTGTTTGTTCTTGGTTTTTCTCTTTCGCTGCAAATTGTTAGCAGCTCGCCCGCAGCGAGCAGGCTAGAGCCAGAGCCAGAGCCACAGCCAGACCCAGACCCAGACCTCTGGCATGTATTTGCCCAACCTGTGTAAAGTGCAGCGCAGACAAATACACACACACACATAGAGTGAGAGAGAGAGAGAGAGAGAGAGAGAGAGGGCGGGAGAGAGTGGGACTCTAGGGCAGACGGCCAAGCTGGCTGCTCGGCAGGAACACGGGCCAAAAGCGATTTGCCTTGCCAAAAGCTGCATGACTAACTTTGTAGTTGTACCTCTCCCTCTCTCTCGCCATCTCTCCCTCTCTCCCTCTCTCTCTCTCTCTCTGAGCTGGTGCGACAACACAAGTGTTTTAATTTTACGACATTGTATGAATTTTACTGCTGGCACAGCAGAAACATCAGCACCGCTGCTACATATCGTTAGCTTCCTTAACGGACGTATCCCACATCTTCCAACCGTCTGTTGCCACGCCTCCCCCCCGACCACTCGACCAGCCGCCTGGCTCCTCTCTCTCTCCCTCTCGCTCACTGTGCAGCCCTGCAGCCTGTTGTCTGTGTGCTCATAAATTGCAACTAGCAAGCTTCAGTGCAATCAACGTCATCAGCTTCATCCGGCCCTACAGCTGCAACAAAAAACCCAACCATGGGCCCAAAAAGAAAGCCCGAAAAAAACCGTATAAAATGTGTTTAAAAACCGCAAAAATTTCGAAACCAACTACCGAAAGTGGGCGAGGGCAAAAAGTGTTTAACGAACCCCGTCTTGACTATAAGAGTTCATCAAGTGAATCATTCGATTCATTATCAATTGAACAGGATTCTAATTGAAACCGTTTTGAATAGGAAGCGAACTAGTTCGGGAACATGACATGAGTGGAACTATTTCTTGAACAAGTTTCATCTGATATGATTCAGTAGAAAAGTTAGTGAAAAGCGTATCTGATTCCTTTCCACTTCACAAACTGAATCAGTTCCTGGAACTAGCTCACAGCAGCTTTGCCACAATTAGAAAAGTTTAAGCAGAAGTTCAAGCAATTAAGAACTAAACTGTAACTAAAACAATTTTTCTCACAAAAATATGTTTGCTACTAAAAATGAATCAGTTCCTGGAACTGAACTTATAAGTATGTGAAAAGTAAGCAAAATCCATTAATTAATTCTTAGAATTCACAAATGACGTTTAGCAGTAAAAGAGAAACTACTTTGTAGAAGTTGAATATGCTTGTATTAAATAAGGAACCAGTTCCTGGAACTTGTTCTCAACTTGGCTCTGCCATAATTGGCAGAGGCATTCGCCAGAACTTATGCCAACTGTAAATTGCCACGAGAAGAATTCCATATAAAAAACTAGCTTTAATCAACAAAAACCTGGTTGCTGTTCCGCAAATGAACCAGTTCGCGGAACTGGAACTAGCAGACTATGCTGGCGAATCGTTTGCTCCACTGTCGCTTAACTGCCGTCACTTAACGTTAACAGTTTACGCTTGCCTGCGGGCTAAAAAGGCTGGCGTTGCAATACAGACACACACACAGACACATATGCATACACACACACACACACACACACACACACGCGCGCGCGCTGCACTCGGCACTCGCCGCGCCATCTTTGGCGCGCCATCATTTTTGGTGCTGCTGTTGCGCTAACTGCGTAAAGTTGGCACTTGAAACTGTCAGCTTAAATATGCCAGCTGCACACACACACACACACACACACACACACACACACACACACACACACAGAGAGACACACACATGTGCGGCTACTACATAAAGTGCACAAAATGGTCGACGCATAGCGAAAGTTGTTGCCGTAAGTTACAGAAGCAGCGACTCTTACGGCTCCGCGCAGTCTGGCGGGCCATAACTTTGGGGCGGCCCCTGGCACGCCCCAGATCCAATTGCCAGCCCGCCCCCTCGCAAGTTACCATAAATGCATTTTTAAATGCCAGCCTGGCATTACGGCTAAATTAAGCAGCATTTGCCACTTGCGCTTTACGCGCTCATTCGTTCGTTCATTTATGCTGATACTTTATCACAATTGCTATCTCGCTCCCTCACTCACTCACTCTCTCCCTCTCTCTCGCTTTACTATTTTGTTGCAGATGGTGACGAGAACGAAGAAAATCTTTGTGGGCGGCCTCTCGGCGCCCACCACGCTGGAGGACGTCAAAAGCTACTTTGAACAGTTTGGTCCGGTAAGTAAAAGCCATTACAAAGAAAAGAAAATATAAATAAAAAAAGCAATATACAAGCGAACTAGTTCTTCTGTGCAAGCCACGTCTGCCAACTTGCCAAATAATAATAATGAAAATGAAAAATCAGAGTGACAGTTGCCGAAAAACGAATCATGCAATTTATGCGCACTGCGCGTGTTGGCTCCACGAACTCCAGATATACCGATGTATATATCGTGTATATATAGTATGTGTGCGCTGAGCAATGACACCTTCACTGGCTGCCACTTGCCAGCGTTTGTTTGATCAATAAAAATGCCAAAAGAATATATATATATATATATGTTCGTGGCAAATCCAATCTTGACAAGTACTGCAAGGCACAGACGATGCAGCGCCTACTAACCCTTCACTCAAAACAATTTATCCAAAAATTCTCTGCAGCAAAGCAAACTCCACTTAAACAGCAGCTCACACACACACGCACACCCACCCACATCCACACACATCCACACTCTGTGCATGCATGTGTTTGCGGCTGAGTGCTGTTCGAGTGCTCTTTAAGTTCTCCATTCAGTCAGGCAGCTTGGCAGGTATAGGCAGGTATAGGCAGCTGCACACGGGCGGTTGGGGCCCGGCACGGCCCGGTCTTGTTATAGCGCACAAAACAAATTTTTAGCACGAGTACAACAAAATTGTTGTGTTCTTGATTGCGATACTAAACGAAAATCGATTTGTTTCGACGCTCTTCGATTTTAATGAGCGACTAGATGCTTCAGACTGCAGCGGGCGCGCTGTATGCGCCACCCGAGCCAGGCGAGGCAGCTGAGGATTTCATTAACGATATGCAAAATATTTGCTTAAGCCTTACTCAGCAAAGCTCTGCGTGCATGCTGAAACATAAATCTTTAATAAGGATAAGACAAAATGAACAAACGCTGGCAAATTGCTTGCGGAGCATGCGAGAAGCTACATTAAGATTTGCTTAAGATTGCCATTTAAATAAAGGAATTAAGTGGCATTGCAGCTGGGAAAGCTTTAAAGCTTACGAGCATACTTTGAGCTGACTGTACTTGTATGAAAAGCCTTAGTAAATGGAATATTGCTATTTAAAGATACTCCATTTTAACGTTAATGTGCTTTAAAGCTTTTAAATATAAAAGTTAAAGCTCTTCCGACCTGTATGTCAACTGACTCTTTCAGCAAACAGCTCTACATAGAGCTTTCATATTAAACGCAAAGCTTCTCTTTCAGCAAACACATATATAAAGAGCTTTCATATTAAATGCAAAGCTTCTCTTTGGGCGAGCAGCTCTACATAGATCCTTCATATTAATCGCAAAGCTTCACTTTGAACAAACATGTTTATAGAGCTTTCATATCATCACATATTAAGCAGCTTTAAGCAGCTTCGCATACGCCCACAGTTAACCTCTTCTAGCTTATGCGCTTTAAGCCAACCACTTTGCCACAAGCCCATGTTCAGCCCACCACAACCGATGCTTAAAGTTTTCATGCGCTTTCGCAGCTCCAATTAAATATTTGATAAGCACATTTGACGTTAATCAACTTTTATAATTGCTTTGCACTTTTAAATTGGCTGTTAGCCACCTGAAAAAATGGCATCTATCACTGCTGGCAGTTTTTTCGACAGCAAAAAATTACATTATGAAATGGAGAATGGAGAATGGAAACTCGACGCGCTCAACGAAATTTCCGCGCACAAAGCCGCAATTTGCTCATTTTTTTGGCTTTGTTTGGCGCAGCTCTGGCAATATTCATTGTTTTGTCATTTAATGCTGCCCCACATTCCGCAGAAACTCTCAGCGGATTTGGGAACTTCACTCGGCGGCCAGGTGAGAAGCTGATGAGGGGCTGCATCAGATTTGCGTAAAGTGGGCCAGAGATGGGCCGGAGGCGGGGGCGGGGGCGGGGCAGCCTCCTGATAATTGACACAAATTGGCGCAACTTTTTGTCAGCTCTTCAAACCGCCGGCACGTCAACTGGCATTTGCGATGGCTCATTGCGCCCGCGCCCACGTCACTCGATAATGCGAATATAATGACGACGCCCCAGAAGCAGCACGGGCACAAGCACGAGCTGCCAGCGTTGCCACCATTCATGCCACATAAACGCCCATCAATCAAATCAGCGCGGCGCAAAATGCTTTTAAGTAATTTTCATCATAACTGCGAATGAAGCTGTCAAAATCCATAACGATCAAATAGTTGAAACACCCAGTCAAAGATATTGCCCAGGTGGGAAGTGGCGATGGCTTTGCCGCTCTCCCTCTCTCTCTCTCTCTCTTCTGGCTATTGAAACAAAGGCGAAGCAACTTAACCAAGCGCGAATTGCTAATGGCAAACTTTTCAATTAATCCGCATTTGCAAAAAGAAAGAAGGAAAAAATTATAATAATAACTTGGCGCACAAAGGGCTCAGGTTGTGGGGGCGTGGCTGGCGGGGGGTGGATTGGCAAAACTTTCGACAGGCAAACAACAGAGCTGGAGCTGGAGCTGGCTGGCCAGCCCCACTTGCTTGGGCCAAGTTATTGATTACAACTAATCCCCTTTTGGCTTTTGCCTGCCGCCTCATTGAGCAGCGGCTTGGCAAAGAGATTTGCGCCGTTCGCCCATAAACAAAATAGTAGCAACTGGCCCCGCCGGCTCAGACGGCCAGCGCCTTGTGAGTGTGAGTCTGAGTGTGTGTGTGTGTGTAGCCGTATCCGTGTCCGGATCAGCAGCAACAACAGCAGTGGAAGCATGTCCCAGGGCAGGTGGCCAGCCAGGCGTTAATGACTTTATCGGCCATTTTTCTTCTATGGGGGCAGATGGAAAGAGAGATAGGCAGTGAGCTCGGGAGAGAGCTGGAGGGATGGCCTTTGTCGTTGTCAGTGCCATTAGAGACGGCACACGGTAAAGATTGATTAGCCAGGATGACACAGTCAGGCACAGGCAGCGCCAGCCAGGCCAGGCCAGGCCAGGCCAGAAACAGAAGCCATTCAATATGATTAATAGTTGTTGCATGTTGCGTAGATGGCACGACGGCGACAATCACAGCGCCACGGCCCAACAATAGGCCAAATAGACCAAATGCCAAATACCAAATACCCAAATGCCGGCGACTCGCAGAGCGCAAACAACATCGGGATTGTCTATATAGAAATTTATGACCCGAGCAACCAGCCAATTTCATGTTGCCAGCGCAATTTTTACGTGCACCTCACACTTTTTCTATTATACACATAACTGTATATATATATATATATATATATATTTTGTGTGCTTCAGCACATGTTATTTGCATTTCATTTTATTGTGTGTTTTAAATGTTGCATTGCATTGTTTGCCTTTTGTTGTTCATTTTGCGGGCGGGAGCTGCAGCTGCCAGGCCATGAAACGAATGCCGAATGCTCTAGACGAAATTTATAGAAAGTTTGCGCACTTGCTGATTGGATTTTATTTGATATATGCGACGTTCTTATTAGAATCGTGTACAAGTCCAATTGGCAGCTGGCATGAGGGTGAGACTTGAAGCAGAGCTAGTAAGAGTTACAGGCGAGACAGAGAGAGACTTGTTAGAGCTATAGCGAAAGTCTAGCTGGAAAATAGCTAACTGAGTAAAGGTGCAGAATAGCTCTAGCTGCCTTCTGATCACTTCAACTGCTAAGAGAGGGAAGAGCGACTTCTGATCCAGTCTGGCTGTAAGGTAGAGGGCATCAGAGCGTCTCTTCGCACGCCCAAATGTATTCACTCAACTCAAAGCTATCATTGCAGCCTCAATCGGGCTTCCATTCAGTTCTAAGCCCAACAGAGTCAAGCTGCGCGTTACTCCCATACACCCAGCCCCCAAATGCCTTTTGATCACATTGCTGCAGTCTCAGCTTTGGGCTGCCACATCATGTGGCTCGTGCACAAACATAGATTGCAGTTAAGAGCTCTTATAGCCTGACGTTACTTGGCTAATAGCAAAGTTTTAGTGCCCCGCTGTGTGTGAGGTCATAAAAACTTGAATCTCTCCCCCACGCGCCCCCTCGCTCGCTGGGCAAACAGCTACATTGAAGAGGCAGCCACGGCAGCGGCAGAGGCCAATCATTCGACCCCCTTCGGCATAACCCGAGCCGCCTGATAGTTGCCACACCTTTTAAATGCAAATCAGAGAGATGTTTTGCTGCTCCGGCCCACCCGGCGCCCCTCGTCGACCAAATAGAAAACAAAACCAAACCAAACCAACAAAACAAATGGCAAATTTCAAATTTTCACTGTGCAAGTTTTTAGTGCAAATGCTTCACATTTAACTGGCACACACACACACACACACACACACACACACACATAGTGCAGTGGACCCCAAACTGACCTCAGCTGCTGCAACCTTTGCCACTGATTTTATTGCAGCTGCTGCAAGCGCTGCGATAACACAAATTTCACATGCCGCAAGGACCAGAGACGGCAGCGGCGGCAGCGGCGGCGGCAGAGAGAAGCCAAAAATACAAAAAAAAAAAAGAGATGAAACAAAACCAACAAAAATGCAAAGCTCTTTGGCTAAAAAATTGCAAATAAACTACACATTTTGCAAAAATCCCCCTACAGCAGCTACCCGCCCCTACGCCCCTGGCAACCCTCTAGGCAGCAAGCCTGAACTATGGCCATGGGGTATGGAAATTGCAGTGGCCAGTATCAGGCAGCCTGCAGACATCGCCCTGTGGCTTTTAAAGGTGTTTACGGTGTTTGCTTTGCCCTGCCCCAAGGGTTAGTTAATTTAAGCGCTTTTCATAAGCATTTTATGTGCCGAAGACGAGCGGGGCCACAGCCCGAGCCAGAGCTGACCGGGCCAAGTGGCAAAAGTGCAGCCAAAGCTGCCAAATGTCCAGCCAACTGGCGTCGGCTACTTCTCACGGCTTGAGCAGTGGCCAAACCAGCAGCAGCAGCAGCAGCAGTTGCCCCTGGGGCATTAATTATGACAAATTATGCAAAATAAATTGCAACAAGAATACAAAAGAAGCTTGGCAGAGGCAGCGAGAGAGCGAGAGGGAGAGGGAGAGAGCCATGAAATGACTGACATTTGCTTATCAACTTATTCATGTGATTTCTTTTAAATTATGAATTTACATTTATAATTATTTGATTATGATTGAATGCATACAGAAGACAGATTAGCTAACGGTAAAACCCAATTTGAATACAATTTATATGTGAAAGTTTAGAGTGAAGGACTGAGAGGCGATGGAAGGGGCAACTGAAGAGGCGCCTGGAGAGTCGACTGAAGAGCAGACTAATCGTGTGTTAATATCATCTAGAGTCTCATATATAATTTTTATATAAATACAGCTCTTTTAGCTATATAATTACTATAACTATGATTATCAGGGAGCTAAAGCTGCTGAGCGTAAAATAAGAGAGAAATTGTTAGTAGAAGCAATTTGGCTGCCTCCAATAATTTCTTACCCATTTTTATCTCAGCTCTCATCTCATATATTTACTGTTAGATTTAGCCTTTTATCTCTTATATTATCGAAAAAGTTAGGGTATATGCTGGCTGTGTATGCCTGTGAGACAGAGTTGCAATCTGGTTTGTTTGCTCACCTGCCTCGGCGTATCAGTCAGTCAAGCAGTCAGTCAGTGCTGTTTGTGTTGTCCTTGTGCCAGCTCCCGGTCTCCCTCTCCCTCTCTCCCTCTCTCTCTCTGTGTGTGTGTGTGTGACATAACTGTGGGCAATTTTTGAGGTATTGCGAATGCGAAGTGCCTCTTTCCAGCTGCATAAATTATGATGAAGCGCAAATCTTCAGTTAGCCGTATGTAAATGTAAATGAAGGCTTTGTGCCTATGCCTGCATGTGTGTTAGTGTGCGTGTGTGTGTGTGTGTGTGTGTGGGTGTGTGCACGATGAGTGGCAGATTTGCATAATCCTTAGCAAAAGGTTCCATGACAACGCCGCTGCTGTTGCTGATGCTGCTGATGCTGCTCGAAATGTCAATGTGGGTGCACTGGCTGGGTTAGGGGGCTGAGGTTAGTGGCGGGGTGGTTGGGTGGTTGAGTGGCGGCGGCTATGGTGGCTGCCTGACAAGCCACAAATACTTCAGCACCTACACCTAAGCTCGTAATTAACAGTATATATATATATATATATAATATATATACATGTGTGTGTGTGTGTGTGTGCACTCAAAGCTTGCACTAGCAGCTGTCATTTACATAGCCAATTAGTTGTACATAAGCACAACAACAACAACAACAAGCACACCTGAGCTGCAGCTTCAGCTGGCAATTTCTAGCTTAATCCCCGCCCGGCCGCAACTAATTTAATTGTGTTCAATTTGGCATAAAGGCGTTTAATGCCAGCAAGAGCTGATAAAACCTTGTAAACACACACACACACACACACACACACACACACATACACACTTATATACATAATGTCTGGCTATATATTATGGATTTTTCACATGATATGCAAAGCCCAGCGGCGTCAAAGCAAAACCAGCTGCAGAGGGAGGAAAAAATGGCAACGAGCCCCAATGCAGACGAAGACGTTCGTTCGTTGTTAATGCTTTGATAGACACATTACTTCCGTCTCAGTGGTTAGGCAGTGTGTTGCACTGTGTTGTGTGTTGCAGCAAGCAGAAGCGGAGCAGCTACGACCGCAGCACCACCAGAAATCTAATACGTCTTGCCAAGCGAGGGATAACTGTTTGTTTACACAGCCCGACGACTATTTGGCCAGGGCTAAAAACCTGAGCCCTTGAACTGGGTCTGGGTTGGAGTAGGAGTCGTAGTCGGAGTCGTAGTCGGAGTCGAAGTCTCGTATGCTGCTCTCTGGACTCGTCTGCCGTTCTGCATATCTCTCTGCAGGCTTTGGCAAATTGCGCAAAAAACATTGCAAAAGGCAGCAGCAGCAGCAGCGGCAGCGGCGGCTGCAGATTTCATGCACAACAAATTGTCATGCGGACAGGCAGGCAGCCCACACACACACGCACACACACAGACAGCCAGCGCTGCGGTTGGTCTCTCTTTCACTCCCTCTGCCTCACTCTGCTGCTCCAGCTGCTGCTCAAGCACATGAAATCCTTACCCAGGCGCAAGTCAAGCAAACAAACAAACCGCAATGACATGCAGGCAAAGCAGAAGCTCTATCTCCTGCTGCTCATCCTGCCACAAGTCCTAACCGCCACCCGCCCCAGCTGCCACCAGCCACGCCCCCAGTCAGCATTGCCACAGTTGTAACCGGAAACTGTCGCACTTATTTGGCTACGCGCTAGTTTCGCATATTTCACTGTCAACTTGCGGTAAATAGACTTTAAACAAATATGAAAATAACTCGCAAGAAGCTCACAACAACACACACACACACTGAGTGTGTGTGAGTGTGCGAGTGTGTGCGTGTGTGTGTGGGCAAGAAAAATGCAAAAATCTGCAGTGCCAAAAGAAATTTGCAAGTAAACGTTGGGTAAGCAAATGGCAAGTTGTAAAGTTTGCGGCTTCTCGTTTCCCTGTCAGCGTCTGAGCCCCCTTTCCCCTCTCCCCCGCCCCCCCTGCCCGCTCTCCTGCTGGATTTGCGCTCCCAACGGGGGCCGTCTCTGCGTGTGTGCGTGTGTGTGTGCGGCACTCAGTGGGAGTCTGGCCACGTACGTAATGGAAATCAATTGTTTACTTTATATGAGTTTTTCAAGTGCTTATTCAATATCATTAGATGAAGATGAGGTAGCAATACGCTCCGACTATAAACGCCATATGTTGTGTGCTCTGCTGAGCCGGGCTGCGCCGAGCTGTGCCTGAGTGCATGTTTCGTAATAGTTCTGTGGCATCCGCAAAGTGCATCAAATGGAAATCTCAACTCGAGTTGAGCCAAAGGTCAAAGCTAAGCAAATTAGTTTGCTGAGCTCTATAAATATATATTTGAGCAGGCATGAGAATCACCGAGGAGAGCGCAGAGGGACAACAGTAAAATCTAGAGAACTGCAGTTGATTGAGAAGTTAGAGCTAAGCTAAGACTACGATTGGCCAAGCAATATACAGGCAACGGGCATGAGAATCGCCGAGAAGGGCTCGCAAAGACAACTGTAAAGTCTGCCAAGCAACTGGAAGACTAAAACTCAAATGAGCATCAAGAAAAGCCAAAAATAAACAAAGTCTACTTCTTGCTGATAAATATATGTCGAAGAACTCATGAGAATCACCGAGAAGAGCCCGAAGAGTCGACTGTGAAATCTCTGAAACACATGAACCCCAACTAAAACGGAGCCCAGCACTAGAGTTGCTGGAAAGGTCAAAGCTATGCAAAGTAGTTTGCCAACTGTGCTCAAAAAGCAAATCTTTAAGCAGACTTGAGAAGCGCCGAGAAGGGCGCAAGACAGACGCCTGACTGCATAAGCAAACTAGCTGCAGGCCCGCAAGCGACAACTTCTGCCATCGACTCGCCCAAATTATTGCCCAAGTCGCTGGGCAAACAGCGCACGGCCTGGACTGCAACTCAACTTTTCTCATTTCCAACGGCAGAATTTCCTTTTCGCTTTTCTCTTCTCTACATATATATACATTTTTTTGTCAGCGAAAATCTTAATTTAAAAGCCCAGCTGTTGAGCCAAAGGTTAACCTTTCAGCACGGTCCTTTTACAAACACACACACACACACACAGCTGGGGTAAAAAAATGCCGTAAAACTCATTTTGTCAGGCAGCTAGCAGCGAGGCGACTCGACTCCTGCCCAATTTCAAGCACGCCTCAATCTGAGCGCACACACAGAGAACTTAACCAGCCACAGCAACTGCTTCACCCCGACTGTGTGTGTGTGCGTATCTTAGGGCAACTCGCGGGAGATGCAAATAAGCGAATATTCATTTGATGATACGAATACGAATGCGAATGCGAATGCGAACACACAAGTACCAGTGTGTGCTACACGTGCGCTGTTGCCAGCCGACGACAATTTAAAAGTACGTTTTTATCGCAAACTGACAGCAGACAGCGGCTGCAGCGGCAGTGGGGGCGCGCCGTGTGAGGGCTGGGATCGACAGCTTGAGATAGTCACGTACTCGCCTTTGTTTTTTTTTTCTGGCTTTTTATTTCGTGCCAATTGTGCGCCTAATTAGCGTCGAATCGCAATGCCAAGCGCGGCATCTTTGCAATTAAAACGCACTTTTCATGGCCCTGTCTGCTGAAAATAAAGAAAACCCACCCACACACACACGCAGGGGGAGGCATGTGAAGGCAGCTACAAAATGGCGCATGTTGCCGCCTACGAAATTAATTTGATTTATGCTGCTTTCAGCTGCGTGCGTGTGTTTGTGTTTTTCCAATTGGCGTTGTTGCTGCTGACACTGACTGGCTTGCCAGCTCGGTCAGGTAACGAATTTCTGGCTAACAACGCAAATAAAAATAAAATATTGCCCTGGCGAATGTAAAGTGTCGACTTTTACATAGCACATATATATGTGTGTGTGTGTGTGTGTGTGCACGTCTTTGCAATAAAACAAACAAACAAGAACAATGCACAACAACTGCGTTTCGGGCGTTGATCTACCGGGTTACAACTGCCGGCTGCTGTCAGGGGGCCGAGCTGCCTGCAACTGTGCCGAGTCTTACATGAAACACAGCGGCAACAAATGTAACAAGCAGATGCGCAAACAACACGAATACAATAAAAGCAACAAGAGTAATAATAAAACAAGCTGCAAATATAGATAGATACGTATATCTGCTATGTAAAGATAAACAAATTGGCAACGACTGGAAGATACCTGCACTTGCCCTGGAAGCTAGAGTAGAGATGGGCCGTATTGATAGATAGATATATACAACCTTGGCATATTTGGCTGTTTTACAACACTGCAAGACTGAAAAAGATGAATATATTATATGCAAACTATCAACGTCTACAATTGCCTTAAGCAGACTTCGTAAAGTCAAAATTTATTTAGATACAAATTTCTAAAAATTCCTTAAAATTCTTTAAAATTCCAAATTCGTCTGCAACTTAAAGCAAATCAGTTTAGCGCTTAATAAAGACTTATCTGCCGCCGTCCAAAGCAAATGGCATTCGAGTATTAAATTTGGCGGCCATGTCGGTGCGTGTGGACCCGCATGCGTTGCGCAGGTATGAACATGGCAACGGGACAGCCGCACAATGCAAATAAAAAGCCATAAACTTTCATTTAAGTTTAAAATGGCATTAAAATGAATGAATGGCTGCTGCCACTTGCTGCCAGCCAGCCAGTCAGCCAGTCAGCCAGCCAGCCAGTTGCCTTCCCATTTCATACATTTTCATTCGCATTTCTTTTTTGCGTTGTTTATTTTTTAGCTAACAGTCTGTTTTTGGCTGGGGCACGGCCAAGTAACACATGTATCATAATTCATTTTCGTGTTTTATTTCATTTTAACTGCAGCTGGCTGTGTCGCACTCGTTTATTTGTCATGTGTGTGCTAACATAAATATATATGAAAACAACAAGCAACAGCAACAGCAACAGCAGCGACAAACAAACAACATTCTAGTAATTGACATATACACACGCATGTGTGTGTGTGTACAGCTACTAAAACCCATCTAGCTCTGTGGCTGGCCATACCCAACTCTAGATATGACAATTAAAAGCCAACATTGCGTATGCTTAATATTTATTTATTCAATAAAAAGTGTTGCCTACCTTTGAGCGCAAAAGTTTTTGCCATTTCAATTAATTAGTGCAAATGCAACAAATTTATGCACAGATTAATTGTCAAACATGAAATATCAGCTTTCTGGCCAAATACACGCTCTCGGACAATTAAAGCCAACCTTGCTCATATTCAGTATGAATTATTTGCATAGAAAAAATTGTGTTGCCTACTTTTGAGCGCAGCCTTTTTATGCATTTCATTTAATTAGCTAGAATACGAAATTTGTGCACGTTTCAAACGTGACAGTTGTGTGGAGTTTTTGGCCGGCCACGCCCCCAGGCTAACCTACGGCCGGCGCTTATAAATATTAAATAAAATTAAAAAGCAAACTAATTGTTAATCTGTGCGGCTTGCGGCTTTGCCATATGCGCTTTTGTCAACAGCAACAGCAACAGCAACAACGAGCAACGAGCGCGCGCTGCTCTCTCCGCTTCTGGCCACTAACAAGCTCTGTTGAGCTGACCACGCCCCTTGTTGTTTTAGCCGCCGCCTCCGCCTGACGCCATGTTTAAAATGTAAAGCACTTGCTGTGGTCGCTTTGAGCGACCCAAAAGTTAATCTCTGCCAACCGCTGAACAGGCAAACGGAAACCCTATTTGCCTCTACGACCCCCGCCCCCTGCCCTCCCCCACCCTGCTATTTCCCTGGCTCTAAGCTCAGCTGCTTGTTTTTGCCAGCTATTCTATATTTTCTGTTTTTTTTTTTTCCTCTGCTGCTGCACACGACCACAACTTACATTTTTAGAGAGACGCGTTTTGCTTTTGTTTGTTTTGGTTTATTTTCGCAGTCGCTTTTTATGCTCAGCTTACAGTTTTTTGTGTCTCTCTCTTTGAGTTTGATTTGTGCCAGCTAGAAGTCAACCAGCCAGTCCAAGATAAATCGCCTTTCAACGCAACTGCAGGCATAAAAAATCACACGATCAGTCATTACACACACACACACACACACACGAGCACACATCCTGTTATAGCATAAGCACTTATGTGGTCTCTCCCCCACTGTGTGGCAGCAAAGTCATTTTGCTCCCTCTCCCCTCTCCCCTCGGCGCGCTCCCTCTCTTCATCTTCTTCTTTTTATCGCTGGCGCTTTAAATTTTTTATGCACGCTGCGCTGCTGATTTGGCGATAGTGTCGTCGTCCTTGTGGCTGTTGCCTGCAGCACATAAGTCATTTTGCAGGGCACTTGTAAGAATTCACACGAGCTGCGTCCCATCCGCCGCATCCTGCATCACTTTAGCGTCTCAATAGTCTGTTACTAATACGTTTTTGCACAGTGCTGCCATTTTAATGCCTTTCATGCAGCAGCAACGGCAGCGGCAGATTCTTTTCGAGTGCATAAAGGAGCGACAGCTAAGGAGCTGCTCTCGCAGCTATCTGCACGGCCAAGCTGCTGCGTCACTGCGTCAATGCGTTACAGGATATTACCGCCGTCATTCAAGCAGCGAGCAGGCGAGGGACCGGGCCCCACGCACATGCCCTGGACTGCAGCTGCCGGCTTGGCTCTGGCGCCTCAATACTCTGACGCTTCCGGTATTTATGATGCAAGTAATCAAATTGAATGGCGCGTTGCAGTTTCTTTCGCCTTTTATTTGAGCAGACTGATGCTGCAGCTGCAACTGAAGCTGATGCTGTTGCTGATGTGATTGCAAAGGATGGCAAGTCCTTTTGCCTTTGCCTTTCCACTGCATGCGTCCTGCAGTGATAAATTCTTACACTCTCTCCATCTCTCGCTCTGCTGCTCTTACTCATTGCTGCTTCCGCTGGCGCGGCATAAAAAATTGTGCAAAACTTTCAGCTTTCTACACATTTTCGTCGCTTATCAGCGACGGCTGCTGCAGTTAAACTCGAGTGGAGTGGGGCGCGGGCAATGATAATAATGAACGTGCATGAAAAATTGCAAGTTGACTTGGCACTTGGAACTTGGGCATTACCTAAGGCGCAATAAATAATAAGTAGCAGTGCAGCGAGGGCCGCAGCGGCAGCAGTTGCCTCAACCTGAACAGAATGGGCGCATAATGAACGAGGTCTTGAGCGTAAGTCGAGCGCTGACTTGCATAATGCTAAATTAGTGGCCATGGATAGCCTTAAGTGCAGGGCGGGGCAAGCGGCTCAAGTGATTTACACAGGATGCGCCAGCGATTAGCGCCAGTTGCTGCCTCTCTCTCTCTCTCTCTATCTCTCTCACTCACTCTGTATCTAGCTTTCTCTACTGCCCGCCCAAGGCTAAGTTTACAATTCATGCTCATTTGACAAAGTTGATAATCAAAGTGCGTAGCGCAGCGATAAAAGCTTCAATAACGAGCTGAAATAAATAGCAGAATTTATTTAGCAATTTCATAGAATCGCGCCAGGCCAAGGCTTGCCTTGATAGAGAGTTTTTTGAGAGAATGTTGCACTAGAGAGTCTCTTGGTAGGCTAAGCTTAGACGAGCTTGCATGATGACGAGGGTTAATCTAGGCTTGAAGAGTGGTAAATATGAGTAGCTAATGCCTGTAATGCTAAAAGTTAGTTAAAGCAGAGCTTGAGGCTTAGCTCTGAGTGGAAGAGTTATACGTATCTTGTAGATATAGACTAGGAGAGCTATAAGTATCTTATAGATACTTTTATCTCTAGACGAGTTATAAGTATCTTGTAGATACTTTTGTCTCTAGGCGAGTTATAAGTATCTTATAGATACTCTTATCTCTAGGAGAGCTATAGGTATCTTATAGATACTTTTATCTCTAGGCGAGTTATAAGTATCTTATAGATACTTTTATCTCTAGGAGAGAGCTATAGCTATCTCATAGATACTTCTATCTCTTCTAGTCAGCGCAAAGCCTCAATCCGCTCTTTAAGTTAACATTCATTCGCTATTAGTATCTATAAGATACTTATAACTCTTCTTTAAGATACTTTGTCTGTAAGATACTTTTAACGCGCCTATAAAGAGTTTGAGCCTGAGGCTGTTATCAGATGAGCTGAGGCAGCTAGCTAATATATGATAAGAAATGATGTTAGAACAGATTAAAGCTTAGCTGTAACTAGGCAATGAGCTGGGCTAGATGAGCTTTCATAAGTAAATTAAAAATCAGTCAGCCAACTCGTTTTCACTCGTTTTGTCAACTATATAATAAATAAATAAAATAAAATAAACATCATATTCTATAGATTTTAGATAGGTTTGGCCGTCATTATGCATCTATATAATGAGCCACAAACCATCCCATATATAAGCTTTCATTTATAAAAATTTCTAGACATGCTCTGCAACTTTTACCCAGCTAGTTCTTAGCCTGGCCGAAAGC